>JARHVA010000826.1:2175000-3375000 GCA_037957365.1 Torreya grandis
AACCAAACAACACATTTGATATGTATATGAACATGCAAACTATGAAAATATTATGTAAATAAGAACAATGTGATATGTAAGTACTAGATGTAGAAAAATTTTAGGTGGAAATTATTACATAGCTCAATAATTTTAGGGTTTTTAAAAGGGGACCCATTGTTAGTGATGATGAACTGTGGGACCTCAAACCTGGCAAATGATTTAGTTCAAGATGAACTTCACGATAGTTGGACCTGTAATAATTGTTAATGGTATACCCTCTACCCATTTTATAAAATATTTAGTATCCATGATAATGAAGTGATGACCATCTAAATAATTATGGGAGACCTTACCTACTAAATCCAAACCCCAAGTGGACAAAGGCCATAGAGTGATAATGGGTTACAACGCCCTAGTGGGAATATGTATTTCATGTGAAAAATATTGATATTTCTTGCATTTGATGACATCATGGTCTAAAGTGGGCCATAAATATCCCATCCTATGAATTTTTTAAGCAATCACATGGCTACCAAAGTGTCCCCCACAAACACCACTATGATAATGAAAGAGTACTCTTTTTTATTCCTCTTGGACAATACATCATAATAGCATGTTGTTAAAGGCCTTACGATAAAGAATTATATCTGGAATAATGTACTTGGATGTAATGACATGAAGACATCACTTATGATGTGAGTTGGCATCTTCAAGATAAGTGTGATCGATTAGGTAATAGATGACATCTACATACCAAGGAGAAGAGCTAATAGCAGGTTTTCCAAGTAATAGATCAAGTGATCAAGAAATTTAATGTAGTCGAGGTCATTAACCTACAAAGGAGAATCATCCAACCAATTATTAAATGTTTGTCCTTTAATGGACTTTTATTTGACATAAGTTAGATCAAACTTGCTCGAGAACATGATAAAATGTCTAGCCTTCCTAGAGAGAAATAGGGGTTAAAAAAGTGTGTAGAGATTGAGACCTCATAATAACCCTTGTTTCTTAATTGAGCATATAGTTTTATAATTATTTGGTTATAAACATTATAATTAAGCATTCCTTTTATGCTTGAGTGTATCATATCTCGTAATCAACAAAGGTACGATTGATGAAATAAATGACACATCATTTGTTGGTATCATCCTCTTGAGACAACATGTAGGTGAGGGACACCTCAGTTACTCTAATGTAAAGTATCAAGGGCTTATCTGATTTAGGTGCCATGAGAATGGGGGGAGACATAAGGAAGTGTTTTACTACTTTGAATTCCTTTTGATAATCATCTAAGTTAAGCCACTTTTCTTTTTAAGCAGGTATTGATAAGATGAATGACAAAGGAAATATCAAGAATGAACTGTCGAATGGATCCCAACTTATCTAGGATTGTTCCAATGACTGATTCATTTTTGGGATGGAGCATTTCCAATATTTTTAGAATATTAGCAAGGTCAAAATTGATCCCATGATGGGAGATGATGTACCCCATGATTTTTCTACCGGTGACTCTAAACACCCATTTTTTGGGTTAAGGGTAAAATTGTATTTGATTAAGCATGTTAGGATGGTGTGTAACAATTTTACATGGTTTGCTCATAATTTTACCTTCCTTATAAGATCATCTACATAGACCTCCATTATCTTATGAATAATATCATGGAATATGTGGGTCATGGCTCTTTGATATGATAACCATGCATTTTTTAGATTGAAGGGCATTTTGACATAACAAAAGGTTCCCCCTGCAATAGTAAAGGAGGTCTTGCTCTATTCCTCATCAAAAATGTGGATTTGATTGTATCTTAAAAATATATCCATGAGTGATAGTAATTCATATCCCATGGTAGTGTCAATAATTACATCAATAGATGGGAGAGGGAAGTCATATTTTAGGCATGATTTTTTGATATCTCAAAAGTCTATACATATCCGTATTTTACTATTAGTCTTGAGGATGGGGATAATTTTAGGCATCTAATTAGAATATTCCACTTGCTTAATAAACCTAACCTTTAAAATTTTAATGACTTTTTCTTTTATCATCAACAAGACCTTAGGCTTGATGATCCTGAACTTTTGTTTAACTGGTTTTGTATCATAAATTGTAACTAGGTTGTGGACCACCACATCAAGGTTGATGCCCACCATGTTAGTGTAAGATAAATTGAAATATTTTGAGAGTTATATGAGGATATGCTTATGGCATTCTGCCTCCTATTCATAAAGTGAATACCCTAGCTTGAGAATTTTGGGACTCTCCTCCATCCCAATGTTAATTTTAATGGTTTATTTGATGAGGGAGGCATTCCCCTATTCAAATACATGTATGACTAGGGGAAGATCAGTGTCTTCACCCTTTGTATTGAAAACATTGTGTTCATCATCAGAGGATAGTTAATCCTCAACATGGTAGTCATAATCCTAGTGTTCAATCCAAAGGGCCGATGTGAGATAACAGGTAATTAAGAAACCCCGCTTTTGGTGGAATGATGGGAGGTCGTCATAAGCTTTCAATAACTCAAGAATGACTTCATATTTCTTAGCTAAATCAAGGAATAAAGGATCATTATTTTTCCCAATATGGATGATGGTTTGGTTATTAGGGTTTTTATGGATAAGAGGTTTTGTCCTGACCGAAATTGTGAAATTGGACTCAAGTATGTTAGGATGAGGGTCAAAGTAGGAAGAAGAAACAGCAATGGAATTAACAAGTTTGTTTCCTTCCCTAGGGATTTCTTCTATAGAAATGAAGCCCAAGTCTTTATCAATATAGTGTATAATGGTCTTGTGCAGCTGAAAATGCTTGGACTTGGTTTGATAGACCTTATAAACTTGGTTCACAGCCAATTGTGAGTCACCTTGGATCCTTAGGTTTTGAATGCCCAAACATTTCATGATGAGCATTCCAAGTAGTATGGATTAATATTCAACCCCATTGTTCATATATTCAAAGTATAACTTGAAACCAAAAGACATGACTCACCATTTAAAATAAATAATAATGACTCCTACCCTAGTGCATAGGCAACACTTAGCCCCATCATAGTAAAGGACCCATCGATCGTGCATAGAGGGGAATACTCAACTGGTGAAGTTTCTTGGTCTTCTAATATCTAAACCATAGGGATGTTGAAATTGGGCAACCCCTCTTGGGGTTCCTAGCCCTGATACTCTAAATAATAATGAGCCTATCCCCTCTACGGGGAAAATGTCTTGCAAAAACTTGGAAGGCATACTCTTGTGATCATGGTGAAGGCTAAAAATCACTTATAGGAGCTTGAAGGCTTGTTTACTAAACTCTAAGTTGAGGTAGGTAAGCACATATATAATTCAAAAGGGCACTTATTAGGCTTTCTCTTTTGGTTTGGGAAGTATCCCAACATAGTTAGGATCTTGTGTCAGTGTAGGATGTGCATGGGCATAGTTATGCAACTTACAGTGTTGTTGTAAGACATGGGTTGTATTGTTTTCCATATTTTTATATGTGGGAAAGCTTGTAATAATTCAGTGAGTGACTTTCTAGGGTCATCTCTCTTCATGATGGAAAGAGGAGATCCCCTTTTATGAGTTAATGGATAAACATGAATTCCAATATTTATTTCTATAGTACCTATTATCATAGTATGAATCCTCTCTTTGAGCATTAGGATGGTTGGGGGAGAAAGAATGGTTGGGTTCCCTATTGGAGGGATTAAAACATGAAAATAAGTAAAACTAGGCACTAGACAAAGTAAAAACGCTGACATCTTGGGAGGAATAAAACTCAAAGGGTCAAAGACTTTAGAAAAATGGTACAGACCTGTCATGGTGTGATCTAAGAGCATACAATGAAGAGATTCAGAAGTGACAAGAGTAGAATGTGAAAAAAGAATTAACCCTATATATTTGGGTTATGGGTCATGATGATATTAGTTGTTGGGATAGTTTTTATGAAGGGGGATTATTCACTCTATGACAATTCTATCATGCAAATTTATGGTAGAACAACCAACCCCTTTTAATAAAGTTAGTTTGGAGGCACAAATAAATTATAGGTCCCCGCCCCTTGTGGGTTGAATGGGAGAATGAGGGGAGTGTCCTTCTCAAAGATATTTATGATCTCAGTTGTGGACAAGGTGGAAATTTTCATATCGATGACTGGTTCTATATTAATGGTAATTTTATTTATCACTACGTCTTTCCCTTTTGACTTGTCTTTTTATAGGGTTTGGGGTATTTCACCCCCTTTCTTTAAGATAACCACTTTAGCCTTTGTGGGTTTGGTAACATCAAACAATTGTGAGGGTTTTGTGATCCCATTGAAGGTTATATGGTAGTTGATGTGTAACTTGAGATGCTTATGAATAGTTTCTTGTAGAATATTGAAGGGTTTAAGGTCCCCCTAGGCTTTGAAGACCTTCCATAGGTGCAAGAATTAGATTTGTTGGAATAAGGTTGAAGGGATGACCTTCATCATATGTATCTAAGGTCTATGACAAAGGACTCAGTTAGCACCATTTTGTGAACCAAAGTGACTGAGAGGATGATGGTCCTTTTGAATTAGATTTGAGGCTATCATAGCCTCAAGGGTGTTACACATTGTAGAATAGTTGGTTATCTATAACCAAATTTTTTTAGGATGGAAAAGGTGACAATGTTGATGGTTTCTCCATAATCAACAACGGATCTCTTTAGATAATTATTGTAAATACAAACTTTTAGAAATAGGACCGGATCTCCCCTCCTTGTCATATTTGAGTCAAGAGGAAGACTTATTAAATCAAAAAAATAACCTATATCCTATGATTCTTAACCAAATGGAAGCATGTCTAGATAAATTTGGTTGATATGAGCTAATGGAGGAGTAACACTGGATAGATGCCCCAAACCTAGGTCATCAATCAATGTTGACCGATAAGCAAGGGATTTTTTGAGTAGGTCAAAGAATGAAATGTTGGTTAAATTAGAGATCAAATCATAGTTCCCCATGGGTTTAGGAATAAACTTAGTTTATAGAATGTTTAAGGGATGAAGAGTCATAGGCTAATACTCTCTAATGCGAGTAACAATTTTTAAAACTTATATAAATTCCAACTCCATGACTCCTATCATCTTGGTTTTATCCTACACTCCTAATTGAGGAGAAAAATTAGTGTTTGCGGTCTTAGAGGTGGAGGCTTTGGCATCATGAGCGCTCATCATCGTGGGTTGATTATGTGGGATTGATTTGGCCTATGGGTCACCCTACTATTATATTTAGGTAGCACATGTTTGGTGGCTAGGAAATGAGTTTTAGTAGATTTGGATATTCTAATTTTGAGGGGTAGTGGGGCCACTTGAAAAGGCATAGAAGTTAGCACCAACATTCCCCAAAAACATGTTATAAATTTTATACCTTTGATTTTTTAGGAGTCATTGATAAATTTATTGTAATCCATGTAGTTCTGAGTGTCATGACCAATGACTCGGTGGAAGAAGTAATAGATGTTGGGATCATATTACCTGGGCCTTGTGTTTTGTCCTTGTTACACACACCCTTGTTGATTGTTTTGTTGATAATAGGTTTGGTTTTGAAACTGGGGGAACTATTTGATAGGTTGGCATTGATTTGGATTATGGTTATGGTGTTGTACATTATGTGGTAGAGATAGATTAAAATCAACCATATGGGTGGTAGGAGGGGGTTTTTGGTTCCTAACACTCATGTTTTTAGTGACTTTTTTATTTTTTGTAGGATGATATTGATTATCATTCACTAGGTTTGGATTTTTTCTATGGTCAGTAAAAAATTTGAAAAAGTAACAATTACCCACACCTACCGTGAAGCTAACGGAGTGGCAGATTGGATAGCAAATTATGCAATCCGAACAGAACACAAAGCGAGGTGGCAGGAAACATTAAAAAAGAATGTGGATCTTAATGCGCTCATTCATCATGACACAATTCATGCAAAGGAGGGAAAGATTAGATTGTAATAGAAATCTATTGAGTTGGAGGAGTGGCTTCGCAGAGAAAGGTTTACAATCATTAAAAAGGAATGCCCTTGAGAATGAGAAGCGGATCTTGAACGTACCTAAAAAAAGGTGAGATTTGAACCAAATAGGTAGCAGGTGGGGTCATTGTATAGTTAAAAGTGATTGGGAATCAAAGGAAATCTGCATGGCTCACGTAAGGCAAGGAGAACCAAGGAAGCAGGAACCCAATAATTGCGAAGAGTGGAGAGCGAAACAAGATGTCTAGAAAATTCTGCAGAGAGGGAAGGTTGTGAACTACATGGAAAGGCTCCATGGTTCAAAACCTCATATTACAATGGATTTTTTTTAAAACTGGATTGATGATAGGGTCACTCTACATGGCATCATAGTGAATCTAACAGAGGAATTTATAGCAGAGGTTACGGGGCTGCCTATGGAAGGAATAAAATTTGCCAAGCAGACTAGCATTTCAAATGAGGCCTTTTACAAATTCCCTAAGATGGACGTTGAAGAGCAGAAGCTAGAAAAGAATGGGGATTTCTTTGAACTGGAACAGATTAAGGGCATTTGGAGGGATGTCTTATGTTGTATTCAGGAGTACTTCATACTCGATGGAAGAAGCAAGAGAGTCCACAAATTCCACTTTGTTTTCCTAAATCATTTCAGACACAAAGTAAGAATTTCCTTTCCCTTTTATCTGTGTTTCTCTTTGGTCCAAAGTTTATTCGCTCACAGGAAGAAGGAAACACATCCTATTCTGCATGAAGGATTAATTCTGATAATTGAAGGCTATTGCAAAAACAAGGCCATGGTTATGAACCCTTATCTAGGGAAAAATAAGGACTCACAGAGTAACAAGAGTGAAATTGTTAAAGGGAAAGATAAAATCAAGCCCCCTAGTGTCAAGATTCAGAATGATGATGAGGATACAGAGTGGGAGAGAACTAATAAGTATGGGGAGGAAAGCTTGGAGGAAAAGGGAGGAACAGAAAGTAGGAATTCAAGTTCTAATGAGGAAGAAGAAGTTCAAGAGAAGAATGAGAAAGAAGGAGTCAACATAGAGGAGAAGTCTGAAAATAGTGAACATGACTCCGAGGAAAACCAGCAAGTGCTTGAGGATGATAAAGTCCTGGATGACCCTGTTGAGGACCCTGTTTCGATAAATGAGAGGGAAAACACAGTTCAGGCTGACAACCAAGAAACGGACTTGGGAGTTCAAGCTAAAACTAAGGAGCAGAATCAAAGGGGAAGAGAGGACCACATTGAAGAAGGCAGAAATAGTCCTAATAAGAACACAGAAGAATGGAGTGATAAAAGGCAGAACGATGGAAGGCACACACCTATGAGATGGGTTAATTGCAAAGCAGAGGCTATCCTCCAACTCGATTCATGGATGTTCAAGGAGATAATGGATCTTAAAAGGAAAATGGAAATAATGGAAGACAACCAGAAGGCAGCTTGGAACAAAATCAATAACATGGAAAAACAGATGAGAGACATCCCCATCAAGCTCAAAGACTATGAGAACAACCTAAGGGAACTCATCAAGGAGAGCAGAATGAAAATGGAGGATGTAACATCTAACATATGTGTTGCAGCTGTTAATATTGGAAAAAGAGCTAATGAGGAGATCAAATCCGTGGAGGGGCCTAGCAAGAGGACGAGACAGAGCTCAAGAAATAAAGCTATGCAAGAAGGAGCCATGTCGGCAGCTACTACCATTCAGGATACTGCTGTGAAAGGTAAGGAAGAAGTGAAAATGATTTTGGAACTGGAAGAATAACCTGGTTCTTCTAGTTGGTTGTGTTATCTAGTCCTGTTTCCTAGTTTTTGTTATCTTTTGACTATGGTGTAGCCAGGTCTATGTAAAACCTGGGTCATGACTTGTGGTCTTTCCAGTGGTTTTAGGTCCATATAAAACCTATTTATGTTACTTCTTTGTAGTAGGTTTTAGGTTTTTCCTGTGGTCATAAATGCTTCATCTTTCTATCTTTGTTTCAGGGTTTCGAGGTCCCTTCAAAACCTGTTTTTACCTTAATCTAAAACATGACTATTGAATATCCCATGTCTTGTATTTTATCCTTGAATTCTTTCAGTTTCTTCATGCAATCAGTAAGGAGGTCTCCTAAGTCACCTTTTTCCTCCTTTCCTTTAGCCACATTCTCAATCTAGGTTTCAATGTCAGATTTGGCTTTCTTCCCCCCAAAGACTAGGAGGTTTTCTTCCTTTCATTTTCCTTTCTTAATCTTAACTTGAGTCTGCACAATATGAACACTTACCGAAGGGGAGGTGGTCTTAGGTTTTTCCAAGGTTTTGGGGCTATTTGACCTATCCTCCTCTGGTATCTAGTGTCTTCCTCCAAGTTTACTTCCTTATCACTCTAAACCATTTGCATCTCATTCCCCCATAAAACATCCCCCTCTTGATAAGGAAGAAAATTAAGCCCTAGTAGATGAGGTCATTTGTCAGATTTTCTTAAAAATCCAAAATCGATCTTTCAAGGGATTTGAATAAAAAATAAGAGAGGTTAATTTTGTGTCCTCTAAAATGATTTAAGAGGAGGAAGTGATGAGAGAATATAAAGGTGAAATTACCTTATAATGTGACATACTTCATTATTTAGAAGCACACATCAGGCCATTACCTTGGCAAGTTTAACCTTGGATATCCTTTCTTCTTTATTTTTATGACAATGTCCATTTTCAAGAATGTTTGTAGTATCTCTTGTTCCTCTATTTATCCTTGAATTCTTTAGTGACCTCACATCTCATTCATGTCCCTTAACCAATCAATTATTATGAGATGTCTATATTCAACCCTCACATGTGGACCGTGCATTAATTCTAACTATGGGTAAAGTCCTTGGATAGCTTATCATCATGCCTTATTATCTGTAACATCAATTCAGAGAGACCTCATTTCTTTAATGTCTTTCATACCCTGGGATTACTTTGAGATTCAACACACAAAATGAGCTCCAACCTATCTTTGTCCCCACCCATGGTTGCTTCTCTTTTCTTCTATAGGTTTTAGAATAGATTATAGAGTTTCAAAGTCCTCATAGAGTTTGTTCAAGCTTCAAGGTTGAGAATTCTATAGTTGTTGGCACACTTTGTTCTAATGACATAAATTGCCAAGTGATTCCCATAAATTTTTTAATCATTATACAAAGTGGGAAATATATCATGTTTCTTCAAAACTAAATCTCCCTCATGTGACTCAATCCCTCACAGCTTAATTGATGATAGTTGAATCATTGTAAACCAATTCGATTATATGGGGGGAGTTGACAGTCTCATGCTAAATGACAAGTGAGTAATACTTAACTCCTAAGTTAGCAAGCCCATTCATAACTAAGTTTCCCTTATATAGATGTGGCCAATGGAGACTTTGTTTAAAATGTTAATAAGACATTTACCCTCATTAATCACTTGCTTGATGGTGTGGGATTAGGTCACTTTTTCCAAGATGGAATTTAGGATATTGAGGGAGTTTCTTTCAATGACAAGCTTATCGATCTTAGACTGAGTAGCAAGCTATATTCCCCATAGGGTTATTTTAGCCTCCACTACATGGTTGGTCTGGAATCCCATTGGACTTATGTAAGCAGTGACTACAATACCTTTGGAGTCCCTGATGACCCCTCCACCCCCAAAATTATTGTGGTTACCCTTAGATACCCCATTAAAATTTAGCTTCATCCAGCCTCTTAAGGGTTTAAACCATTTGGTCTAATTCTTATCATCTTTCATCCCCAAATTAGTAACCTCTAGATTGATGTTCCAGTTGAAGAAGATAGAGAAATATTCTTTAGAACCATCAGCTTTGTATTTGGGTTAAAAATCCTTCCAATTAATCATGATTCTTGCACATAATCTATGGAAGGAATACTTGAAGTTCTACCTTTTATTTTCAAAGATACAGTCATTCCTAACTTTCCATACTTCTTTAAACTAATTTGGGAGAGTAAGGTACCAAAAGAAGGAAATGGAAGGTTATTTCCAAGGTGGATTCCATTGGAATATGAGTTATGTTTAACCCATGCCACATTAAACTTATAAAAGAGCATCTCAAAAAAATTGAGATAAAAGGGCAATCCAGAAAGAGATGTTGAACCAATTCCTTAGAGGATTTACAAAGGGAATACCTAATCGGGATTATCAATTCACACTTAACCAAGTTATCAGTAGCCAAAATTTTATCTTAAGCGGCCAACCATAAAAATGTGTTGACTTTGAAAGTGAGATTTTTAGTCCAGAGTGATCTTTAATTGTCCCAATCCTAATCCAAATCCAAATCCATAAGATAACATGATTTCAACAAAAAGTCCCTATTATCATCTATAGGCCAAAGGAGGTATTATTTGGGTAAGATATGAATGTGAAAATGTCGAATCTTGGAGTCCAGTATTTGAACCAACTGAAAGACTTTCTCATGTGCTAGCATCAAATGCATAACTTTCCATTTTTATATGTCATCCACACTTGACTAATAGTCTTTGACCTTTGTTCCCATAAAAGCTTTAAGAGTTGAGCAGAGGTCATTCTAGGGGAACTTAATGGCTAAATGAGACTAAAATGTTGATGGGTCATCCTAGAACTCAACCTTTTCACCATTCCAAACCTACCATATGTTTCCTCCTTGCAAAAGACTCTTACAGCTAAAGATGGATTTCCAGAATTCTGAGCCATCACAAGGTCCTTCCTCCTAGAGAAAATTGTCTTCATTTATCTCTTCCAATTACTTCACATTGATGATATGGGTCCAATGGTTGTCCTCTTTCATGACTTTCCAACTAAGTTTGGTGATGAGGGATTTGTTCTTACTTTTAACCCCCCTGAGATCGAGCCCCCCATTGGCCTTGGGGAGGCATACTTTGTCTCAAGACACAAGAAGGAATCTGAATCTATCTTTCAATCCTCTTCAAAAGAATTTTGAGAAGAACCTCCTGCAGCAGATTAACTCCTACAATAGATTTAATTGAAATATGTGAAAATAAAATAACTCTTACGAATAACAGAAACACAGAAAGCTTATATTGATCGCACGCCACTTTGAGGGGGAAACCTCCTTTGAGAAAGCTCAATACAATAAATTTGTGGATGCCTTCATTGGGCCTCAACACTTACTTATATACTAACTCTATTCTACCAACTACTACTTCCCTTGTATGTGGGATAATTCAAATATGCTCTAAGGGATGACTTACAAAGCATATGCATCCATAGCAATATTACACTAATACTGCAAAGAAAAGGGTAAGACACGGGTTCCTAACATCCCCTCCCCCTTAGAAAAAGATTTGCCCTCAAAGCTTCAAATGTGGGAATTGTTGTTGAATCTGGAAGAGTGGTTCCCATGTTGCATCTTCTGGTTGCATGCCGTGTCATTGGATTAAGACCTCTGTGATGGAGCAGGATTGAAGTTGGCAGGTGTACTTATCCAGGATTGCTTCCAGCTTGAGAAGGATGGAGCCTTCATTATCAAGTGTTGGTAAAATTGTCTACACTCAAATATTGGATCCAAGAACTTTCTTCAAACAGGAGACATGAAAGATGGGATGAACTTGGGAGGAAGGTGGAAGCTCTAACTTGTAAGCAACTGACCCAATTTTTTGGAAAACCTTATATGGCCCATAAAACTTTGGAGCAAGCTTTTGGTGCCCTTTTAGTTTCAGTGATGATTGCTTGTATGGCTACAAATGAAGAAAGACCATATCACTAGGTTGAAAGGTACGCTCAGAGTGGTGCTGATCAGCCTGCCACTTCATTCAATTTTGTGCCATGTGGAGATTGTCTCGCAAGGTGCAGAGAATTTGATCCTAGTTTCAGAGAGTAGTGTCAACTACCTGAACTGGTGAGCTTTCAGGATTATATGGAAGAAGTGGTGGCAGTGCTTGACCATAAACTACTTCATAGGGAGTCATTTTGGTGGAAGTGTGGTATGAGGTATTGTACCACCATTCAGCTAGGGGAAGCCACTTGGGCCATTGATGTTGTTGTTCTGAAGCAAAGCAATGATGGAAGGTCTCCAAGCATTTGTTGACTATTTCTGTCTGGCCATCTGTTTGTGGGTGGTACCCAGAGCTCATTCTCAACTATGTGCCTATGTGACGAAATAGTTCCATCCAAAAAGGGCTGGTGAAAGTGGCATCACGATTTGAGACAATTGAAGAAGGAATGCCATGAAGATGGAAGATCTGATCCAAGAAAACTTGTGTGACTGTGGAGGCTATGTATGGGTGGTTGAGTGCACAAAAATGACTATATTTGGAGAGGCGATCGACTACGACTAGGATCACTATCTTTCCCCCATATTTAGGGAGGCCCTCAATGAAATCCATGGAAATATCTATCCAGATCTTAGTAGGAATGTGCAAAGGCTCAAGCAAACTGGAAGTCAATGTGGTTTCACCTTTGTTTCATTGGCACGTATCACATTCGGCCACCATCTGTTTAATTTCGGCTTTCATGCCTTTCCAAAAGAAGTGTCCACGTGCCCGCTCATAGGTTTTGAGAAATCTTGAGTGCCCTGCTGAGGGGGAAACATGGATTTCATAGAAGATGGCCTGATGTAGGTCTAGACTTTGGGAAAGCACCAGATGACCCTTGAGAGAAGCACCGTCCCATGAATAATGTGGTACTGCAGAGGGGTTAGTGGCCAATTGATGAATGAGGTGGCATAAGGAGAGATCATTTGCATACCCTTGTTGGATAGATTCCAACCATTTTGGAATGGGCATGGAGATGGCAGAGAGGGAAGGTTGGTCCTCGAAGGTTCTTGAGAGAGAATCAGCCACAACATTGTCTTTTCCCTTGTTATAGGTGATCTCATAATCATAACCCATGAGTTTACTGACCCACTTCTGCTGAGCTGGGGATGAGACCCATTTTTCCAAGAAATATTTCAAACTCTAATGATCAATTTTGATGCAAAAATGATTTCCCAGTAAGTAGGGTCTCCATTTTTGTACTACATGTAGAATTTCCATCATTTCATTTTCATATGTAGACAAAGCTAAATTATGGCCAAAAAGGGCTTTGCTAGTGAAGGCAATTGGTCGGCCCTCTTGGAGAAGAACAGAACCCAAGCTGATGCCACTGGCAGCACTTTCGATGGTGAAAGTTTTGGTGAAGTCTGCAAGTGCCAAAACTGGTGTGCTACACATAGCCTGTTTGAGTTTGACGAATGCCTGATCAGCTGTTGTACCCCAGGTGAAAGCATCCTTCTTCAATAAGGAATTCAAAGGAGTTGCGATCTTTCCATAATCTTTGATGAACTTGCAATAGTATCCTATCAGGCCTAAGAAACCATGAAAGCTCTTGAGGGTGGTTGGTCGAGGCCAATTTTGCATAGCACTAATTTTTTCTAGGTCCACGCGAACCCCATTGGCTAAAACAATGTGCCGCAAATAGTCGAATTCCTCTTGACCGAATGAACACTTGGATTGCTTGGCACATAATTGATTGTCTGCTAACAGTTGTAATGCCCTGTCAATATGTTGTAGATGCTTGGCTCATGTGTGGCTGTAGATCAAAATGTCATCAAAGAAAACTAAAATAAATTGATGGAGAAAAGGCCGAAAGATTTTATTCATGAGTGCTTGAAAAGTGGAAGGGGCATTTGTAAGGCCAAATGGCATGACAAGGAACTCATAGTGACCTTCATGCATACGGAAGGCTATCTTGGGAATGTCATTAGGATGCACTCAGATTTGATGATAACCAGAATGCAGATCCAACTTGGAGAAGAATTTGGCCCCATGGAGCTCATCAAGAAGCTCATTTATGACAAGAATTGGAAATTTATCCTTGATAGTGAGGTGGTTAAGGGCTTGGAAGTCAATGCAAAGGTGCCACGACCCATCTTTTTTGTGGATAAGAAGCATTGGGGAGGAATATGGGCTGGTGCTAGGGTGAATAACTCCAGACTTGAGGAGTTCCCAGACTAAGTTCTCAATTTCAATTTTTTGTAGATGGGGGTAACGGTATGGCCGGATGTTGGGTGGGATGCTTCCTAGAAGGAGAGGAATGCAGTGATCTTCAGGGTGTGAAGGGGGCAAACCTATTGGTTCTAAAAAAATAGTTGCATGCTTGTTGAGTATGGATTGTAAATCTATAGGGTGGTTAGTAGTAGTAGGGGGTTGGAGTTGAATGGAATGCAGCTGTGCAATGACCCCATGTGAGCCTTTCTTCAAAAAAAATTATATGTGATGAGAACTGATGATGCTAGCAGATCTTGGTAATAACCCTTTTAAGGTGTGCTTCTGACCATTATCTGTGAACTACATCCAAAGCTTAGATAAATCCCATAAAATAGGTCCTAATGTGCAAAGCCACTCTGCCCCTAAAACCACATCACACCCTCTTAAAGGTAGGGCAAACATATCAAAGCAAAAATTATAATCACCCATTGTAATACACACATTTCGACACATACCTTTACATGGCAATGTGCCCCCATTAGCAATCATGACTTCAAAGCTAGAACAAGGGTATACAAAGCAGTCTGCCACCTTAGCAATGCGAGGATTGATGAAATTGTGAGTACTACCTTAGTCAATAAGGATTGTGAGAGGGATCTTTTTGAAGCACCCTTTGACCTTCATGTTTTGGGGAGTGGTGACACCTACTAGTGCATGCACTGAGATCTCAGGTTGAGTCTCTTGAACTACTGGGTCCTCTTCAGTGTCGGGTTCTTTTTGAGCATCTTGAAATTCCTGAATAGCAGGCTCATTGTCCTGCTCTGGGGGTGACTCCACATCTAGCAAGTAAAGTTTTTGTTGGACGCACCTGTGACCCTTAACCCATTTGTCATCACAGTTGTAACATAATCCTTTTTCTTTGTGATCCCACATCTCTGCCTCAGTCAGGCACTTAATTGGTGTGGTTATGGTTGTTTGTTGATTCACTGTGTTCTTTGCTGGTGAAAAGGTGGGAGGTCGACGCTATGTGGAGAGTTTATCTTCTGCTAACTTAGCCAAACCCAAAGCGTCCATCATATTTTCAAGTCAAAACATTTTTACCTCTGAGCGGATCAGCTCTCTGAGGCTACTAACAAAGCAGCTTTTGAAGAAGTCATCTGATAACCCTTTAGTGTGATTAGCGAGTTTTTCAAATTCAATCTGATATTCATGAACAGTACCTATTTGATAGAGTTTGGTGAGAGCTCCTGTGAAATCCTCGAATGCTGAGGGACCAAACCTACCCAGAATTAAGGATGCAAAATTTGACCAATCAGGTTCATCATTTGTCTTGAGATTCCAGCGGTACCACTGAAGTGTTTCTTGTTCCAGATAAAAGGAATCAATTGGGACTTTGTTTGAAGAATAATTATTGTGGAGGTTGAAGAATTGTTCAGCTTGATATATCCATCCTGTAGGATATGTACCATTGAACCGTGGAAAGTCTAGCTTAGGTCTACGTGAGAAGTTGGAAGCAAAAGAGCGATGCTCTGAAGAAGACTCCTCCTTCTGCACTTTGTTGAGCAAGATGCTATTATGTTGATTCAAGCCACGCATCATATCGATTAACTCTATAACCTGAGATTTCAATGTGGCAATTTCTTCCTCCATGATTTTTGTGCTTGCACGAGTGGTGGCCATAACCAGTTGTTAATAGTCGGGGATCCTTCATGTGAAATATATATATATATATATATATATTTCACATGAAGGATCCCCGACTATTAACAACTGGTTATGGCCACCATATATATATATATATATATTTGGTTGTTTTTTTTTTGCTGCTATTTTTTTTTACTGGTACTTCAGAAACGGATTGTCTGCAACTGTGTGGTTGGAAATATCCTCAACTGTGGATACACTTTTGTTTGCTCTATGAACCTAATAAGTTGGATATGGACCCCAAGTTTGTTTGGCTGCCTAAAGGATTTTTCAAAATTCTCTCTAGCCACCAAAGCTATCTGCAAGTATCATTCTCCAAAAAAATTTGGCCACAGGTTTACCACTTAACGATAGCTTTTGGTTTACCTCACGGGTGGGAACTAGTCAATCAGGATGGGGCCTGTTGCCCTTTTCACTAGCAGGTCCTCTCAATGGGCCAGCCACTTCAGGGTTCCTATGGTACTCCTCACAATGAGTTTTAGGGATTATGCCCAAACACTTCCCATAGATAAGGGGATAGGTATTTACCCAATCTGAAATGACGGAACCTGCAATGAAAAAAATTCTTGCCAGAAATGGCGCAGCTCCTAGAAAGCCCTACATTGAAAAAAAATTGCTCCAAATCTACCCACAAAGCCAAGAAAGTGCTCTGATACTAGATGAGAAGAACCTCCTGCAGCAAATTACCTCCTACAACAGATTAATCAAAATATGCAGAAATAAAATAACTCTTATGAATAACAGAAACACAGAAAGCTTATATTGATCGCAGGCCACTTTGAGGGGGCAACCTCCTTTGAGCAAGATCAATACAATATATTTGTGGATGCCTTCATTGGGCCTCAACACTTACTTATATACTAACTCTATTCTAGCAACTACTACTTCCCTTGTATGCGGGATAATTCAAATATGCTCTAAGGGATGACTTACAAAGCATATGCGTCCATAGCAATTATTACACTAATACTGCAAAGAGAAGGGTAAGGCACAGGTTCCTAACAAATTTACATTAGATTTGTTTTACTTTGTCCATGACTTTAATAAGAATGTGAAAGAGGGACATAAAGAACACAATGATGTTGTAGATATAGCTTTTGAGAAGTTGAAGTTTCCCTTCCTGAGTCAACAAGTGATCCTTCCATCTTGATAGCTTCTTTTGAATTCTTTTCACCAAAGGATTCCAAAGATCTAACTTCATGTCGTTAAAACGCATTAATCTTAGGTAGGTGGAAGGTAGATTGATAATTTGGTAACCAAATATTGTTGATAGTTTATTTTGGAGATGGGTTGAGGTATTCAAGAAGAAAATAGAGCTTTTGCCAAAGTTTTTGAATTGGTTTCAACAATTTCATAGTCCATGAGAATTTTCTTGAGAGCCTTGGATTCTGCAAAAGTAGTTTCTTCTAAGAGGAACATTTCATTTGCAAATTCTTCATAGGTGATAGGGATAGTATTCGTGGCAACTTTTACATCGTTGATTATTCTTTATGAATTGGTATTATGAAGGCTTATGTTAAAGGTCTCAGCTAACATGATAAAAAGGTAGGGGGATAGAGGATCCCCTTGTCTCAACCCCCTACTAGCTAAAAACAAACCTTTGGGGACTCTCTTCACTAGGATGGAAAATGTTGGAGTAGCTATGCAACTATGGATAAGTCCTCTATAATTAAATTCAAACCCAAATCTTTAGAGCACCTTGTTGAAGAAACTCCATGAAACCTTGTCATAGGTTTTATTCATATCTAGTTTTAGGAACATACTATGTCTAGTGGGATTCAAAACTGAGTGTACAGCTTCATGGATAATAATAATCTCATTGGTGATTTGCCTCTTGGAGACAAAAGTACCATGTTGCCTAGTAATTACCCTCTCTAAGAGGGTTGTATCTATTTGATAAATGTTTTTGAACAAATCTTGTAAGTGGTGGAGCATAAGTTGATTGGCCTAAAGTCCTTCAGTTGATTTATTTCAGGTTTCTTGGGGATTAGGACAAGGAATGTGTTATTCTATAATCATCTAAAAATAGAACTTGAGTTCTAAGAGTGTTACTTGAGACCACCCATTCCTAGTTTAGCCCTAGACCTATTTTAGGGTCTATTTAGACATTTATCTAGCTTTCGTGTGGGCCAAACACATCCCTAGACATCTCAAAATTAGTCTTAGACCCTTCCTTAGGCATCTAAGCACCTACTTCCTTAAGTTATACCATGGGACACTATCGCCATAAGTGGACAATAGTGCCACAATGTTATTGTCTTATTTGGGCACTATTGTCATTTTCTTCTTTTGAGCTCCAATGGATATCTTTTCAATTCCTAAAGCACTTAAGGCCAATATAGACCTATTTCAAACCATGCACAAGCACTAGATCAATGTATATACATGACTTTTATCCACTAGATATAAATTAGATGTAAACACAAACAAGCTCAAAACAAGTATACAATCAAAGTTATCAATCCTTATTCTACCCTACTTTTACATAAAATCATCTATATCCTTCCTAAGCTCAGAATACTCATATTTCTAGTCTCAAGCATGACTCAAAGCACTCCAACTAGCATCCATACTATTTTCACTTGCACTTACACTTGCACTAGCACTTAGGTGTGGAGAACTACATTAGGTTGGATCCCTCCTCAGACTATTGGTATGTAGACAACTCTCATCATAGTGGGGTGTTGAGGATATCTAGCCTACCCAACTAATACCACATATTATTACTTGTGCCAAGTCAAATTCCATAGTCACATTTTTTCTAGGGTTTGCATACAAAATCAATCACAAACAGTGAATCATGGTTTGTCACACAAGAATAGGCTTGGTAGACATAGACACAAGTGCTCCCATAAGCTTAGAATAGTTCTTTCATAGAGGACACTATCACCATGGTGTTACTATCTAGGGTAGGGAACTATTTTCTAGGAGGGGTTTTGACACTTAGATCCTATTTGTGATACTCAAACCAGCTCCTATACTATTTTTCAACCTTTGGATCCTTCATCTCAATCATTTTCTAGCTAAGTATTTATTTGTCTCGATTGATATTATTATAAATTTCAATTTAGCTCAGTTCTTTCACAAATAATTGGTTGTATTTATTGCATATTTTATACCTTGATTTATTGTACTCATACCCTTTAACAACCTAGGGTTTAAACTCCATAAACACTAAAAAACTAATTCATTTGGTGAACCTAACTTACTTTGAATACTACCTAAACCCTATCCCTAAATGATATTAGGGTGTGTACCCTTATTTTTCTTGTTTCCCTTGGTTGTGTTAGGTTTTTTATATTTTATTTTCTCTACACTATTTCATTTTATTTTCTATATGCCATCTCAAAAAGTTATATCTCTTTCTTTAAGAAGAAGTGCTAGGCTTAGTGGTAATCATATTGAACATACTCAAATTCCTTCCATTCGAGCTTATACCATGGACAAAGAACTAGTTACAACTCCCATTATTGATCCTTCACACCCTGATTATGTGGACTTCAAAGATAATTTATCTGAAGATGATAAATACAATCAAGATCAAAATGACACACAAGATGGGAATCAAGACACTCTCCCCCCACTTAAAAATGAGAATATTATAGTCAATAAGGATGATATTTTATATGGTATAAAAGATAGACTTTAGGAACAACCCCATGATCATGCATAGATTCTACAAGCCATAATGGAAATAAATAACATATCAAACAAAGGTTAATCTTCCACTCCCCTAGATAATAATATTGTTACACCTACTTTAGAGGCAACTCAACATGCACAATAACCTATTTTAACTCGACAACCTTCAACAATGGTGACACCTCCTATGGTTATTTCCTCCTCTTTATATGTACAATACCTTGTGCATGAGATCCATGATCTACAAGCCAAGGTGTTACATCTTCAGCAGGGTGCTTCTAGGCCATCACATACCTTAGATTCTCATGTTCTTTTACATACACTTTTAGCACAACACATAGAGGTAACTCT
Organism: Torreya grandis; assembly: GCA_037957365.1. NCBI lineage: Eukaryota > Viridiplantae > Streptophyta > Pinopsida > Cupressales > Taxaceae > Torreya > Torreya grandis. The sequence goes on from JARHVA010000826.1 coordinate 2,194,561, forward strand.
TTTTCCATCTAGATTTATGGCACTTAAGCTTACTTTGTATGATGGTAAGGGTGACCCAGAGCACCATCTATGAGCTTTCCATGCATCATGTTTAGACTATGTGTCCAATAATTGGCTCCTTATTAAGTTGTTCCCGTGCAATTTAAAGGGATATGCCTTATAGTGGTTCTATGATCTTTCAAATCAATCCATCGCAGCATTCAATCCATTGGTAGAAATGTTTTATCACACTTTTCAATCAACATCAGTGATAAGGTTTCATATGCTCAAGTGGCACAACTTGAGAAAAAATACAATGAGCTTATAGCAGAATATGTTTTGTGATATAAATTTATATTAGAAAAGATGACTAGCCCCATGGCACATAGACAGTTCCAAGACATATCAAACAAAGTCTACTACCAGCATTACATGAGGTTATATTATTCAAGAAGTTTCCAACATTCACATATTAATGCCACACAGTGAAAGAAAGGGAAGTTAATCTTCTCTCTATGGGAAAACTAAAGTACACAGTAGGACTAGATTAAACTAGTAAGATTTTTAATAAGCCCCCATATAAGGAAAAGCCCAATGAAAAAAAGAATGATCAAAAGGTCACAGTTAATGCAGCTTTATATCCACCTCCTCGCTAAGTTTTATCAGCTCTTCCATGGAGAGTCTTCAAAAATCTTACAAAATCACTAGCACATGTTTTACAGAAACTCTTGGAATGCAATGTCATATCTCTCCCTCCCATCAAGGAGGTTGATATGACTAAGCCTCTTCCAAAGAGCTATGATTTCAATGCATTCTGAGACTATCACAGGGCACCAAGCCATATTACAAATAGATGCATCATTTTGCGACATGAGATACAGGACTTGATAAAGGCTAATATCATTAATGTGGGCACACCTACAGAGGCACCTAAAGTTCAACCAACAAAAGCTAAGACATTTAAAATTGTTTCAAAATTATTTCTAAAACACACAGCTAATGAGGCTGGAGGCACTTCAGGTGTTCACTACATATATCAGGCTCATCCACCACTGACATCCTTTTATGATACTATAGAGGATACTCACCCCCTACATAATATCATTGGGGTATACCATATTATAGTGCCAGTTAGACCTCTCATCACTTTCTCAAATCAGGATATTGTTAATGATGATTCAAATTTATATGCACTCTTTGTACGAACCTACATTGATCATCATCTTATTTAGAGTGTCATGATTGACAATGGGTCAAGTGTCAACATGTGTACCATTACACTTCTATAACATTTAAGTTAATCATAGTAGGATATTTATGCGATCAATATAGTTATTCATTTTAGTGTCCATGTTCAGAGATCCATTGGGGAGATTGTACTCCCATTACATGTTGGGTTAGCAAATGTGGCCACTAGGTTCTTAGTTGTACCTATTGTAGGTAAATTTAACATGTTATTAGGTAGGCCATGGATATAGCAGCTTTGAGCCATTTCGTCCACTGTACACATATACCTCAAGTATATACATGCTAATCAAGTGGTCATAGTTGAGGGCCTTCTATATGAGTATCTTTTACCTATCCCACAAGAAGTTACACAATAATCACCAATTATAGTTATGAGTATAGTTTAAATTAGTACACCACAAATTTAAGTTTAATTACCAATGTAGGTGAGGTATACTTCTACAGTGTTACCACATATGCATACTCTCCCATAAACACCTTTATTAGAAAGACCTTTGCGTCAAGACATGTTATAGATTCTAGAGATCCTCTCTACCCCTTTCATTCTAAGATCAGTGTTATTGAGTTCCTAGGGTTCTCAACACAGAGCATCCACTTATCTATAGCATCTTTTACTAGATGGGTCCCTAAGAACCCTATAGTTCACAAGCTAGTTTACCCAACTTCATGGGTTCATAGCACAGTTCACAAGCCAATTCAGTTAGCTAATCAGATTCCTAGCCTTATGCCATAGGTAGTGTCAGTTACATATCACTCCACACAGTCATTTCCTAGACCATAGATGCCTTTTCACATAACATACATGATCATTATTCCTTTGTTTGATATAAGACACCTTGATAGTGAGTCTCTTACAAGACTCATCAGTTAGTATCTTCCTTCCTACTTGTACATAGTTTCATTCATTTTGTTCCTTGTATATAGTTTCATTATCATGTTGATTGTACATATCTTATATCCAAAAAACACAAAAATAATATAATATGTCAAAAACACAAAAACATTCAAATATTTACTCAAAAAATATAAATTATAGATTTTATGCATTTTCATGTTCACATTCTTATACTTGTTAGGTATTACGTATGTTAGATATCTTAGTATAGTCAATTTTATTGCACATACATGGTTCACTTATTATTTTTGAGTGTTTTTAGATACTTATAGGACCCAAGTCCACTACATAAATCCAAATTTGCTATTATCTTCCTAATGGGGGCTTATACATAGATTCCTCATTTGATACATTCGCCCATTTAGGGGCATCATATGTATAGTTTTGATTTCCATGTTACATATTTATATACTCTATATCACATGTTTAGCATTATTATATCTTAATATTGATCATCCTACACTACTCAGATTGATTAGTGACTACTACTACTCTAGGCTTAGTTTATGTATGTCTTCATAATTACACAAATTTGTACTACATTTTCATGCACACTTTCACTTCTCGCTTTACTAGTTTAGACTCAATTGTGCTTCTATGCTTCTACATCTATTCAAGGGCATTTGAATATGCCATTATTCTATGGCTCTACGTTGCTTCCTTTCATTTTATGTATGCTTTGGACATGTGCCCATGTTCTTTTATGTGTTTTCTTGATCATGTATGTAGACATTTAAACATGTCCTTTCATGTGGCTTTAAGCCAACTTGTTTTCTCTTTATGTATATGAACATTTGAACATGTCCTTGTATGTATTGCTTTTTCATATTTAGTAGCATGTGCCCATGTCCCTTGTATTGTGGCCCCTTGGCTTACTTTGCATGCCTCATGTGTGTCGTATGTATGCTTTCATGTATGTCTCATGGCCATGACACTTATCTCTTGCTTGTTACACACTCCAGTTTTAGATGCCAGGAAGGACCTCATGCATCTCCCTTTCCTCCCTGGGTGTCATGATGGACATCATGCACCATCCTCCTAGGTAGTTAGTTTATTACTCATATTTTTTGTTCATACACATCCTTACATCATTATATCTATCTTGACAGCCTTGTGAATGCTAGATCTATCATACATTATGAACTTATGCTTAGATTATCTTACATTTAGATGTCATGTATACACATTTTATTGATTTATTATGTAGATATCATATATGCTCAAGCTAACACATATCATTCAGATCTTTTTCTTTTTAGGATAGTTTTTGCACAGGTTCAACAACTCCCCTAAAAATAGGGGCATTCACAGAGATTTATCATAGAGATCAAGCTATCTAAATGCACTTAGATTATAGTTTCCAACACGTAAGCACAGAATATAGAGCTCAATTTCAAAAAAATATAGTGGAAAATAGTCAACCAGAGATCAGACTTAGTTGGAAGAAAAATACCAAGCAGGACACTAGCACCAAATGTGGACAACAGTGTCATAGTGTTACTATCCAATATATGGCATTATTGTCCAATAGCCCTAGAAGCAAAAAATCCAAAAAGGCACAGTAATTACAGTCTAGGTTTGCATAGCTTTTGTTATAATTACAAGTGTTTGCTCATTTTTGTTCAATTTTGCACAAATCATACTAATTTGCTCAGATTGGGGCGATCATACATGGCATGATCACTCTCATTTTATTTTTAGATACTCAAATACATATTATTAAAACTCAGTCTAGAATCTATATACTCAAATATTAGATTTGGGGCATGTGCATGGCACATTATTTTTGTATGCACTAGTTAATCAGATGGAATGGTAAACTCCATGTGATTCTCTACATTTTTAATTTAAACACCATTTTCACCAATTTATACTAGATTTGATGCCTTACTCCATTTGCAGTGGTTGGCATTACCATGTAGTCCCTGAGCTACATACCCGAGTGCCTAAGGAGGCCCCTAGGCCAATTTTCATTCTAAAGTTTATGAGTGGTTGCAGCACTATTATATACAATTTCAGTTACAATCATACAAATTCAATTATATTGTGCAGTTCAATTACAGATGCATCAACTACACATGGATAGGAAATGGTGGAGTCATAGTCTACTTGAGTTCTTAAGCCACCTACATAAGAGGGTTGGACAAGCCATCAATCCAATCCAAGCTATTCACAGGTCATGATTCACTAAGCAGGGGTGGGTAATGATGGAGTCAAAATTGTATTGAGTTCTTCAGCCACCCATAAATGAGGGTTGGACAAGCCATCAGTCCAATCCAAGTTATTCACTGATTGATCACTATCTACATGCACACACAAGATGTCACTAGGTTTATGCATTAGTTCACTTACCGAGTGAAGTGTAATTTATTTCTTCTCTCTTATCTCTTTACTCATTTTGTCTTTATTTTTGATACCTCTTAAGTAAGGACTGATCTATGCATGTTTTATTTATAAGACACGTAATAGTGCATGTGTCACATATTTAGATCCAAATTCATGAACATGGCCTCACAGGTAAGTCCAGGTATGCTTCTTTTTTCTTTATCCTAGTCATTTCTCTTTTTTGTATTTTTAGAATAGGGGGGGCAATTGTAATCATCTAAAAATTACACTTGAGTGCTAAGAGTGTTACTTGAGACCACCCATTCCTATCTTAGCCCTAGACCTGTCTTGAGGCCTATTTAGACACTTATCCAGATTTCATATGGGCCACACACATCCCTAGAAATCTCAAAATTAGTCCCAAACCCTTAGGCATCCAGGTCCTTAGTGCCTTAAGTTTTTCCACTGAACACTAGTGCCATAAGTGGACAACATCATCATAGCGCTATTGTCCTATTTGGGCATTATTGTCATTTTCCTCTTTTGAACTCCAAAAAATATCTTTTCAATTTCTAAAGAACCTAAGGTGGGCCTAGACATATTTCAAAACATGTAAAAACACTAGATCAATATATATACATGAATTTTAGCCTTTTATCCACTATATGTAAATTAGATGCAAATACACACAAACAAGCTAAAAACAAGTTGTGCATAATCAAGGTTATCAATCTCTATTCTGCCCTACTTCTGCATACAATCATCTACAACCTTCCTAAGCTTGAAATACTAAGATTTTTAGTCTCAAGCATCACTCAAAGCATCCAAATTGGTATTCATACTAGCTTCACTTGAACTTGCACTAGCACTTAGGTGGGGAGAACTACAGGTTTGATCCCTCATCTAAATATTGGTATGTAGGCAACTCTCATCATAGTGGGGCATTGAGGATGTACACCCTACCCTATTAACACCACACATTTATTATGTGTACCAATTCAAATGCCCTAATCACATGGAGGTCTAGGGTTTGCATACAAAATTAGTCATAATAGGTCACAAAAAGTGAATCAGGGTTTATCCATATAGGAACAAGCTTGGCAGACTCAGACATGAGTGCTCCCAAAAGCTCAAAATAGTTCTGACACAGAGGACACAAGCACCATAAGTGGACACTAATGCCATAGTGATACTGTCCAGGGTAGGGTGTTATTGTCTAGGAGCGGTTTTGACACCTGTATGATGTTTCCTACACTCAAACAAGCACCTGTACTAGTTTTTAGCCTTTGGATCCTTCATCTCAATCAGTTTCCATCTAAGTATTAATTTGTATCCTTCAGTACTATTATTATAAATATTGGTTTAGCTCAGTTATTTCACAAGATAGTGGTTGTATTTATTGTATATTTTATACCCTATTTTACTATACTCGGACCCTTTAATAACCTAGGGCTTACACTCCATAAACCATAAAAATTCAATTCATATTTAATTCTTTTAGAATAGTGTTGGATCTAAAGAATTGACACAACATAGTTGCCACTTCATCGTGGATGATATCCCAGAAATGTTGGAAGAAGAATGGGGGGAAGCTATCCAACCCAGGAGACTTTTTTCCTTCCATAGAGAAAATTATCGCTTTGACCTCCTCTGAGGAGGGGGGCTTGAGAAGTTATGAGTTATTTGACTAGGATATGATCCTGGGGAGATTTTTCAATAAACCCTCTTCTAGTAGTTCATAGTATATGATGTTTCCCTTTAGCAAATTCTTGAAACAATGAATGATCTATTCATTTATACCATCTTCAGCTATGTATTTCCTACCATCTTCCAAGATCAATTCAGAGATTTTATTTGTGTTCCTATTTTTGGATGCAAAATGGAGGAAATTTTTGGTATTCCTATCACCTTCCTTTAACCAAAGGCATATATATTTTCGCTTCCAAAAACCTTCCTCCTTGGCTTTGAGATTGTGATAATTACTGAGGAGATATTTTTCTAGGGTCGTTGATTGTTCATTAGATCCGTGGGTAAAAATATGCTCCTCTAGCTTCCAAAAATCCTCCTCCAAGGATTTCTTTTGGTTGGAAATATTTCCAAAGACCTCTTTGTTCCAAACTTCTAGCTTGGTATTTATGTGGTTAAGTTTTTTTACCATAATGAACATGTCAAATCCTAGGAAGGGTTCTTTCCACCAATCCTTAGTGGACTCATGAAGATCAGTATGGTGCATCCACATACTTTCAAATCTAAAGGTTAATTCTTGGGTTTAGAAACCTTTTCCCCATAAAATATGATAGGGTTATGGTTTGATCCTATCCTGGGTTGGGAAGATAAGGAACTTGTGTAGTGTATATCCCAATTGAGAGAAACTATAAATCTGTCAAGTCTTACCTGGATTAAGTCCTCCTTAATTATTCTATTTAACAATGTGAAAGGGTTGCCTCAGAGATACACATCCACCAGAACTGCTTCCATAATTAATTCATTTAAATTAGTCAAGCTTTCAGTCAAGTCCATCAAGCCGCCCTTCTTTTCAATTAGGGTTAGAGGATAATTGAAATATCTAGCAACTAGCCATTTCTAGCTTTTGCTAAGTCTCTTGAAAGTTTATAGATCCTCCCAAAGTTTCTTCCTATTGGAATTTGGAGTATAAATATTAGATAGTATCCATTATTTTTTGTTCATTTTATCCCTAAATAATATAGCAACATGGTTGTTGTTGCAGACCAGAGCTTCTCCTTCTAAGTTCTAAGAGTTCCACAAGACAGCCAACCTGTTGGAGGCTCCATTTGAACTCGAGCTAATGTGAGTAGATTTTTTCCATATCTTGTCACTATAAGGGTTAAATAAATTTTCAAACATATTAGTCTCTTGAATTAATAGTATAAAAGTATCATTCCTTTTCCTCAAAATCCTTACCAATATCTCTTTGTTGGGGTTGTTGAGCCCCCTCACATTCCAGTATATAAACTCAATTTTTTTAGTCTAGTGAAATGGTTCTTAAGGGTTTTTTGGTTACCCTTGGCTATCTCATTTGTTGTTTCAAAAATCTTGACCAAATGATTCAGTGATTTTCTTGGAGATTTTTGTACTTCTCCCACATCTGTCTTTTTTTTTTCCTTTTTTAATTTTTGCCTACATCCATATTCCCTCTTCTACCTTTTGGTCTTGAATTGGGGTTTTATAGGAAGAACATTATCCCTTTTCCTTGTCTTTAGTTGTGGCCTAATCCTTTGGTATTGGAGGTACTTGGCATTCTTTGGGTGAGGCCATAAAATCAACACGCTTACCCATGTTAAGCCTTGGGAGAGGGCTTCAAAGAACATGTCCTTCAGTGCTATTGAACTCCTTCTTGTCTCCATTCTTGGGACTGCTCCATGCAAGGCCAAAACCTTTTTTATTTATCATAGCCAATAACTCTTGTTTGTTAGGTGATTCCTGGCATTTTGGGGGGGTATTATGGGGGATATGTCTCATTTTTTCTATGTTGCTACAGGCAATCTTTATTTCTATTGCCAATTTCATACTTAATGAGATCTTACATGACTCACATAGGATTGTGTCTACCCCTTTAGTCTTTGGTGCTTGTTCTTTGGTGGGGGTAAATATTTCCTCCATACTTTGTTTGAAACCTAAGGCCGAATGAGCATAATGGGGAGGCGGGTGCCCCTAGCAACACAGATTTAGGGGAACTTGAAGGGTCCCTGGTTGGGGACCCTCTGCCTTTTTTAATAGGGTTGCATCTTCCATCGAAAGGGTGGAGGGGTTTCTTAGCCCAAAAAAGTTTTGCAACATGTGTTGGATGGATTAATTTGGGACATCTTTTATTGAATGGCTAAGGATAGTGCACTTCTTGAAAATAGTTAAAGTACTTTCATACTCAATAGCTTGAGTCAACTCCCTATATTTTTATTTGATCTTGATGGAGTGTAGTGGGGGTTTATCGATCAGGATGAAAATGTTAAACCTTGACGCAACCATCCTTCTTCTTGAATTTGTGACTAGATCAATGGATATGGGTTAACCCAAGGATCCTGATGTTCCTATGATCACCTCAGGTTCCCAATATTCTAAGGGAAGCTCAGGGAGTTGTACCCACATGGGAATGTCTTCCAAGGCTGAACTATTTAAATTGGTGCCTACTTTCCATCTTCTGATACAGATATTAGATTTACCCATGAACCATAGTGTTTTAGATCGAACCCTAAAGTAGTTTTCTTGGTTAGTGAAATTAATAAGGAAGAATTTTTTATCTAGAGTGACCACTTCCAGTTGACCCTTAGGTTTCCAATGTTGATTTTCCCATTTTCTAAAAGAGTCAATGTTTAGTCGAAAACCTTTAACTCTAGCCAAAATGAAGTTATCAAGCTTTACATAAGCCTTTTACACAATAGTGTTAGGGACGTTGACATAAACCTCATTATTTTCCATTGAGGGGTTCAGCTGGAAGTCTGACGAGTCCTACCCCAATGGCCTTTTACGTAAAACCTGATCCACCCAGGAAAAGGGGGATTTGGATTGGTCTGACTAGGGACATATTTGCATTGGAATGGGTCCCTTATGTTAGCAAGATCCTTGGAATCAGCAACTCCTATGACTTCCACATCCTTCCTAACTCTAACCCCGCCACCCTGTGAACCATCCTTATCTTCTGATGTAGCTTCCTGGTTATCACGCCCAAAATCTAATTCAAAAAATTGGTTTCCTTCCACCTCTTCTCTGCATTTAGCCTTCTCTCCACTCTTCATAATTTTCTCAAATTCCTTAGTGTGTGTTGAAATTCAAATTATTGTTCCCTCTATAATTGAATCATGTATATTATTTATTAATACCTTTGTCAAATTATTTTGGCTTAGACAAGCATATTTAAGGTCATCAAATGAAATAAATAAGGATAACACTTATCATATACATTATCATAGGATGTTCAATGAATCACTTAATGCAAGCCTTGCATCTCTTTTCGATCAGTATAGGAATCTAGTAGTTGAATGTTTATGTGTTCTAAGAATTGAAATGTAGTTTGAGACACTTTTTCATTTGCAGGTTGGTAATTTATCCTTTTATAGGAATTTTAAATATTGAATTTTCTCCCATTGTTTTTTATAATGTTTTTTTTGTTTTCCCTAAGAATGCAACCACACAACATCAAGAGTGGCATATTGAAATAATTATGATGTATAAGATTATTTTGTGATGTTTGATGTGGGATATATAGCAAACAAGGATTATACAAAGGATAAAGATGTGGAAGATCATAAATAATTTATTTTTTCCCTCACAACACATGATTATTTATGAACTACCATAGTTGTTCCTTCATATATATTTTTTTCCTTTCAAAAATGAGTTTTATGTCATTTTATTACACATGCATGACATGTAATATTATTGTTTCCATCTTTAGGCTCACTAGTAGTTTATAAATAAAATCCTTATATTTAATTATCTAACCTCAAAATCATAACATCCTTCTATTTATTTAACATGCACTATTAGAGTTCTCATAGAGGATGAGACACCATTCTTGACTTCATTATTTTTATTTTCATGTTTCTTCAAATTACCTTATGTATAGCTAACATTTTTTATTACCTATAGATGCATTATCTAGGCATTTATTGTTATTGATGGATCACCCCTTTGGATTGATTTGTCATGTGTTCTAAAGCATATCTTTGTATAAATAACTTCATATTTTTATTATTAGTGGGTAAAAGAGGGTTTTTGAAAGGGCCCAAACCCTTTAACAAAATTAAGCTACAAATAGAATAATAAAAACCAAAAAAAAATGCATTGATCAAAACAAGGTTAGGCAAAAATCCAAGAAGAGAGAAGTATATAATAAGACATTAGAAACATATAGCCAAAAATATCCAATTAACATCAAACCAACACTAAAGAGAAATCAAGAGGAAGGTTGAGATGAGAAGAAATCATTAAAGGCTCCAGCAAACTCCCAATCTTCCTTCAAAAAAATTAGATGATCCTCAACCACTTCCAAATCAATAGCATTGACTTCAGCTTCAATGTATTTATTCTAACTTATGGTTAATTTTCTAGGACCTCCTTATATTTTTATCCCTATTCTAGTTTCCATATCTTCCTAGAGAGTGAGAATACTGGTTGCACAGTTTTTTGTCATCACCCTGCTCTTCTGAAGAATTGTTTTTAAAGTTTCACTGAGAAAATTTTGACTTCCCTCCATTTTTGACATCTTCTCTTTCAAATTGTTCACCTCTTATTTGATTTCACATAAATTGCTATTAGTGGGCCAAATATATTTATTAAAAGGAATTATAACCTAGGGTTGGATTTGGTCTCAATTTAGTTGATGGTGTAAAATATAGATACTCATTCTAAATCTCTCATTTTTTAGTCATGAACCACTTGAGAATACATTGTTGAAGGAGTAATTCCTTCTCTAGTAAATCAATATTGGACTATAAGTTCTCTATAGAATCTTCTTTATCCTTGTTCCTTGTTGACTCCTCTTTATTCAATGAGACAGGAGGATGGTTTATTTGACAATGACCATTTTTCTCCTTTTCAACAATGCCTCTATCTGATAGTTGAGAACTCACTTTCACTTGGTTAGACTTATCTTCAAGAGGGAGGTGATTACCATCTCTTGCAAATGGATACATTTTTCCTTGAGATGACAAAGACATTATTAGGGCATGGAAAGTCAGGGGAAGCTATGTAGAGGAACTTTATTTCAACATTAACAATATGGATAAAAACAATGGGCTACCTATTAATCCCAACCTCTTGCACCTTATCAGAAGACTTCTTGTTTTCCAAAGGAACCATGATGACAACAGACTTTAGGGTGTGGAGATCCTTACCTAAGGTTGACTTGACATGACCATAGGGGTCAACATTGGATGGATCTGTATCCACAAGAGTGAATTTTGGAACTGGAAGACTTGGCATATTGGGACTTGGCTTCTTCAAAAAGTAGGAAGATAAATCCTTAATGCAAAGACAGCTCAAATTTACCGATTCAGGTATCAATAACATATTTTTTAAGTGACATAAGAAGAAATGAGGGGATAATAACCTTAATATTGTGTCGAAAATGGTTGAGGAGTGTGAAATGATAAGAGAAGACACATTTGAAACTCCCCTCAAACATAATATACTTCATAATCTGGAGCACTACATTATCCCAAGGCTTTGAAAGAGAATCCCTCAAGTATCCTACCTAGATTTTGCTCAATTTTTCATTACCTCTTAGAAAGGCTTTGATAGATTCATTTTTTGTCCCCTTGGCCTTGTATAATTTTATCCCTTCAAGAGATAGACCTAAAGCATTATCAATTTTATCTTCAGACACACTAAAAGTGAGACATTTAATATTAATTTTCCTAACATTCAAGACTTTACAAATTCCACAAAAGAACATCGTCAAACCCTTTAATTTATGAGGGCTCCTTTATTGAGGATGTGCCATAGGGTGTGATATTTTTTGATACATTCACAACTAACAAGTTAAATTCTAACCCTTTCACCTGCCATTTAGATCACATAAAAATTGCTCTTAAAAGAATTGTCTTTTCTATCAAAAAATTTGTTTCAATCTGTCTCTAGTTCAGAGTTTAAATTTCTCTCCCAAAGTTATATCTTGTCAATGAATACATGAGCTCAAATATATTGTAATATAGTGATAAGAGATGGAATAATTAAGCTCCTTAATGTGGAAATAACTAATTGCAAGCTTGTGAGGGGTCTCATTAAGGCATATATAAATGATAAATAAAATGATATAGAAGGGGCTTAAGGCTTGCCTACTAGCACGTAAGGTGGTAAACAAGAGACTAAGGAGGAGACAATGGTTGAGCTTCATCATTGATAATTTAGACAATAGGGGAAAGAAAAATAAGCACATCAAACCATATTTCAGTATGTAGACTTGAGACCCCTTTGTTAAGAAACCAAATGGTCACTCAATTGCCTTATCTATAAATGTGGCCAATAGTAACTTCATTGAAGGCTTGAATAATATCTAATGCATCTTCGATAATATTTTTAATGCTCCAACTTGGGGGATTTTTCTTGGTGAGGCACTTAATGATGTTGAGGTATTCCCCCTTAATGGAGAGGTGGGAAATATTCAGCTCTTTATCCAATTGAAGGCCCCAAAAATAATCTATGGGTTCCACATAATAATTATATTGGACACCTAAACTTATTGCATAATCTATAACTAATTTACCTCTTTGATCTTATATTATCCCTCCTCCTCCTACCTGACTAGGGTTTCCTTTAGAGGCACCATCAAAGTTAAATTTAAACAACTTAAGGGGAGGGCAAGTCCATTTAGTAAAGCTTCTTTCTATTTTATTTCTTTGTTTCAAATTTCCTATAGGAATAATAATGTTCCAATTAACAGGTATCCTATTTTAATATTCCAGTATATTTTCAACTTTCTTGTTCTTTATAAGAGCTGATAAGTTTTCAATTTTTTCTTGAACAATTTTTGAAGCCACATTTATGGAATTACATTGTTTATTTTATAAGATTCTAAATTTTCTCTCCTTCTAAAAGCCCCTAAAAACATGAGGGAGAGTCAGCTTCCAAAGGGTTCATAATTGAGGACTAAACAGGAGAGGAGTCCATTGCTACATAAAATCTATAATTGAAGCAAATTGCATCCAATAAACCCTGAACTTAGAAAGAATGAAACTGAATACCTTCCAAGCGAAAGGGTAGTCAACAATAAATGACATATAGATTCATTTTCCTTTTTAAGAAAAATGCATCTACTTAGTAAAATGAACCCTCTTTCTATAAAATTGTCCTGGATAAGGATTTTGTTTTATACAACTAACTAGTAAAAAAATGGAATGAAATCATTATTCCAAATCAAAAACCAAGGGAAACCATATGGTTGTGAGTAATTGAACACCGAGTAACCAAATTTGATGATTTAAATGCCATCTAGAGAGGTTGACCACACAAGCTCATCTTCTCTTTCACGTTGACAAATGTGGAAACCATTTAATAACTCATTCAATGAATTCAAGTGTTGAAGATCCTCAAGGCTAGCAGAGTTCATGGTAATAGGGGTCTACATTTTACCTTAGTTTCCAATCTCTATATATTCAACAATTTTTTCTACCGTGGAGTATTTGATAGAGGTACATAAGTTGTCCCAAGGTTTGATATCGCTCCACAAGGTGTTAAGAATCCAAGCATCATCCCAAAACAATACTTTGCTACATGCTCCCACATTCTATTTGTTTCCCTTCCATAATAACTTTCTACTCTTGTTTAGATTATTCCATAAACTTGAGCCAGTAGGAAAAGTCTCATTGGATAAAAAGCTAAGCACATCATTATTGTCAAGATACTTAGCCTTCATAATGTCATTCCACTAGTTGTCTTCTTTCAAAAATCTCCACCCAAATTTAGCTAAAAGCTATTTATTTAAATATAACATGCTTCAAACTATGAGGCCACCTTAATTCTTTGGGAGGCACACTCTTTCCCAAGAAACCAATGAAATTCTTTGTTTTTTATTCAGTACCTAACCATAGAAATGTTTTTTGGATATGTTCAATCTTGTCGGCTATTTTCTTTGGAATTTTGAAGATGGAAATAAATTAAATTGGGATACTTTAGAGGGTACTTTTAAGAATCTGAAATTTACCTACTTGAGTAAGAACACAACCCTTGCAATTGGTTAATTTCTTTTGAAATCTATCAAGGAGTGGATTCAAAAGACCCTAACTCATTCTACCTTTAAAAATTGGCATGCCAAGGTAGGAGGAAGGAATATCCTTGGATAGACTTCTTAAAATTCTTGTGATTATTCTTTAGTGATTAGGAGGAGTATTGAAGAAGAAGAAAACACTCTTATCCATATTAATTTTTTAGCTCAAAATAGAAGCATAGCTACCCAAAATAAGTTTCAATTGTTTTATTTCCCAAGGCTTCATCTAAAATGATAGTATAATCACCAAATTGTTGATGGGAAATAGGGTCGGAGGAATAAGTTGGTTTGAAGCCTTGAATTTTTTCGGATCTAAGTGCAACATAAAATCTTCTCGCTAAGGCCTCTGCCATGAATGATGAAGAGGTAAGGGGATATAGGATATCCATGTCTTAACCATTTTTTTAAAATTGAATAAACTAGATGGAGACCTGTTAATAAAAATATAGAACATTGGAGGAGATACGAGTATGAATATGGTTTCTAAACTTTAGCTAGAAGCCATAATTTTCAAGCACCATATCCAAAAAAACTCTAAGAAACCCTGTCAAATGCTTTATTCATGTTCAATTTAAGGATCATATCTGGGTTTTTTATTTTGTCCATCGTGTGAATAAATTTATGGACAATGATGATAGATTCAATAATTTGCATTTCATGAAAAAAACAACTTTCCTGATAAGATATAACTAAGGGAAGAATTGATTGCAGTCGTAAGGTGATGACCTTTGGTAAATAATTTTTTAAAGAGTGTTACACAAGCTTATAGGTATGAAATCCTTAGCTCCCTGCTTTTTAGGAGCTAAAACAAGGAAAGTGTTATCAATTTCTCTTGAGATTTTTCTAGGTGACAAAAAAACGTGTATCTACAACATCATTGAATAATATCCCAAAAATGGTGAAATAAAGTAGAGGAAACCATCTAGTCCTGGAGATTTGTCCCTTCCAAAGGAAATAATAGAAAAATTAACTTCCGCTTTAGAAACAGGGCTGATGAGAGAGTCATTCTCCTCTTGAGAAAGATTAGGGGATATAATTTAAGATGTCCTTCTCTATTTCAGAATTTATGCCAGCCTTACCTGAAAGCAAATATTTGAAGAAAATAATGGCTTCCTATCTTATAAAATCATCATCCAATCTTGTGTTACCATCAGATTTAGAGATATATTTAATTTTATTGGAGTTCCTAATCGTCCTGGTTGAGATGTAGAATAATTTAGTATTCTTGTCATCATCCAATAATCATAAAGCTCTATACTTTTGCCTCCAGAATATTTCATCTTTGGTAACTAGTGAATGAAACTCACTAAGAAGATTCTTTTCTTTAACAAATAACTTGTGATTTATACCATTCCATTGAATCTCTTTCTCGAGGTTATTTAATTTTCTAGTGATTCATTTCTTCTAGAGACTATGTTGTTGAAGATCACCTCGTTCCATTTTTTGAGATTTGTCTTGACAACCTTTAATTTTTTTGGAGATCTTATACATAGTTATACTTTTAACATTTGTCTTCTACTAGTCCATAATTATCTCCTTGAGTTCTAGGTGGAGAAGCCACATATTTTCAAATTTGAATGGGCCCTTAACCTTTTTGGTATCCTTATCTAAGTTAAGGAGTAGCGAGTTGTGATCAAAACCAATTCTTGAAAGAGAAGAAAGGTAACAATTCTGAGAAATATACCCATTGACCAGAATTAAAAATCTATCTAATTTGGCTTGAATGAGATTATCTCCTATCCTTCTGTTAGACCAAGTGAAGCTTGACCCCCTTAGATTAATATCCATTTAAACACAATTAGTAATAAAGTTACCCAAGTCCTCCATGATATCAGTATAATCTTGACTACCCCATTTCTTCTCCAAGGGAGAAGGGGCGTATTGAAGTCACCTACAATCATCTATTTAAAACATATGCAATAATTTTTTAAATTTATCATATCTTTCCATAGGTATTTTCTACTAGTGCAAGAGTTAGAAGCATATATATTCGAAAAAATCCAAAGAGATTTGTCCCATTTATTAGTGAATAGAGAGTTGTTCTCTTCTCCAAGGGAGAAAGAGGTGTATTGAAGTCACCTGCAATCATTCATTTGAAATATATGCAATAATTTTTGAAATTTGTCATATCCTTCCATAGGTATTTTCCACCAACACAAGAGTTAGGAGCATATATATTCTAAAAAATCGAAAGAGAGTTGTCCCATTTATTAGTGAACAGAATAGCAAGGTGGTGATTAGAGTTAACTATCACTTCACCTTCAACGATTTAGGGATCCCAAAGAGTCACCAAATCACTTGAAGGCACAAACAAAGCTAACACCGTTAAATGAATCTTTATTATGAATATTATTTTTGATATCATCAAAACTACTTACCAACATTTTGACCTCTTAAAACAAAAGCACACAAATAACTACATTTTATCGAAAGATAAATTTTCACTTAGTTACAAATTAAGTTTTTAGTGTTTGAGTTATTTCTTTGATTGGGCTTGAATTTCATATCTTATCTCATTAATTTACTTCCCTTATGTAATTAATTACTTGATAAATTTGAGTTTTCAAATATACCAATCAAACACTAAATGTGTGGTTTTGTAACGGATTCCATAAGAAAAACATAGTGCATGAAAAATGATTGAGTGGATTTGAATCTACTTTTATTCACAACGTGGAGAGATCCTCGGCATTGAAGGATGTCATATGCTTGGGTCTTGTCATGTATAGAAAGAAACTCAACAAGAAAATGTTAAACGATCATGTAGTTGAAGATGTTTTAACAAATTTATCACAATTTTCAATTGCCCCCTAAAATCTCTCACAAACTTATTGTACGTGGTTTTGAAAAAGACCCGTAAGATTTGATTCTTGATAATACACACTAAAATAATATTTGTATACGCAAGACACTATTTGAGAGAAAAAATAAATTCAGTTTCATAATTCTAGATTTTATTAATATTATATTTTTTAACAATAGCTATTGGATTCTCATACAATTGAAAGCAATTTTGTGTTGTTTTTATGTATCTTTTTATGTATACATACTCTCTAGCTCATATAATTTATGAAAAAATAAGTTTTTATTTATAAAATATGATTCAATTTCAATGAGTTGAAATTATATAATTAAGTTTATTAATATACAATTTAATTAAATATATAATAATTATTTGAAAAACATATTACTAAAAAAATATTAAAATTCAAATATAATATACCAATATGTGATTTAATATCAATTGCATTAGTTTCATGATAGTTATTGTATAATATTATAATTTAACAAAATCAATTGATTTGTTATTCAATCTCTTTAGGTGACATAAGATGGAAGCATATATACCATGCAAACAAAGGTTTGTAACAACGGACAAGGAGCTACAGTTAATAATGGAAAAACAAATAATATCAATCCTAGACATGTCAAATCTATAACAATAACATGAGATATCTCTACAAGAAAAGGAAACATGCAAAGTAATGTGAATTTATTGAAACCCTATGTAGAATTATATCTAATACACAATATAACTCTAGAAGGAAAAGGAGTGTACAAAGCAATGTGGGTTTGTCAGAAGATGAAACCTTAAGGTTAGGTGTGAGATAACATAAATTCACCAAAATGTAGTATAGATAAAGCACATATGTGGTTGTAGGCTAACAAAAGTACACTAAACCTATATAACATGTGCACGACACAAAAATAAATTAAATACAACAATATAGCAATATGGACAAATATGAAATATGTGAAAGTAGAGATTAAGTTGATTGAAACTTGACGAGTGTCCATAGAGAAATACCTAAATTGTAACTTGTGTATTGTTAGAGGCTGAAAATAGGTCCAGAAGCAATCTTGGAGCAAACCCAAAAAATGATGTTGATCTGAAAAGTTACAAAACAAATATCCAAAATTGTAGTAGTTTGATCTTGGTCAAACCAGGATCTAAGGGGTTCAATGCTAGCAAGTTGATCTTGGTCACTGTGATCGATCCTAATTAGATGATGTTAGATTTTAATGAAATTTTGTGTGCACCTTCATTTGTTCCTACATGTCAAAAACTTGTCTTTGATTGTTGAATTAAACTTTTGATCTCATATAATTGCTTCTCCTTCTTCTGAACCATAATTAGCTCAAAAACACCTTGCACGACCATAAAAATGGAATGTAGCTATGATAGCCTTGCCTCAATTAAACCCATATAGTTTGATAAGTTTGTGATCAACACTTATGTAGTCTACCAAGCAATCCAACATAGGATGAAGACCAAGAACCATATTCCTATGTATGAGGTGTAAAGAACCAGTAGATTCTATATGTTCTTCCAATACTTATTCAATTTAGATTTTAGTATAGGGGTGTTGCTCTAATAATGCAATTCTTCCCTTGGACTTCAACAATAGATAGTTTCTCAATTCAACTCCTTGTCCTAAATGCATTATTGCACTTATGTACTCATTGGCTTATTGAATTAAAATTAAGACCTTATTGGTGCCCAAGCCAACAAACAATGCATAAGAAACCAAACAAACTAATAACAGTGGTCAAGGGACCCAAAAAAACATACAACCATGAACAAACCTAGTCATGGAGACAAATAAACCGTGAATGGTGTTTTAGACATTTCGGGAGCAGCTAGGGTCATATTGGGGCAAACAAATAGTCAATCTGTAGGTTTTCAAGCATTTAGTATTGAATGGTGGTATTATCATTGACCCAAAATGAATCATAAGTAAAGGTGTGAACACAAGGAAAAATTTGCCAATATGAGCCTAATCTAAACCAATTATCCATATGGACATAAACACACTAATACCATATAAAATAATTAGTCTTGTACCAAAATAAAGCATCTATTGTTGGTGCATTATTTTACCTGCACTAATATCAAGTTGACTTAGGTTAGTACATCTATGTTAAGTGTGCTTAGTCACACTTATCTAGGCTTAGTATAAGATATGTGAGCATTTGATGCTCACACCATTTATTGATGCAACCTCTAAGTGGGTCAATCAAATGCGCCACTTAAGTGACCAATAGGTAAAGGGGAGCTTGCTCTTACACAAGCTATTTATACCCCTCATCTCCCTTTGTATATTGATTCAATTAGTCCTCTAATATATGATAGATTTATTTTGATCTCTTGATCTCATTTTCGCATTTGTTTGCATTGTTTTAAATCTAGTGGAGTGAGAACATATAGAGGAATGTTTCCTAGCCTTCATGCTCTCAAATCTATTTTTCTCGTGGTGATTAGAGCTTTTTCTCAGCATCTATACAATGCACATGTTAATTTTATAAGGTTAATGAATGATTTACTAAGGCATTTAATATATACATGTGTCATAGTGTGTCTAAATGATATTATGGTTTCAGTGCTACATGGGAAGAACATCTAATTTATTTGATAAAAATCTTGCAAGTGTTGAAATAAAAACACTTGTTATGCAATATGAAGAAATGTGAGTTTCCAAAAAAAATCCCTCGTCTATTTGGGGCATGTGGTTGGAGAATGAGAGTTGAGAGTCGATCCAACAACGATTGAGGCTATCACTAATTGGCCCACACGTAGGAGTGCCATCAAGACCAAAAGCATTGTGGCAACAGTATAGTACATGAGGAAGTGTATTCCAACTTTCTCCACAATCGCACCACCTCTACATGCAGTTGCAACAAGTGATTAAAAAAATCATTGGGGTAAAGCAACATTATAATGCTCTTGATTCATTGAAATATAAGATCAGCCATACACCCTTGGTTGTTCTTTGTAATTTGTAGCAGCGATTCAAAGTTGGAATGGATGCATGTTATAGGGGGAGTTTTTTTGCAAGGAAGTAACCCTATTTGTTATCATTCAAAGGTATTTTCTTCAAAAGTAAGGGGTATTTTGTTTATGATATAGAAATGTGTGCATCGGTTCAAACAATTATAAATGGAACCATTGATTATAGGGTAAATAAACTATTGTGCATACTGACCACATATCTCTTCAATATTTGCATGCACAAAATAAGTTGTAGCATGTAAGACATTACAAATGGATGGGATTTCTTCAACAATTTCATCCGGTGATCAAGCACAAGAAATCCAACACAAATGTTGTGGCAAATATGTTATCTAAGTTGCCTATAACAAAGTAAATTTTAGTTTTGGCAACAATCTCACAACTAGCGCATTTCCCACAAGAGGTTTATGATGAAGCATATGTTCAAGATGCATATTTTGAGAGGACAATCCAACAATTACAAGTCAAGAAAGTTGATAATGAAGGCAACAATGGGTGTTACCTAAAGGATGGGCTACTCTATAAGTAGGATAAGTTTTGTATGCCAAAGGAATAAATAATTCTTTTGGTTAAGAAAACACATACTTCCAAGGTCTCATGTCACCGGTGTTGGTAAAGTCCATGGCTCATTTGCAAAGGTGTGTATGGGCCGAATATGCAAGAAGTATTAAAATTCGTTAGAAAATGTAAGTTATGTTGTACAAGCAAGCCTAAGGTTAGGAAATAATGATTGTCCATGCCACTACTTGTACCTACTAGACCATGGGAGGTCATTTCTACTGATTTTGTAGGAAAATTACCAGTGTTCAAGGATGGCCATGACTATCTATATGATATAGATAGATTTAGCAAAATGTGTGGTTTTATTAAATGTAAGAAAATAGTAAAAGGGGATAAAGTGGTTGAACTATTCTTTTCTAATCCCTAAGTACTTTTGGAGTTGCTTAAGTCCATTGTTTCAAAAAAGATCCTAGATTCCTAGTGAAGTTTTGGATCACCTTGTGGAGCAAAATGGATACCAATCTTCAAGAAGCACAACTTTCCATGTACAAATTGATGGGCAAGTGGAAGTTGTCAATAGGACTTTGGTATAGCTGATAAGAGGTTATAATAACAAGTCTTGGGATGGGTCTTTGGCATACATCAAGCACTCATAGAATGCGACAATAAATACATCCACTAACAAGTCACTAATTGAAGTATGTTTGGGCTACTTGTCAACTGTAGAGAAACAAGATTCAAATAAGGAAAGGGTGGAAAAGTTCATTGAGATGATTATACAAATTAATCTCAAAGCAAAGAAACAATTGGAGAAGTCTCATGCCATTTACAAAGCTAGGCATGACCAACACTAGAAGGAGCACACACTCAAGTTAGGTGATAAGGTATGGTTGTACTTGAGCAAGAAAAGACTTAAAAGGACAAGCTAGGAAGCTCAAATCTCTAAGGTATGGGCCATTTACCATCCTAAAGTAGATTTGAGAGAATGCTTTTAAACATGATTTACTCTCATTCATGATAATTTACTCAATAATGAATTGTGAGAATTTACACTTGTATGAGTCATCCATGATTAAATTAAGAAGATGATCGACAAATACTACCCTCTATAGAAGACTTGGTTGTGGAAACACAAGAAAGTTGGATAAGGATGTAATGTTGTAGCGGAAAGTCAAACAAACTCGTAGGGACCACAAGAATTTTGGCAAGTTGGTCTCAAGGGGAAGACACCAAGGCAAGCAAGACAATACTTCAAGAAGAAATTGGGAGAATTATTCCCACATCTCCTCCCGCACTAAGCTTTTGTGAGACCAAAAGCCTCTCAAAAGGGAGGTATGATCCATAGAGATCGAGCAAAACAATCCATCCATCAAACAGCAAGATCAAAACTCAGTTTTAGTCAGCAACAAAGCTTCAATAGGGAATTTCCTTCTAGCATGATGAAACTTTTGCCTAACATCATAGCAAAAGTTACATTATTGTTGGGGCAATTGCATAATCGTCGCTCTGATGTTACAAGATAGTTTTGATTTGCATTAACTAAAGATTTTGCCCCAACGAATCATCCAGATTTAGTAACAATAGGGGAAGGTGACTTTTTCAATCATTGAAAGTTTGGAGATCCTTTAGTGCACAAAAGGACATCTCTGAGCATGACAAGAAGCAACACAAACACAGAGAAGGCATTGGTGATCAAAGTTAGTGCTCCACTGACTATAGGAAGGATCAGAGAAAAGAACAAAGGTAAGCTCAATAGACAAGATAGCAAATTGTTTGTTGTACTTATTTAAGGAACTCTTTGGAATCTATGTGGCCATAAGAAGATTGGTAAGCTAGGCAATTGCCACTTAACTGGGTTTTTCCCATCTTGGGATTTTCCAAACCAAAATACTTGTTTGTTTTCTCCATATTTTACTTGATCTATTTATGTTTCTTGCATTCATGTTTCAATTCTAAAGTTCTAGTTTTATATTTCCAAGAGGACCTCACATCAATTCTAAATTCAATTTAGTAATTAACTAGCATTTTGGAGTGAAGTTTGAAGTACAATAGCTTCTTTTGATTGTGTCTAGCAAGAATTGCTCTGAAGAGTTTATATATCAAAGGAAGGCAAGGCCATCTTATCAAACATCTTTTATCAATATTAATTTATTTTTTGTAAGATTGCATGTTTAAACTTCATACACAATATGCACATTGTAGGCATTATTGACTATTTTTTAATTGATAAGTCATGGAACGACATCTTATTTACCTCATAAATTATGGATGTAAGATTTCTTATTGATGTTTGCTTTCTTTATTTTAAATATTTAACATGTTTACATTTTATTGTTAATTTTAAATTATTTGGCTATAGCCTATGAAAAATCAATTCGCCCCAACAATTATGTGTTCTTTGTGACATTTAAACCATTAATGTTTGATTAATGAAATCTCAAAAAAAATTGTAATATATTTGTTTATACATTTTGTGCAAATCTCCCTCAATGCCCTACCACATTTCTCATTTCTTGCAACATATATATAGTAACCCATAGAAAACAATGTAGCGTATACGCTACCCATCCAAGTTACTAAACTAGAGCACAAATAAATTCAAGGAAGTTAGCAAGAGCTTCATAATTCCACATCACCTACAATGAATCAGATATGCAATTAAGAGATTACCTAGGATTGCAAAAACACATACCTTGTGTGCACATGCATGTACAACGTGCAAGGATGTCTGTGTGCGTGCTCACGTGCAAACATGTTTGTGCACGCGCATGAAGGAATAGTTTTGTGCATGTGCATGCAAGCATGTCTATGTGTGCACTTACTCGGGCAGGCATCTCTGTGTGTGCGCATGCTCGTGCAAGCATGTCTCTGTGTGTGTATGCTCGTGCAGGCATGTCTATGTGTGCGCGACTTGTGCATGTCTGTGTGCGCACCACTTGTGTAGGCATGTCCGTGTGCACGCACGCTCATGCAAGCATATCTATGTGCAAGCACGCTTGTGCAAGGATGTCTATGTGCACGCACGCTCATGTAGGTATATCTATGTGCGAGCACGCTCATGCAAGCATATCTATGTGCGAGCACGCTCGTGCAAGGATGTCTATATAGCATATAGGTTGATTCCTACAAGTTACTAAAAGAGAACACGAATAAATTCAAGGATGTTGTTAGCAAGACTTTCATAATTCCTCATTGGCTACAATGAATCAAATAAGCAATTCAGAGATTACCTAAGATTACAAAAATACATACTTTGTGTGTGAACGCACACCATAGCATACAAGGATGTTTGTGTGCACGCGCGTGCATGCATGTCCATGTGCGCGCGCACGTGCAAGGCACACACATATGCAATGTGCAAGCGTGTTTGTGTGCATTCCTGCGTGTAGGCATGTCTATGTGCACGCACATGCAGGCATGTCTGGGGCACGCGCATGCAAGGATGTCTATGTGCACGCGCGTGCAAGGATGTCTATGTGCACGCGCGTGCATGGAGGGATGTCTATGTACGTGCGTGTGCATGCAAACATGTTTGTATGCCACGGATACACATGCATGTATGTTTGTGGTGCATGTAGAGATGTCTATGTGCACACGTGTGTAGGCATATTTGTGTGCATGCACGCACACAGATATTCTTGCACGCGTGCACGTGCGCAAACATTCTTACACACGCGTGCACACAGAGATCGTGCAAGATGTTTGTGCATGTGTCCATGTTCGGTGATTTGCGTACAATGAACATTGTAAAGAGCTTATTTCTTAAAGAAAACAAGTATATACGATTTCTATTGTACAAGGTGAATATGGCATTTCTCCTCTTTTTATGCTCTTTTTTACTAGTAAATTTTCACAAACATGATAATAGAAAATTGATTCTTGAGCCACAATATTTAATTTTTTATGCTCTGTATAAATGGGAGAATTGTTTTCCGACCAAAATTAATGCTTAAAAAATTATTGGATATCAGTGCCTCGATGTAACAGTGGTAGGTGCATTGTAGATATCATACGGGGAAAGAAAAGAAAATAGGAATTTGACAAAGTACATAGTGATAATGCTGTTAAGAGTGATACTAATTCACTTTGCACAGTAAGAAGAATGCCTTCTAGCCCCATCGTAATTAATGATTGATCAAAGGCTGTTAAATCACTCTGAACTGGAATATAAACTGAATTTTTCTGCCAATTCATGGCCTAAATTTAAACATCAAATGAAATGATGTAGAAATGATGTAGATGATTACTCCTTTCGGAATAGCACATGGCATCAAAACCGAGTTCCAATGCACAATCAAAATAAAAAACAGTTCTTTTGTGTCAAATTTACATTGCTTATGCAATGCTCATTGGGCCAAAAAACTAGACAAGTTCAATGTATGCCATTGGTGCATTATCACCTCGTCTATTCTTAGCTCGGATAATTCTTGTATACCCACCATTCCTTTCGCCATACCTTTCCTGTACCTCTGCAAACAATGCATGCACTAATTGTTTATCATATATAAAGCCTAGCGCTTGCCTCCGCTGGTGCAATGTTCCTCCCTTGGCTAATGTAATCATTTTGTCTACGTATTTCCTCATGGCACGGGCTTTTGCTTTTGTAGTCTTAATCCTTCCATGTCTAAGGATCTCTGTGGTAAGACCACGTAGCAATGCACGTCTCTGGTCCGGAGGTCTGTTGAGCTTTGGTATGTGTTTACCATGTCTCATGAGAAAGTATCTTGTTCCGTCTCCCTGCACCCCAAGGCTTAGGCCAGAAAACTCGTGCTCTGAACAGAAAATGAGCAATCTATTCATCAAAGATAGACAGAAAAAGACAAAACTACAGTGAGTTCAGTAAATATCTACAGCTCGTGAAACCATGCAAGTTAAAACATAATCCAAGTGGTAAAGATCGATAGTTACGTGGTTAGCAGAGACTATAAATGTAATTAGGGAGAGCATCTGATATCTTGAAAGCAAAATTGATCGGTTCAGTTGAAGAAAATTGAATTGGGGTTTTCAATGGAAGTCGAAGCGATCAGGTATTCTCCACGTGCAAAATAAATTAAACAAAATGACAATAAGAGCATACGAAAAACTCAATTAGCAACCATAATAAGCATAACAGAACCAAAATGGTTTGATAGTTCTCAAATGAATAATTACACCAATCAGCATGTTTATAACTTCAGTTTTTCCTTTGAGGAAGGAGATTTAAAAAGTGTTTTGCCATCATCTATCATGCCAATATGGAACAGGCAGCTACTGCCTGGAGGTTAGGAATGTGCCACTTTACCCCTGCTAGAACTCCTCGGATAGCTTGGGCTTGTAACTAAATTGTTTTTTAAATTTACAACCCTCATCCAGAGGTTAACAATGCATGGGGTTTGTTATCACTTATGTAACTGTAATTTTTCTATTTGATCTCTTCCCTGCAGGTGCGGAAACTGGGTTATAAGCTGCACTTCTTTGCTTCCCTCCCACTGCATAGCATTTATTCACGGCAAAGAACTATTTCTCATAGACTGGAAGGATTTGGTATCAGATTTTTTAGTTAGTTTCCCGGGCCTCACAATATAAGATCCTGATAGCATAAGATAGCGTGACATCACATAAGATCTTGATAGCATAAGACAGTGACACGCATGAGATCCTGATAGTAGACAATTCCTATGAGCATCAAGCCTATGCTTCTATAAAAGCATAGGCTAGTGTCTAAATCCGATTCAAATGCTCTAAGTTGCACTTGAAGAACAATGCCAAATAAATCTGAGGAATAAAGAAAAGATATTAAAATAACAAGGTAAAAGGAAGACCACTATTCTACCTTTGCAAAATGGCCATCAGCAATGAAGTCCCAACAGATTAATTCGTCTGCAAACCTATAAAAGGACTATAGAATCTGTTGAAGTTATGCAAACCACACATTAACAACAAGATTGAGATGACAAAACACTTACTTTCTCGAGACTGACTGATAACAAAATGTGGTGGTGAAATAATTTATAGTGCAAAAGAAGTTCAAGCTAATAGTGAGTATGCACAGGACAAGCAGATTTCCACAAAGCAAAGGACATGTCGGTTTCCATAAAGCAACAAAGTGCAAGCAGGTCCAAAATTGTCCACAATAGAAATCCTAGACTATAGTCCTGAATACAGACAAATTAACTATGCCATTAGAAAAGTTGAACAGGCTATTAGGTCCTCTATTCATTTCCATGCACAGTAACGTGCAGACCACCATATGGCCTTAGCCATCTACTTATGATTTAAACACCAGGACTCTAACAATTTAGGGGTTGTCTCTGATACCATTCAAATTTTTGAAGGCAATGGCACCATGCTGAAGCAACATCAGGTTTGCAAGCCTTCAAAATTGAGTTTAAAGCTCACAGGCTTTGGGATTTTTTGCAGCCATTTAGGATCATGGAATTATCTAAAGTTTAGCACTCAGTGTGCTTGATATTTTTTATCCTTGAAAAATAGTTAACGGTGTGTAGACTACAGGGTTTGATTTTTTATTTTATTTTTTATGTTATCCAAGGCTTAAAGATTGCAGGGCTCCTTATTTTTGGCATAGATTGAGTTTTACAATGATAAAACATTTTGGCCATTTCAATCTTTACATAAGTTGATAAAAGAATGCAATCCCACCTTAAAATTGACCAGCAATGATAGACTTCAAAGCTGCCAAATGCCTCTTCATGGTAAAAAGAGCTTTATAAGAAGGTGCAGAATTCACGTTGCACTAGGAATGGCAATGGGCTCAACGTAACATAATACATTCTGATGTCAGTCAATTTTATAGTTTATTTAATCCACAAGCAATGATGACAAGAACAGACATAGCAGACATAATAGAATGCGTGGGATATCACTCACAAGGATGGGAGGCTATTATAGAAAACATTGTTGCTGCTAAACATCTATGCCCTTCCAAGTCACGTACAAACAGAACTATTTAACTGAGTATTATGACTCAAATTTATTCAAGTCACTGAATATTATATACCTATGTCAATCAAGTTTTAAACGTTTTCTTTAGTACAAATATGAGGATGACAAACAGATGAAGTGGGGATAATACATGGGATGAGATATTGCTCACAAACATGACAGCTAAACCAGAGAACTACTCAATCAGTTCAGTTGCACAAATAATAAAGACTGCCAAATGCATATAGGTGGATGGACAGATTCGACGGAATAGAAAACATTGTGGTTGCCAATTTTAACATCAGCGCTCTTCTAAATCATACACAACCAAAACTGCTAAATAAATTACAAAATAAATAGATGTGACTTTCAGTCGGACTAAATGCAGGAGGAAATCACATGAAGTAAAAGGGACTGAATTTGGTTATGTGCTAACAGAATGGTAGCCGGTGGAATCTCTTCATTCCCACTCAATGTCCTTCGATAGAAAACAAGTGGGCAGCAAAATTAGGTCGTACCCTACAACTGAAGTTGAAAACAAATGGTATAGTGTTCTGCAAATTTATAATTAAATGTACTGGATCCAGTGGTATCTTCCAGAGACTGATTAGAATGCTTCTTCTTTGAGCCATATTCTCTGCACACATCTCCTCGCAAAGCAACTGCTTCAGGCCCTCATCTTCGCACAAGGATGCATATTTTGGAGAAAATAAGTGGTCAATATGTCCATTTTCAGATCATTCCTTGCGAAGGCAACAAAAAACGAAAACCTACAGAATCTATGGAAGAGCTTAAGGTAGTCAAAAGATTGGATGACATGCCCGCATCAAATTTTCCAGCACCCATGCTCCAGAAGTATGTCATGAGCATCAGCACCCTCACTCTAGTAGGCATATTTTGAGAGAACGTATCCTTCCCCTTAGAAGCTTGAAGCTTGAAATGCAAACACATAGAAACCCCCTCAAAAGGGAGCAGTTGCAGCAACTTTACATGATAGGATTTTTCATCGCTGTCTTCCGCAATGGAAGACAAACCATATCTTTAAGGAAGGCCCCTGTTTTATGGGCTCCTGCAGCCTATATCTCAAAAAGAAGGGTTTGAACTTTGATCCAATGGACAAAGACCAAGCTACTATACTCGCTTGGGTCAGGCTTCCAATCCTACCCGCCAATTTATGGCACAAGATGTCTTTGAAGCAATTGCAAATAGAAAAAGCCAATACGTTGATTGGGACAAACCACGGTATGGAAATCTCACCTGTGGTCACATCTGTGTAAATGCTAATCCAGAGAAGGGCATCCAGAAAGCTGTTTACCTCAAAGTTACTAGGCCCTTACCCAGAAGGGTGTTACAAGAAAATTCCTTCCAAGGGTGCAATTGGCATCAGCAGCATGAACACTTCCCAAGATTCAAATGTAGCATAAAAAAATTAATCGGTCAGTTAACAAGAGGAGGGCTTTGTTCAAACAGAAAAGGATCTAGAAAGTCAAACCAGTCCCAGAATTATAAAAACCTTGATTCTTTGTCAAATAAACTGGGTGCAAGAATGTTGTCAACCTATACTCAACCATTTTGTTATCTTATGAAATGAGCTATTTAATTCAAAATCCCCCTTGCACTTTCAAGGATACGGCTTTAATGTGAATGGTGCCACTGCCACCTACAGTTGTGCATATGATTTTATGTTTAGAAACCTTACCCCATCTAGCCGTGAACCTTATGTTCCCAATTGGATCTTGCTTGTTATAGCTTTTCTAAAGAGTTTTCAATCAATCCAACACCAGCTTCCCAAAAGGGGGGTACACCTATACAACTATTTTGTTATCTTATGTAATGAGGTATTTTATTATTAAGCTCGTATTTAATAATGTTCAATTGGGATTTTTCATAGTCAACGGTATAAGACTAATAAGAAGTGAGGCCTTAACAGTTAATCAGGGTTACTAGGGCTGCTCTCTCAAACAACACAAAAAACTTGGAAGAGCTCTTCTTATTCTTTTGCTATCTTATGTGACGAGCTATTTTCTTCATAAGCTCATAGTTTCATAGTTTCTAAAGGCATTATAATGTAAAAAGGGTGAAATGTGAAGTGAGTCCTCAATAGTCAATTACGGTTAGTAAGGTTGCTATCTATCTCTTTTGAATAAATAGGGGCCTTTCCCCTTCTCTTTGAATCCAAGGATTGTTTTTACTCAATCAACAAAATAAGTTTGGGAGAGCTCATCTTACCTTCAATTGCAAGTGTATTCCATTTTTTTATACAAGGGCCTTGGTGAAGAGAAATAGACCAATAAACTTGTGCAAGCGAAGCAATGCTAACAGAATCTTAAGCTATAACGGAAAATAAAAATGGCACACACAAACAAACACACATAATATGAGAACTTTTAACCTAGGAAGAACCTTTCGGGAATAAACCCAGCACAATAACCTTCTTCTTTATTGCATTAACTCAACCATTTACAATACAATAACGTACTTCAAAATTGTAATGTCTCCAAAAAGGACGATTAGTTGAAAATTAGGAATATCTATAAACCCTACTTCAAAATAGAAATTTTCTGATTGCAGCAAACCCTAGCTGCCAACAACCTTTCAAAAACACCTCAAAATTAGCTTAAAATTATGCCAAACCATAAGCAATTAGTGGCTATTTGAAATATGCAAAGATGACCCTCAAAATCAGATTTTCTTCTTCAAACCCTACGCATCCTTGGCTGCAAAATAAATCTAAAAATTGCAAATGTTTCTTGTGCCCAAAAAACCTTATCAAACCATCAATAAATTGCCTAAAATATACTTGCAATAACGGCATAATTTTTTTATGAATTTTCAAAATATTTAGATGGCTAAAAAGCCCAAACCCCAAATCACCAAGCTGGAAAAATATGAGAAAATCGCAGAATTAAATTCAAGATACCTTGTCCATAGCAAGAGGTCCAAACAAACATCTCCCAAACAAAATCGCCACTATGTAGAAATTTGTAAATAATTTCAAAATTGCCTTTAGGGCACAAAATTCATCAAAGAGTGAGATTTCACTCCTCCAACCAAGTCGCCACTCTCCCAATAGCAAGGCACCAACATGAAATAACCAAATGGTGTCAAAACACCCTTGAATAACCAATTGATTCCAATGATAACCCCCGAATGGAGTTACCCCAAAGAAGGAAGAGGGTTTCCGTCCCCTAACTTCGTTTGCTTGAAGGGTTTCGTCTTCAAAGCAATTGGTTTAGCGTTTGCGTACTAATAGACCAAATTTTCAATATTCAAAACATGACATGCCCTTACAAAATGATTCCTCTTCACTTTTGTAGCCTTCCAAATGTGGTGCCCAAAGAGGGAGGGTAATATAAAAATTGTTTTAAAAGGCCTTTCCTTATGATTTTTTCTTAAAATCACTTAAGTATTTAAGAATCTTAAAGGTCCCCTTTTTAAGTGAAATAAGAAACATAAATTACTTTTCAAAAAGGTACTTTTACACAATTCAATTCAAACATTTAATACTCGTTTCCCTTTATACTTGTCCCTTAGCCCCCAGGGAGGGTTTTAAGGCTAAGGGTCTTCCACCATGTCCCTATCAAAAGAGGGACATGACAATCCTCCTTGTCCAAAATTGTTTGTCCTCCAGCAATAAAAGTAACCAAAGTGTTATCTCCATGGTGGGTCTTGTGCCAAACTCGAACCTAAGCCCCTTCCAAAGGAAAGACCCCTCTTGGTGATGCCCTCTATAGCAGCATACGAAGTTTTTGTGTTGCTTAAGCAAACTGAAAATGCAAAACCAGCAGCACCTCATGTTGTCAACTTTCAATCTTGAAACCACATGTTCAAAAGATACCCCTAAGATGTTGAAAGCAAGAAATTCCTCAATTTTGTCATCACAAAGGTGGATGGAAAATGGTATTCCAGCTAGGTAATCTTCTAGTGTGAGGGCCTTGATTGCCCCTATGTCTTTACCTGCACATAAAGCAGACATGTTAGTCAAAACAATCATTTTCCCCTTCTCTTTGGTGTTGTTGACCAAGATTTGTTTGGGAAGTACGGCTGCCAATATCTGAATGTCAAGAAGGATGCAGCCCCTATCAACCTCCTTATCCCTCCATCCCATGATTTTTCCATTTAACATCTTGCTGCCCCAAGTGTAACTTGTTGTATGCAACTCATAACAGCTGCAAAAACGCTTGATTTTATTCTTCAAATTCCTCCAATGATGTATCCAAAGGGCTGGAAACTTATGTGCAAAAATGCCAATTCCACCTTTGACCCACCAATTCATTTCTATCTTTGTATTGGAGTGAACCAACTCTTTTGCCCGCCATTTATTCTGATTTTTCATAACTTTGCAATTCTTTGTTGAGGTTAAACTATTCATCACCAAAGTGTTCACCAATTCTTTAGTATCTTGAAAGAGTAAAGCAATAATTGGTTCCTTACCCTTAGAAGAAAATTTACCTTTCAATGCAAAATCAGACTTTGTAGAGGGCTGCCCATTGTCCCTTTTTACTTTGTTTCAAGTGCACATATTCAGCTGAAGTGGCCCATTTATTTCCTCGTTACTATCATCACTAAGTGTCCTTTTGGTTTCAACCTTGGAGTGTTTTTAACCAACTGAATTGACACTTTATTGGGCATGTTTCCAAATTGTATGCTAGGTTGGAATGACATAATACTCAGAATTTTCTAAATGTACTTGCAAATTTCTCCCTAAGTCATTTTCAGATTTCTTAATTCTCCCTACACATGGAACTCTAATTCCCCAACATACCAATTTTAAGCACAAATTTTCAAACTTGGCAAAAAAAAGAGGAATTAAGTAATCTTTTCCAGACCTTGGGAACCAACTAGCATTGACTCCTCTCAACAAACCTTTCACCTTAGCATGCCTTAGGATCCACATTTCGGCATACTTTAGAAACCAGCTTATGCAAAGAAGAATTTGAAAGTCCTTTTCATACCTTAGAGGCTCCCTTAAGCTCCCAATATTGAATTTTTGGTGTGGGAAACCCTTTCCCACTTTTCCTTCACTCCATGTGTCATGTATGAGACATTTTTCCTTCATGAGAGTTGGTTGTTCCAACTCAGAAAATTCCAATTGCTTAGCTGCCCCTACATGAATTTCTTCATGCATCATGCTTTCCATTCTTTTGGACATTGCCCCCTTGGGTGTCTTATCTTGCAAACCATGTAATATCACTTCCTTCCCATTGGCGTCAAATTTGAGCTCCATTGTTTGGTAGTTTTGGGTGTACTCTCCAAGAGAGTGCAACCATTGTATACCAAGCACAAAACTAGTTTCTCCAATACCAACCACATAAAAATCATCTTCAATGCGATGCGATCCCATCATTATGTTTAGCTTAGGAATTTTAGTGGTATAAGGGATGGTAAAGCCATATGTCATAGTCACACGAAAACCACTAAATTCAATAGATTGAAAACCACATAAAGCCACTAATTTTTTATCCATGAAATTATGCGTGGCTCCACTATCAATAAGAATAGTGACCTCCATACCTTTTAAACTACGCTTTACACGAAAGAGGTAGTACTTAGGGGTTCTTGATAGGGAAGCAAAGGTGCCCTCCAAGTCTTCTCCACCAAAAATCTCCAAGTGCTCCTCATCATAGGTGGCTACCCCTTCCTCTACATCCTCATCTTCTCCAACCGAATGCACTTCAATGTAGTGCACTTGACTTTTTCCACGGCAATGGTGATCCGGTGACCAAGGGTCTTTGCAATCAAAACACAACTTCTTCCTTCTCAATTCATTTCTTGTCTCGAAACTCCCTCTTGGCAGCTCTCTTTGCTGCCCCAAACCCTGCTAGTTTGGCCTTTCAAACAGCCCTATACCGTGTTGATTAGGCTTGTCCAATTGCCCCAAAGGCGCTGATCTAGGTGGCCCAAAAGTGCTGCCCCTTGGCTGCCCCCATTTGTTATCTTTTGGCTGTCCATAAGGCTTAAAAGAATTAATTTTCTAAACATTAAAGGGCAGAATTTTACCTTGTGGCGTTGAGGACTCAAGATCAAGAGCCTTTTAAATGGCTCCTTGGAGAGTAGAAAGATCAAAAGCCTTGACCAAACCTCCAATCGAATCAGTCAAACCTTCCATGAAAAGAACCACTAACCTTCTTTCCAAAACATCCGTCACCATGACTGAAAGCCTCTGAAATTCAATCACATAACCTTCCATTGTGTCTTTTTCCTTTAGTTGAGCCGATTCTCTAAAATGCAATTCCGGATCAGCCCTATCAAATCGCTCAATAATCCTCTTACTGAATTCCTCATATGATGAAATGAGTTGGTGGCCTTGAGTAACCAAACCATGGTACCACCATTCATAGGCAGCCCCTTCCAAGTGCAAGGTAGCAAACTGAATGGCTCTTTTTCCAACATAGGCTTTAGCGAAAAATATGTATCCACCTTTTGGATCCAATCCCTAGCTGA
This sequence comes from Torreya grandis, assembly GCA_037957365.1. Taxonomy (NCBI): domain Eukaryota; kingdom Viridiplantae; phylum Streptophyta; class Pinopsida; order Cupressales; family Taxaceae; genus Torreya; species Torreya grandis. The sequence goes on from JARHVA010000826.1 coordinate 2,228,386, forward strand.
ACTTTTGGGGGAACCATCAAAATTTGAAAGTGCAAGTTTACCCAAAGCGTAGTGGAGTCCTCCTTGGCTGCCCTTGCGTTTTTGGCCAGCCCTATTGCCTCCCATTTGACCATGCTTCCAAGAAGTGAAAGCTGAAAAATCCATTTGTTCTCTAAAAGGGGTTGGATATGTCATGTATTCATCATAATCTTTCAACAAAGTGTCCCTCAATGAAGGTTGTGCTTCTCCCTCGAGAATGGCCGCCTCATCCTACAAAAAGGTACACTGGTTAGGCTACGTGAAGTTCCTCCAATACCCTTAGAACGCTGATCCATGACGTTGTGACTTCCCGAAGCACTACTATCCCCATTGGATGGTTTGTCACCCTTCAACTCCTTCATAGTTCGCACAAATTCTAACATCATGGTTGTCATTTGTTCTTGGGCTTGTGTGTACCTGTCAAGCCTTTGTTCCTCTCTATTTTCTGCCTCTTCCCTTGATTGATCTAGGTGAGACATGTCTTCTGTGTGCGGAATTTCCCCCACTTTCTTCTTGCTTCTCAACTAATATCTTATTTCTCCTTGACTTTCTTGCATGTATCACTACAAAACCCACAGCTAGCCAAGATTTGGCTTTGATACCACTATAATGTTCCCAAAAAAGACGATTCGCTGAAAATTAGAAACATCTATAAACCCTACTTCAAAATTAAAAAAATCTGATTTAATTGCAGCAAACCCTAGTTGCCAACAACCTTTCAAAAACACCTCAAAATTAGCTTAAAATTATGCCAAACCCTAAGCAATTAGTTGCAGTTTGAAATATGCAAAGATGACCCTCAAAATCCGATTTCCTTCTTCAAACCCCAAGTGTCCTTGGCTGTAAAATAAATCTGAAAATTGCAGATGCTTCTTATGCCCAAAAAACCTTATCAAACCATCAATAAATTGCATAAAATATACTTGCAATAAAGGTAGAATTTTTTTATGAATTTTCAAAACATTTAGATGGCTAAAAAGCCCAAACCCCAAATCGCCAAGCTGAAAAAATATGAGAAACTTGCAGAATTAAATTCAAAATAAATTGTCCAGAGCAAGAGGTCCAAACCTCTCACAAATCGCCACTATGCAAAAATATGTAAATAATTTCAGAATTGCCCCTAGGGCACAAAATTCATCAAAGAGTGAGATTTCACTCCAACAAAATTGCCACTCTCCCAATAGCAAGGTGCCAATCTGAAATAACGAAATGGTGTTTACAACACCCTTGAATGACCAATTGATTCCAATGATAACCCCCGAATGGAGTTATCCCAAAGAAGGAAGAGGGTTTTCGTCCCCTAACTTCGTTTGCTTGAAGGGTTTTGTCTTCAAAACAATTGGCTCAGCATTTGCATGCTAATAGACCAAATTTTCAATATTCAAAACATGACATGCGCTCACTAAATTATTCCTCTTCACTTTTGTAGCCTTCCAAATGTGGCACCCAAAAAAAGGGAGAGTAATATAAAAATTATTTTAAAAGACCTTTTCTTATGCTCGTTTCTTATAATCACTTAAGTCTTTAAGACCCTTAAAGGTCCCCTCTTTAAGTGCAATAAGAAACATAAAATACTTTTCAAAAAGGAACTTTTACACATTCAATTAAAATATTTAATACTCGCTTCCCTTTATACTTGTCCCTTAACTCCCAAGAAGGGTTTTAAGGCTAAGGGTCTTCCACCATGTCCCTATCAAAAGAGGGACATGACAAAAGTTCTATTAAACCCTAATGCATGTGTGAATATTTGTAGGCACATCAATAGGAAACCGTCCAAGTGATATTACAATAAGTCATGTATGAAACCACGGGCTGACCAAAACATGCTTCCATTGTCCAAAGCGACCCCACTAATCGTGCCAAGATATACAGTTCATAAGGGGTGTAAATCATGCAAAGCATACAACAAATATCCCATACTTGGACTCCTCTTGTACATTACTAGGCCTCTCTTATTTTGAGGGACAACTTGTCATTTCCTATAATTTTCTCAAACTCGAGTATTTTAGTGTAGTGCCATCCTAATATTCTGGTACACTACATAGGACCAATTCATCTAGTGCACCTCAGTATGAAGACTTTGGCAAACTCAAGTCCCAAGGCAACTCTCTAATTGATCCTTTCCAGGTTAAATGGGAATTGAAATCTTTGGTTGTCATGTCCCTCTTTTGATAGGGACATCTTGGAAAACCTTAGCCTTAACTTATTCCTGTTAACTACGGGACAAGCATAAAGAGAAGAGAGTATTGAATGTTTTGTTTGATTATTTGTCAAAGTACTTTTTTAAAAGTACTTTATGTTTCTTATTTCACTTAACGAGAGGACCTTTAAAGATCATGAAGGCTTAAGTGATTTTTAAAAAAGATCATACGGAAATGTCTTTTAAAACATTTTAAGTTACCCTCCCTTCCTCTTTTGGGTGCCACACTTGGAGGGCTACAAAAGTGAAAGAGCAATCATTTGGAGAGGTCATGTTATGTTTTGGATATTGAAAATTTGGTCTATTAGCACAAAAACGCTAAGCCATTTGCTTTGAAAGCGAAACCCTTCAAGCAAACGAAGTTAGGGGATGGAAACCCTCTTCCTTCTTTGAGGTAACTTCATTCAAGAGTTATCATTGAAATCAACTAGTCCTTCAAGAGTGTTTTGGACACCAATTGGTCATTTTCAGGTTGGCGACTTGCTATTGGGAGAGTGGCGACTTGATTTGGGAGTGAAATCTCATGCTTTTGGTGAGTTTTGTGCCCTAAAGGCAATTCTAAAATTATTCATATTTTTCTGCATAGTGGCGACTTGGTTTGGGAGAAGTTTGGACCTCTTGCAAGAGTCATTTTATCTTGAATTGAATTCTGCAATTTTCTCATAATTTTGTAGCTTGGCGATTGATTTTTGGGCTTTTTTAGCCATAAAAACATTCAAAAAATTCATTAAAAATTATGCCTTTTATTGCAAATACATTTATGCAATCTATTGAACGTTTGATAAGATTTGTGATATACGAAACATCTATAATTTTCAAATTAAATTTGCAGCCAAGGACACCCAGGGTTTGACGAATAAAATTTGATTTTGAAGGGCTATAGTTTCATGTTTTGAGCAGCTACTTGATTGGGGTTTGACATATTTTTATGTTATTTTTAAGGTATATTTGAGGGGTTGTTCACAGCTAGAGTTTGTTGCAATTAAATCAGAATTTTTTCATATTGAAGTAGTGTTTCCAAATATTTCTAATATTTAGTTAATCATTCCTTTTGGGACATTACAGTGATATCAGAGCCAATTTCTTGGTCAACTGTAGAGTGTGAGTTATTTCAATAATTTGGCAACCTGGGTTTTTGGCAAAAGAGGAATACAAAGATCTCATTCGAAAGATAGGGATGAAGAAGACAATGGATGAAGTCATGGATGATTTATTGCAAGCCATGGAGAATTATCAAAGGGAACTAAAGGCACTAAGTCCCAAGGATGTGGCAAAGTCTATGGAATTAAACCCTAAATCTAAAAGGTCTCTTTTAAAAGAGAAGATTAAACTACATGTGAATGATAAGCTTCAAAAATCATAAAAAGGGCAGCCAATGATTGAATATTTTGAGCCATAAGAACCAGAAATTCAAGGGCAGCTTAGTGAAGATCTCCAACAAGCTATGGAGTAACCAATGGAGTTGCAAAGAGTAGTCCCTAAAAGGGGAGTAACAGAAAAATCAAAACTTCCTAAGGTGAAACAAGAAGTTGTTCAACAACTTCATGAGCCATCAAAAGAACAAGGTAAAGATCTTTTATTTGTAGAAGATGTCTATTTATCTTCTAATTATTGTATGCATGACAGTGAAGTCACAAAAAATAAAAACAAAGAACTTGAGCCAAAGAAGGATGAAATTGAAGCAAAAAGGGCATCACTTGTTGTTTACCAAGGGTTCAAGTTTGAAAAACTTGCACCAACCTTCGAATATCCATTGACTGATTTTCAAGACAGCCCTACAAAGAGTCATATAATCAAAGAAAATATTAAAAATCTTGAAAATATAAGGCATGAGGACTCCTTGATTCAAGTCCATAATGATTGGCACCAAGAGGAATGGGATCCCAGTAATTTTTTGAATTTTATAAAAGTTCTCAGTTCTGATTTTAAATTCTTTATGGCTGATTCCATGTGAATAAAGAAAAAATCGGAATTGTTTGAGATATGGAGGATATCCACCTTGGTGAATGATGTTTCAGAAAATAGACTCACAACTTGGTTCATTGAAGGGTTAACTAAATCCCTTAAGGGATTGGTCAAAGCTTTTAACCCTCATTTACAAGTGGCCATAAAAAGAGCCCAAGATTGTGAGCTTGTAGCTCCCATAGTGCAAAATCTACCTTTTCAAAGGCAAAAAAAACAGCACCTTACATTTTGTGGAACATGTGGAAGGAAGAAGGGCAAGGCAGCCTAGGGAGACAACTCAAAATTGGGTAAAATCAGACCTCAATGAGCCAAAAAAAGGGTATTTCTAGCAAGGAGAAAGGCATCTGAAGGGGCTGCAAAGAGTTTCCATACAAAGGAAGGACCCTTGGAAGCGCTGCAAACAAATGACAGCAGTGTTGAAAGAGCAAAAACAGCCCCTAATGCAAAGGAGCAAGCTACAAACATAGAAGGAAGCACAGTGAGCAACTTGGCAACAATAACTGGAATTCCTAACCGTCATCCTTTTAAGGTTAGAGGAGTATTGCAAGGCAAAAAAATCACTATACTCATAGATAGTGGGGCTACACTACAAGGTGTCGCTTAAATACTACTTCTTTTGAGGGTTTCAAAGTAACACTAGGAGATGGATTTTCTATTCCTTGTTATCATAAGATTTCTGATTTAAAACTCACTTTGGGAAAGCATAAGGTTGAAGGAGATTTCCATATGATTGATATTGGAGAGGTTGATGTAGTTTTAGGGGTACAATGGTTGCACTCCCTTGGAGAATGCACACTAAACCTTCAAACTATGAAGCTGAAATTCAAAACAGCAGGTAAGAAATGGAAATTTAAGGATTGAGCAATGGGACACACATGGTTGTAACCTCAAAAAGAATGGAAAGAGCCTTCAACAATTTTTATATTACCCTCCCTCTTTGGGCGCCAAATTTGGAAGGCTACAAAAGTGAAGAGGAATCATTTTGTAAGGGCATGTCATGTTTTGGATATTGAAAATTTGGTCTATTAGCACAAAAACGCTAAACCATTTGCTTTGAAGATAAAACACTTCAAGCAAACAAAGTTAGGGGATGAAAACCCTCTTCTTTCTTTGAGGTAACTTCATTCAGGGGTTATCATTGGAATCTACTAGTCCTTCAAGGGTGTTTTAGACATCAAATGGTCATTTTCAGGTTGGTGACTTGCTATTGGGAGAGTGGCGACTTGATTTGGAAGTGAAATCTCATGTTTTGGGGGGGTTTTGTGCCCTAAAGGCAATTCTGAAATTATTCATATTTTTTTGCATAGTGGTGACTTGGTTTGGGAGAGGTTTGGACTTTTTGCGAGGGTCATTTTATCTTGAATTGAATTATGTAAATTTCTCATAATTTTTGAGCTTGGGCGATTTGATTTTTAAGTTTTTTTAGCCATAAAAACATTCAGAAAAATCATTAAAAAATCTGTCTTTTATTGCAAATATATTTATGCAATCTATTGAAGGTTTGATAAGAATTGTGGCATAGGAAACATCTATAATTTTCAGATGAAATTTGCAGCCAAGAACGCCCAGGGTTTGAGGAATAAAAACTGATTTTGAAGAGATATACTTTCATGTTTTGAGCAACTACTAATTGATTAGGGTTTGGCATATTTTTAAGGTATATTTGAGGGGGTGTTGGCAGCTAGGGTTTGCTGCAATTAAATCATAATTTTTGCATATTGAAGTAGAGTTTTCAAATATTTCTAATATTCAGCAAATCATCCCTTTGGGGACATTACATTGGTGGCTTAAGGAGTTTCTAGTTCTCACTTCCCTAGTTGCAATTCCCAAGTCTAGTAGACTTTGTTGTGTTTGAACAGTCACAAGTCCCAAATTCAATAACCAAATATTCAAAGAGCTGAAATCTACCAACTCTTGAGCAATGACCAGAGCACTTGCTCTATCTTTGAAGACATATTGCAAGATTTGGAAAGTATGGTTTACGAAACTATAGATGCTTAAATCTGGGTTTATATGTTAGTCAAATCCTACTCATTATTCATCTATCAAAACATCAGACAATCACCTCTCAAGCTTAGAAATATTACTGACTTTCAAAGCGCACAACTAAGTTATTCTTCCCTATTCATCCATATTGACATATCAGTCATAGGAGCCGTCATACTACAAGTCTAATGCACTCAAAGAACAGCCCATGAGCCATATTTGTCAAGTTACAAGCTAGATCATTGCATACAAGCACATTTAGCATTCTACACTATTGTTTACACACATACCAACACATAGGGAAGAACTACATAACTCTGAAGCTCTCCTTGGAGTATTGGCTATGTAGGCAGTGCTCACTAACAAAAGGGTCCTTGAGGTCAACTCAACACTGTGAACCCATTAGCCGATTTTTTACAAATAACCTATGGTGAAGAGCTAGGATTCGAGCTATAAACAATGATACAAAGCATGTGTGCGAGATCTAGATACATCAGATGAAAGGCAACATAAAACCTAGAAAGACCCAAGTGGTCGCATTTTGATACAACGAACATTCCGTACATAACATTTGCATCCAAATTCGGACAAAAGCTCGTCACAAGTGTCTAGGCAGCCAGAAAGAATATTTCTAGAATCTAATGACTAGATCCAAAACATCAGATAGCTTGTTTTCACACCAATACATCTTAAATCTATATGTGCATCTTTGCATGAGCTAAGTATTGTTTTTTCTTTGTGATTACGCAATCAAAATACTGTTTTGCATTGTACTTTATATATTTAGTATTATTCGTAATTCAGCACTAAAATTGAATATCATAAACCGAATTATTTGATTGACCTGTTTTTAGGAATAGTTGCACCCAGTTTTGAATATCCTATTCCTCCTAACCCTTAATTCTCGAAAGGGTTAAACATTTGGTGAACCCAACCACTATCTTTTCATGCAAATCCTTATCTGCTCTAGGGTTTTCAGCGTCCTAACATATTTACTTGTTTTTATTCAGATATGTTCTATTATTTGCATGCAACCTTGGCATAGTCCTAGATTAGGTGTTCCTATTGAATATATTGAGCTACCACTTGGGCCACTTAAAATGTCTCAAGCTAATACCATGTCAAATTCTCCTCATAATGAGAGTGCAAATAATAATAATGAGCCACATACAGAAAAAGTTCTTATAGAAGATATATCCGATCATGAGGATAATGAAACACATGAGAATAGTGAAAATGAACAAGTAGACCAAAAACATATTAAATCTATTGCATTATTTTGAAAGCTTATTCGTGCAACTCCTGAAGATCTCCAAAAGATCCTCCATACTATATTAGACACTAAAACAACTAAAAGCATTAATGAACAACCATGTGCATCTATTGATCATGCTATTAGATCTATGGGACATCCCCATATTCCCATCTCTCTCCCCTTGCGCACCACATTGCATACAACATCTAGTTGGAGCACGGGTTGTGTTTAAACTATTGAATCAAGACTCAGCAAGTCCTGGCGAGGACTTGTCGATCCGAGCCTGAGTCAGCCTTAACAAGTCCCTGGTGAGTCATTTTGCAAACTTGGCGAGTCCTAGGGCGAGTCTAGACAGACTCACCAGTCTCGTCCAAGGACTTGCTGAGTCCTTGCCATTTTTTTGACGATTTTTTAAAATTTGCAATTTCTTTAATGATTTTTTTGTGATTTTCTAATAGCTTTTTCCTCCTAAAATTCACAATTTTTAAATTTACCGAATCTTACTAAGTCTTGCCAAGTCTTTGCTGAGACTTTTTGCCGAATCTAAGTCCGAGCCAAAAATAGGCTTGTCGAGTTTGAGTCTCATGTCTATGGTTTAAACCATTGTTCCTTGAAACAAACACACTTATTGCTATCTTCCATGGGAAACATTAGCACTTCAACCCAATTATCAGTTTCAATGCCTATTTCAACACAAGTGTTTGCATCCCCTTTGGTGACTTCTCAAACTTCAAACCTTAGTGATCAAAATGTGCAAGATCTTGTACAAATTATAAAACTTTTGGAAGCTAATGTTACCAACATTAAGCAAAATTCTATGAAATCACCTCATGCTATTGATTCCCAAGATGTATTGCATAACCTTCTTGCACCTAAGATATCTTTGTACCCTTTGCCAATTGGTTTTGTTACACCCAAGTTCACACTTTATGATGGCAAAGATGATCCTGAGCAACATCTTTGATCCTTTTATGCGACATCCTTTGATTACGCTTCTAATGACAAACTTTTGACCAAATTATTTCCAAGAAGCTTAAACGACCATGCTTTGAGATGGTTTTATAATCTATCAATACAATCAGTAAGAGCATTCAAACCCTTAGCCGATCAATTTTTAACACATTTTTCAATTAACATTACTGAAAAGATGTCATATGCACAAATTGCTAAGATCAAACAAGGAACCAATGAGCCAATTAATGATTGGGTCTTGAGATATAAGACAATGTTTACCAAAATAACAAATCCAATGGCAGATAAAGAACTTCAAGACATATTCAAGCAAAGTTTGTTTGCTCCTTTACATGAGTCTATTGTTTTTAAGAATTTCAAATCTTTTGATGACTTATATCATATTGTTCAACATAAAGAAATGAAACTTACTGCATTAAACAAACTTAAGTATGTAGCTAACACATCAACTACATCCACTCCACTAACAAGTTTCATATAAAACCAAGTTACAAAGTAAAACCCTACTAAGGCTAAAAAGGACACAACTACCATGGTTAATACAGTGTTGCATCAACCTAATAGGCTCATCTTATTCAATGCATCTAAGAGACAATTTACACGATTCTCTGAGCCTCTAGCTTTGTTACTTTCAAAGCTGGTAGAGTGTCATCTCATATCTCTCCCTCCTATGGTGGTTGATACGAGTTGACCTTTATCAAAAGGATATGATGTCAATGCCTATTGTGACTATCACCAATGTGTGGGGCATTCTACGAATATATGTTATAAACTAAAGCACAAGATACAAGACCTTATTAATAGTGATCAACTTACCTTTGAGGATCATCCCACAGATTCATGATCACAAACAAAAGATATTTAACATACATTGAAAGATCATTCTAAGAAAACTCTAGAAGTGCAAATGGCATATCATGCACATCCTTCTCCATCACATTATGAACACCCATTAGATGGGATTATTGATAAATTTATATGTGAGATACTTCATATGTTTTTGAGACCTATTTCATTCAATGACGGCAAGATTGTGTATAATGACTTGGATATTCATTCCTTATTTATCAGGGCATATATTGATCATTAGCGTATATATAGTGTTATGATTGACAATGGTGCTAATGAGAATGTATGTACCATGACATTACTCATACATTTAGGATACACGCATGATGATTTATTCCCTTCAACTAAAACGATAAAATCATTTGATGAGAAGATACAAGTTTTTGGTGAGATTGATTTACCTCTTCAAGTTGGTCTAGCACATGTGACCACTAACTTTTCAATTATACTACATACAGAAGTCTTTGATATGTTATTGGGACATCCTGAGATACATAAGCTCTGTGCAGTACCTTCCACAATGCATGGTTGTCTTAAAGTATATTCAGGCCAACAAGGTAATTATAGTTTATGGGATTCCATATGAACATCCTTTGCAACAGGTAAAGTTTGTTCCACGACAATTGATTATACAACCTACTAAGGTTAATAATGCGCAAAAGGGTAAGCAACAAGCAATCTGCTTTCCTAGGCGCCCCACACTTGAGAGGCCTTTACATCAGAGATCTACAATGGACTCTTTGAGATCCTTATTCACACCTCCACAGCGTAGCCATTTACCTGCATCAGAACACCATGTTTCAAAATGAGTAACAAGACCCACAATTACACCGAGAAAATTACAAAGCACAAAACAGTGCGTTCCACGAACCCCTACACCTATCACTACTTCACGATCACAGAGTCGTATGAGACATACACAGAGCATCATAGATTCTACACTTTCAGATTTTGCACATATGCATGATCCTTGGCAGCATAAACAATTTATTATACCACATTCAGAGTATAGAGCAACCTATGAGCATCCCTTAGAGGGGATCATCGGCTAGCACTCCTTCCAAACAATCCAAAAAAATCAAATATTCATGAAAATACAAAAACGTTCAATAATCAAAAATACCAAAATATTTAACAATTCATATGTTTTCTACGTTTTGCATATATTGTTTACTTTATGTTAGCAGATAGGATATCATTTGTATACACACATATATTTCATGGGTACATGAGTGTGATACATGCATACATTAGATCCATGATATCTCAAGCATGCAGATGTTGGACCTTTCCTCTTCCAATGTGATACACTATGTTGAGGGCATTTTGCTTCTATATGATCACAATTGACACAGGTTCTATTGTTTTATGATCATTTCTCATTATCTTACTGAGCTTATATATCTTACACATGCCTATACTCATGTTGCTATCTTACAAAATGTATTTGATATGCTATTCTACATGACATTTTGATATCACATGTACGTAAGGACTTGTATGACATGCTTATGCTAGTTGCTTATGTCTTATTACTTCATCTATTTACATTAGCTTACTTGAGTGTACTTGTTTGCTTATTTGTCTTGCTTTTGTAACATTTGAACATGTTCCTTTGCTTGTTGGCTACAGTGCCCTGATTGTTGTTTATTTGGTGTGTGGACATTTGCACATGTCTTTCACTTAAGTGTGCGGCATTTGAACATACCCCTTTTATGCGGTCTCCTTGGACCCCTCTTTATGTGACATTTGAGTACTCTTGCGTGTGTGCTTGATTGGTTGCTAAGCTTGTCATCTTCTAGATGTTGTCATGATTCATATTATGCATCTTAGGGCTTGTTATGTATGCATACTTCGAGCTTCATTGATATATCTACTTCAACATGACATTACTATATGTTTCTTTTACTACATGCTTCACACAAATACATCATATTTGTCTTAACCTTTTGAGATAAGGCGACTATCACGTTTGCAATCCCCTCATCTCAAAAGGGGGGCATATCAGTGGGGCCCTGTTATAGAAGACATGACTCCACATACATAAAATTGTCAGAATTGGCAAAATTTGATCCAACTTACACAGTGTACATGATTCATATATACATTTAGAACATAATTCTATGCATTGAACACAAATTTGGGATAGAGAATTTTAGATTTGTGATACATATATACACGTCACAAAGTAAATGTTACCTTTTGACAGATACTTTAGCTTGAGACATATTCAAGGTGCACATGCACCAAATTACAGATACACTTTCAAATTATACACACATTTATGCACCGACCTTATCCAGATGCAATGTTTAACCTTTTATTTGTTGCAATAGTTGGCTCTTTTTTTTTGGTGCGATCGAGATTATGCGCCCTTAATGGACTTGGCACTACAATTCTATTATTGCAGGTTCATATGGTTACACCATTTGACCCCGCTGAGATTCGCTAAATTGGCTAGATTCGCTAGACTGGTTATACTTGAGTTGTGCAATTGAGATTATGTGCTCTCAATGGACTTGGCACAATTCATCCTTATACCAAATTGGGGGCATGATCACCCTCCAATTCCCCTCTTCATATCTCCAAGGTTTAGTTGTGAACCTCTCCCCAATGCTTCAGCTATGAAGCATCTCTAACAAGACAAACTACCAAGGGGCAACATGGTTGCATCGACACACAGGGGTACTCCTTTGCTCTCTTTATTTCAAGCATTTTCAAATTATTTCAATCTCAGATTATATGCACTAATTACCCCTGTAACATGCTCTTGGTTGCAGGTCATCACATACAGCAAATTCAAGTGGACTCAAGCAAAGACAAGGTGCGTTGTACACACTATGGTACCTTGTTTTTCATTTAACCTAGTAATTTCATCCTTATCCACTACTAGATTAAAGAGGAGGCAAATGTAGATGCTTAAATCTAGATTTATATGGTAAACTAGTATCGTACACTTGACAAATATATCTCAAGGCTCTATCCTTCAGTTTGACCTTCCAGCCAAAAGGTTCACATTCACCACCTCACTGGTCTAATTACTTATTTTTTAGTCCAACCTTGATTACTCTGATTATCTATATCACCTACAACCACAGAATGCCTAAAATCTAATATAGATCCTTTACTATCAGTTACAAAACCTCAACTTTACTCCATCCTAAACAATTGCATTCAAGACAGGACAGTAGCGTCGACGCTACTATCCCTACTCCAATGCAAGTGCCCTTACCCTACAAACACTCAAATTTACAAATCTTTCGATGTGTATGAGTCGGCCTAAGGATGCCATTAACCCTTCCGTGAGGAATATTTCAAAAGAGCTAGTATAAATACAAGTCAAAGCCTATTCATTATTCATCTAGCAAGACATTAGACAATAACCTCTCAAGCTTAGACATACTACTGAATTTCAAAGCGCACAATTAAGCTATTATGCCCTATTCATCTCTATTGATATATTAGTCATAGGAGCACTCATATTACAGGTCTGAAGCACTCAAAAAATAGGCCATGAGTCATATTTGTCAAGTTACAAGCTAGATTATTACATGCACTCACATATAGCATTCTACGCTATTGTTCACACATATCAACACATAGGGGAGAACTACATAAGTTGTCTAAAGCCCTCCTTGGAGTATTCACCATATAAGCAACGCTCATTGACAGACGGATATTTGAAATCAGCTTGACATCGTGAGCCCACTAACCCATTTTTGACAAGGTAACCTAACATAAAGTGAAGAGCTAGAATTCGAGCTATAAATAGTGATACAGAGTTTATGCGCAAGATCTAGATACATTAGGAGGGAGGCAACAGAGAACCCATAAATATCCAGGTGGTCACATCTTGATAACAGTGAACATTCTATATGGGACAGTTGCTTCAAGATTCGGACAGTAGCATCAATGCAAGTGTCTAGGCAACCAAAAAAAATATTTTCAAAATCTGTCGATTGATTCCTAAACATCAGACAACCTATTTTCACACATATACATCTCAGATCTGTTTGCGCATCTTTGCATAAGCCAAGTATTGTTCTTCATGATTACGCAATCAAAATATTATTTTGCATTGTACTTTCTATATTTAGTATTTTTCGTAATTCAACACTAAAATTGAACATCATAAACTGAATTATTTAATTGGCCTATTTTTAGGAATAATTGTATCCACCTTTGAATATCCTATTCCTCCTAACCCTTAATTCCAAAAAGGATTAAACAGAAACCATGTTATAGGACTCAAGGATGCAAGCTCATGTTAATTTCTGATTAGGGCAGCATCATTTTAGAGGCTGCAATTGAGCTTGAATATTCAGAAAATCCAAAGTACACCTTGTGAAGTGTGGCGAATACTTTGGGAAGTGTGGCGACTTGCTTTGGGGGTTCACACCAAGGGTTTTAGGGCTGGTTATGGGCAGCGAACTAGTTCATTTGTTAAAGACCCCTTTAATTAGGGTTGCCCTGGAGTTTGCTTGTTGAGGACTCCTTATCCTAGGGTTGCATGGATAAGGACATAATTATCTGTTGTTTCGCAGTTGGGCGACTCCCTTTGGGGATTGTATGCATCACTTTCTAAGACTTAATTAGCCTAATTTGCAGATCTAAGCATTGCATAATATTTCTATTATTTTATTAGAATTCTTCCAATAATTATTGTTTCAAAACATGCTGGAAAAAAGTATTTATATCAGCTGAATATCTGATAATTTTTCGATAATTATTTCATCATAAAATAAGTTGATTTCGAGGTGGAAAAGCACCTATTTAATTCGACAATTTTCCAGCCATTGTGGCATCTAGGGTTTGAGGTTGAAAGGCTCTTTTATGCCCTATTCATCAATGAAATAATTGTTCAATTATTGTTAAGGTTTGACATAATTAATTGCAGCAGTGTGTGCCGCTTTGATCACTAGGGTTTGCAGTAAAAAGCAGAAAATAATATATTTCAGTTAGGGTTTGGTCAAAGAAATCAGAATTCCAGGTTTAGAAGACGGGATATGTAGGCCTTCTTATCATCTGATATATAGGCCTTCTTATCATCTGATATGTTGTTTTACTGAGGACAAGTGCTAGAAGAAAAATTTCTTAGTAACACTTTAAACCGTGATTAGTATTGCCTGTTCATTTTAGACAAACAGACATGGTTAAGAGTTGAAGCTAGTCTATAGTGGTCAACATTCTTGTTTTGTACTTTAAGTCCTATGCTAAAGAATAAAACACTAAAGTGAGACCTCCCTTGTAGCAAGTACATAATAAAGATTGGCTTTGACTATGACAAGTATAAATGAAACAAACCATTAACATGAGGAAAGTGGAGCCAATTGTAGACCTTCCGTTGATCATAAGATAAACTTTATCCAAAGGAAATATCCCAAGAACTATGTTACCATCAGCTTTATCTTGTTGTGTTATTATAACTACTTGCTTACTCTTCAATAGTCGCAACTTAGGAATGAAGCAAGGCAACATGTGTCAATAACTTTACTCTTCTCAATATTATCTAGATCCAATGGGCAGTCGTTGTAAATGGATAGACCAATCTACATTGTGGAAAAGAAGTAAGAAACTTGGTTAAGGAATTAGTAGGATTTTCTTATTGGAATGATGGTGGAAAGTGTTGTTAAGAGGGATTTGGGGAACTATGTAAAATTCTTTGTTAAATTTGCCAGTGTAAGAGAAAACATCTCTTGAGATCCATAAACCTTGTAGGACGTCTTTTGAGGACTGTTGTAAGATGATATGGCTAAAGTGTATGAGAAGGATTAAGCAATAAGACAGAAATTGTATTAGTTTGGGAAAATACAATTTAAAACGGGTGTGTTTTTTCCTTGTTTTAACATTGGGACATACTTGTATTGGATTAATCATTAATGTGCTATAGCCTATAAGTGGGTTTGTAGTAGAGAATTTTAGTGGACAGGGTTATTATGTGTAAATTCCAGTCATTTTGACCTTTGTTTTACTGCATGACACAAGGTTTGCTAAAGAGAAAGAAACGACACTAAATCCAGTTAGTGACAAGTGTGTCCGGATGAAATAAAACTATTTTGTAAGGGATAAAATCTTTATGGGAACCTTGATGTCTTCCCTGGATAACCAGTTTATACTTGGTGATGTTAGGCTTGCTTTATTTTGTGTAGCTCTCAATTGTGTCAAGTGAATCCACTCCGCCAGGAACCCTGGAGGCAGGAATTTTGATTTACTGATGGGTATGTAGCTTATGATGAACGGTTTGTACTGATATATATACTGAGCTGTCTACTTCAGTGTGGATGACTTACACCTTGGTAATGGCGATGGACCATACCAAGTATCAAAACCAATCTCCTGTCAAGTAGAGTGACTTGGTTAGGCAGACTTATTTGCAACGTTCTTGATAAGCTGATAAAAGTAGTGACCTCTGAAGTCTGCATTGGGATATGTGTGAAGCTCAACCCCGTTGTATGTTACTCTCTAAAGAAACAGGGTTAGCAAATTGTAACCTGTGTTCACTTTTAAAAAGTTAAGAAAGAGCTCAGAGATACTTGCAATCGTGTATGTGTGGAAAAAAAATGATTAGGACGTATTGTGTGTAGCTGCTAGTTGGAAGCATTCAAGTAAAAATTATTTGATGGTCTAGTTTTCAATCCTTCCAATCTTTATCTGTAGCGGATGATTAACTCGTGTCTGAATATCTTTGGCTGAAGATTATATTCGTGTTCCTACCCTGCTGCTTCTTTATTAATAATTCTATGTGGATAATGACCGTAAAATGAGTTGATGTGCAAAAAGAACTTGCTGAGCAGGTTTATGCCTGTTTATCTGAACCTTGTTACGAGCAATGACATATTATAATATGGGTGCTAAGACCTGGATGTCTTGCCCAATGTAGCAGGATAACCTGCCACATTGGCCAAGAGACCTGTATGGCCTTTCTATTGATGTAAGTACTGTCTTTCTATAACATAACCTGTCATATTGGCAAGACACCAGTACTCCCTACCTACTGGTGTAAGTCTTGTTTGTCTATAACAGTCATAGGTGATGGTAATACCACCTTCTCCACCTTAATGACCTTTTTGGTTAATAGTTTGGTGACGAGTGTCTCAACTTGGAGCTCTCTGTTTCTGTCAATAAAGTTTTGGGCAGACTTTGGGTTAGTCTTTCCTTGCAAATCAGCACGCTACAGAATCACATGGAAGTATTGGCAGGCCCAATGGCTGTGGTAAGATGAAGCTTGGGTGGCTTGTAGGATTGTAGAGTAATTTGTCTAGATTCTGACTTGTGACATTATAGTAACATACGGAAATATCATAGTCTTGAAAGACATTTTTACATTCGCATCACCTAAATGCTTAAGTTAGATGAGAATTTAATTAGTGGAATTGTTGAATGTTGCTAATATTGCATGACAGATTAGATAAATACGTTTAAGTACTTTAAACTTATTGCATCCAAACTTAAATTATGAGATATGAAGCGAATTAAAGCATCTGTTGTAACATGTAAAGAAATGGTTGCATTTGCTTAGCTCATTTCGAGAATCTACTATGCTCGGGATAATAGGTAATTTAGAACAGAAATAGAAATGTTTCCGAAACATGGAAACATGGATTTTCAAAAACCCTTGATTTGGAAATGTCATGGAAGCGTCCGTACAACATAATATTAAAAAATAAAATATACAATGCATGATACTCATTTTTAGTCTATAAAAGATAAAACACTCAAAAATATATAGTATTCATCCAATCATTACTTCAAACACAATATGTACATTCAAGTCTAGAATAAATCATCTATAATGTCCTCAAAATCATGCATGCTGCTCCCACTACATCCACTCTCCACCCCTTATGCAGAACTACTTTGATTGTCATCATTGACCCCAAGTAGTGAAAGTTGGGCAAGAGTGGCTACAGAAGCATCCAAGTATGTAATCTCTAAATGCATATCCCAAAGTTTGTTAGGCCCTCAAATATAATCCTCCTTGTTGCAATGGCTACCTCCAAACACCTTCTTGCAATGGCTGCCTCCAAACTCTTCCTTCTTGCAATGGCTGCCTCCAAACTCCTCCCTGCAATGGTTGCTTCCTAAATTTCTCCTTGCTCTTGTTTACGACAGCAAAGATGAGTGTGTGTATTTTAACTTTGTCTTGAGTGTCTTTATATAGGTTTTGGGTAGAAGATCAAGATTTATATTTTATTTTTATACCTTTTTCTTTCTTTTTTGACTTTTTTTTTTTTTTTGGACCACGGAAATGCCCAGGCACGTGACGGAAACATCTGAGACATTTCCATCATGTGTCTGGATATTTCTGGTATACTTCCCGGCCGTTTTCGTCATGTGTCCAGACATTTCTAGGATGTTTCTGTACTGGAAACATTTTTGGGCCTGGTACGAGGGGGGGGGATGTTTCAATGCAACATAGGATGGAGGGCATCGCCGATCTGAATGCTGAATCCACATGGGTCAAGGCTTAAAAGGTATTAAACATTTATCTACCTTTACGATAGCTTTCATAAAAACCATGTGAAAGTTCTTGGAGCAAATCTTCGTGGCTTTTAAACTTTAAGAACACTTGGAATTAAAAAACAAAATAGAGAGCTTTCCTCGGCCTTAACAAGTTAGTGAAAGGTGTATCTTACATTGAGCAGCTATGTTTGCAAAACCAGTAGGAACCTCAGATCTAACCTCAACAAAAATGGCCTAACTATAACATCTGCCTACGCAGCAAACTGAATATCTCCCTCCCCCTCAGACCTCTGGAAGGACTTGGGCAACCCGAGTATAATGGATGTACGACTTTGACATCCATTACCAATGTTCACAAGCGATCAAGCAAGCAGTAGCCTTTCTTTGCACAATGATTTGAGTGAGCACAAGTCTGTATTGTCAAAGTATTAAGGCGAAGCATTGTGCTTTATGTCCCGAGTTGTTGTGGGCAGTGGGCATCTACCTGTGCAGTGTTGTATAGGTGTGTGTGGGCAGTTCGGGTGGTCTTATATTTTGTGAAGTTAGGTTGTTCTTGGTAGAGTAATCAGACCTTGGGAGGCGATTGTCTATTGTAACCATTTGAGTAGTCGTCAAGCATTGTCAATTGTGCCCGACTCGGTGGTTGTTGTGTATGTGGTCATGTGCCTGCCTTATTGTACTTTGGACTATTTTTCCCTACAAGAGTTAATAAGACATATGTTTTTCCCAATTGTTTCTTGCATTGTACAATTGCTCATGTTAGAGTTGATTTATGTTTCATTGCAAGTGTTGTGTTTAGCTTCCGCATCTAATCCTTTGAAATACAAATGAGTACCACTGTGTTGTGTGTGTTCTCATGCAGGTAAACACAGTAGGCGTAGTCCGTAGTACTTGTCGAGCTCTATTCTCACGAAGGAACTCGAAGAGTGCAAGCGGTGCAGCACGGTTACGGCTCGATCGAGTTGGCCCCAGGACAGTTGGTATTAGAGCACAATTTTGTGTCTTGTTTGTGTTGTGTTTGCCTAGTTAACATTTGTATTGTACACCTTCCCCTATTGAGTCAGTCCAGTGTCTTGAGTCAATATGACAGAAGATCAGTCTGAAGTTTTCATTGATAATGTGACAATCAGAGGTCAAGAATGGGCTAAGGATAAAGGTGAAGGTCGTGGCAGTCGCCACAAAAGTAAGTCAAGGCTTGAAGTGGACGAAACCCTTGTTGAGCAAGTGAGTGTCTGGTTCCAGGAGATGGAGGAGCAGGTGGGTACAAGATTCAGCAAGCTCGAGGAGACGGTGGAGACCACAAATCAGACTATCGTGGATCTTACTGCAAGGTTGGAGGAGAGTTTGGCATTCCAGACTAAGTTCCAAGATAAAGTGACTATGTGTCGAATAGCGATATTGAGTTTGATGAAGGCACCTAGGTCTAGCTCTTCTACTATTTCTAAATTCCCCAAGTTGAAGGGGGCAGAATGCTACGACAATGCTAGAGATGATCGTCTCTGGAGAATTTCTTCTAGGAGATGGAGTACTTTGCAGGTTTGGGAGGACTGTAAGATGCACAGGGAGTGTGTGTTGCGGCAATTTACCTCATAGGTACGGCAAAGGTTTGGTATATAACATTGGCTAATGACATTGCATCAAGGAATTCTATGAAGAAGTTGGATTCTTGGGAGGATCTGAAGAAAGTCCTTGGGGATCAATTCCATCCACAATGCAGCATGGTTGGCTAGGATCAAGTTAAGTCAAATGAAACAGACCACAAATATGCGAGAGTACATCAAGTCTTTCCAGAGCCTTATGTTGGAAATCAAAGACATGTCAGAGGCAGATAAATTGTTTTAGTTCACAAATGGTCTTCAATCATGGGCTAAAGTTGAGCTTCGTCGCCATGATGTGTCAAAAGTCCGCAAAGCTATTGCCATAGCAGATCGGCTCTTCGATTTCAGAGAAGAGTCTTCAGCCAAAAGCACCAAAAAAAAATAATGCACTAAGGGTAAGGGCATTGAAAAGGGTTCAAGTAAGTCTTCAAGGAAGCCAGCTGGTAACCAAGGAGGGAAGACTACTCAACAGTCGTTAGTGGGATCTTAGAAGTCCAGGGGCACCTCCAAAGGTGATGGTAAGAAGTCACAGAGCAGAGAATTGGGTGGGAAGTCTTTATGTTTGAAGTGTTGGACATGTAGTGGTGACCATTACAACCGGGATTGTCTAGAACGACAAAAGGTGTCAACAGTGCAGACGACACAGCCCAACGAACAAAGTGAGCAAACGATGTGCATGCTCAGGGGGCTCAACGCCATGGAAAAGCTTGAGTCCGAGACAAGAGATGGTGATAGTGATCTGCACATACTGAATTTTGAGGAAGTGGTGATCAAGGGGAAGACCATCACGGCACTTGTGGATACAGGTGCAACCCACAATTACATTGCAAGTCAGAAAACCAAAGAGCTAGGTCTCCAATCCTCCAGAGGCACCGGAAGGTTCACGGCAATTAACTCTCCATCTATGCAAAATCTCGGCTCCACAAGAGGTGTGGAAGTGAATTCGGAGAGTGGAAAGGAAAGTTGAACTTGTCCATGATTAAGATGGATGATTTCGATCTAGTGTTGGGTCAGGAATTTATTCGAAAGGGTAAAGTGCCTCTTTTTCCTCATCTAGAGGCTCTCTTTATGTTGGATCCGACGCAAACATACATGGTGAAGATAGTGCAAAGAAGACAGACAAGGAAGACACAGGTGTGTTCAGCGTTGAGTATGCGGAAGGTTGCATAGAAGGGAGGTGAACCTATGTATCTAGCAACGCTTGTTGATGGTTGGGATGATGACGAGGGATAAAAGGTTCCTGTCCCAATAGAAGTGAGGAAGGTTCTTCACAAATACCACGACCGTATGCCTAGTGAGTTGCCACCTTACTTGCCACAGAGAAGAGCAATTAACCATCGCATTGAGTTGGTTACAGGGACGAGTCCTCCAGCAAGGGCTCCGTACTAGTTATCTAGGCCTGAGATGGTTGAATTGAAGAAGCAATTGGAAGATTTGTTGATTGATAGTTATCTTCGTCCTTCGCGCTCCCCTTACGAAGCTCCCATACTGTTTCAGAGAAAGGTTGATGGGTCACTTAGGCAGCTAGGCTTTGTGTGGATAACAGAGCCTTGAACAAGTTAACCATCAAGAACAAGTATCCTCTGCCCCTCACTGAGGATTGCTTCGATCGCCTTTCTGAGGCAAAAATCTTCACAAAGTTAGACTTGAGGTTGGGTTACTATCAAGTTTGGATTGCTCCAGGAGATGAAGAGAAAATGACCACTGTCACCAAATATGGGTCGTATGATTTTCTCATGATGCCCTTTGGGCTATGCAACACGCCTACGACGTTTTGTACACTCATGAATAATGTGTTCAGGTCCCTATTGGACAAGTGTGTGGCCGTCTACCTTGACGATATCTTGGTGTTTTCCAAGAACCAGGAAGAGCATAGGGTGCATCTAGTAGAGGTATTTAAGTTGCTGAGGGAGCATGACCTATATGTGAAGAAGGAAAAGCGTTCATTTGCTCAAAAAGAAGTTTACTTCCTTGGGCATGTAATCAGGAAAGGCAAGATCAACCCAGATCCAAGGAACCTTGAAGCAATCAGAAATTGGGAACCACCCAGAGATGTACATGGTGTGCGTCAGTTTTTGGGTTTGGCGAACTACTATAAAAGGTTTGTCAGCTGGTACTCCAAACTTGCGAGTCCACTGACAAAGTTACTAAAGGAGGTGAAGTGGGTGTGATCTACAAAGTGTCAGGAGGCATTTGAGCTCTTAAAGGAGAAGTTGACTACATCACCTGTGCTTTCTTTGGCGAACTTCAGTAAGCCTTTTGGGGTGCACACAGATGCATCTGATTTTGCCATTGGCGAGGTGTTGATTCAAGAGAAGCATCTAGTTGCTTTTGAGTCTAAGAAGCTCAAGGGCGCGGAAATGAGATACCTTGTCCACATGGAGATGACAACTGTGGTAGATTGTTTGAGAAGGTGGAGGTACTATTTGTTGGGTGCGCACTTCATCATCAAGACAAACAATGTGTCAAATTCTTTCTTCCTAACTCAGAGTACGTTGACGCCAAAGCAGGCACGATGGCATGACTTTTTGGCTGAGTTTGATATGGAGATCATGCATACTGCAGGCAAGGAAAATGTGGTAGCAAATGCACTCAACGGGAAGCAGCAGTTGGCAGTTATTGCGACAACATCGACTAGTCCAGTTTTCGCTCATAGGGAGAGTAAAGTGGAATTGACAGGAGAGTTGATGGAGAAGATTCGAGAGGGCTTGGTCCTAGATCCTCAAGTAGGAACAATGGTAAAGACCGTAGAATGACAGACTCAGTTGGGCAGGAAAAATAAGTTCAGTATGTTTAATGAAATATTGTGGTTTGCTCAGAGTCGAGTCTATGTTCCCAAGTGGGGAAGCCTACGCAAAGAATTGATCAAGGAGTGTCATGATTCTTTGTGAGCAAGTCACCCTGCGCAGAAACGCACTTTGGCTCTTTTGGAAAGGGGCTTTACTGGTCAAAGATGAGTAAAGATGTGGACGAGTTTGTTCGCTCTTGCTTGATTTGTCAGCAAGATAAGCCTAAGCATTGGTTGTCGAGAGGCCTTCTCCAACCGTTGCCTATTCCTGTAAGATCTTGGAAAAGCATGAGTATGGATTTTATCACCGGATTGCCAAGTGTAAATGGAAATTCTAGCATCATGGTGGTTGTCGATAGATTGTCCAAGTATGCCACCTTCATCGCATGTAAGTAGCCTTGCAGAGCAAAGGAAACTGCAGGATATTTCTTTTTGTATGTGGTGAAGTATTGGGGAATTCCCTTGAGCATCATCTCAAATAGGGATGCTCATTTTACAAGCAACTTCTGGGGGAGTTGTTTCTGTTGGTGGGCACAAAGTTGTTGTCCACGAGGTATAATCTGGAGACTGATGGCTAGACAAAGCGAATCAATGCAGTGTTGGGAGTCTTACTTGTGGCACTATGTGCGAAGTGACCAGACTAATTGGCCATATTTGTTGGACATTGCACAGTTTTCTTACAACAGTCAAAAGAGTGAGTCGAGCAAGTTTTCTCCATTTGAACTCATGACAGGCCAATAGCCTTTGTTGCCTCATACGGTGATTGTCGGATGCTTTGGAAGGTGTCCATCGGCAACTGAATATCTAAAGGATTGGCAAGAGCGTGTTGATCTTGTGAGGCTGCATTTGCTGAAAGCGAGTGATCTCCTAAAGAAGTATGCAAATCAGTCTAGACAATCCACAGAACTACAAGTGGGCAGTGAGGTAATGTTGAGGATGGAGCCAAAAGTTTTCAAAGCTTCTCCTAGTATAGCTAAGTCCTTGGTCCACAAGTATGATGGGCCATATGAGATTGTGGCTCAAGTGGGCCAGGTTGCCTACAGGCTGAAGTTGCCAAAACACATGAAGATACATCATGTCTTTCATGTGAGCCAGTTGAAACCTTTTGTTGTTGATGAAGCTGAACTAGAATAGAGTCAGCGTAATCAACCACCTGCGAACGTGATGGACAAGTCAGATCGACAGTTGGAGCAGATGCTTGAGATGAGAACAAAGGGCTGGGGCAATCAGAAGTGGAGGGAGTTCCTAGTGCATTGGGTTGGTGGATCTTCAACAAGTTGGGAGTGGGAAAAATCCCTTTGGAACTACAAGGACAAGTTTAGGGACTTTCTTGCGAGGAACAAGGGCCTTGGTCCCTTGGCTCAGAGATGAGCCTAAATAGGGGACCTCCTCCAGGATACATACAGCAGAGTCTTCACGGCGCCGACAAGTGGGGGAGTCTATAATGGATGTACAACTTCGACATCCATTACCAACATTCACCAACGATCAAGCAAGCGGTAGCCTTTCTTTGCATAGTGATTTGAGTGAGCGCAAGTCTATACTATCAAAGTGTTAAAGCGAAGCGTTGTGCTTTTTGTCCTGAGTTGTGGGCAGTGGGCATCTACCTGTGTAGCGTAGTGTGGGTGTGTGTGGGCAGTCTGAGTGGTCTTAGATTTCATGAAGTTGGGTTGTTCCTGATAGAGAATCATCAGACCTTGGGAGGGGATTGTCTATTGTAACCATTTGAGTAGTCGTCGAGCATTGTCAGATGTGCCCGACTTGGTGGTGGTTGTGTATGTGGTTGTGTGCCTACCTTATCATACTTTGGACTGTTTTGTCATGAAAGAGTTAATAAGATATACGTTTCTCCCAGTTGTTTCTTGCATTGTGTGATTGCTCTTGTTTTAGAGTTGATTTCTGTTTCATTGCAAGTTTGTGTTTAGCTTTCGCATCTAATCCTTTGAAATACAAAAGAGTACCACTATGTTGTGTGTGTTCTAGTGTAGGTTAATGTTGTAGGCATAGTCCGTAGTACTTGTAGAGTTATGTTCTCATGGAGGAACTCAAAGAGTGCAAGCGGTGCCGCACGGTTACAGCTTGGTCTAGCTGGCCGTGTGACACTGAGTATCCTCAAAAAAGTCCCTTGAATTGACATTTTCCACTTGTATCTCAACACATTGTTGCACCTGCTAATTCTCATGATTTTGTTTATCTCATCATTGAGATCATTGAGAAGAAAGTGAAGCCTTCTAATACTTGAATTCCTCCTACCATTCAAAGATCTATTAGGAAGAAAACATGATTTGAAAAGGGTGCCAACATCTTGTTTTGCATACCCAACTAGGAGACTATAATTTATAATTTATTGTCTACCTTTTAATTTTGAGAGTTTTAAACTATTTGTGTTCAATTCTTTGGACCTTTTATGCAAAAAAAAATGTATGTAATGTGTATTTTTGTTTATATTTACATTTTATGGATGTTTCCATGGCTTCCTGGAAAATTGGCATTTCCTATACCCATGACTGTTGGTAGTAGAATAGGATCATAAAATTGCAGTGTATATATGAATGACAAGTGTGCGACTTGTAGTCTTTTGTATAATGTATATCATTTTGTATGTATTTGGCCTATGTATGTATACCAAAAGTCTATAGAATATGAAAAGACTCCTTTGAAGTAAGAAATGAAAGGATAAAATGCGAAGCAACGAAGCCTTTGTAAGCTCTTTAAATAGTGATCAAATGTAATGGATAAGGGTTCCGAATGATGTGGAGATTAATACATGTATCAATTCATGGTTCTTCGAATGTCTTTTGTATTTGTTCCGTGTGTAGTTGTATCCTGTTATGTTTGAATCTGTTTAATCATATTATAAAAATGGATGCTCTGTACAATTAAGTTTGTGTTTGAATGGATAATCAGTACTCCGAAGAGAATGAATACTTGACTTGTTCCCTAGTTATGTCTGCATTCTGAAACTGTATTCTAATTCACACAGTAGCAAACATTAACATGTTTTGATGGGTTTTCCAAGAACCTCTGCTAACAATGGTGCAGTGAACGTGGATGAAACTTTTTGAAACACACTGAGATGGTTACTTGGACAGAGAGATTTGGAACGATGATTCGAGGAGAGAATCCAAAAATTCACAGAAAAAGAGGCCAGACAAATTGGAAGTACAACAACGGACATCATAACTGAGCATATTCATGGTGAAATCTGTGAAGTTTTTTGGTGCGAGCTACCTGAATTGTTAGCTATCTAGTTGTCAAGACTAGAATACTATTGTTTTAGACCAAGGAAGACAAAGCATCTTATTTGGACTACGGAAAAAGTAGAAAGACTGCAAAATCCGGACACTGAGTGGACACGTTCGATAGACCATTGGATAAAAACCACTATTGACGGATAAATTACTAAGTTTGTAAGAGGCATCAAAGGAAAAAATTTGTAGTGACTACCAACTCTTTTGATGATGTTGGTTGTGGAGAAGGCCACGGTGCCTATTCCTACCAATATGGAGTAGTCGTTTTGGGCATTATGGGGATGCATGCGACAAAGAAATGAATGATGAAGAATTGAGAGGAAAAACTTAACCCTGAACCCAGAAGATGGAGGGCGCAGAGAAACATAACGAGAAGAAAATTTTGGGGCTAAAGAGAGACCTACGACGACAGAGGAGATGGAATAAACAAAACAATCCGAACGTAGCTGCGAGTAGGAGTAGATTAGAGAGTTTAGAATATAAAGAAGGAATGGGAGCATAGAGAGGAGCTAGAGATTATGGAGAATATGGAAATGAGGAAATGAGAAGGCCCGAAAGAGGAGAAGGCACAGATGAGAGCGTAAAAAGAAACGGAGATCGGGAAAGGGATTCATAAGAGACGGAAGCGAGCGAGTAGAAAGAGAGTAGAAAGATAACAAAAGCACGGTAGAATAGTTAGAAGGTAGTTTTAGGTCACAGTTACAAGGGAGAATACTGTTTGGAGAAGAGAAGGAACAATCTTTTGAAGAAGTTATGCTAAGTCACAGGGTTAAAGTAGGATTAAGTTTAAATAAGGAAAAAGTCGCAGGCAATGATCGTCCATTTCAAAGGTATGCATCCCATGTGCCTATTTTATCAATAAAGAGAAGAAGAAAAAGTGCAGAATCGGGTAAAGATAGTAAGTGGTTTGATTGTTCCATCGATAAATTTGGAAAACTTAGTGAAGGCACTCACAAAGTGTTGGATAGGAAGGCATTGAGTGAGGTTGGTTTTTGAGTCACAAGAAGTTTTAAGACGCCAGTAAAGTCCAATACGAAGCA
Source organism: Torreya grandis (assembly GCA_037957365.1). NCBI lineage: Eukaryota > Viridiplantae > Streptophyta > Pinopsida > Cupressales > Taxaceae > Torreya > Torreya grandis. The sequence continues at coordinate 2,254,771 of JARHVA010000826.1, forward strand.
ACCAATAGTTCTAGTATCACAAGAAATATGACTCTAAATCCAGTGATTTTCATATGATGATTCCATTGACCCTGAGCAGTATTTGATGACTTGCAAAATGAAATGGCAGGGTAAGGGTGTTGTAATGAATGATGCAAAGAAGTGCAAGCTTATAGGAGGTTTGACATGCAGAGCACTCGAGTTTATATATAAAATAATCCTCAAGCAATGGGTTTCCCAGATGTCAAGAATAAGCTAATTGGGGAATTCAAGATGCAGAAATGCCCAAGCCAAACCATTTAGGACTTGAAGGAAATTCGGCAGAAACCAAGTGAATCAGTCTAGGATTATGATCACATATTCTCTGATGTTATAAACCGAGTAAGTTTCTAGTTTGCAAACACAAAGTTGCATGGTTTGTAGAAGGTTTGTGAACTAGGATGCAGTTTGTTATCGCACAAACGTAGTTTTCTAATGAGGTTGAAGCTTGATCAGTTGCGATCTAAGTTGAACGGATAGAAGACTATGGGGAAAGTTCGATGTCCACTAGAAAGACAGATGCTAAAATAGATGTTATCCTACACATAATAGATGAATTGCACCAAAGCAACAAACCCAAATTATCTATATGATGTATGGAGTGGAGTCAAGATGATCATCATAGAAATGATTGTCCTAAGATTAAAACGGCGGAGTTTTGCGAGATTTGTCGCATAGTTGGACATCCCACAACTAAATGTCATTTGTTACAGCAACATATAAAACAGCCACATAGCATGTATTGTACTTTTGCAAATCTCATAATCATGATGAAAAGAACTGCAGAGCACTCCAGGAGCTCAAGGAGGATATCACCAAAAATGTTTTTGTAGTTGTTTCACAACAGATTCTAGCTACGAAACCAACAATTCCAAGTCCGGATGTGGAAATGACGTCAACTACATAGCCTAATCCTAGGTGGACACCTCAAGCTCCACAGTGTCCGTAGTACCAGCCTCAAGGTCTCAAAGGATGGACAGCACAATCACCTCAATATCAACAAAGATGGACACACCCATCCCCCTAGTAGCAACAACCTTGGAATTCTGCATCGCCACCATAACAGTGTGAATGGACTCCACCTTCCCCTCAAGGACAATATGGAGGATATGAAGGTCAACAATAAGGATAGGGTTCCATAGGTGGATATTGCAAAGGCTACAGAGGAGGATATCAGGGAGGAAATCAAAATTAGGGGCAAGACAATAGACAGGGTAGACAGCGTATTATTTGTTATCTGTGCAGCGAATACAACCACTTCATACAAAACTATCCATGCAACCCATAGGGACAAATCTATTGTTTTTATTGTAGAGTACCTAAGCAGCACCAAACAGAGAATTGCCTAGTCTTAGAGAAACAAAGAAAGGAGAAACCAATGCACAATGTGAATATGGTATATGCACAACCCAGAGACACTGTGTATCTACAAGTTGTCACTCGAAACCGATATAGAGAACAAGGGTTACAACCATTAGAGATGCCTTGGGAACCCTTAATTAAAAAGGTCCGACAAAACAGGGACCCAGATCCTACAAAGGAAATGGTTTTGATGTTTGAAGCCGCACAATTACTACAAAATATCCAAAACCAAAATCCTTTTGAAGGGGATGTTGCAGTCATAGATACACAAATGTATGGGCAAATTGTTTGCATACTGTGGCGGGATGGAGTAGTGACGACTTTGACCGACTTGTTAAAACTGGTAAGCACTCTGTGGAATGAAGGCATATCGTAAAGCATCACCAACCTATTGCATGATCTATTAGACTGCGCAAAAAGGGGATAGAAGCAAACTGAAGGGGTAGTTTGGTATGTGAAGACTAAGAAGTCGTGGGATGTTGATTCCTAGATGGATATTGCACTGGCTGGGTTTGAAGTATCAAATGTTGTCTTCGATCTTGGAAGCACAGTGAATATGATTCCTCAGTCCACATGGGAGGCCATTGGACGACCTACTCTAAGCTACAATCTAGTTACATTGAGGCTTGCTGATTATGGAAGAATAGATCCCATTGGGAGGATGGAAGACGTAGAAATCAAAGTTGTTGATCTCAACCTTCGAAGTGATTTTAAATTCATTGACATAAAGACCAATGAAATGCATTATCTTGTGTTGATCGGCAAAAAGTGAGCATATGATGGTCAGAGGACCATCAATACAATTGCAAATCAACTAGAGGCTCACCAAGGAGATAAGATCATAATAATTCCCTTAAACAAAGCTGAGAGTAAGCCATACATCATTCCAAAAGACACTGATTCACCGTATGAGTATGGAGATAACAATTGGTTTAAAGTTGGCACGGAACCAAAAGCGCAAGCCCTACGAACTAGAGGGTTTAAAAACTTCGCACAACAGACACAACTAGCTCCACAATTGTAGTATACAGAGCAATTCACATACAAACCTATCAAAACCATGGAGAAAGTTCCACAGTTACCAATGGAGGGGTGTAAATCCCCATCTGTGCAATCTCTGACAAAAATAGAAGTGGATATATTGTACCAACTAACTCCAATAGATATGGACTATATACAGCCTACTCATGAGGGTACTCTACCTTGGAAAGCTACATCTTCAATAAGCAGTGATTCGGATACCCATATGTTGAATTGGGTGAAAGGAGACCATGAGGTGAGACCAATGCGAATGGTTTTTGCTACAAAACGACAATTACCTCAATATTTTGCAACCGAGGACTTGGGCCAATTTATTTCCAAATCGGAACAAGTTTCAAATATAGATCAGTGAGTTAGTGCACTGAATTATGCGCTAAAAGGCGTTGATGCGACATGGTGGGCAATACACTGGTCAAATCAGATGCACTGAGAATATGCTTGTGAATTGATGCAAGCTCAATTTCAAATAGCACCTATGATCACAAATCAATGGCCATTTTTCCTAGATGGATAGTGCTCTGAAATGCATATTCATAAATGTGTAGATGTATGGTCTTCGTAGGGTGTGGAAACCAAATATTGGGTACATGTATTTAGCTATACCCTAACACCTCTTCCAACAGCCAAGTGCATGCAACACGAACGCAAGTGGGAAACTAAGACTTGGCCACAAGTCTAGCAGGATTTTATTCTAACCTTTGTCTTTGAAGATGAGAATCCCATAGTGCAAAAAGTTCTTCAGAAGCTGAAGATATTTTTATGTCATGGGCAAGTAGAAGATCTAAGTAATGCGCAGGACTGCTCTTTGCAAGAGGAAACAACTATAGACTTGAACACAACTCTCAAAAATTAAAAAACCAGTAAGCAAAAAGAGCAGTTTTTGGTGAAACCTTGCAATAAGATTATGGACAACAGAGAACAAATAGACTCCAATGACAATGAGGAGGACTTGGATTTGAAGGGCTTCTTTGAACATGAGCGAGTAGCAAAGGAACCAAAAGCCAAAATTATAAAGCAAATTGAAGATGCGCAGCTACGAAATTAACATATTCAAAGCAAGAAGGGCAGAGGACACTGCAAGACTCTATGCCAAGTGGGTCCAACAAAATATATCAAGAGCCGTTAAAAAAATCAATAAGGAACATTAGTACTGAGACTATGCCAAAGCTTGCGACTTTGGGTGACTATTGGACACAACAAGAGATATCATAAGCTCTTCAATTACTGTGTGATTATCAAGATGTGTTCCCAACAAAGTTTTCAGAAGTCAAGGGTGTGAACCCTTCATTGGGAGAGATGCATGTAGAACTCAAAGAGTGTGCACAACCTATCAAGAAGCACCCATACAAGCTAAATCCCAATATAAAGCTTAAAGTTAACGCTGAAACTGACCAGATGCAAGAAGCAAGGATTATTTAACCAGTAGATAAAACAAACTTGGAGATCTGAGTCTGTGGGGGACTACAGGGCATTGAATAATGCTTGTGTTAATGATCTTTTTCTAATTCCCTTCATAGATGAAGTTCTAGAGTCAGTCGTAGGGCACAAAGTCTATTCTTTTGCGGATGGCTTCAGTGGCTACCATCAGATACCGATTGCAACCGAAGATTAGGTTAAAACCACATTTGCAATGAAATGGGGCTCCTTCGCTTACAAGGTAATGACATTTAGTTTGAAGAATGCTCTTGTTTTCTCTAGGATTGTGATCACTGTGTTCAAATATTTCATCTATGATGTTCTAGAAGTCTATCTTGATGATTGGGTTGTATTCTCTTTATTGGAAGAACACCTATCCAAGTTGGGACTCATGTTAGAACAATGCCAAGCTCTGTGCATCACTTTGAATTTAAAAAAGTGTTTGTTCTTTACACTATTTGGTGTTCTCTTGGATCACATAGTATGCAGTGATGGTATTTTGGTTGATCAAGCCAAAATCGCAGTCATTGTGAGTATGCCACCTCGTGCAAGCTCTGTGGAAGTGCGACTGTTCCTCGAACACACAGGATATTACCACAAATTCATAAAAGAATACGCAGCTATATCTGCGTCAATGGAAAGACTATTGCATAAAGATACAAAGTTTGAATGGACAATTGAGTGTCAAGCATCTTTTGTGGATTTAAAGCAGAGATTTGTAACAACCCCAATATTGGTGTTTCTTGATTCGAGTAAGCCATTTCATGTGCATGTAGATGCTTTGGGAACCATAGTAGAAACTGTATTGGCTCAGCTAGGAGACGGAGGTTTGAATCACCCCATTCACTACGCAAGCAGAAAATTGTTAGCAGTAGAGAAAAATTACACTACCATAGAGCAAGAAGCCCTGGCTATGGTGTTTGCACTACAGACATTCATGCATTATCTCTTAGCAACACCATTTGAATTCTTTACAGATCACCAAGATTTGCAATATCTAGTAAATAAGCCCGTGCTAGATGGAAGGATATCTAGGTGGCTAATGTTATTCCAAGAATTCCAATTTAATATCAATGTTAAACCTAGAAGAGAAAATGTGGGCCCAGATCATCTTAGTCATATAAGGAATGGTGAGGAGCAAGAAGAATTGCAAGATGAGTCACCAGGTGCACACTTTTTTAGAGTCTCTGTGATTCCAGAGAATATGGAGGACATAGCCAATTTCCTGGAATAAGGAATTTCTCCTGCCCACTATTTTGAGAAAGATAAAAAGAAGTTGGTCACACGAGCCATACCATTCAGTATTATCAATGGGATTCTATACAAGATGGGTAATGATAATGTGTTGTGCAGAGTAGCCTTGGATCATGAGAGACCATACTTACTAGAAGAGACACATCAAGGAGTTGCAGGACACTTTGCAGGAGAATCGATTGTGAGGAACATATTACAAAGTGGTCTATGATGGCCTACCCTATTCTAGGATGCGCACAGAATCGCAAAGAACTGCGATGTTTGTCAACGAATAGAAAGGCCGAATCAAAGAGATGAAATGCCCTTGCACCCAATGTTAGTAGTGCAACCTTTTGAACAATGGAGAATTGACTTTGTAGGACCTATTAAAACAGTCATGCCAGATATATAATTCTTGCAACGAATTACTTTACAAAATGGGTAGAAGCAGTTGCGACACCAAGTTACAGTGCCAAAATCGCCGCCAAATCTTTGTATGAGAACATCATAACCAGGTTTGGTTGTTCGATGAAGTCAGTCAACAACAAAGGCACACATTTCCTCAATAACATTATCAAGACCTTGACAGATGAATTTATGATATCGTACCATAAGATTATGGCTTATCACCCTCAAGCCAATGGGCAAGCAAAATCATCCAACAAAGTCCTTGAGCATATGTTTACAAAAATATGCAATGTATAAAGAGATGATTGGGAGGATCGAATTCTTGCGATCCTATGGGCATACAAGATTAATTATAAATGTGCAACAAGGTTCACTCCTTTCCAGTAGGTCTATGGAATAGAAGCAGTTATGCCTATGGAATATATAGTTCCTAGTCTACGAATCGCATTGATAATGCGATTGGGAAATCAAGATTCACTTCAAGGAAGGTTGTTAGATCTAACTTGCATGGAGGAAACTAGGCAGAGAGTGAGTTGGACACAAGAAATAAATACGTAGTCAAAAAGCATGGCATGATTGCAATATGCGATCCAAAGAGTTTTATCCAGAGCAGACAATATTATTGTATGATGGCAGATTTCATGCACATCCGGGTAAACTGTGCATTCGGTGGAAAGGACCATATGTCATCCAAGAAGTATCGCAACAAGGAACAATAGTGCTAAGGGACCTTCAAACAACCATCCTTCTGAGACATGTAAATGGTTGTAGGCTTAAGCCTTACCGCCAATGATCTCTATTAATCTCTAGCTGAAAATTGAGTGGGTGTCGAGTAGCACCATGTAGTAAGGATTTTTGTTTCATTTATTGTTTTCTTGTCTTTTTGTAGGTTTGTAGTGTAGTTGTGTGCAATGCGATCTCTATATCGCAAGAAATCGGAACTTAGTCTAAAAAGACATTGCAAAGTATGAAAAGAAAGTAGCAATCATGAAAAGAGCAACACGAACAGGAGTCAACAGAGGGACAATCAATTAAGTCCGGGAACGAAGCACTAACAAAAAGGGCACAAAGGATAGGCAACAAACAGTCACTCACAAAGCAATTAATAACAAAGCACTTCAAAAATTACATCTTTCCCAAAGCAGATCGGTGTGTCAGACTGAGGTCAAGAACAATAAAGGAAAGTCAGTAAAGATGAAAAGACGGCATGTCACATCATGAAATTCCATCGAACTATGCAATGCACCTATTCATCAAAACGTCAACATCACATCACAATAACCAATGGCATTCAAACCAAGAGCATAACAACACAAAGATAGATCAACGCGATTCAATGCGAAGTGTCAAATAATGGGAAGTGAGAAAATATATATAAGGGAGGGCATACAAAGTGACACACCATTCCAATGCATTGAGAACAAGGGCCCCTGTGATTTGAGCCTTAATCAGCTACCTCAGCGCAGACTTGTTAGTAGTACCGATTTGAGCTATTTCCATCTACTAAGGGTTTACAAAGTAGCGATAATGGATCATCATGGCTTTTGATACCTTTGAGCGATGTGCAGGAGGATATGGGAATTGGGTTGGCATTGAGATAGACAAGGTATATTGATCCAGACCCCTTTGATTTCATAGAGGCCACAAAGACAACTTTGTTCGCACCAGATCCAACCACCGATGTGCAACCAAGAGCCCTAGCCATGCAACACCAGCTGCGAGGTTCAGATGATGAGCACTTAATCAAGCTTCCAACTTTTGGACAATTAGACGAAGTGGTGATGACGTTGCTAAGCAGGTATAATGAGGGAGCAATTCACTTGTCCAAAGAAGTTACCATCTACATCAACACAACAACAATGGCAAGGGCAACGAGACTTCCAACACGAAGCAAATCCCTCATGCCGTACAAATCCAAGAGCCCTTCGATTCATTTAGACACCCCCATGATTTGGTGCACGATGCCACAATCCGAGTATTATCTAACCGCATTACAAGGATATTCAAGCAAACCACTAAAAGTGTGTGGCAAGCAATGAAAGGCATCATTGACATTGCCTACCGCATGATCCAACTACACGAGGATTTCAATTGACCAGAGTTCCTAGTGGCCAAGTTGATTACCAACATGGAAAAGATCATTTAGGGTGCGAAGCAAACTTTCCAATACCAATTCCTGGTATTATTGCTCTGCTTCACACAATGGAAGTCCCCTGATGACCCTGTCATGCCTAATGGAGACTTTTGGCCTGCGACTGCCTTGTGGAATCTTGTTTGGACCAGGACAAGGTAGTACTATGAACAGTTGGGCCGCTTCAATCAATGGTGGATTGAAGTATAGGGGTTTATTGTGTCACATCCTAGGGTGCCCACCAATGTTATGCAGTACCTCGCACCACATACAGTGGTCACCAAATTGCATGATGGCATGTAGATATGACTTCATCGGTTGGCCAAACCATCACCCATTCCCGTGCCATTCTTCATCACCATGTTGGATGCGCAAGCAAAAGTTCTATGGCAATAAGCACTATTAGCAAGAACCATATAACCACTACGATTTATGCCTTCGGGCACACGACAGTCGTTACCACAACAACAAGAAGAGGCACAAGTACAACAACATGCTCAGTCGGAACTCATTGCGACTTCGTCTCAGCCAGCCATAGGAAAGTGCAAGGCTCTAGTGCAAAGAGCATCCTCTCCACCCAAGAAGCGCACTCACGGCACAAACCCATGGCTCACTAACAAGGCCATGCCGCAGATTGCCTCGAAGAATGATTTGAATACACTAGGAGGTCTACAACTCAATGTTGTGGGACATAGGCCAAGACGTCTATGAGGAAGAGAAGAAATTCTTCTTCTGGAAAGTGTGCACCTGCCAACTGTGCAACAATGTCTCCTCGGTAATGTTGGTGCAGATACTGACACCTCTTGAGTCCATCATCGTGGATACAATCGCAGAGGAGGAAGAGAGCAAACGAAGAATCGCCTCTATTTTTCAAGGAAGTGCACCAAAAGCAAGCTTGTCAACAACAACGACACAACCATGAATGGCAGAACAACAAATGGGATTAGGGTAGCCCGAACTGCAACAAGGAAGTTTCCAACAACCGCTAACACACAAACTGCACACTCATCGAACTCCTAGGAGATCGCCAATAGTCACAAAGAGAATGGGCACTTTTACATAGGTGTTCAATGTGGAGGAGCAAGAATCCAAAGAGGAGCAAGCAACAGAGCAGTAGACTACTGTGGAGACTCTTCAAGCAAAGCGCCATAAGAAAACTCTGGTCCCGTCTGCTCGCACAAAGACTCCGGTGAGTAAACACAAGGTGGTTCTCTCCTTTGCTTCTTCCCCTGAACATGATCCATAGCAGACCGAGATCCCTTTGCCACCACCATCTCCATCATTGTCTCCTTATACCCCCACTCATGCGGCTCAGCCTAAGGCAGGCATTGCGCAACAGTAAACTGCCCCACAACAACCCATAGTGCAACAACCAATGTAGCAACTACAGCCCCAGGTGGACATTGCTAAACAGAAAGCACAAGAAACTGCGAAAGCAGAGGAAGAAAGAAGATGAGGAGAAGGCCGCAGAAGAAGCAAGAAGCAGTGGAAGAGTAGATGAAGAAACAACAAGCAGAAGTTGTGTGAGGCAAGGAGCATGAAGAGAAGGAAGCACAAGAAGCGCAGACGAAGAAGGTTGAGGCTAACGCGACAGCCAAAGAAGTCGAAGAGAAACAAAAGGAAATCATGCACAAGTAGGAAGAGGAGAAAAAGAAACGGATCGATGAGCAAGATGCAAAAGATGTTGCACAGAAGGCAGAACAAGCAACACAACAAGCAGAGGCAACTACCAAGACCAACAAAGAGCAAGAACTAAAAAAAAAGACTAACCAACAAGCTACCAAGGAAGTTGCGAAGCAAGCAGAAGAAGTAGCAAAGGCACACACAGAGGCAACCGCAAAGGCAAAAGAACTAGAGAAAAAGAAGGTTGAATTCGTAGCAAATACTCCGAACACTGAGAAGTTGGTCCAACCTACAAAGCCAACAATAGAAGAGCCCAAACAACAACTGATTCCTAAAGCCCCACAACCCTCCAACGCATCACAAGGCTTGGGATCGACATTGGGAGGCACACAAGAAGAGGCATCGCAAGTACAACATCAGACAACCAGCCAATGGTTATGGGATGTCCAAGCCCCACCCCTGCGACAAACAACCTTCACACTCTTGATCATGCAAATCCAGCACCAGTCAGCTCCAACCGTAGCTGTTGCGACTTCACTTGCTTTGACCACAACAAGTCAAGAGGCGCCACTTGATGTAACCCAACTAATATTGGCAAAGCAGATTGAAGGAGCAATCGCATTTCAAGAGTCCATAACACAGAAGGCCACTGAGATGGAGCAGGTCAACCTCCAGTTGAGGGAGGAAAATGCAGACTTGCATGAGCACTTGTCCAAGGGCAAGAAAATTATAGATGACACGTGTCCAGCAGTGGTCACTCAAGTGTTGGGCCACTAGGTGATGTCCGAGGAGAAACAATTCACCGCCTTACTCTCACAACTCACCAAGGATTGGGTAGCTGTGCAAAAACTACAGAAACTTAGAGCGCAGGGTCAACAATTGAAGGCAAAAATAAAGATGATCTTTAAACTACTAGAATAATATGACCAAGTCTTGGACACTACTTCGCAGCAAGCCACCCAAGTTGCTCAAAATCTGCTTGACTGGAAACAACAGCTGGAGGACACATTAGGCAGCATTCAACCGAACTTATCTAAGGCGGACAAAGGCAAGGCAAATAAGCAAGATCATAGACTACTCCAGCTCAAATGGATGTTGTGCTAAAGGAGTCTCTTCACTCCAGAAACACTGTCATGGAGAAAATGACAATATGATAGAATGATGTTTCGTAGCACATTAGATGGCGTGCAGACCCAACGGTATGCAGATCAAATGGAAGAAATGTTGCAAGACATTCAACTCCGGCTTTCTCAACATAGAAGATGAAGACATCCAAAACATCATGCAATGCCAAGCTCCATTGTGAACTCTAATTAACATGGTGCACTAAGTCCTTGTAGATTGGAAGCAATTCAAGCAAGATCTGTCACATTTGGACAGTTCCATTGCTGCAATTGTCAATGAGCCTCAGTTCATCCCGCCCACCCAACTTGCACAGGAATTGCAAACTAAGAAAGTAGAAAAGGCAGGACAGAAAGCAGCCCAAATGCAGCAAACGCCTCCAACAATTGACTCTACGACGACATCTTCCTCATCAACAGCTTCATCGACTCTACCTTCTTCACAGCCTCCTCCAATTCCAGCGCGCACTCTATGCCTCCACCTTCTATCTAGGTACTGCGAGGCTCAATTTTGCAAGATTTTGAAGTTGGGAAGACCACAAGCATTAGGCGCAAAACCAGAATGGTTCAAAACCCGTAAAGGGTGGCCTCCCAGTTAGGCTAATCTATTTAAAACCCGCAAGGATGGTAGATTGGTACGCTATTTAGTTGAAAACCCAAAAGGATAGCTAAGTAGTGCACAAGAGGTGAAAAACGGTAAACCGCAACTTGAGCAATTACTACAAGTATTACTTTGGACCAAATCTTTCCAATTTTTCACAAGCATTTCTATGAGCTCCGGCAGTAGGCACATTTCTTGCGACTTTGTCTCTAGACGAGACAATTGTTTAAGTCCAAAAAAGTGTTGGTAGTAGAATAGGATTGTAAAATCGTAGTGTATATGAATGATAAGTGTGTGACTTGTAGTATTTTGTATAATGTATATCATTTTGTATGTATTCGACCTATGCATGCATACCAAAAGTCTATAAAATACGCAAAGAATCATTTGAAGTAAGAAATGAAAGGATAGAATGCAAAGCAATAGAGCCTTTGTAAGCTCTTTAAATAGTGATCAAATGTAATGGGTAAGGATTCTGAATGATTTTGAGATTAATACAAGGATCAATTAATGGTTCTTCCAATGTCTTTTGTACTTGTTCCATGTGCAGTTGAATCCTGTTATGTTCGAATCTATTTAATCATATAATAATAATGGATGCTCTATACAATTGTGTGTTTGAATGGATAATCAGTACTCCAAACAGAATGAATACTTGACTTATTCCCTAGTTATATTTGAGTTTTGAAACTATATACTACTTCGCATAGTAATAAACACTAGCAGGTTCTGATGGGTTTTCCAAGAACCTCTGCTAACAGCAATTGTTCCCATTTCCTAGTAACTTGGCTCCAACGTCATACCCGACTTGTGAGACACAATTGAAATATTAATAAGTGGATTGATGGGAAGAAGGGAAGAAAAAGTAAATTCCCTCTCTCAAAGATCAAAATCATTCACATGAAGGAACAATTGATGGTAAAGACCATAGTTATTATAATCATACAAATATGGTCAAAAGTCGATCTGTAGCGGAACTTTAATGGGAAAACAAATTTATTCGTTAACGCTCAAATCACTTTGAATTTGTTTTGCTATAAAAATAAATTAAAAAGAAGCTTTAATCATTAAAAAGAAAACCTTAATAATAACTACAATAGATTGTGGTGCATTCGAAATCTTATTTCGTTTTCAATTTCAAGTTGTGCATCTAAGGGGAAAGAGAACGTTTCTTAAACTTGGTTGTGCAAAGCCATCAATCAAGAAAATGACTCCTAAATCTTCAACTCCTCACTACAAACCACAAACAGTTATTGCATTTAGCTTCTAGGGCCATTATCTGCATTTTGTGGACTGTTTTCAGATTTCTATCGTTGTTTTCATATTTACATCGTCATTTTCTACATTTTTGGGCTCCGTTTTCACCTTCAGTTTTGAGCTCCATTAGTTTCATCTTTAATTCACAGCTAAAAGTTTGACACTGAGCTAGGGTTGTAGTAACTTGTTCATCATTGTTTCATCGGGAGTTCTTTTTCTTAATATTGTATAACATAATAATGTATTTACTATTTAGAAATTAGTAAAATAGTTTAATTCTATTTGTATTACTATTTAGTTAGATTTTTTTAGTTCATATTTAGTTTAAAATTTTATTAATTTAGCCTTTCTGACTAGACAATGTCACAACAGACAGTGTTTTTTTATTTTTTATTTTTTCATAATGAGGTTTTATTATAAATTTATAATATAAATATAAAATTTTATTTATAATGTATAAATATATTGCTTTCATAAATAGTAGTTTAACTTTTAGTATATAAAAAATTATTAAAGATGTAACATTTGCAGGTGCAAAGGCTCTAAGAGAATAGTTGGACAACAAAGGGCAAAATCTTGTTCTTATCAACAACCACAGTATGTCTAGTAGTCGTCGTCCAGTAGGGATGAAATACATTGTCCAGTGAGATAAAAACAAATATACCATGGAAAGTGTAACTAGAGTTAGGTGCCATTACCTTGGAGGATTCTTGAATGTAAAACTTTGTGCAATAACGAATAAAAATTCAAAGGACAAAGAATATGTATATTTCATTAAGCAAGTGCAAGCTAAATTTCATGTGAGTCGAGCTAAATCATTAGCTTCAAAAGCAAAGAAGGCTAAAATCCAACACTTGATCTCACAAATGGAATCATTCAATAGTTCAAGTTGTTCTCCATCACCATTTGCCCAAGGAAGTGGAAATGGAAGTGGAGTTGAACAATCACAAGGTTCATTGAAGTCCATGTGGAGGCCACAATAAAAACAAGATGTAGACAAGTTGGCAACTAGATTGTTTTATTAGAGGCCATCCCTTGCAATGTTATATGTTCTTTACATTTCAAATCCTTCCTAGATGCAGTTATTGAATTTGGTAAGGGTCACAAATAGTCGTGTTATGAAAGAGTGAGAACTAGTCTTCTTTAAAAGGAGTGACAACCATATCCAGTGAGCTAAATGAAATGAAGAAAAATTGGAAAAAAATGGGTTGCACAATAGTAAGTGATGGATGGTCCAATTCAAGGCGAATGCCCCTCTTCAATATTTTGGCAATATCTCCTCAAGATGCAATGTTTATAAAATCAATTGATACAAGTAATGAACAAAACTTCTCTTTTCATTTCCATATACATCAAATCAGCAATTTTGAAAATAGAAGAGAATGTTGTTCAAGTTATTACAAATAATGTAGCAAATTGCAAAGGAGCAGGTGATTTACTCATGCATAAATTTCTTCATCTTTTTGGACACCATGTGCAGCATGTGTTTGATCTTTTGCTTGAAGATCTATCAAGATTGGAGTGGGTGATTAATGTTGTGATTGAAAGAAAACAAATTTATAAGTTTATCCTCAATCATCGCTTGACATTGAACTTGTATCGTTCATTTGCAAAACATGAGCTTTTCTCTCCTACTGAAACATGATTTTCCACCAACTTCATTCCTTTGTAAAGGGAGGTAAGAGAGAGGACAAGATTAAAAAAAGAGGTGGTTACTAATGAATGGGCAAAGTCAAAGCTTTTCAATGAAATCCATTCAAAATAAATTGAAAGAATTATCTTAAGGGACACATTTTGGAAACGGGCTAAGAAGATCATAAAAGTGCTTGAGCCACTTATTTGACTTTTGAGAATGGTTGTTGGCAATCAACCATGCATGGGTTTTGTGTATGAGGGCATGGACAAAGCAAATGAAAAAATCCAAAAGTTAATAGCAAATGATGATGAAGTCAAGTGTATTTTGGAAATTATGAACAAACTATGGTTCATGCTACATCGTCCTTTGCATTCAGTAGCTTGCTATTTAGATCCTAAATTAGTAGAGGTAAATCATGATGCAGATGAGGAGATAAAGACAGGTATATTGGCAACAATAGATAGGTTGATTCCTGATGAAGATGAGAAGTAACAAGAGAGCAGCTTACTATTTTCAAGAGCCAATATAAAATGTTTGGCTTCAAGGAAGCAAAGGCAAGCGGGATGAAGGGGGAACCATCTAAATGGTGGCAGACTTATGGGTCTTCCACTCCAGAGTTGCAGAAATTTGTCGTGTGACTCTTCAACCAATGTTCCAATGCTTCTACAAGTGAAAGAAACTAGAGTACACATGATTTAATCCACACAAACAAGAAGAATCAAATAGAGGCTCAAAAACTCTTTGATCTTATGTTTGTCCATAGCAATTTGCAATAACTTGCTCCTCTCTTGCAAATGAAGATGACAATTGTCGCCTTGAAGAACCATGTTTTGGAAATGATGAAAATGTTGTTATTGTTGATGAGCCTACTACTGTAGGATTAAATGGAGATGCTAGTAATACTTTTGATATAAAAGCCGGGTTTGATGTTGCAAATGTTTAAAATTTCATTCTCATTTTTAGTTAATGCTCTAAACTTTGAACTTAAAACAATGGATAACTCTTATCGCCATATTTTATATGAATGAAGCGTGACACTCTATTGGATTTTGCTATGCAATGATGCATTTATCTAATTGGTATCCTTGAATGTTTTTTTATTTTTATGTGTAATTGTTTTTTTCCAAATATGGATATTTATTACTTTTATAATTTTTTTTAGTTTTTTTAATTTTCTTAACTGAATCGAATAGAAACAAACTTTTTTCCTCATCCAAACAATCTGAACTTTTCAAACATGGTAACTATGGTAAAGAAACTCAGATTGAAATCATGAATAAATCAAATCAATCTACATACTTATTCTCAATCCAGAGTCGCAGTTTAAGATGAGAAACAAATTAATCTCTCCTTTGAGATACACTATATGAAGATTGCACAAAGCACTCTCCATGATTAGGCACACTATGAAGCCAAGCATATCAGAAGAGTCATGGTAGAATCAACAAGGTTTGAGAATGTAGTAGAGTCCCCATGATAGGAAGCCAACTTTTGTGCTAGCAGTGATAACTCTGAGGGATGACACCCTGATGCAGAGAATCATACACATCTCTTCTTCTTTCTCTATCAACTTGTTTGCTTCCTTGGTCTTGAATAGCTAAAAGACTCCCTATGATGGTCAAATGCATTTGAATGAGTTCTTAAATGGCTTCTTGTTTAGTTTGCATCCCTATTCCTTCTCTATCCATGCACTTAATCAACTCAATCTCCCTATTTCACTCCTTAAGCTTCTTTCTTGTACTTGTTCTCTACTAGCCCTGTTTTGGTGAGGATTCCTTTTTGATTTTGACAATTTTACCAAAGCTTCCATGAAACTTAAACCAGTTTCAAGAACCCATTTGGGCCTTTGGTGTCATTTTTCTTGATGTCAACCTTCCTCCTTGTTTGGTTGTGCCTTATACCTGCACTCTCAGTACTCCTTGAGGGCAAACCTTTAGGTACATGTTCATATCGTAAATTTTTCATGGCTGCCCTTGCATAATTTAATTTTGAAGGCTAATATTATAGCACGGCTTATGCCTTTTTAAAGTTTAAAATGAATTTAGAAGTCCTGACTTGTATGCATCAGAGCAGAGTAAAAATATGGTATCTCTGTTTTGGTGATATATTTTGTTGAATCTTAACTTAAATGACCATGGGGAGGAGCATAATAGAAAAGAACTCTCAACAAAGTTGGTTGGTAATCATAAAGAAGCCGATACAAGAAAATATCATCAAAAGACCATTATTTCCAGTGGGAAATCTTGAAATTTCTGAAACCAATATGTCATAGATCTATCCTACAGGGCATTGTCCAATGGTAAATCAGAGCAAGACCATGATGACGACCCATGTTAAAACACTTTTGAGGCATTAGACCAGATGCTGGTCTCCTAGGTGAGTTTTAATATACTCAATACACCTTAGATGCAACATCTATAACCAAAGATCACCTAGCATTAGCAACCTATATTTCAATAAAGAACAGAAAAAAATGTTAGGGATTGTGTGTTTACATTTTCTAATGATAATGGGACATTTGTAAGAGTCTAACTCATGCATTTGTAAGAGTATGACTCATGTGGCCCATAATCTCACCCAAGATTTACCAAGTTGTACTCATGGTAAAGTCCAAAACTCCATTTGTTCCCACAAGGGGGAATCTCATACACTAATTACGCTAAGAGGTGTAACCTCCAATTGCAGCAGGGGTGGTGGTGAAGTGTAATAGTGTGAGATGTCAATAAAAATGGCTGACTTTAAAATTGATGTCTATCATGTAAGAGTTTAAAAGCGATAAAAAATATGATATTGTTGTCATACAGTGGAGTTTGGAGTCCATTTTTTTCCCAAAATATTTCAAGCCTGACACAGTGGTGCAACTAGATTGAGACCATCTGTCACCAAGCAGCGGAGGATTTTGGGATAAGGTAATGGAGTCGTTAATCAGATTGGTATGTGAAAAATCCAAAATAGGTGCCTCAAAATTGATATCTATCAATGTTTTTCAAATAAATATACATAAGATATGTGTACTAGTTTGACAAGCTAACTAGGCCCTAACCTAAACAAATCACCTTAATTAGACCTATAAGCATAACCTACAATGGCAGCTAGGGGTGGTGGTGGAGTGTAATAGTGTGAAATGTCAATAAAAATAGCTGACCTTAAAATTGACGTCGATTTTAATTGTCATAGGGCAGTTTCAACCTTAAATTTGACATCCATTTGATCGTCATATGGGAGTTTTTCTTCTTTTTGGGGGAAAGCGATCAAAAAATTGTGATGCCTTGGATATACAGTGGAGATTGGAGCCCCTTTTTTCCTAGAAATATTTTTTCGAACCAGATGCAGTGGTGCAACTAGATTGAGGCCATTTAGCACTGGTAAGCAGTAAATTTGTGGAGAAGGTATTGGAAACGTTAATCAATGTGATATGTGACAAATCCAAGAGAGGTGCCTCGCGATTGATATCTGTCAGCATTTTTCAGATATGTGTGTATGCGCATGGCACGCGTACGCATGTATATACATATCTATATGTACCAGTATAGATGCATATAAATACAAATGTATATATATGTGCGTGTCTATATATATATAGGTAGACACACAAATACGGTACTTGGATCCACATTTAAAGCAATCAGACCTGAACTCAGGAGCTGTAAGAAGAACAATATTTTTGCAAATCTTATAAATCATCAAAATTTGAATGTTAATTATTATAGTTTTGCCGATTTCCATCTTTAATGACAGTGTTATGTATGTCGATCATAAATGGTACGGTACAAGAAAATCTGCTGCAATTGAAAATGTAGTGGTGGCAGTAAAACTTTGGGAGAGAACTTTTGAAAGCAAGACAGAAAATCATGCAACAAGCCTACAGACATAGCTAGGGGCTTGGTACCAATGGGCTGACAGATTTGCAAAGTTTGGTTTGCTCCCTAGCTTTGTGAGGGATACAAAAAACAATTAAAAAACATTGATTGAAAAGCCACCTTTTATTAATGAAACATATTAGTACAATGCTGAACCTTTAAAAACGGATGGAGAGAATCGCACCCCAGAGTGTGAGTCATATCGAGCTAGAGAAAATCTCCTGACAAAATACAAATTATCACCCTTTTCCAGGGTTAGAAAATTTAAAATATATGAGCATTCAGGTAAAATGAAAAGGCCCTCTGTCCAACTTATGATAGAGATATGACCTACCCGGGTTCAAATTTTGAAGGCCGTCAAATCCTCCACATTAAAGTGGTGAATTTCAGTGGTAAAACTGAAGGCGTGATCACCAACTAATTAATGAAACAGATAAGATTAAATTAAATATATACCCCGGTGCACCTAAAAAATATCCTTAGCTTTTTACTTACCTTTGAATGTAACACGATTCTCAAAATAAATACTTCTAACCTTACCTGATTTAAATTGCAGAGAATTGAGAGAAGCGAAGCTTGATAATGAGTGCGCTCTCCATGCGTGTAAGTTGACGCAGCGCTTTAATGAGAGTTTCGGGGGAATGTTGTTTCCGCTTCCAATCGGAAAACAACCACGCCTTAAGTTAACAGAAGGCAATGCTGAAAGGAGCGAAGACGTTGCCCAACAAGAAGCCATGCCCATTGCTGCTGCTTCTTCTTATCCACAACCACCAATATATTTAACCCCTTTGCCGTCACCTACTTGAAACTCCCCACAAAACCATCTCTTTCCCATGGCAGCCGTGTATAACTTCATCCCATCTAGGGTAGGGTTTAGGCCCACTTGTTGGACCCCTAACTTCAGGGCTCCACAACTTCTATACTACACCACCTCGCGTTTTACAGATTTGGATTTAGATAGTTTAACATTTTTTAGTATGAAAAGGTCGTTCGGGAGGGAAAAATCTATTTTGAAATGTCGTACAGTGACATTTTTGGTGACACGTCAATTTCTTACATATTTTTGGTCCATCGATCGTTGGGACCTAAAGAATCAATAGTTGGGAACAAAAGACCCAACAATAATTTTCAAACTAACACATTATTTTATCGTTGGCTTGTAATTTTGACATATAAGCCACAGATTGAAATATATATGGGTAATTAATATGAAACGATGTGCTATGTTGGAAAACGTGTCGCTGTTGGACCCCAGATTTTGTAGTATTATATATTCTAAGTGTTTTGGAGCCATAGCGCGAATAAGCAAGGGTGTGAGAATGGCACAAGGAAGAATGGTGCAAAGGAGAGTGGCGTAGAAGAGAGAAACATAGAAGAACAACACAGAATACCTTGGCATGGAAGATCGAGTTGTGAAATATAAGGAAGCAAAAACATGAGGAATATAAGATGCACGACTCGAAAAAATGTAAAACTAGGACAAGGACGTGGGAAGCAAAGACAATTGCAATGCAGTTTGCGAAAGCATTGGAGATTACTCAAGTGCGAATCTAGCACCGGTTTGTGAGAGAAGATGAGCATGAAAGCAAATATCTAGCATAGAGAGAGTATATAGGGGTTGTTAGGTCCGAGTCAAGGGATTTAATTATAACGACTCATCACGGCTTTTTTTTCTAAAATTGTCATTGGCTTGTCATTTATATTGTATTGATGATGTACCCTGAGAGGGGTTACTTTTGTGTATAAATAACTCATAACTTTACTTGTGTACTAGTTGTTGAGATGTCAAATTGTTGTCAAGATAGAGATCTGGGGGGACTAAGTATTAAATGAAATATATTTGTAATCTTATCAATTGAGATCAATGGAACCATTACTTTGTCTATGAACTCTTGTGTTAAACTTTTTGGTGTTAGTTTTGCTTTTATGATAATAGATGAGCACATGCACTGTGTGAATGACTCAAATGGTTAACTCTAGAGTGATGTTTGTAGTAACAATGTCTAAATGTGCTAACTCAAGCGTCTAAGTAAGAATTAATTCTATCCACCACCACGCGGTAAAATTGATGGAAATTGGTCTAGGTTGTGTGCCTTAGGTGAGCGCACAAGATCACTACTCACGTGATATGTCAGTGTGCTAGCTCGTTGGTTTCTTTCTTTTTCTAGGCACACGACTAATTTAGTTGAGCGAAACTAAGGATAAAAGAATCCCAATATTTTGGTCATGTTGTCGAACCTTGTTGCTCCTGTTAGCACAATGGTATAAATATGCTTAAACAGTTATCTTTGGAAAACATCGAGCATTGGGTTGGTACAGTATAAGAGAACTTTGCGCTTCAACATATTGAACTAGAACAAAATTTGGGTAAAACAAAATCTATATGATTCCCTATATGAAATATTCTTTGTAGAATTACCCATTCACTTACATTATTGACTCTTAGCATATACGCAATATCGTTCAATAAATTATGGACAGAAGGTTCCATGGTCAGTAGAGCACCAAATAGCGTTAGTGAAATTGAAAGCTACTTGGACATGTGTGGTGGACATATGGTGGAAAGGAGTGCTCAATAACTACATTTTGGAATACATTGTCTTTACATACTCTTGTTTGGAAGAAGCACAGTTCAACTTCCTAAGGGTATCTCAATCAATTTCCCTTAGAAATTAAGAAGCTTATGGTTGATTCTAAACTTGAGAACTTCTCCATGGATGGCTAAACTCTATCGTGCATGAGCAGTGCCATTGGTGGGGAAATGGAGGGGTAGGCATTAGTATGGGATTGGTAGTTCAACATGGAAGTCAGTCAACAAGAACTATGGAAGGGTAAGTATGATGAGGCCAGGCATAAGGCCATGAGAGGTAGCGATCTCAGGGACAAACGGGAGGATACTAGAAGTGTTGTGAAAACTTGCAGGAAGGTGGGAAGGCTTAGTGAGTACTCCCTAACCATCGGTAGGTGCCCTTCGCTAGCCCAAGTACAAATAGAAGAAGCAGGATAAGCATCGATGATAGCATAAACTAATCCAAATAGGCCCAATTCCCCCACCATAGTGCATGCTCATGCATTTGAGTTTGACATAATTCTTGTAAGAAATTGGGATATTAATGGTGTGGAATCTAAAGTCAAATATGAAGTTGAGTTTGTAGAAGAATCTCTATGAGTGCAAGTTCAAAATAGCAATTTAACATTAACTTTTACCTTTCCATTGCAAGTAAGACTTATGGCTCACCTTGGAATGCCAGGTGGACCAAATGTAAGTAGTGGGAAAAATACAAGCCTAACAATAACTAATCAGCCTCTCTCAGTGCCCAATATTTCTATTGCAGGGGGTGCAGGAGGTACTATCGGTGGTGGTTTTATTGGAGCTATAAGAGGATTAGGAGGCAGCTCGGGAGGAGTTGGCATGCCTCCACCAAAAGGTTCAAGAAGAAGTGGAGGAGTGCCACCATACGCTCCACCAGGGAAAATTTTAGTGGTTAGTTATAGCCAAATGGTTATAAGTAGGTTTTTTCGATTTTAAAAATGGCTAATTCTACAAAAATATTCATAGGTCAAATAGCCTCAATTTTATACAATTTCATATTTTAGAACATAGATGCACCTTATAGATTATACTCGATCCTATTTTGGGACACAAATTCGCCACAGCTACTATACAAAATGATATGAGACATGTATAGGTTAGTCTAGAATCGCCATATATATATATATATATATATATATATATATATATATATATATATATATATATATATATATATATATATATATATATATATATATATATATATATATATATATAATAATGACCACCTAGGACACAATAAGCTTAAGGTAATAATTATATTTATTCTATGAAAATGTTTTGAATATTTTTTGGTGCCACATGTTCTTCCTTCTATATGGTTTTAATAACTAAAAAACTTAATAATAAATAATTTTTAAACTTAATGTTTATTTTATTTATAGCATTGAATTTGGTGCAAATCGAATTAAAGCTACGCAGATTGAGGTTTGGATCTTGCCCCATTTTTTAGTGAATTGACGTAGGCATATTAAGGGGCCCAAGGCAAAATTTAAAGTTGGTCCAACAGAGCACCTGTGGTGTTACATTTTGATTTATCGCCAGGAAAATTTGTTAGATTATTCATGGATATCTGTAGTTAGTAAATTTAGATTTGACTATTTTTAACTAAGCTATGAGATATATGGTGTTATGAGATAGTAGGATATTGCTGAGGTTACATGATCACGCTACTATGAGTTAGTCGTAAGTATATGTTTATTTTATGTTCATGTTGATTTGTTATTTCAACTATATTTTATGATGAATGTATATTAAGAATTTTATGGTCTAACTACCTATTTTGTTGTGAGATTGACGCAGAAGAACCCATCCCTCTGAAATGTGTCAAAAGGAGAACATCATCGGAGAGGGTGATATAGATGGAGACGTCGGGAGATGACAGAGATTTGGGGAAAACCCTGCACACACCATAACAACTAGCACATCTTAGATGCATAATGAATGGTTAGCATAGTGTGTTTCATGTTGTTACGTTTAGAATTGGTTATGCATGGTTAGTTTAGCTAAATGGTTATTTGGAATTCATTTGATGTAATTGGCAGGTGTGATGGTTAATGCTTTCAAAATGTAAATTTACGTAATTAGATTTAAATTATGATTTATTGATTTATTTGTCATTAATCTATTATGACATTTAGAGATTGTTTATTTTATGATCATGTTGATTTGTCATTTCAAGTATATTTTACGATGAATGTATATTAAGATTGTTATGGTCTAACTACCTATTTTGTTGTGAGGTTGACATAGGAGAACCTATCCCTCAGAGTGTGTTGGAGGGAAAGCATCATTGGAGAGGGTGATGCAGATGGAGACATTAAAGGATGACAAAGATCTGGGGAGAACCCTATACATACCACAACAACTAGCATATGTTAGATGCATAATGAATGGTCAACATAGTGTGTTTAATGTCGTTATGTTTAGAATTGCTTGTGCATAGTTAATTTAGCTAAATGGTTATTTAGAATTTGTTTGATGTAATTGGCAGGTGTGACAGTTAATGCTTTCAAAATGTAAATTTGTGTAATTAGATTTAAATTAGGATTTATTGATTTATTTGTCATTAATCTGTTATGACGTTTGAAGATGCTAATTTGATTAGTAAATACACGGATTTCTATAATTAGTGTTAAAAATTATTTGATGGCTTCTGAAAAATTATAAATAGATAAAAAATAAAGGTAAAATAAAATATAAGGAATAAAACAGTAATTAAATATTTAAAAAAAAAACAAATTAAATCCAAAAAAAGGGACGTTAGTTTTTAAATACAAAAACCACGCCCTTTACATAATAGGGAAGGCAAAAATATATAAAATAAAAAAGAATCCTTAAACAAAATGACCATGCTTTGTTTCATATAATTTTCTCTAATAATAAAAAACAGCATCAACATGAATTTTATTACAATGGAAGTCTTCTCGAAGAGGTTGCGGATTATAAATACCTTGGCATCGATTTCAACAAAAAGCTAAGCTGGTCTAGCTGCAGGTATAAAAGGACATTAGGTGGGTGGAGGGCTTTCTATGCTCTTCAGAATAAGTGCCGTGAAGCAGAGTTGTGGGATTGAAAAACTATTCAAACCTTGTTCGGTCTTCTTGTGCTGCCAGTTGTTCTTTACGGGTGTGAATTATGGGCCAGCAGCACTACTATAGCACAATGGAAACATATCGAAGGAATCCAAAAGCGCTTGATTACAAGCAAGATTAAAATCAAAAGCACGGTTCCATATGACATCATGCTAAGTGAAATGGGGGCTATTCCTATCGAGGCACTTGCTATGGTTTGCCTTTTAAGCTATTTAAAAAGAATCGAAAAAATGGAAGAGGATAGATGGCCTAAAGTTGTTTTTAGTGACACACTATGTAAGCGAAAAAAGACATGGATGCAACAAAACATCACATGGATGAGTAAATGGAATATTCAATTCAATATGTGCCCCACAAATAATAAAGAAATAAAAGTCTTTGTTATGGAGAAATTCTACAAGAGAAATTGGGGAAGCGAGATCGGGAGGAAGAAACTATATTATATAAATGAGTTCAACCCCACTTGTGATCAACTCCAAAAAGCGTACATAGGAGCCAACATTTCTTGGAGGGATAAAATTCTTATTGCTCAGCTGAGAACCAACTCTCACCAACTTCGTTGTGAGACCAGGCGTTGGAAGAGGCCAAAGGAGGCTTGGGAAGAGAGAATTTGCAGATTTTGTAATTATGGGAAAGTGGAAACTGAACAACACTTTATTCTAGAATGTGAGGCCTACAAGGATAGCAGAGATAAATTTGCAGATACTATATGTGACAGTTCTTGGCATAACCTATTCAATGAAGAGCACATTGAGCAATTAGGGGGGCTCATCAGCAGCCTACACAAGAAGCGAACAGTGCTACTTAAATCTGCTTGAGTTGTCTTGCTGTCCCATAGGCTATTTTTAGTCTCGTGGACGTTAAAATTATTATTATATAAGAGATTTACCAGTTTATTGGAAAGAAAAGAAAAGGGAAGCGTGAAGAGAAGGTAGAAGAGTTCGATGCAAGCAATAATCCTTCCGATCATACCATTGTGGACGCTTTTTCCAAGTACGGAAAACCATTAAATTATGTGTGGAATTTAGTAAAATTTTTGTCTGAAATATGTATATATTGAAATTGCCTTGTATTTTAAGATTGCATAACTGCCAACCCAACCCATTTTTGAATCACTGTATAACTATACTTTCATCCTCTATATTACAAAACTATACTTAAACTAGGCTTCGAGGTCGTTAAAGTTTAGTTGTTTTTGTTTCCCTTTTCTATGTTTTTATCATTTGAGTGGCATTATTATATAACTATACAGTCTATTTTTTTGAGTCACTGTACTTTTTCTTTGTGTCGCAATATTTTATCTTGAGATCGCTGAAGGTTGTAGCTATATATAAGTGTGTGTGTGTGTGTGTGTAATTATGTCATTGTCTTTGAGATCTGCAACATGCATAGAATAATTAGTATATTTAGTTAATTCTTATAGTGCAGTGATTTGTTAAATCTGTAGTGACCACTTTGAATAGACAACGTTTCACTCCAAAAAAAATGACGACTTAATACTCTTAAATCAATAGCAAATTTTATATATTAATACAATGATTTTATATATTAAGACAATGATTTAATGTATTAAAAATAGTGATTTATGGTTAGGGCAGCGATTTAATATGCAGATCAAACAAATTCTATGTAACAAAATAAAAAAGATGCCATATGTATTTATTGATTGTCAGTTTTTTAGTAATTATGAGTCACTGAATAATTGAGTCGTTGCATATTGTTTGGCAAGAATGTATATATTAATTTCAGTCCTTATTGTGTTGATGCATATATGTGAGTCGTTATGTGTTTATATACACTGTATTGTGTAAATAAATCATTGCAGTTTGTTCTAAGAAGTATAAACTTGTAGTTGCTTACATTCTGGAGTCATTAGTTTATATATAACCCATATAAGTCATTGCTCCTACAATTAAAGTCGTTGCATATGTGGCACCACTAGTAAGGGATACTCACCTAGCAAATAAGTGTAAATCCATCAATCCTCGGCATAACTGAATGTTGTTATTTTATTACGATATATAATATGTGTCTGGTTTATTTACTACTTATTTGTTATTGGAATTATGGAATTATTCCATGATATGATCTTAATTATTTATATACCAATGTCAATAACCAGATAATGGTAATGGACTACATATAGCAGGTTGTTTACAATCATGTGTTCTATATCGGTTTATATATAATCAAGCCACAAGTATATAAGTATTATGTATTAGTTTATCAACAAGTAGTCTCTATATATTTATATTTTTGTTGGTTTATTATATAGTTAATCATTATATCCATCTCAGAAATGTTGGGTTGATAGCGTTAATGGGTAATGAACTTTATTTCCGTTCATGAATTATTGATTATGTAGAAATATAACTTGTGTAAGTTATTCATCTTAGTTAGTATGAGTAGTAACTTATGTGGAGATTAATAAATTTTGTGGGGGATATTATAAAAGAATCGATATAATATGAACAACAATGGTTATAGAAATTAAATACCTTGTTGTTTATACCCTCTCAATTTGATATGCTAACTACTAGTCTCCGCTTTCATAAGTATACTTGAATACTAAAAGTTGATCTAGCAGTTACCGAGTAGGTATGCGCTTTGTATGTTTCATTAGTGGTTAATATATCGTGAGCCATAAAAATTGTATAGTTGAATATGTTATAGTCCATTTGAGAATTATTGGAGATCATATTTCATATGACTCTTTTGTCAATTGTGTATAATTTATATCAGGGGTGTATTATTACGTATGAGAACATATGCATATCTAGTTTGCATATATTAATACATTGGGATGCAGGGTCATTACATAGTTTTGACTAGTATATTGTCTTTATCTGTGTACTTGATGAATTATTGTGTAGCATATAGAGCAATTAGTCTATTGACATCTTCTAATATGCAAAATAGATACGAAAAGATATGTTGACTTGGAATCTTGTGTATAAATCTTTATACGAAAATCTATTTAAATAGAGATAAAACTTTGATGGAGAATTACATTATAAGAGTCCCTTGTCTAGATTTTCAATATACCTTATGAGTAGGGAAGTTCTAAGTATTGATAATTATAGGGAGTTCTTGTTAATAATCATAAATGAATAGTGGTATAGTAATTGTATATCAATTGAGTATTTAAATGGTATGGGGCATAAGTACTCGTAGATACCTATAACGAGGGGTGGTTAAATTAAAACTTAAATTTTTTTAGGGATCTGATCTATAACTTTTTGAAATAGTCTTCTAGAAACATAATAAGTTGTTAGAATGAAGATCATAATAGTTTTATGAGTTATTTGTTTATCTACAAATGATTAATTGACTATTAGTTATATGTATTCAGTATTGAATACTTGTGTGTTACATATTATGAGATTGTTAATATGTATAAATATTTAGTTATACTTAGAATATAAGGGTGCATCGTGATACGTGTTTATAAGTTAAATTTCTTTGGATGCTAGTATGTAGTCTAAACTTAGAGTATACTCGGGTGGTATAATCTTGAACTTGTTTGATTGTTATTACTTATGTAAGTTATTTGATTCTTGAAATCATAAGTTTAGTTGTGTTTTTAGGTAGTTATGAACTATGATAGTATGGGATATCATGGAAAACTACAATATAAATGTATGTTGTACCTAGATTGTAGATACTGTAATTGTTATGTCTAGACTTACATCTACATTTGATTGATTTAATGTATGCATGCTAGTTGTTGCTGTGAATAACATGTTTTGTAACAGTTAGTAAGACTCTGTGTATGCATGCATACAATCTTTGAAAGTGTAGCATATGTCAAGATAAAATATTATGTGTTTTATGAAAATTGTGATATGCTTTGTTATGTCTAATTACTTGAATATAAGTTTGTGTTTCTATGAAGTTATAACTACTTTATTATGATTGATTGTGAAAAATTAGCAGTTATGTTCAGAACACTAGACTATTATAATATGGGTTATCATAGGGTGTAATATGCTTTAAAACTAATTATGGTAGTAAAAATCTATAGTTAAATGTATATTTACTTGGATGGTATAAACTGTAATCATCATTTCTAGTATGGAATAGAAAATAATGTAAGATTCATTCATATGTTTGACATAATAAACGTATGTTTTGGTTACTCATACATTTAACATGTTATGTGATGTGTTTTCTAGTAGGATGTAAATTAAATAAATCTTGTGGTTGAATTATATTTGACCAATCTACATTGTCGATATAGAGTAAGGAGTGAGATGGACTTCACTGACTTACTAGTATCACAATGTCAGATAAAGGCAATCCAATCAAGTGGTGTGTTTCAATTTGATTGATCTATAGATTGTTATTATTTATCATTTGTAATACTTTGGGCAAAAGTATGTTTAGTGAGACATTATCATTTCATGGGTAAGATTTATATATTTGTGTGTATCTTGCAATAGGATAGTTTTCTATGATACATTGCATGTTTAGTTTAGGAATCATATAGCACATGGGTACATACTTGTCTCTTTGGATTTCCATGATGTCACTATCTACTCAATTATGAAGGGAGAGCCATTCCTTGATAGGATTAGTGCAGAGAATTGTTGGTTCGTGGTTGGTGTGTAAATGCACTCAAATGATGCTCCCTCCCCACAGTAGTACTACTTATCAAGATGACACTTGAGATTGCCACAGATACTTGAGTTTAGAAACTATAATCCGAGAGAGCCATGTATCATATATGTACCTTTTAATGTATTGTACTTATTATTGAATATTGTCATGAAGAGTTGTAATTACTTATTCTTGTACATTGACATTGATCACTGTAGACTTGTATCAGTTGTAGTTGAGTTAATATAATTACATTTTATATTTATATTTTAACGTGCTCTCGTGATATTAGAGATCAGTGATATGTGATGAATATGCTTGTTTGTTATTATCATGCTTTGAATATTTCATATAGTCTTTATAGATTCTCGTAGTGTAATCTATTTTTAGTATATGTGTTTAATTAAAAAAAATCACGTATTTCTAATTAACTTTAGCGGGGTTGTTACATATGGTATCAGAGTTGTGGCTCAAACTCTAGGATCTAATGATTCCATTGGCATTTTTGTGTCTTTCTATTCACTAGTGTGAACCTAATGACATGAAGTATTGCACTAGTATTTTGGATTTGTAGTGCCTAAGTGCAAAACCATGTTACACCATGGTTATAATTTTGAGACATTCATGAAATGTGTGTGGGGAACATTGAGTGTGTACTCTTAGGAGCACTTGTACCCTTTTGAGTTGTATAGGGGATTGATTTATCAAATATCCCAATGGTGTTGGTTGTTTACGAAGTTTAGGTAGGTGAGTGCATAGCACAATTCATGAGTTGTGAATAAGATATTTTTATCATAGTTTGATCACTTATATCAAACACCACAAATATGATTACATCTTTCTTGGTAATCAAGTCACCTTCATCATTTGTATTTTGTGTTGTGAATATTTTATAAGCATGTGATGCTTTTCATTTAATTATATGTGCTTTAGTTTTAATGTCTTTTATTCACTAATCTTAGGAATGGAAAACCCTATAAGACCATTTTTAGTTAGTACCACCTAGGGCAATGGGAATTTTCTTGTAGTCGAGTGTATATGTTTTGGTTGAGAATTCTTGTGTGTTAAAAGTTTGTTTAAAGATTGGCACCCTTAAGTTATGTGGTTTAGGAATGAGTGTCATCTCTCTTAGTTAGCTTAGAGGTGATTTGTTATTAACTCATTCTCCTTTGACATTATTATAAGTTATCGAGAGGATTCATATTTTCATGATATTGATTTAGTATTCCTTTAAAAGGAAACTTGTTTTTGAAATGTTGTTTTGACCATATTCTTAGGAGTTCATGGGATAAATGTCTTCTACTTTTTGTTGAGAGATAAGTTGTAAGATTTGATGAATTGATACATCTTTGTGGTTAGTATTTTATTTTTCTTGGTTGTGGAAATAGATTGTGAAATTATGCTTACATATTTGGTAAGTAGGTAGTGATTTAGCAACATAGAGTTACCGTGTTTTCTTTTTACCTTGTGAGAGTATATAAGAGTTTTTGAGATGATAGTTCTCTACTTTTCACTTGTGACTCTTTAGGGTCACTACTTTATCTAACTTGTGATCTTAGACCACGTGGAGTGGTGAACTTGAATTTATTAATTCTAGATTAAGAATTATAAGTTGATTATAATTGTTAGGTTATTATATACCCTTGTTTAAGATTGATATTATTCTCTTTTTTTAGATCATGTTGTTTTGAAAGATATTTTGTACCTTCATCGGGAGCGAGTAGGGTATATGATGTGTAAAACATATTATCAATCTAAAAGTTGAGATGCATTTTTTATATGTTGTATTCTAGCCGAGAGAGTAAGAAGATATTGTCTTGCTTGTTCCTTTACAAGGTTGAAAGGATAGTGTGATCCTTGACCTTTGCATGTTATGTTAATTTTAACATTATTTCCTCTTACCTATGTATATAACAAAATAAGTTAAGCTATAAAATATGATACTAGTTATGTTTGGCTAGTGACAAATTAATATAATTACAAATTGATTGTATGATTTTTCTTGTATGTATGTTGATACATCTAAAATTATTTAGCACATATTATTGCTTTCTATGATTTGTTAGTATAAAATTGTGATTCATTGAACATTGTGCAATTTTAGGAAGATCATTATGTCGTGGAGACCTAAGGGGAAAAGTGGTGAATTAAGAATGTGAGTACTAAGCGATAGGAGTAGATCCTACTTAGTCTCACATTGATTAAGTAGTTATTGAGTTTGGATCTGACAAACAAACTTGTCAAATTCAAGATTGATAGATAGACTTGTCAAATTTAATCATATGGCCATACATATGTATACAATAGAATATTTATTTCTTAATCTTGTATACATAAGAAATGTAGTATTTTTAGTTCGTATTCATTGTCATACTTGTCAGGAGCTCCATGAAGTAGTGACAATATTGACGTGTTATACTTATCAAGAGCTATGCGGGGTAGCAGTAGTATTAACTTTGCACATCATTCTTGTCAAGTTTCCAAATTAATTTTCTTCAGAATTAAAAAAAATACTCTCTAGATTAGAGAGATGTGTTGAGGGGTTAGAAGATTTTGAGGAACTCTCCCTGGTCATTTGTTTTGGCTTATATGATGATCTTATGTGTTTTGTAAAGTTAGTGAAACTTTCACCAATATATGTTTAGGTTGGTCTTATGGTTCTAGACCCCGAGGTGGTCATGATAGAACCAATCAACATAAGAGACACTAGTAAACCCTATTTGCATAATAGGAAATGTCATAGAGCAAGGCCTTATAGGACTAATGCTATGAGAATAGTATTACTTGAGAGAACTCTAAGGTGTTCTATAAGAGAAATTTGCATTAATTACTTGATTTGATATTATTATACCATATTATTTTTTTGTTGAACAAAAATTTTAATTCAAAACTTATGTTTGAATAAGAGTCATATGGGATGATGACTAGCTTTAGGGGGAAGGATGTTACATTCCAATTCTTCACTAAATAAATTTGTTAGATTATTCGTGGATATCTATAGTTAACAAATTTAGATTTGGTTATTTTTAACTAAGTTGTGAGATATATGTTGTTATGGGATAATATGATATTGCTTAGGTTACATGATCATGTTGTTATGAGTTAGCTATAAGTATATGTTTACTTTATGATCATGTTGATTTGTCATTTCGGCTATATTTTATTATGAATGTATATCAAGACTATTATGGTCTAACTACCTATTTTATTGTGAAGTTGATGTAGGAGAACCCATCTCTCAGAGGGTGCCAGAGGGAGAGCATCATCAGAGAGGGTGACATAAATAGAGACATCAAAGGATGATAGAGATCTGGTGAGAACTCTACACACACCACAACTAGCAAATGTTAGATGCATAATAAATGGTTAACATAGTGTGTTTAATGTTGTTACATTTATAATTGCTTATGCATGGTTAGTTTAGCTAAATAGTTATTTGGAATTCATTTGATGTAATTGACAGGTGTAACAGTTAATGCTTTCAAAATGTAAATTTACATAACTAAATTCAAATTAAAATTTATTGATATATTTATCATTAATCTATTATGACATTTGAAGATGTTAATCTATTTAGTAAATATACATATTTTTTATAATTAGTGTTAAAAATTATTTGATGGCTTCTAAAAAATTAAAAAGAGAAAAAAAAAAGAAATAAAGAAATAAAGGTAAAAAAAAAGAATAAAATAGTGATTAAATATTTAAAGAAATAAATTTGAAAAAAGAGATTAAACTAAAAAAAAGGGAACCAGTTTTTAAATACAAAAGCCATGCCCTTTACATAATAGGGAAGGAAAAAAAATCAGAAAGAATCCTTAAAGCAAAAGGACTACGCTTTGTTTCATATAAGAGATTTACCAATTTAGTGGAAAGAAAAGAAAAGAGAAACACAGAGAGAAGGTGGAAGAGTTCGATGCAAACAATAGTCCTCTGGATTGTACCATTGTGGGTACTTTTGCTAGGTATGGCAAGCCATTAAAATTATGTGTGGAATTTAGTAAAAAATATGTCTGATATATGTGTGTGTGTGTGTGTGTGTGTGTGTGTGTGTGTGTGTGTGTGTGTTTGTGTGTGTGTGTGTATTGAAGTTTCCTTGTTATTTTTAGCTTACATAACTGCCAACTTAGCCTATTTTTGAATCACTATATAACTATACTTTCATCCTCTATATTACGAGACTATACTTAAACTAGGATCTAGGGTCGCTAAAGTTTAGTTGTTTTGATTTTCTTTTTCTGTATTTTCATCCTCTGAGTGCTGTTGATATATAACTGCCTAGTCTATTTTTTTTAGTCAATGCACTTTTCTCTTGGGTCACAATATTTTATTCTGAGATCATTGGAGGTTGTAGCTATATATATATATATATTTTTTTTTTTCATTGTCTTTCAAATCTTCAGCATGCATAGAATAATTATTATATTTAGCTAATTATTATAGTGCATCAATTTGCTAAATGTGAAGTGACCACTTTGAATAGACAACATTTTACTCTAAAAAAAATAGTGACTTAATACTCTTAAATAAGTAACAAATTTTATATATTAATACAATAATTTTATATATTAAGACAATGATTTAATGTGAAAAAAAATAGTGATTTATGGTTATAGCAGTGATTTAATATACAGGTCAAGCAAAATATGTATAACAAAATAAAAAAGGATGCCATATGTATATATTGATTGTTAGTTTTTAGTAATTATGAGTCATTCAATAATTAAATTATTCCATATTGTTTGACGTCAATGTATATATTAATTTTAGTCTTCATTGCATTACTGCATAGATATGAGTCACTATATGTTTATATACATTGTATTGTGTAAATAAATCACTATACTTGGTTTTAAGAAGTATAAACTTTTAGTTGCTTACATTCTAGGATTGTTGTTAGTTTATATGCAACCCATATGAGTCACTGCTCATGCAATTGAAGTCACTGTAGATGTGGTGCCACTAGTAAGGGATACTCACCCAACAAATAAGTGTTAATCCATCAATCCCCGACATACCTGAGTGTTGTTATTTTATTATGATATATAATGTGTCTAATTTATTTACTACTTATTTGTTATTAGAATTACAGAATTATTTCATGATATGAGCTTATTTATTTATATACCAGCATCAATACCCCAGATAATGGTAATGGACTACATATAGTGGGTGGCTTATAATTAGGTGTTATATATCAGTTTATATATAATTGAGCCACATATATATAAGTATTATATATTAGTTTATCAACAAGTAGTCTCTGTGTATTTATATTTTTGTTGGTTTATTATATAGATAATCATTATATCTATCTCAGAAATGTTAAGTTGATAGCGTTAACAGGCAATGAATTTTATTTCTATTCATGAATTAGTGATTATGTAGAAATATAACTTGCGTAAGCTATTCATCTTAGTTAGTATGAGTAGTAACTTATGTGGAGATTAATAAAGTTTATGGGGGATTTTATATAAGAATCGATATACTATGAACAATAATGGTTATAGACATTAAATACTTTATTATTTATACCCTCTCAAATTGATATGCTAACTAATAGTCTCCGCTTTCATAAGTATACTTGAATACTAAAAGTTGATCTAGCGGTTACCGGGTAGGTATATGCTTTGTCTGTTCCATTAGTGGTTAATATATCATCAGCGATATAAATTATATAGTTGAATATGTTATAGTCCATTTTAGAATTATTGGATAACATATTGGATATGACTCTTTTGTTAATTGGGTATAATTTATGCCGAGGATGTACTATTATGTACGAGATCATATGCATAACTAGATTGCATATATTAATACATTAGGATGCAAGGTCATTGCATAGTTTTGATTAGTATATTTTCTTATCTATGTACTTGATGAATTATCATGTAGCATATAGAGCAGTTAGTATATTGTCATCTTCTCGTATGCAAACCAAATACGAAAAGTTATTTTGACTTGAAGTCTTGTGTATGAAGCTTTATACAAAAATATATTTAAATAGAGATAAAACTTTGAAGGAGAATTACATTGTAAGAGTCCCTTATCTTATAAAGATTTTCAATATACCTTATGAGCAGGAAAGTTTTAAGTATTGATAATTATAAGAAATTCTTGATAAGAATCATAAATGAATAATGGTATAGTAACTGTATATCAATTGAGTATTTAAATGGTATGGGGCATAAGTACTTGTAGATACCTATAGTAAGGGGTGGTTAAATTAAGACATAAAATTTCTTAAGGATATGAATCTATAACCTTTTGGAACAGTCTCCTATAAATGAAATAAGTTATTGGAATGAAGATCATAATGATTTTATGAGTTTTTTGTTTGTCTGCAAATGATTGATTGACTGTCAATTATATGTATTTAGTATTGAATACTTGTGTGTATTACATATTATGAGAGTGTTAATATATATAAATATTTAGTTATACTTGGCATATAATGGTGCATCATGATGTATGTTTATAAATTAATTTTCTTTGGATGCTAGTATGCAATCTAAACTTAGGGTATACTCAGGTGGTATAATCTTGAACTTGATTATTATTACATATGTAGATCATTTGATTCTTGAAATTGTAAGTTTAGTTATGTGTTTTTAGGTAGTTGTGAATTATGATAGTATGGGATATCATAGAGTACTATAGTATAAATATATATTGTACCTGTATGGTACATATTATAATTATGGTCCATGATTGGTGTGAAAAACACTTAAATGATGCTCGCCCTCCCCATAATAGTACTACTTATCGAGATGACACTTGAGATTACGACAGATACTTGAGTTTAGGAACTATGCTTTCGAAAAGCCATGTATCTTATATGTACATTTTATTGTATTGTACTTACTATTGAATATTGTCATGAAGAGTTATAATTAATTATTATTGTACATTGACAACGATGGCTATAGACTTGTATCAATTTTAGCTGAGTTAATATAATTACATTCTACATTTGCATTTCAATGTACTCTCGTGATATTAGAGATCAATGATGTGTGATGAATATGTTTGCTATTATCACACTTTGAGTATTTCATATGGTTTTTGTAGATTTTATTAGTGTAATCTATTTTTGGTATGTGTGTTTAATTAAAAAAAAATCATGTATTTTTAGTTGACCCCAGTAGGGTTGTTACATGTGGGATTCATAAAAGTTGTTCGAATACATATGTGATAGTTTCTTGATTTTTCTTGTCATTTATGTAAGTTCTTGGTGGAAGTGAAGCTCTAGTAGTTGGATGATTGTGATGAGAGGTTGGAAATGAAAGTGCAAAAAATTTCTAAGTTGGTTTCCTTGTGATTGCAACTGCAAGGTATGGATTTGTGTTTCTTTTATTCTAAAGACTGAGAGTAGTTATTTGCATGCCTAGTCATCTGTCTTAAAATAAATAAATATAATGATAATTTCTTTAAGAAATATTTTTTAAAATATATTTGCTAATGGTTTCTCAAGTTTTCTAGTCATTGATGCAAGCTATTGATGGAAGTGAAGCTCTAGTAGTTGAAAAAATTGGATGAGAAGTTGGAAATGAAGGTGTAGATAATTTCTAAGTTGGTTTCCTTGTGATTGCAACTGCAAGGAATGAATTTATGTTTTTTTGTGTTTCTTTGTGTTCTATTTGATTAAGAGAATATGTTTATAATAGTTATAAACTCTATTATAGATAAACATAAGTATATTTTGGTGTTCCCTTGTTATTTTATATCAAATAGGTGTATTTTTGTGTTTTGTTTGATTAAAAAAATATATCTATAACAGTTATAAACTCTATTATGGAGATGCATAATATATTATGACATTCCCTTGTTATTTTATATCAAGTAGGTGTATTTTTGTGTTCTGTTTGATTAAGAAAACATGTCTATAACAATTGTAAACTCTATTATAAAGATGCATATGTATATTGTGGCATTCCCTTGTTATTTTATACCAAGTAGGTGTATGTTTGTGTTCTATTTGATTAAAAGAACATATCTATAACAGTTGTAAACTCTATTATAGACATGCAAAATTATATTGTGATGTTACATTATTATTTTATACAAAACGTGTGTATTTTTGTGTTTTGTTTGATTACGAGAACATGGTTATAACAATTGTAAACTATATTATAGAGATGCATAAGTACATTGTGTTATTCTCTTGTTATTTTATATCAAGTGGATGTATTTTTGTGTTATGTTTGATTAAGAGAATATGTCTATAACAATTGTAAACTCTATTATAAAGATGCATAAGTATATTGTAGTGTTCTCTTGTTATTTTATAATAAACTTATTTGAGGTATCTATAATATAGTGAATTGTAAGTATATATATTAGATCAACAACCTCATTCTGCTAATAACTTGCATAAATGACTAAAAAATTTGAGAAAACTATCACATATATATTCAAACAACTTTCATTAATCCCATGAGTGATGTGTTGGACCAACATTAAATTTTGACTTTGTCCTTCAATATGCCGACACTAATTCACTAAAAAATGGAGCAAGATCTCAACCTCAATACCCATAGCTTTAATTCTACCTGCAACACATTTAATGCTAGAAATAAAATATACATTAAGTGTGAAAATTTGGGATGTGAAGTCATTTATGTCATTAACCTCTTTTAACACTACTTGATTTTTTAAGATTTGAAATCTTGAAGACATAGAAATTTCAACTTACAAGTTTATAATTATAGTTTTAGTTATTTATTATTAATTTTTTTAGTCATTAAAACCATATAGAAGAAAAAACATGTTTGTTTTACTTGATTTTATAGATGTGTGTAGGACTACTTATGATTTAGAACATAATATGTTTAAAGTAATAATTATATTTTGGTTGGCATTGTTTGTTAATTTAAATAAAAATATATTTGAAAGGCTATTATTGATTATAGATATAGTTAAGACATTTTGACAAACCTTATCATTATTGATTATGGACATGGTTAAGACATTTGAAAGATAGTGTTTTGAGCAACTATCTTTAAATAAATATTTTTTAGAAAACTTATCATTATATTTATTCATTTCAAGATAAACGACTGTGTATGCAAACAAATGCTCTCAGTCTTTAGAACAAAAAATATATAAATCCATACAATGAAATTATAATCACAAAGAAACCAACTTAGAAATTGTTCGCACCTTCGTTTCTAACCTCTCGTCCCAATCTTTCGACTCCCAGAACTTCATTTTCGCCAATAGCTTGTATTAATAAATAAAAATATTAGAAAATCATCATATATGTATTTAAACAATTTACTTATGCTCAAATACATATACATCTCTATAATAGAGTTTACTACTGTTATAAACACGTTCTCTTAATCAAACAAAAGACTACGAGCAGTTATTTGCATGCACAATCATCTATTTTATTCTTAAAATGAATAAATATAATAATAATTTTTTTGAAAAATATTTCTTTAAAGTTATTTGCTTTCCATCATCACTTTTAATATTTGTCTTGCCTTATGGCCACATAGCCGATTTATTATTTATACTTTATACTATGATTTTTTGTCACAATTTTTGCTATACTCTATTTATTATATTATTTGGTTGGTTTTTACCACTGATTTTCTTTGAGAAATAATGGCATGCAAGATACTTATTTTAAACAATGCACAAAAAACAAAATAGATTATATTATGTGGTTGATCTTTACCATATATATTTTAAACAAACAAAAAAGTCATTTTCTCTGAGAAATAATGGCATACAAGATCCCTCTTTTAATCAATGCGCACGCGCGCACACACACACACACATATTTTAATTGATCGGTCTTTACCACATAATTATTTTAAAGAAACAAGAAACTCATTTCCTCTGAGAAATAATGTCATGCAAGATACTTCTTTTAAACAAAATGAATAAACGTAACAGATCTTCATGATCATTTCAACCATATTTTTGACTAACCCGAAAATACCTATTTCACGAATTTTGTGAACATATCAATATGTAACAAGTAAAAATTAGTGCAATGAATAAATATAATGATAAGTTCTCTGAAAAGCATTTCTTTAAACATATTTACTTGTCATCCTTGTATTTTATAGTTGTTTTGCCCTATGGCCCCATACTCAATTTATACTCTATACTCTAATTTTTTATCATAATTTTTGTTATATTCAATTTATTATATTATCTAGTTGTTCTTTATCACATACTTATTTTAAAAAAATAAGAAATTGATTTCTTCTGAGAAATAATAATGTGTAAGATACTTATTTTAAACAATGCACAAAGAACAAACTAAATAATTGTATCAGATCCTCATGATCATATTATATTTTATTTTTTAGACATTTAAGGTAATAATTATATTCTAGTTGGCATGGTTTGTTAATTGAAATAAAAAATATATTTGAAAGGCCAATATGGATATGGTTAAGACATTTTGGTAGACCTTAATATATAGTTTGTAATTTTAAAACAATTAAAATGTTTTGAATATTTTTTTTCAGTTATGTCATCCTCGTTTTTCATAGTTGTCTTGTCCTATGGCCCCATAATTGGTTTATACTCTATACTTTGATTTTTTATCACTATTTTTGTTATACTCAGTTTATTATATTATCTAGTTGGTCTTTACCACATATTTGTTATAAAAAAATAAGAAATTGATTTTCTTTGAGAAATAATAACATGCAAGATACTTATTTTAAATAATGCACAGAGAATAAACTAAATAAATGCAATAAAGCCTCATAATTATAATGTATTTTATTTTTAAATATTTG
The DNA here is from genome assembly GCA_037957365.1 of Torreya grandis. NCBI lineage: Eukaryota > Viridiplantae > Streptophyta > Pinopsida > Cupressales > Taxaceae > Torreya > Torreya grandis. The sequence goes on from JARHVA010000826.1 coordinate 2,293,531, forward strand.
AGGTAATAATTATATTCTGGTTGACATGGTTTGTTAATTGAAATAAAAAAAATTTGAAATACTGATAAAGATGTGGTTAAGACATTTGGGCAGACCTTATTATATAGTTTATAATTTAAAAATTATGAAAATGTTTTAAATATTTTTTTCAATTATGTCATCCTCACATTTCATAGTTGTCTTATTCTATGACCCCATAGTTGGTTTCTACTCTATACTCTGATTTTTTGTCACAATTTTTGCTATACTCAATTTATTATATTATTTGGTTGGTCTTTTGAGAGATTTACAAAGCTAGGTACTCAATTTATACATAATATGGCCATCAAATTTAGCACTTGAAAAAGATAAATTTAATCTTTAAAAAAGAAGACAAATTTAATCATTATAAAGAAAGAACTGCAAACAAGATCTTGACTTTAGACTTCTCACTGTCTAACCTCTTTCTCCATTGGTTTTTTAATTAACATAAATTACCTCTTATAAAATAAATCTACATAAGTGATTTAAATTGTTTAAAACCCTATAACCACAAAACCCTAAAACCTAATTTATATAACTTCATTTCTCTTAAAATTATATTCATTTATGGTCATGGGAATCACAAAGTGAATGACAATTATAAGAGGAGGCCACGGAAGAGTCTAAGTATCCAACAATGAAGTACAATCTAGGTAAGAAATATAAGCCCTACATATCATGAGAATCATGAAACAAGCAACAATTTCAAGAGGAGGCCAAAGATGAGTTTAAGTAGCCAATAATGAAGTGCAATCTAAGTAAGAAATACAAACCGTACATATCTATAAATGTTTTCACATTTTTAATGAATCATGCCTATCTTTTAAGGTATTCAAATTGTTATGTTATTTACCTCATGAATGTGTTTGGGAAAAGGGGTTTAACTTAAATTTTTTGCCATAATTTTTTAATTTAAATATGACACATGATTCATCACCTATTTATAAGTTTTTTGAAAGAGTTAATAGAAATCTCCAGTTAATTTATACCGATGTGGTGATTTTGCGAAAGAATCACCAATGAAATTATACCTAAAATCTAAGATTCACCAAGATTTTATAGTAAGATTTTAGGGGTCCCTTCTTAGAATTATCCTTGGGTCCACTACTACCACCTAGTGTGCCTACGGTCTACTATGAGATGATATTTCCTCTACCTAAATATCAAGGTGTTAAAAATGTATATGAGCATGATCACAAGTGTGAACTCATTTAACAGGCATGGGGTATAACTTTTACTAAGCTAAAGGCAACTTAATTTTTCACTACTTTATTAGATACTGTGCATAAATGGTATCAAAAATTTAATCCTCAACAAGCCATTATAAATTATGAATTATTGAAGACCACTTTTCTCCAAGAATTTGATATTCTTAAGTTTGAATAACAAAGTATTATTGCCTTAAAGGATATTAAGCAAGAGCTCACTACGAGTGTGCATGCGTATGGTGTGTTTTTCAAAACACTTCTTTCAAAGCTATCATTTGAGATCAACCACACACAACATTCTCAATGTTTTATGAGAGAGTTATTACTTCCTTTTAAATGAGCCTTATTCCACAAGACTTTTATTGAACTACGTGAGGCACTAAAAATCACTCTCCATGCCAAAGTCATGGAAAGTATAGATACAAGGATCATCCATTTTAAGGAGGCTTAGATTATTATTATGGCTTCTCAGCTAGAGAAGCTTACAGCTAATAATGCTCATGACACATGAAATAACCTGTGGTGTGTTGACTATGAACTGGAGGGTCATAACAGAGACAACGGTCCATGAATGAATGTTTGTGCTATATTAAAACAACCTTGTGAGATCTATAAGAAGATCATGATGTAAGTAGTTGTCCCTTACTTCAACATGCCACCCAAACCAAAGTGTCACTATACTATAAAATATGTGATTATATACACATGATACTAATGATTGTCAAGTCATCAATAAGATTCATAAAGCATGCATGTGAGGTACCCACTAATCTTATATAGCTAACAACTAGGAGGCTAATGGAAGTTGATATTTTAGAGGTCGAGGGCATGGTAATGAATGTAGAGGTGGTTGCTTTCCACCTAGGTCATATTATAAGTGTGGATCTATAGACCACTACCAATGTGATTATATAGTCTACCCAACCTGTGCCTTTTGTAAAAATGAGCATCGAATGGAGGAATGTCCAGATTTATTTGTTACCATCACCAAAGAATAGAATGAGAAGGGAATTAGGATGATATATGTTTTACAAAATCCAAATGCTAAATGGAGATTATGCCTTACGACTCCACCAGTTGGACCCAAGGTAAATATTACTGTTCGAAGTGGCACTCATTCCCAACCAGTTTCAAATTCACCTGCTAAAAGTGTTTAGCATAAAGAACCTGTATGTGTTTAAAAGTTACATAATGAAACATTTTTGATACAAATTTGATGATGATGAAATGACCTCTTATTTTATGCTTTATAGGAAACTCTCTAGATCTAACCCCCCTTTATGCTTCTACATTCCTCTTTTGACCCCTCTCGACCCCCTTGATTATGACCTTCCTTGTCATTTCTTCATTGTTTTAAAAATTGACTGAGTGTTAAAACCACCACCTAAGGTGACAGAACTACCCCAATGAGTTATGAAACTACCCTCAATTTCCATAACCTCCATGGTGGTTATGCAAAATAAGAATGAGAAGGGCATTAGGATGATACATGTTTCAAGAAATTCAAATACTCAATGGAGACCACGCCCTACGACTCCACTAGTTGGACCTAAGGTAAATATTACTACTTAAAGTGGCACTCATTCCCAACTAGTTTCAAATCCACCTGCTAAAAGTGTATAGCATAAAGAACCTGTATGTGCTTAAAAGTTACATAGTGCAACATTTTTGATACAAATCTGATGATGATGAAATGACCTCTTATTTTATGCTCTATAGGGAACTCTCTAGATCTAACCCCCATTTATGCTTCTACATTCCTCTTTTGACCCCTCTTGACCCCCTTGATCATGACCTTCCTAGTCATTTCTTCATTATTTCAAAAATTGACTATGAGTGTCAAAACCACCACCTATGGTGACAAAACTACCCCAACGAGTTATGAAACTGCCCTCCTTTTCTATAACCACCACGGTGGTTATGCAAAATAAAAGGTGGCTTTACAATACAAGGGCAATTTTGGATTAAATTAGGGGTGGTTTAATTTTCTCATAGGGTGGTTTTATCGATACAAGCAGTGGTTCTATAATTGCCCCTACATAGGGTGGTAGTTCCATCACAGTGGAAATGCCTTTTAAAGTTAGCTCTTGTAACTCCCATTTTCGTGTGTCTTTTATAATTATCTTTGAATTTCTTATTTATAACACTTTTATTCACTTCCAATCATGCCAAACTCACTCACTCTTCTAATTTTAGCCTTCTTCAATTCATCTCAATTTGAACTCACGGTCACACTTAATTGAACTCTTCCATGTAAACATCATTCTCTTCCTACAAAAAGGTCAATTTTGACCTGATTTTAGATCAAAAAATTACCATTAGAGATTTTTATCAAGAAGATTTTTCAAACACATCCTTGACACAATTTTTAGAAGAGTCAACCCCTAGTATTTTCAAGTTGACTACACAGTTGTAAGTGAAGAAGTATCATTAGTGAAAACAACATAGACCTTGCAAGCCAAGACATCAACCACCTCAGTTCAATCGCTCTTAATTTTATGGATTGTGCCTTCCCCATTTTTTATCTTGTTTTAGAGTTTGTGCATCCTTCAACTAGAGAATTTACTAAATTTACATAAAGAGCATATAGAGTTAGCATGTTGAAGATTCTCCTATTGATACACTACTTACACTTTCGTTGATTTATTTCATAATCAGGTTGGAGTTCTTTGGATTTTTTAGTATTTATTATTTATTATTTATATTTAATATAGATTGTTATTAAATTATTTTTCCATTTAAAAGAGAGAAAAATAAATTTTATGGTGAAATAGATCTACCTCTTTCATTTGCCTCTGCTACCAAAAACATAATTAGTTTTGATTTATGCTTGCATTCAATAGATTTGTTTCATTTAAAGTTAGTAACACCTCTTGTAAATCATTCCAAAAAGAGATCTTAGTAAAGCTTCAATTCATTTCCTATCCTAGAAATTTTTTTTTCATTTAAGATCTAGACAAACTTCTTGTACTAAGAACAATCACTTGGGTAAACACAAAAACATAGGTAACCGTAGGTGAATATATGAAGGTTGTGGATTGATGATTTTTTTTGTTTTAAAGAGTTAAAAGAATTTTTATTTCTCTTTCAAAACATAAAAATTAAAACTTATATATTTTGTTTTTATCCTACCAATTCATTAGAAAAAGATTGTTTGTAACAAGTTAGAAAGGTTGAGAAGCTAACCTAGTTTACTTACAAGGAAAGTTCATAGAAAGTGCTTCATTATTATTATTATTATTTTAGATCATATCTCTTATCATATTACTTGTGCACAATATATTTAATTCATGCATTTAGTCCATGTAACATAAACTAAGAAAAAACAAACAAAAATATTACATAAAGTCCACATGCAAATAGATATAGGAAAAATCAACATCTTGCATAGTAGTATAAGTTTATGCCCTCTCTCATTGTATGCATTCCAAATATTGAAAAGGATAACAAAAAGAGTTTTGATTTCAGTTTTTTTTAGTTTTGTCATTCTTTACTTTTAGCACTTTTTTTTTTAGTAAGTATTCATTGGTTAAAAACCTAGAAAAGCCCAAAAAACATTCAATAACAAAAGCCTTATCATTCGTTCAAGCAACAACATAACAATAAAAGACTTACCATTCATGTAAGAAAACACATAACAAAAAAATCCTTGACATTTGTGCAAGAAACCACATCATATCAAAATCCTTGATCATCTGTGTAAGCCAAAATATCCTACACAATCCTTGTACATCTGCACAAGTAATACATATCAAAGCTTTGCTTCAACATTCCAACAAGCACACTTTGCAAGACATTCACTAAACAAGCTCATATGTTTTCCTTGGGTTCTGTCTAGTCTCTTTGGGATGACCATTATCGAGACACCATATTTTTTTTGGCATGACCTACTCCCTAGGGTTAGAGTACATGGTCCCAACGTTATCACATAATATAACATTAGTGTTAAATTAAGACATGAGGTCTTTTGATCCACTCCAATTCCCTACCTCATCATAGAGTCTTTATCCGCTTTAGAAGAACAAGAGTGCATCCCTGATCCACCCATCATTATTCTCTATCAAAATAAGGGATGCCAATATAATGTTATCCAAGCTTAGTCACCCATTCATCCCATCTTCTTCTCCTCAGGTCTAGCCTCATCTTATATCATTCACACTTAATGGATGACATTGGCCACACAAAGTCAACTTATATAAAGTATATTTTCTCCCATGAGTCATTTAACCCAATCTCTCTCATTTCCCTGAGCCTAACATTGACCAAGAACTCTACCTTCTTATGATATCAGAGACTGAAGGGCCTTGGATCTCTATCTCTAAAAAACTTGATGCTCTTAATGAACATCAGGATGTTGTTAGGGTCTTCTAGTTCTGTCACTAGAATCCATTATCACAACCTATCCCAAATCCCATTCTACCCAAAAACAAATCAAACCCTTAGTCCATCCATTATGTTGGCTACCTCAGTTAGACCTTGGGGACTCGAGTGCATATGTTAGCAAGTGTTAATTTTTGTGAATAAAAATAGGTGAACCCAACATGAATGACTTCATCCTTTACATATCCATTTTTCTTCTCCCTATTATTTCATTTCTCTATCCTCTCGCCTTCTATTTATTCTACAGGTATCCATATACCCCCAGAGTATGTTTAGATAGGACATTGACACATCTCTTGGCCTGTAGGGCTATAGGAGAGGCCATTTTATCTCTAGCAAACCATCATTGATGAGTTGGAACAACCTAAAGTTTGATACTAATGTATAACACAAATCTGAAGACTACTCCCTTCTTGACATTCAGGGCAATAGCAGGGTTGTCATTCAAGAGATACTTGACTTATCAAAAACTACAAGTAGCAACCTTGACTCTAACACCATGAATATTAAAAGTGGAGGCCAAGTCAGTCATCGTATGGCCACCAAACCATCTATCAGCTTAAAAATCTCATACATGGAAAGTATCGCTAATATGATCACTATTTAGGAAGGATCCGTCATTTAGAGGATAAGGTCAGTCGCATGCAAGCCGCTACCCATCCTCCCAATAGGAATAAAAATGCTTCCAATCCACTTATGACCACTACCAATGTTATTATCAGGGCTCTTTCCCCAAACCACCACCCTCATATGGCCTCATCTTAGGCATAGACCTTCCCTACACTAGAGGTCAAGGGCTCCAATACCAACATAGGGCCAAATCTACTCATTAACACCTTAGTGGGTCGTATCTATGACTTAGAAAATAATTAGCAACTTTTGAGCCAAGGGATATGATAAAACCTCCTTACACCAACTCATCCTTCATCCTTCCTTGTTCTAGTGACAACTCACCCAACAACACAACAATAAAATTACATGCTCCCACCATTGTTGGAATAATTACCATAGCAAATTCATGTCTCTCATCAACCCCTTGGAGACATTCTCACCCATAAGGTCCCCAATATTGATTTCTCAAAAGCTTATTCATCTTACCAACTGCCCACTCATAATTTAGTAGGAGGTGTATATACATATGTTCCACCATCACCAAACCATGCAGTAGTAAATAATCCATCATTCCCTATGCCTTAAGGTTACACTCCTCCCATATTTAGTCACCCTCCATAGACAAGATATGTCCCAACCCGCATCTCACTTGGCTACACACATACAACCCATATACCATCACAATAAACCTTGTACACTTTACCACAATAAGGCACAATGCCTCCTGTGTCTCTTTGTGTCCCCTCATACTTCCATATGTATTCAAAGTCTACCCAACCAGATAATTATTCCCCAACCTATTTCGTGCCACCTTATCAATATTCATCCACACCTCCTAATAGTTACCAAGTCAACCTATACACTACCCCACCTCCTTATACCAACATCACCACAATAGTGATATATTTTAACAACATGGGAACCTATGTCTAATACCTTAAAGATCCCCTTAATGCTAGCATACGAGGAGTTCTTCTCCCATGAACCCTATCAGATCTTCATAAATTCAAAGGGCAAGGGGATATCACTATACATGTAAAATCCAATGTCATCGTAGTTAGGGAGATCCTACCTTAGGATGGGGTTATAGCAAAGGTCTTCCCTAAGACACTCGAAGGGATAGCCCTTAACTAGTATTATCGCCTCCCAGAAGGGTGCATACAATCCTTCTACTAGATCATGGCCAAGTTTGTCAAAGATTTTGACGTGAAAAAACTCCTAAAGACTAGCATACGAGAGTTATTACATATCAAACAAGAATATAATGAATCAACTGCCCATTTTATCACAAGATGGTGATAGGTCATGAATTCCTTTACCAACATTATAAACATGGACCAACAAGAGTTATGTGATCTCTTCCTCTATTCCATTAACAAATAAATGAGGGAAGACATCTAGAAGTTCTTATACTGATCATATGAGGAGGCACTCAAAATTTCACTCTTCATTGATCAAGCAACTATCAATAATGGACGATGAACCTATGGAACCAACAGACACATCGTCACTCAAAATAATGTGGGATCTCAAAATATGAACTAAAGCCTAAAAAAAATGAACAAATAAGGTCCCAAGATCCTAAACCACAATAGGAACACTACTACCAATGGTGTCACTAACCAAGCTAAGAAATAAAACCCTATAAACAATGGTTAATACCCACTTACAAAAACCAATAGCACTAACACCAACAATGCAGAATCAGAGTCTACCTCCTACCATTCATATGGTTGATTTTAAAAGACCACTACCTCACAATGAATGGTATTAAAACCACAACAAAACTTAGTATCAATCAAACAAATAATACCTTCAGTTTCAAAACCAAAGCTATTACCCATGCAATAACAAACAAGGATTCGAGCAACAAGGATAGAATATGAGACCTAAAGATTATGACCCCAACATCTACTACCTCTTCCACAGGGTTGTAGGCCATAACACTCAGGGATGTTAGGAGTATACAAAATTTATACAAAGACTCTCAAAGGATCAAAGGAATATGTTTATAGATTTATTCTTAGGATGTGTGCACGTAAACACCCATATCATTATGAGTGGTTCTATCACTCCCCAAAACCAAAACTTATAAATTTACCATAATATTTTACTTAACCACCAAATGCACCTTATTTAGGGTCAACAATAGAATAAACTATTAGGATACCCCATTCAATACAACCAATTCATGATAATGGGCAATCATGACACCAAAGCCTCCACTTCTAGGGCACCAAACACCGATGTGGCCCCTTAGCTAGAGTTCAAGGAAAAACTTAGATGATAAGGTTCATATAATTAAAAGTCAAAGAGGAGGCAAACAACATTACTCACATTAGGGAATACCAACCCATGACCATCTATCCTTTGAACATCCTAGAAACTAAATTCATTCCTAAACCTGTAGCTAACTATGACTTGATCTTCGATCTAACTAAGATATTCTATCATATCTCTTTTCTAGACCTACTTAAAAACTTGCCTACCCACTGGTTGACCTTGCTCGATGCCCTAGGACTAGAACATTTGTCTAGTGTCACTTCCCCTTCGCAAGCCCAAATCAACCACATTGATTTGGACATGTTCTCACTGGGTCAGGTATCATGTGACACTAGCTACTTCTTTGACCTACGAAACCTCATACCAACTTTAAATTAGCTAGGAGGGGAGATCCAACATTGTATCTAAAATAATTATGTAAAAAGAGTAATGGTCGATGATGAAGCAATGATCAACATTGACCCCTTATCCTTCTTGCAAAAACTTAGTTATAGAGAAACCAATTATTATACTACATGTAATACCCTCTACAACTACAACAACATTAATCCCACTTATATAGGAATCATTGTGCCCCCAATTACATTAGGTCCCAAAATAGTCTTGACTAAATCTTATGTCATAGATAAGGACAAATTACTATATGATCTTAGGGTGTCCTTGGTTACATTAGATGAAAGCTATTCCTTTCGCCCTATTTCAACAAATTCAGTTCCTACACCTAGGGAAGGTTTGTATTGCTCAAGGAGATCCCAAACCCTTTGACATGTTATTGGGTGCCATACACAAACAACTAAGATTGCACATAAATTATCACTTACCCACCAATGGGGTTATGAAATCCTTACAGTTAGTCGATATCACTAAGGCTCCAAAACCCAAAGTGGCCATCTTAAAGAAAGGGGAAGAAGCCCCCCAAGCCATACTAAAAAATAAATCAAGTGAAAAATACATAGAAATGATTGAAGAGATCCCCAACATGAAGTTGAACATTGAAGCCATGATTTCCTCCCTATCTAATGTGGAACTTATTAATCTTATGGAACAAGACACTCCTCTAGTTCTTCCCTTTGATCTATGAGGGGTAAGAATCTATAGCTTTTCTAAAACTTAGGGACAAAAATCTCAAAGGGGGTTGGCTTGCCTACTTGAGCTTTGTATGGTGGAAGTATCCAAAGATAAATAAACCCTTCCCCATGAACAACATATTAACATATTTCAACATGGCCACCTGATGCTCAACTATATGAGGACATGCCTCAACCTAAACTCTACCCTCTTCACTGTCAAACCACTTTAGAGTATGTTTGTTGATCATACTATGACGAGACCCTTTCGATTATTTAAAGTCCCTAACCCATCAGGTTTCCTTTCCCCATAAATTTCAGTCCTCTTATGTTGACTCGTGCATGGTCTCATTTCTCATCAGACTCTGAGCCCATTGACAATTGGTCAAACCATTCCCCCCTCTAGTTATCCCTGTACCTAAAGAGAGGGTCCAAACTGTGATAATGGGTTAATTAGAAATCAAGATCAGAACTCATAGTTGCCCATATGTCCTCAAAGAAGGACCCCTCATCCCCATCATATAAGAAAAAGGCCCCAATAAATCACTCACCAAATTCTTGAAATCTTTCCCACATATAAGGATGGTAAAAATAGTGTTGCCCATTCTTTATCCATAATATTGTAAATTGCACAAGTACACCCTTGCACCTCTTCTATTGAAATAAGATCCTAATTACACTGGCATACTCCCCACACCTAAGTGGGATCTCAACTATATTGGTATTCTTCCAACTCCTAGAAGGAAGTCAAACAAATGATATTTTAAATTTATGGAAGCTCTCACCTACCTCGATCTAGAGCTTAGGAGATAACCTTTTAGATCCCCAAAATTTCTTCCCTTCCTTCTCTTGTTGCATAAGACTGAGACACTTACTCATCCATAAACCCTCCCAATCACCCAATGTAAGTGGTAGGCCCATCGACTTCTTAATTCCCAAGGCTAGGAGCCTCAAATAGGGTCACCTGACATATTCAACATTCACATGGCAGAGATATCATAGAATGATAGAGTTTCCCTTAACTTTTTCTGCCACTACCATTAGGGCCACCTTATACTTCATCATATGGAGCCAAATTATTGCTTGAGTTACCCCATTGATCTAAGATCACTAGTATGAAATCCTTGTCTTTCCTTAGGTATGCCCATACCCAAGGAGAGGGTTCATACCTTAATGATAGGAACCATCAAAATCAACATTGATACTCATGATTACCCAAAAATTCTCAAAGTCAAATACCCTCCCCTACCATAAGAGCAACCAATCCAAGAGCGCATCTTAATAAGCCATCACAAGCATGATTTAACCTGATATTAGAAGACATAAAATCAATCATGTCTTATCACCAGTTTTATAAGCTAAAAGGCTATCTTAGAGGGTTTCCTACACTGAGAAGGGGTCATCGTGAATAGGTGTTTGAATTCCTAGAGGAGCCTATCTATGGATGACCAGAAGCTAGGGTCAGGAAACCAGAGCCGGTCATTTTTCACCAACAATATTATGAGTTCCAAAATTATGCCCATAAGCTTCCAATTTATGTTGGATACCTTATCCATAGACTTGAGATTTGGATCGATAAAAATAAAAGAGAGGTTTGGAAATTCTGACCCAATTGGCTAGGCCCTTACCTAGTAACAAAATATTTCAATAATGGAACCTATTGGTTATGTATTTTGGGAGGTGAAGAGTTTGATGTATACGTAAACTCTTTGCATCTAAAACATTTCTATATCTAGTTCTTGTGTACCACCCCATTTTCACTTGCATTGCATTTTCATATGTCACATGTCCACCAACATAGTAAAAACATTGTTTTGTGATTACTTATTTGGTTAGTTTGCACAATATAAATATTTCCAAAATGCAACACATGACATTCACCACATTTTCATAGTCCTTCACCACCTCAAAATCAATATGTTACACTAGTGTTTGTCCCAATTATCATGAGCAGAGTACACCTCTTTTCCTACATCTTCTAATACATCTTATAAAAATGTTAGCCTACAGTGGATTCTATAAACTTACTTATGATAGAGTCCCCTTTTATGGTGCCTTCAAAAAATAAAACATTAGCATTCTTAAATATAAGTGACCCTGCTTGCCTATATTAGCCCTCGGCGACGAGCCCTTGCATCCTACTAGTTGCATGGGACCAATATTTTGGCATAAGATCCTTAAAAATAAAAAGAAAAAAAGAAAAAAAAAAGAGAAAAGAAAGAGTATATATAGATACTCATATGAAAGTTGAAATCTTATGCAAATACAAAAGTCAAAATCATGCATTTATTTCCCTTTCTTAACTTTTGGTGTTGATCCCTCACATATTACTAGTTATGTGGGATTGAAATTGGGGGGAGATGACATTAACTACCTACATCTAGCCTTTGGTGATGAGCCCATGTGTCTCTCCAATCACATGAGTCTAGGTCTTGGGGGTCCCACAGAGAAATATAAGATAAACACAAAAACAATATACAAAAAAGAGTTTCTAAAAAGAAAGTTCTTCAGAAAGGCTTATCTATATGTTTGTGTTCGATTAAGGTAACCTTTTCCCACTCAATGGCTCTATCAAAGTAAGTTCCCTCTAGATGAAGCCCATAAAGTTAGTATTCTATAGTTTTGTAAGAAGTACAGAGATCCCTTTGCTCATAAGGATGAGGTCATCTTCCTCCATCCTATGAAATTTTGAGTCATGATTCACCTCATGTATATTCTATTTCCCTCTTTAAATCCCTCATTGTAAATCTAAATTAACATATTGTGTGAACAAATCAATCAAGAAATCACTTGTAAAAGAAAATATTAGCATAGTTGTAGTCACATATGAACATATAAATACATTATGTTTCCACATACACAAGCATTTCCCCCATAGCATATCAAAAATGAAAAGAAAATACATATATCCATACATTTTCACGTGACTAATCCTCTAGAATGCATAAACTAAAAATCTAATATAAAAGTAATGAAATTTTATCACATAATGATTAACAAGAGATACGCCAAAAACACAATCCATATATATATATATATATATAACTTGTGGATTATCTCGATTATCCCAAATGTGCTCATCTTGTTGCTTGTTTTATTCCATTTGAAACTTCATATAAACTAGGTTGTGCTCTGATTTAAGCTCTACAAGAAAATCACAACCTAGTTTATATCAAGTTTCAAATGCAATAAAACAAGCAACAAGATGAACACATTTGGGATAATCGAGATAATCCACAATATATATATATATATATATATATATATATATATATATATATATATATATATATATATATATTGTGGATTATCTCGATTATCCCAAATGTGCTCATCTTGTTGCTTGTTTTATTGCATTTGAATCCTAATATAAACTAGGTTGTGTTCTAATTTAAGCTCTGCAAGAAAATCACAACCTAGTTTATATCAAGATTCAAATGCAATAAAACAAGCAACAAGATGAGCACATTTGGGATAATCGAGATAATCCACAAGATATATATATAGCTTGTGTATTATCTCGATTATCCCAAATGTGCTCATCTTGTTGCTTGTTTTATTGCATTTGAAACTTGATATAAACTAGGTTGTGCTCTGATTTAAGCTCTACAAGAAAATTATCTATTAAACCTCTACAATTTTAGATATACTTTTTGTACAGATATAACATAGTCAGTTACAAGCTTAAAAACTCTTCCCTAAAATGTGTAATGGTCCAATGGTCTAATTTTGATCCACATCCCTTCTCAGGGATACGTCTCCCTACTGAGGCAATCATCGCACGCCATGTGTCCAACCAGGAATCACCTCGGGTGCTTCATGACTGGCCATTTAGGGATCTGGAAGAGGACCCAGATCACTCTAGAGCTTTTGGTGTGATGGCCAGTCCTCTATTGGTATCAGAGCTAGGTCTCAAGGTTGAGACCCACGAAAGCTGGTGGGCATGATCCACATCCGTTCTCAGGGATACGTCTCCTCGTTGAGGTGATCATCGCATGTCACGTGTCCGATCGGGAATCACCTTGGGTGCTTCATGATTGGCCATATAGGGATCTGGAAGAGGACCTAGATCACTCCAGAGCTTTTGGTGTGACAACCAGTCCTCTATTAACTGATCCAAAACTAAGAAGTTCTAGTTCATAAATATCTGAATAGCATAGAAATAACACAGTAATAATGAATTCTCTAAGAAGAGATGTAGTATTACTCAAGATCGCAATACAAATATATGCTTATCTTTGGGAAAAGATGTCTATCTTCACATTTCAGGTTACCTCTTCATTTATACACATTTTTAAAGCATGGGGAAGATGTGGAAAGTCACCAATCTTGAGGGAGATTAAGTGGTTTGACTTCCAAAATTTAAAACAATACATAATTTGAGGAATTACTATTTTTAGAAACTTACTATTTTTAGACTGCACTATTAAAATTGAAATTTGAGGCACTTTTGTTGGGTTTTCAAGGGTCAAACTTCATTGAGCTAAGCTCCATGCCATTTCAAGACGTTCTCCTCATTCTTAGCTTTCCAACGGTTCAAATGATGAGTCAATTGGAGCTATGGTGCAAAAGTTATGGCTCCCGAAAGTTTCGTCATCAAATGGGGTAGAACTATCACCCGAATTGTCACCTAAATTATTGTCTGGATCATTCCTCCCTCCTTGAAAAGCAATGGTCCCCATTGCATCAATGTTCCCCATCAAATGTGGTAGTTGTTTCTTGATTTGATTCTCTGTGAGCCACTCACCTTGATGGCTAAGCTGGCCCCTTTTGACCACTCGATAAAGTGGAATAGAGTGTCCTCTTGTTGTCTTCATCTAGGTATCCACAATCTAATCCTCTTCCACTAGAGCAAAACTCTATGGATCAATCTCATCAATGTCTAGTTGTTCTGCTACAACTGAAGTGTCCAAGAGAGGTGGGTGATATGGTTTGAGGAGCTCCACATTGAATATTAGATGTAGAAAAAGGTAGGCTGGTAGGTTCAACTCAAAAGCATTTTCTCCAACTCTTCTAGTGATGGTGTAGGGACCATATCTTAGAGGCCAAATCTTTTTGTGTGGGCCTGCAAGTCATTCCTTCTAAAGTTGCAACCAAACCTTGTCATCTAGTCTTTCCTCACTGGTCTGTGATGAAGTGACAATGGTGTCAGGCTCAACATCTATAATTTCTTCTTCATCCTCTTCGACTGTGGGTTGTGTATGAGGCAGAGTATTAGATGTCGAGTGTTGTGACTCAAAAAGCAATGACTTGATGGCTTGACATTCTTCTTTGGAGTGAGTTCCAGTTTTGTGGTAATCACACCCTTTTATAGCCTTCCCTTTATGGGATTTCTTATCCTGAAACTCCTTTTGCTTCTAATTTTGGCCTTGTGTTTGACCTTCCTTGTCACTTTTCCATTTCGAGGGTTGACTCTTCGTATTCTTTTTGCCATGCTTCTATTCAATCTTCACTACAAATTTGTATGCCTCACTGAGGGTTTCCAAATTGAAGAGTTCCATTTCCCCCCATATGTACCATTGTAGTCCACCATGATATTTGAGAGTCTTATGTTTCTCACTTTCTTGAATGCCCAATCTTGCAGACAAACAATGAAAAGTGTCTGTGTAATCTTAAATAGATTGGTCCTTACCTTGGCGAAGTTGTTGCCACTGTATGTATAGATCATCATTTGCTCCGATGGGATAGTATTCTTCTTTCGCCGCTTCCACAAAATCATCCCAGGTAGGTTCCACCTCAAGGCCAATGTCATCTGTACTGAACCTCTTTTTGTACACTTCCCACCAATTTTTCATAGGCAATGTTGATTTCAAAAGAGCAAAAGTAATCTTTTCTCCATCGGTGAACTTGTTTACAAAGAAGTAGGAAGACATTTGATCTAACCAATTTTCTACTACATCAACATTGATTTTGCCTTCAAATGTAGAAATATCAATATTTACCTAGACCATGAAGGGTGTTGGGGCATAGAAAGGACGTTCCCTGGATGAGGAGCTAGGAAGTGGAGCCACAGAGCCAAGATTTCCCATCGAAAGTGTTTCAAGAATTTGGGCAAATTGTTGTAGCATCTGCGCTTGTTGCCATTGGAGGGCTTCATTCACCATTTCCTTGAAAGGATTGGATGTCTTGGTGTCGTCTGCCATTTGAAGTCATTTAGAGTGAATAGGTGGAAAATTTGGAAGCTCTGTTGTTTCCCACCCAAGCTTCTTTTAGCCTGACCTCGTCCTTGGGATCATACACTCTCAAGACAAACCGCTCTGATACCACTGATCCAAAACTCAAAAGTTCTGGTTGATAAATATTTGAATATCATAGAAATAACATAGTAACAATGAATTCTCTGAGAAGATATGTAGTATTACTCAAGATCGCAATACAAATATATGCTTATCTCTTGAAATAGATGTATGTCTTCACATTTTGAGTTACCTCTTCATTTATACACATTTTGAAAGCATGGGGAGGATGTGGAAGGTCACCAATCTTGAGGGAGATTAAGTGGTTCAACTTCCAAAATTTAAAACATTACAGAATTTGAGGAATTACTATTTTTAGAAACTTACTATTTTTAGACTCCAATATTAAAATTAAAATTTGAGGCACTTCCATTAAGTTTTTGGGGGTAAAAATTTATTTAGAAAAGCCACATGCCATTTCATGATGTTCTCCTCATTCTTAGCTTTCCAACGATTCAAACGGTGAGTCAAATTGAGCTATGGTCCAAAAGTTATGGCTCCTGAAAGTTTCGTCATCGAATGGGGCAGAACTGTCACCTGAATTGTCATCTAAATTATTGCCTAGATCATTCCTCCCTCCTTGAAAAGTAATGGTCCCCATTGCGTCAATGTTCCCCATCAAGTGTGGTAGTTATTTCTTGATTTAATTCTCTGTGAGCCACTCACCTTGATGGTTAAGCTGGTCCATTTTGACCACTCGATAAAGTGGAATAAAGCATCCTCTTGTTGTCTTCATCTAGGTATCCACAATCTAATCCTCTTCCATTAGAGCAAAACTCTGTGGATCAAGCTCATCAATGTTGAGTTGTTCTACTACAATTAAAGTGTCCAAGAGAGGTGGGTGATATGGTTTGAGGAGCTCCACATTGAATATTGGATGCAGACCAAGGTAGGCTGGTAGGTTCAACTCAAAAACATTTTCTCCAACTCTTCTGGTGATGGTGTAGGGACCATATCACAGAGGCTGAATCTTTCTATGTGGGCCTGCAAGTCATTCCTTCTAAAGCCACAACCAAACCTTGTCATTTGGTCTTTCCTCATGGGTCTGTGATGAAGCAATAATGGTGTTAGGCTCAGTATCTACAATTTCTTCTTCATCCTCTTCGATTGTGGGTTGTGTATGAGGTAGAGTAGTAGATGTCGAGTGTTGTGACTCCGAAAGCAATGACTTGATGGCTCGACATTCTTATTTGGATTGAGTTCCAATTTTTTGGTAATCACACCATTTTCTAGCCTTCCCTTTCTGGGATTTCTTATCCTGAAACTCCTTTTGCTTCCAATTTTGGCCTCGTGTTTGACCTTCTTTGTCACTTTTCCTTTTTGAGGGTTGACTCTTTTTATTCTTTCTACCATGCTTCTGTTCAATCTTCACTACAAATTTGTATGTCTCACCATGGGTTTCCAAATTGAAGAGTTCCATTTCCCCCTGTATGTACCATTGTAGTCCACCACGATATTTGAGAGTCTTATGTTTCTCACTTTCTTGAATGCCCAATCTTGCAGACAAAGAATGAAAAGTGTTTGTGTAATCTTGAACAGATTAGTCTTTACCTTGGCAAATTTGTTACCACTGTATGTACAAATCATCATATGCTCCGATGGGATAGTATTCTTCTTTCACCACTTCCACAAAATCATCCCAGGTTGGTTGCACCTCAAGGCCAATGTCATCTGTACTGAACCTCTTTTTGTACACTTCCCACCAATTTTTCATAGGCAATGTTGATTTCAAAAGAGCAAAAGTAATATTTTCTCCATCGATGAACTTGTTTATAGAGAAGTAGGAAGACAGTTGATCCAACCAATTTTCTACTGCATCAGTATTGATTTTGCCTTCAAATGTAGGAATATCAAAATTTACCTAGACCTTGAAGGGTGTTGGGGCACTGAAAGGACATTCCTTGGATGAGGAGCCAGGAAGTGGAGCTGCGGAGCTAGGATTTCCCATCGAAAGTGTTTGAGGAATTTGGGAAAATTGTTGTAGCATCTACGCTTGTTGCCATTGGAGGGCTTCATTCACCATTTTTGTGAAAGGATCGGATGTCTCAGTGTCGTCCGCCATTTGAAGTCATTTGGAGCGAACATGTGGAAAATTTGGAAGCTCTGTTGTTTCCCACCCAAGCTTCTTATAGCCTGACCTTATCCTCAGGATCATACACTCTCAAGACAAACTGATCTGATACCACTAATCCAAAACTTAGAAGTTTTGGTTGATAAAAATTTGAATAGCAGAGAAATAACATAGTGACAATGAATTCTCTGAGAAGAGATGTAGTATTACTCAAGATCGCAATACAAATATATGCTTATCTCTAGGAAGAGATGTTTGTCTTCACATTTTGGGTTACCTCTTCATTTATACACATTTTTAAAGCATGGGGAGGATGTGGAAGGTCACCAATCTTGAGGGAGATTAAGTGGTTTGACTTCTAAAATTTAAAACAATACAAAATTCGAGGAATTACTATTTTTAGAAACTTACTATTTTTAGACTGCACTATTAAAATTGAAATTTGAGGCACTTACATTGGGTTTTTAGGGGTCAAACTTCATTGAGCTTATCTCCATCCCATTTCATGATGTTCTCCTCATTCTTAGCTTTCCAACGGTTTTAACGGTGAGTCAATTGGAGCTTCGGTGCAAAAGTTATGGCTCCCGAAAGTTCCGTCATCGAATGGGGTGGAACTGTCACCCGTATTGTCACCTAAATTGTTGCCTAGATCAAATTCATTGTTGATTTTTCTCTCATTCTAACCACAAAGTATCGGTATGTAGGTCCTTATTATTTCTTAGAATAATGGCATGTTCAATTTTTGTCCTTGCATTGAAATCCCCCACTAGCATTATGTTCCTTAACTTACTATAAACTGAAATGTCCCTCTTTAGGGATGTGTATGGGTCTTCATGGTCCAAATCACACTTCTTATAAGAGTTGAAATTTTTGGGGCAAAGTAACATGCAACTATGATAACAAGTTCAAATTTAATATAACACTTTTTTTAATGGAGAATTTTGAAATCGGTATGAGCGGGAAAAGAATTGGGGAGAATCTGGCAGGAGGAACAGATCCAGGTGGAACAGTAGAGGAAGGAGGAAAACGTGGAGGGTCAGGATTCCTAACTGAGGTAGACACAAAAAAGCCGTTAGCAGTCTCTGAGTTCTATAGTGGGGCCGGAGAGTCTCCATCGAAAGAAGCAGCAGAACTATCCACGGAGACAGCGAAAGACAAAACTATTTTTAACACAGAGAAGAACCTTGAAAGGCAGAAAGGGGCCCACGAACAAAGGACCTGGTCATCGCTGTTTGGGAAAAAACCAACAGGGAAATCCATCTTCCCCCCGGTGACATCAAAATCTTGCTGGGAGAAAGGTGAGTTTCAAATATTCATCCCAGATCCATTACTTGATTTTTCGGTTTCTTCAATGGATCTCACCCTAGTAGGGAAATTTCAAGGAGCAAGACCAAATATAGATTCACTCAGGTCTATGACCAAAAAGAGATGGGCCATACGTGGAGAAGTTGACATTGCACCTATGGTGAATGGTTTTTTCTCCTTCATCTTTAACTGTGAAGAAGATCTGAATATGATCCTGAGCGAAGGACCTTGGTCTTTTGGAAGAAGCACCCTTACTATCAAGAAATGGGAACCAAATATGGATTTATCTGATTCTTTTTTCTCAACAACTCCTGTTTGGGCGAAGCTACCTGGGCTCCCTTTAGAATACTGACATGAGGACATCTTCAAAGGAATAGCTTGTTCATTTGGTGAGTTAGTGGCTGTGGATAAAGCCACGGCTTCAAGAACTAAACTCCAAAGTGCCAGAATCTACGTTAAAGTGGCGGATCTAAACCTCCTTCCCAAAAAAGTGGATCTTATATCCAAACTTGGTAAGAAAACCCAAGTGATTGTTTTCGAAGATCTGCCAAACTCTTGTTATGTGTGCAAGAAGCAGGGGCATTGGGCTAAGAACTGCCCCAATAGGGGAAGACCCACTTCAAAAAAATTTCAAGTAGGGAAAAATATTAAGACCCAACAAAAGAAAATATGGAAGGTTAAAGAAGACTATCGAAAGATAGGGAAGCCTCAAGAGGCCTTAGCTGACCTACACACAGATAAGGTTATTTCTACTGCTTCAGTAGAAGTGAACGACCCTAATATAAAAGGAAAAATAGACCCCCTTGTAAAGACTGTTGATGTCCTGATGGAAGAAAAGGGGAAGGGAACTGAGGACAAAGTATTAGATCTTCTATCTGAAGAAGAGGTTATTGTTTCTACTCAGAATTCTTAAAGCTTAGAAATTCAAGTTTCAAAGATGCATGATAATGAAGAATTAGAGGAAGGAGAAGTAGATCCTGAAAGAAGAAACAATATAGAAGAAGTTGAGGATGAATTGAGTGAAGGTCAGCTCGGGGAAAAGCAGGATGAACCAAAGGTCGAAATTACTACTCCAGCTAAAGAGGTCCTCAAGGCAGAAGAAATGGTCGAAGATGGTAAAAAATCTAAAAACCAAAAGATTAAAGGAGAGATAAAGAACAACTCTAACCACATTATGACAAGAAACAGTGGAGTGAAAGCTAATAGCTCTCAAAGGAGTAAAGGAGGAAAAGAATCTGGAAAACAAGCCAAATTAAAACCGGATGTAGGTTCGTCAGAAAAACTTGGGAAAAAATCTGCTAAGAAGAACACAGAATTGGAAAGCAAGCTCAATATAGCAGATGGAAAGCAGAAAACCATGGGGCATTATATGAACAACAACAAAAAGAAATGAAGATTCTTAGTTGGAATATAAGGGGTCTAAATAGCCTTCTTAAAGTAGATCTTGTTAGGAATTTTGTTAGAGAGCAAAAGCCAGATCTCCTTCTGCTTCAAGAAACTAAAATGAGTAAGGAGAAAGCAGAACAGATCAAAGACTTTACAAATTACACCTTTAAAGCTAGTAGCTCTGAAGGCGCTTCGGGAGGTACTGCGATTTTATGGAGAAAAAATCTTTTTGCTGGTTCGATTCTGATGGAAAGTAAAAACTTTTTGGCGGTTAAATTAACAAATGTTGACCAAAAGGATAGTTGGTATGTTGTTAATATTTATGCTCCTAATATCAGGAATGAAAGGAAAAAGGTATGGGAAACTCTCTCAAAGCTCAGACGGAATGATCACTGTGGGCGTTGGATTTTAATGGGAGACTTTAATGTCCCTCTATATGATTATGAGAAAATGGGTGGTAATACAATTCAAATGGAAGGGAGAATTGACCTTATGGAGTTTATAAGCAAAGAAGGTTTAATGGATGTGGAGCTGCAAGGAATTCAGTACACCTGGAGCAATAAGAGATTGAACAAGGAATGCATTCAGGCCAAGCTTGATAGGGCTCTTATCTCCCCAAACTGGATAAAAGACTATAATTGCAAGTTGGAAGCACACCACAGAATAGGCTCAGATCATTTCCCTCTAATATTCTTAGTGGATAAACTAAACCAAAAAAAGAATCATCCTTTCAGATTTGAAAAGATGTGGCTGCAGCATCCACAGTTTGAAGACAAAATAAAAGAGTGGTGGAATATCTCCATAGAGGGATCAGCTCTCTTTCGAGTTGTTTCCAAACTCAAAAACGTTAAAAAGAAAGTTAAGAAATGGAATAAGGACTGTTTTGGAAATATTTTTGTGGAAAAGAAGATCATCAAGGAGAATATCAGAAGAATATAGGAAAAAATCCAGCAATATGGATATACTTCTGAATCCCAAAGAGAAGAAAGCGAACAATTGGTTCAGTACCAAGACATAATAACTAAGGAGAAAATTTATTGGAGACAAAGATCAAGGGTGCAATGGTTGAAAGATGGAGATAAAAATACTAAGTTTTTCCACCTCTCCACTTTGAAACATAGAGCGAAAACACATATTCATCATTTGAAAAAAGGAGCTCAGAAGATAACAGAGGAAAAGGAAATTAAGGAGGAAATGATTTCATTTTTCTCCTCCCTGATGAAGGCAGATAGAAACATCGACTTGAAAGGTCAGGCTGACATTCTACGAGTGATTCCCCCATTGATCACGAAGGAGCAAAATAATATGTTATGTTCTATACCTAAGGAGGAGGAAATTTTTAAAGCTGTAAGATCTCTTGGAGGAGAAAAAGCTCCCGGACCAGATGGTTTCCCCATGTTCTTTTTTCAAAAGTTTTGGAAACTTATAGGAAAGGATGTCAGTAATGCGGTGAAGGAGTTTTTTGGAGCTAAACAGATGCTGAAGGAAATTAATGCCACTTTTCTATGCCTTATTCCGAAGAAAGCAGGTGCGGATAGTCCTGATCAGTTCAGGCCGATTAGTTTGTGCAACTCCCTCTATAAGATAATCTCCAAAGTTCTTACGACCAGACTAATCCTTGTAATCCCCTCTATAATTGCTGATCAGCAAAATGGATTCATTCTTGGCAGACAAATCCTCAACTCAGTTATAACGGCCCATGAGAATATTCATTCACTTCTCAAATCCAACACCGAGGGGTTCTTAATGAAAGTAGATATAGCTAAAGCATACGACAGGGTGGATTGGCATTTCCTTTTTAAAAGCCTTATTGCCTTTGGATTTGAACAAAGAGTGGTGGATATTATTAAACAGTTGATATCTACTACTTCTATAGCTGTGTTCGTAAATGGGACCTCGTCTCATTTTTTCAATCCGTCTAGGGGATTAAGACAAGGGGATCCTATATCCCCTATTCTGTTTATTATCATGGCAGATAGTATGGGACGATACCTTGGGGACTTGGTTCATAGAAGTCAGTATAAAGGTTTGAGACCCTCTTCGCATCCTTTATCTTGCTCCCATGGTCAATTTGTGGACGATACTATTTTCATGGGACAGTCTGAAGTTACTGAAGCAAGGACTCTTAAGGAAGCAATTAATCTGTACACCTCTGCCTCTGGACAACTGATAAACTGGAATAAAAGTGCAGTTTTCTTTACTAATACCCCAGTTTATAGACAAAACAAAATTGCTAGAATTCTTGATTGCTCTATAGGCTCTTTTCCTTCCATATACCTTGGTCTCCCTTTTGGATTGAAAGCCCCTGAAGCTTTTTGGGAAGGTCTTATTAATAAATTTAGTAAGAAGTTAGCAGGATGGAAAGGTTGTCTTCTTAGCCAAGGAGGAAAGTTAACTCTCCTCAAAGCAAGTCTTCAAAGTATACCCACGTATGCTTTGAGTCTTTTTAAAATCCCCTCTAAATTTGCTGAGGCAATTGAAAAAATCCAAAGAAACTTTCTTTGGTTAGGTTCTAAGGAGAAAAGGAGAATGCCTCTTATTGCATGGGATAACATTTGCAAACCGGTTAAGGATGGTGGACTTGGTATAAGGAAAATAAGAAGTATGAACACTGCCCTTTTAGCTAAACAGGGATGGAGGGTCTATCAAGAAAATAAAGAATGGAGTAAAATATGGAAGCATAAGTATTTATTTAAGGCACAGTCACTTCATGACTTCTTTATTACTCCAGATATTTCTCATCCGTCTGCTATTTGGGGGGCAGTCCAGGGAACAAAACATGTTCTTGAAGAAGGTAGTGCATGGAAAGTAGGTAATGGTAAAAAGGTGAAATTCTGGGAAGATATTTGGGTAAGAGGCAAACCCTTACAGGAAGAAATCCAAGATAAAGATGTAATAGAAAGATGTAAACAAAGAGTGGGGATAATGGTTAATCAATACTGGCAGAACAACACTTGGGTAAACCTCACTGACTATGATCAAGATCTCAAGGATATTCAATTATCCCTAAATGCTATATCCCTATATCCTAATCAAGAAGATAAAATTGTTTGGTATCAGGAGCCAAGTGGATAGTTTAAAGTCTCTTCCATCTTCATCTCCAAGGGAAATGGCAGAAAACCGTTATGGACAAGAGCCTGGATTAAGGGGCTCATTCCTAAAATCAAGTTCTTTTTCTGGACCCTTCTCCAAAATAAAATTTTGACTCTGGATAATTTACAGAAACGCGGAATCAATATTGTTAACAGGTGTATTCTGTGTAAGAGAGACCTTGAAGATAGAGATCATCTGTTTGTGAATTGTTCCTTCACTCAGCTTGTTTGGAAGGAGGTTCTCAATCTGTGGGGCATTACATGGATTCATCAAAAGAATGTTGAACTTTCTCTCAAAAGCTGGTATTACCCTTCAAAGAATCTTGAAGTTCTATTCTTATGGAAAATTACTCTTCCCCATGTCTGGTGGGGAATTTGGAAGGAAAGAAATAATCGAATATTCAGAAACAAAGAGCTCCCTGGATGGGTGGTTGGCCAGAACATCATTAGAGCTCTAAAGGAAAATTTTTCTTCTCAAAAAAATCCAAGATCTAATCTCAATGTGGATAATCCTCTGAGGAAGGATATTATTCTCAGTGAACCTGATAACCCCAGATCAGGTGTGACTTGGATTAGTCCACCTCAAGATTGGATTAAAGGTAACTTTGACGGTGCAGCAAAAGGGAACCTGGGAAATGCTGGTTGTGGTGGTGTTCTGAGAAACCATGTGGGAAGGGTTATTGATGCTATTGCAATTCCCATTGGTATAGCTAATTGCCACATTGCCGAAGCTACAGCTGCCCTCTAGACCCTTAAATTAGCTGTGGACTCGGGATATTCCAAATTGTGGCTTGAAGGGGACTCTTTGAATGTTATAAATATCCTTAATAATAAGAATATTGTGTCTTGGACCATAGAGGATAAGGTAAAGGAGATGAAAACTCTTTTGAACAAATTTGAAGAAATAAAAATCACCCATACCTACCGTGAAGCCAATGGTGTTGCAGATTGGCTTGCCAATTGTGCTGTCCGGGAAGGGCAAAAAGCGAGGTGGGATGAAACCTTAGTAAGGAACGTGGATTTAAGGGCTATCATTCGTCTCGATGCCACACATGTGAAAGAAGGGAGGATTGGAGTGTAATAAAATCTTAATGAGTAGGAGGAGTGGCAGCACGGGGAAAGGAACCCAATTATTAAAAAGCAAGGCCCTCAATAGGGAGAAGCGGATCCTGAAAAGCCATAAACAAATTCGACGTCCCAATCAACTTGATAGCAGGAGGATCCAGGGTAATATCCACAGTAATTGGGTTTCAAAGAAAATGAGTATGGCGCGTGAAAGGAAGGGTGAACCCCGTAAGCAGGAGCCCAAGAGCTGTGCAGAATGGAGAGAGAAACCCCAAGTCTGGAAAATTATGCAGAAAGGAAATGTAACTAGCTACATGGAAAGACTCCATGGCTCTAAGCCGCATATCACGACGGCCTTCTTCAAAAATTGGTCTGACGACAGAGTCACCCTGCATGGTATAACCGTAAATTTAACTAAGGATTTTCTTGCTGAGGTTACAGGGTTGTCAATGGAAGGAATCAAATTTTCAAAGCAGACCAGCATTTTGAACAAGGCATTTTGCAAGTTCCCCAAAACGGATGAGGAGGAGCAGAAGTTGGTCAAAAATGGGGATTTTTATGAGCTGGATTAGATTAAAGGGATATGGAGGGACGTCCTAAGCTGTATAAGGGAGTACTTCATCCTGGACGGTAGAAGCAAACGAGTGCATAAGTTCCATTTTGTCTTCCTCAACCACTTCAAGCATAAGGTTAGCTTGTCTTTTCCTTTCTATCTTCGCTACTCCCTGATTCAAAGCCTTTATGCTCATAGGAAAAAGGATTTGCGCCCTATTCTTCACGAAGGCCTAATTCTGCTTATTGAAGGCTATTACAAGAATAGGGCACTGGTTAAGTATCCCAAACAGGGGAAAAATAAGTTGCCAGGGAATAAAAAGAAAGAAAATGTAAGCAGAAGAGGAAAAATTAAGACCCCTAGTCCTAATAAATAGAATGCAGAAGAAGAAAGGGGTCGGGAAAGATTTGAAGAACCCGAGGAGGAAAAATCGGAGGAAGAAGATGGAACAGAGAGTTGGGAAACCAACTCTAGTAATGATGAAGAATGATCGGAGGAAATTGAAAAGGATAAAGACAATACTGAGGAGGATTCTGTTACCAGAACAGAAGAGATGGAGGAAAACCAGAAAGTGGCGGAGGAAGACACTGTCCAGGAAGATCCTGGTGAGGACCCAACTTCTAAGAAAGAAAAGGAAATATCTATCCAAGAAGATATTCAAAACATGGAGATGGAAATTGAAGATGGAATCAATGAGCGGGAACAAAAGAGCAAAGATGACTTCTTTGAAGAAGATAGGAATAGCCCGAATAAAAAGTCTGAGGATTGGAGAGGAAAGAATCAGAATGATGAAATATACACCCCTATGACTTGGGTTAACAGTAAAGCTGAGTCTTCTTCCCAATTAGATTCCTGGCTGTGTAGGGAGATTATTGATCTCAAGAAAAAAGCAAAAACTTTGGAAGATTCTCTGAAAGCTGCTTGGAACAAAGTAAACAACATGGAAAATCAGTTAAGCGAGATCCCTGTGAAGCTCAAAGCTTACGAAAACAATCTCCGGGAGTTAATAAAGGATAACAAAAAGAAAATGGAGGAAGTAACGTCCAACATTTGTGCAGCAGCTATCAATATAGGTAAACGAGCCAATGAGGAGACCAAAGCACTAGAGGGTCCCAGCAAAAGGACAAGGCAAAGTTCCAGAAAGAAAGATACACAAAAAGGAGCGTTGCTGGAGGTTACCACCCATGAAACTGCTTTGAAAGAAAAAGAAGCCATGAACTTGATACTGGAACTGGATGAATAATCTGGTCCTGCTTGTTGGTAAAGAAACTGGTACAGATCTTTGTTTTTCTTTTGTTAGCTTTTGTTTGTTGTATCTCCAGACTTCTGTTTCTGGGTTTTGACCGGATGTATCTCTTATGGTTTCAGGACCATTCAAAACCTGATTTTGCTACTTCTCTGTAGTGTTTTGTAGGCGTTGCCTGTGGGCTTTGTTGTTCTTTTTTTTTGCTCTCTGTTAAAGGGTTTCGGGGCCCCTTCAAAACCTGCTTTTACCTCTAATCTAAAACATGCAACTATGATATCTACATGTCAATTTATATGTTTCTAATCCATACATATTTTTTATTTATATTATGTGTATCTATTCTTATAATTCTACCCCAGGTATTTTTTTAAATTATTGTCCTTGCATTGGAATCCCCCACTAGCATTATGTTGCCTAGCTTAATATAAATTGAAATTTATCTTTTTAGGGATGTGTATGGGTCGTCACAGTCAAAATCACACTTCTTATAAGAGTTAGAATTTTGGGGGGTAAAGCAACATGCAACTATGCTATCTGTCATGTCATTTTTTACGATTCTAATCCATACATATTATTTATTTGCATCATGTTTTTCTATTCTTATAATTCTACCCTAAGGATATTTTACAAAACCATTATTCTTGTGATCTTTTCCATTTTTTGCTGCCTAATTCCATACGATTGCTTTCCTGTACCCACAAAATTTATATATGCACCACATGGGTTGTCAATTTTATATAATAAAAATGTTTAATACAAACACCTCTATAAAGGGCCAATGTGCCTCAAAGCATCATAAAATGAATTAGATATACATCAATGTGATCAAAAAAATCTACAAAATAAATCTCAAAAACTTATCTTCCTCTTATGGAAGGGTGTTAAAGCAATACAATGACTAGGGCTATCACTCTGACAATACCTCCTACTCATCTCTTCTCTTATCACTCCTCCACTCTTTGTTAGTATGTGGCTAGGAGGGTGGCCACTACCCAATCCTCCCTCTGAAGTTATCTACCCAGTCCTGTGACTAGAGGCTACACTACCTCTTCCCCTCACCATGGTGTCCCTCAGTGCCTCTGCTCTCTTTTCCCTCACCAAAAGGGTATTATTCTTTGTCCTCAATCTCATCAACATAGTCAAGGCATGGTATGCTATGGAAAATACATCAATGTGATGCCCAATCCCTATAAGAAGCCCATGATCCACTAGTAATTGATCACATGTCTAACTAGTGCTCAACTATAATAGATTAATTAGGGTATCCCTAATCATCTACCTCCATATGCCCATAATATATGCAATCATAAGACACACAAGATGCATTAGATCCAACTGGCATGATAAAAATTGAACATATATATAAAGCATCTAAGTAACTAGGAGGAAATCAAAACATGATTTTTTGTAATCATGAAAAAACAAAAAAATAATTTACCTAGATCTCCCTCCTGTCACTTAGGATTAGAGTCATCATCCATATCCTCCTCCTCATCAATGTCCAAATTCTCCTCTAGCTCAACATGAACTAGGCCCTCACCCTCACCCTCTCCATATCCTAACTATTGCTACTACATAGGCCCCTATAGTGGTGGTGGCAGTGGTGGACCCATCTATTGCTACTGACCTGCTCTAACCTACCCTTCCCCTCCTTTAGCTACCTGTAGAACTAGTCAGGTGATGTGTATTTCCCTCACTAGCAGATTCCATGCAAGTCATCCTAGCCTTACATCTCTCACCTCATGAGTCCCCTTATACATAACTCTAGGGATGGGGAGGTTGTCTGCATAAAGTATACCAAACTATTGGGGCATCCAATCCATAAGATGTGCCTCAACCTATAATAGTCTATCTTGAACCTATGTATCTCCATGGATGCTATAAGGTAGGCTAGCTCATTATCCCATTGTCTAGCCATGTCCTAGTAGGGTAGGGAAATCAAATTATCCACTATCAAAGACCCCACAATCTAGTACAAAGCATGAAAAGGTGCTACATCTATCCACCTGGTGGCTCTGATGTCTCTCGATGCCTCGATTAGTACTCTCCTCTGATAGGAATCATCCTCTCATAAACCTAACCCATAATGATAGTCAAGTGGGTAATGGAGATATCTCCCAAGTTATCCACTCAATACAGGTACCTATAGGTCTATAGCAACATTTCTTGGCCCTAAGCATAATGCACTCCTCTCTCCTCTATATGTTGAATGATCGATGACCAATTGTATAAAAACCTATTAGTCTCCTTGTCCCCCACTGACTAAGAGGTAAGGATACCAATGATGTCTTTCCTTAGGGTGGGAATATATGATCTCTCTATTCGAGAAAGTCTCACACCACACTTCACACCAAGTTGGGTGTGTCAACCTCTCTAAAGTGCTCCACCCAACTATGGGCCTTATGCTAATTATCAACATCATGAATAAACACTAAACACCTGGTTGTAGGAAGATTGGTAATCCGATATACATCCATGAGAGTGATCATCCACTCTCTTATGTCTTAATGGAACATGAAGGTGTTCTAGTGAGGGTCTTAATATGTGAATAAGCTGCATAGTAACCAAATAGAAGAAGGGGTGATCCCACTCACATAATATGAAAAATCCCTACTCAATCAAGCAAGGCCAACTCATCAATCATCAAAAGCTATAAAACTTGAGGGAGCCACTCCTGATCCTGAGCTTTGCTCCATTAGACATAGGCCTCTACAATAAATAAAGAGACCTTATATTAGTCAGTCAATTGAGAAAACCTATCTCACAATCTAAATAACTCAAAAATCTTAACTTTCTTATACACTTTCAAAACCAACCCTATTTGTTGGAGGTAGTTTTGAAACTACCCTATGGTATTTGAAAAATTGCTTCAAGGTAGAAATGTAACTACCTTAGGGCATTACACAACTTCCCAATAGCAAAAACACTGTAACTACCCTATAGTGGTTACATAACTACCACCTACAATAAGTAATAGTTTCATAACCCAAATGATGGTTCTACTAGCCACCGATGGGTTCCACAAAACCCTCCTAAAACCCATAACAAACCATATAAATCTTAACAAATAGAGAAAAATTCTAGTCTACCCTCCCCCATGGTGCTCACCAAGTAAAAAAAATTAAATTTGACTATATTTTAGCTCAATTTTGAACAAATTTCTAAAATTAAGGCAAAAACAAAAAGTTAGCAAAAATAAACCTAATTATGCCCAATTACACCTATTGATGGTACATTTGTCATCCTTGCATCATCCTCTCTCTAATGACTACTTCTGAGTTTGAAATGGTCATTGACAAACCAAAGCTCAAAAATCTCCTTTAATGCAAATGACACAAATGAATTATTTTGGCAAGTTTTTGAATATATTGGGCCCCAAACTAGTCATTTTATTTCAAAAGTTTTCCTTTTTTGGCATAATATCCCGCATTTGAATTTATTCTTAGATACATATGTATTATTTTTTTGGATATTATAAATCAATATTTTATTATTGACACTTTAACGACATTTCTCTCTTTTGTATCACATTTTAATGGTTTTGTAGTTACACATAGCTTCACACCAGGTCTAGTTCCCTGACATGATGATCTAGGTAGTATGATTCTCTTCACACTTATGATATGTATTTTCTCCTTATTTTGATTATATAGCCTACTTTTGTTCTTGTTTAAAAGTTTCACTTGAATCTCATCTTCTATCTACAGGTTTTATGGGGTCTCGATAGGCTTAGTTCCTCTATATAGGTAAATAAGGTAAGTATATCTAAGCTCTCATTTCCTTTTATATACCTTTTTCAGGACTACACCTTGTCAATTCATGACAAACCACCCTCCTGAGGGGTAATATGTATGCACCTAAAAATTAAATAGTATAACATTTTTGATTCAAATCTGATGATAATATAATGACCTCTTCTTTTGTGCTTCGTAGGGAACTCTCTAGCTCTAACCCCCCTCTACACTTCCACATTCCTCTTTTGACCCCTCTCGACCCCTTTGATCATGACCTTCCTAGTCATTTCTTCAATGTTTTAAAAACTATGAGTATCAAAATCATTGCCTAAGGTGACAGAATCACCCCAACTAGTTACGAAACCACCCTTAGTTTTCATAATCGTCATGGAAGTTATGAAAAATAAGAGGTAGTTTTACCATACAAGGGTGGTTTTTTATTAAATTAGGGGTGGTTTCATTTTCTCATTGGGTGGTTTTATTGACATAAGTGACGGTTTTATAATTTCCCCTTGTATAGGGTGACAGTTCCATTATAGTAGAAATGCCTTCCAAAATTAGCTCTTGTAACTCCCATTTTCACATGTTTTTCATAATTAGCTTTATGTTTATTGTTCTTAACACTTATATTCACTTCCAATCATACCTAGCTCACTCACTCTTCTAATTTTAGCCTTCTTCAGTTCATCTCAAGTTGAACTCACTATCACCCTTAGTTGAATTCTCCCATGCAAACTCCATTCTCTTCCTATAAGAAGACTAATTTTGGCTTGATTTTAGATCCAAAAATTACCAATAGAGATTGTTATCGAGAAGCTTTTTTAGCCACAACCCTGCTACAATTGCCATAAGATTCAACCCCTAGTATTTTCAAGTTTAATACATAGTTGTAAATGAACAAGTGCCACTGGTGAGAGAAACACAAACCTTAAAATACAAGGCATCAACCAACCTCAATTTAGTTGATCTTATTTTTATGGATCATGTCTTCCCCCCTTTCTATCTTTTTACAAAGTTTATGAATCCTTTAGCTTGAGAATTTCTTGAATTACATAAAGAGCATACAGAGCTAGCAAGCTAAAGATTGTCTTATCAACACACTACTTGCACTTCAGTTGATTTATTTCAGAATCAGGTTGGAGTTATTTTGATTTCTAGTATCCATTATTTGTTATATTAGATTAATTTTTGATTGAAACTCACTTCTATTAATTAAAAAAAAACTAATAGTACAATGCTAGTCATACAAAAAAATGGGTAGAAAATTCATACCCCAAATACCAAACCAAACTAAAAATTGCCTTAAGAGAAACCAAAGTCCAAAATAACTGGCCATAACCTAGTCAAAAACCATAGTTAAATTAAATCAAGTGCACATCAATCATAAAATGATATTGAAATTAACACAAACATCAAGGAACACATTAAGTAATAGCTACAAATATGGTGGCTGGAAGAGGAGGCAAAGATAGAGGGTCTTGAGGCTTCCCTCCCCAACCATCTTGGCTAGGGGATCTTCATCATGCAAAGGGGTCCTCCACCCCCTCACCACCATTGTCTTTGCTTCTATTAGATCCTCTTAGAGCAAATGTCTAGTGAGAATGAGGACATGAGCTCCTTCTAATTTGATACCTCTAATTGCAAGATCAGTGGTGCCTCCTCCCACACCCATGACCCCCATAAGGAGAGTGACAAGGCAGGGGTTTAGGTAGCTCATGACTAACTAGACAAGGATCATTCCCCCTAGTGGTCTAAGAGGACCTATAGATGATGAAACTTGATTTGGACCATGTCTATTTGACTTTGACTTTGGAGGGTAATGTTAGCAATCACAACAACTTTGTTCATTACATAATTTTTTTTCCATAATCTCATTATTAAAACATGCTTTATTTCTAGATTTCCAAATCTAAAACAAAATTTTAGTATGAAAAATATGCCAAAATTTTTTACATCTTGAATGTTAATATGACTTGTTATTGTGATTATATTAGTTTCCATTTTAAAACAGAAAACAAGTAAATTTGATAGTGGAATATATCTACATCTTTCATTTGTCTTTGCTACCAAAAACATAATTAGTTTTAATTTATGCTTGCATTCAATAGATTAGTTTTCTTTCAAGTTAACAACACCTCTTTTAAATCATTAAAAAAATAGATATTATCAAATATTCAATTCATTTCTAGCCAAGACAACTTTTCTTCATTCAAGATCTAGACAAACTTCTTGTACTTAAAACAATCATTGGGTAAACACAAAAACATAGGCAACTGTAGGTAAATGTATGAAGGTTTTGAATTGATAATTTTATTTGATTTAAATAATTAAAAGCATTATTATTTATCTCTTTCAAAACATAAAAAATAGAACTTATATCTTTTGTTTTTATCCTACCAATTCATTAGAAAAAGGTTGTTTATAGTAAGTTAGAAACCCTGAGAAACTAACCTAGTTTTCTTACAAGGAAGGTTCATAACAAGTGTTTAATTTTTGTTGTTTTAAATAACATATCTTATCATATTACTTTTGAAAAATATATTTAATTCATGAATTTAGTCCATATCACATAAACCAATAAAAAATAAACAAAAACATTGCATAAATAGATCTAGGAAAAATCAACATCTTGCATAGTAGTATAAGTTTCTTCCCTCTCTCATTGTGTGCATTAAAAATATAGAAAAGGATAAGAAAATTATTTTGATTTCAATTGTTTTTAGTTTTATTATTATTTAATTTTATCACTTTATTTTTAACAAGTATTCTTTGGTTAAAAACCTAGAAAATCCTAAAAATAATCAACAACAAAAGGCTTATCATTTGCGTAAGCAACCACATAACAAAAAAAGACTTGCCATTAATGCAAGCAACCACATAACAAAAAAATACTTGCCATTCCTGAAGGTAACCACATCATATCAAAAGCCTTGCCCATCTATGTAATCAAAAATATCCTACATAATCCTTGTTCATTCGCACAAGTAATACATATCAAAGCCTTGCTTCAACGTTCCAACAAGCACACTTTACAAGCCATTGACTGAACAAACTCATATGATTTCCCCTAGATTCCACCTAGTCTCTTTTAGCTGACCCTTCTCAAGACACTAGATGTTGTCTGACATGGGTTATTACCTAAGGTTAGAGCACCTGGTCCAAAAATTATCACACAATATGACATTAGTTTTGAATTGAGATGTGAGGTCTTTCGATCCACTCCAATTCCCTACCTCATGATAGAGACCTTAACTAATTTAGAAGAATAATAGCACATCCTTGATCTACCCATCATCATCCTCCAAAAAAATAGGGGTTGTCAATACAACATTATCTAAGCTTAGTCACCCATTCATCCCATCTTCTTCTCCTTGGGTCTAGCCTCGTATTATATCATTTACACTTAGTGGATGACATTGGCCAAGTAAAGTTAACCTGATAGAGTAGATTTTCTCCTATGAGTCATTCAACCCAATCTCCCTCATTTCCCTGAGTGTAATATTGACCAATAAATCCACCTTATTGTGATATTGGAGACTGAAGGGCATTAGATCTTTATCTCCACATAGTTTGATACTCTCAAGGAGTATCATGATGCTATCAAGGTATTTTAGTTCTATCATGATAACCCATTATTATCACCTATCCCAAATCCCTTTCCACCCAATATCCAACCACATCCCTAGCCCATCCATTACATTGAATACCTCATCCATACCTTGGGGAATCAAGTGCATACATTAGCAAGTGCTAATTTATGTGCATACAAAAGCTCATGCACAACACTATCTAGATGCTCAACATCAAAAAGAAGTGTTGCATGACACAATGTCATTGGTACAGGAGCTGCAAGACAAAATTGAGTTCTTGAAGGAAATAGATGCTACCATACATGTAGAAATGTAAAGAGATATGACACTTATAGCTTTAGGGAATGATGAGTTTTGAGAACTATGCAAGCTATTCCTTAATGAGGATATCATCCCCCTCCTCAAGAATTGGTCATGACAACAAATGACAAATCCTTTAGAGGATCATCATTTGAACCATGTGCGATAATAAGAGACCCATATTCAACCAAATAAAAATATGACAAAGAGGTCCTTTTTAATGCATCCATTGATGGTTAGATGATCCATGATATCTTGGTTGACACTGATGCATAGGTTAATATTTTAACCAAATATGCCTGGTGAAAGATGAAAATCCCCATTTTATAGCCCTCCCTACATGTTTTGTTCATAGTTAATAAGACTATCACACTACCCATAGGCATTCTTAAAGATGCCATTGTCAACATCTTGGGTGTCACATTCAAGGGTTATTTTGAAGTAATTGAGTTTACTGAAGCTGATGATTTTCCAACTCTCTTAGGTTGACCTTGGTGCTATGCAACAATGCCAACTTACATTTCAAGAAGCATTATATTAACTTTGAGAATGATACTCTGTGCATAGTCATTCCTCTAAATAATGACTAAGAATCCCATTTTTTAAAACTCATTGATGTTGATGAGGAGTCAACATAATTTATAACATCACTACCCAAGGAAATAAAAATGTAGATCCTACTCCACATGGCATCTTATGCTAGGAAGACACGTAGTCCATTTCTAACACTACTAGTATCACTTGAAATCAATGGGTTCAAGGCACATATTATTTGATAAGGCATGTCTGTGGTGTCCTTGATAGCCACCTAAGTCCCTCCTCCAAGCTCCCTCTATGTCACAAAACTATTCGCCTCATTGGTCTACCATGTTTGAGGTTGGACCATGCACCTCGATTCCATGGCCAAATAGAGGTCAAGGACTATTTATAATAGTTAGAAGATTATTATGTTGATGAAGATGAATGGTTGTATATGATCAAATTTTTATTTTAGGGAACCACTGCTCGATGGTGGTCAAATCATCGATACCTATTACACACATTAGAATAAGTACGCATAACCATGTATTATCGCTTCCACCATGATAATTGCATTCATGCCACCCTGAGTTATGATTAGATTGCTTCTCCAAAAGACCATCTAACAACCTGTGAAACACTTTATAATGATAAATACACATTTTTACTAGAATCTTTATGGATTCATGCCTTTTATGGTACTCTACACTCTTGGGCTAGAGTATGGTTCATCCATCAAGAAAATCATAGAGAAACAAATACCTAACAACACATCACACACAGTCTACTTACAAAATTTGGATTTTTTCTCCATAAATGGATTTAAATTTGTATTTTCAAGTAGTTTATTAGGTAGTTATAGGAGATCAGGCACCAGTTGAGGACTGCATACAAAATATGCATGGTGCACCTAAGGATAGTTTGGTCCTCTTCTAAGAACTTGGTACTCCTACCTTAACTCCATTGGATTATGAATTTTAATTTGAATATGACCATTTAGAATAGATCTAAAAGGGAAAGTAAAAGGTTGTATAATAAGTTGATGAGGGTACTAGTTATGATTTGTCTGAACTAGAATTCAACTACTTAAATTTGCATACAGAATATGGGGCACATAATTTTAGAGATACTATGTAATCTAAGTAGAAACCATATTATACACCACTCCAAACATTTTAGCACAATATTAGGATGGATGACACACCTAAAAATGGCCACTGTGGGTAATTATTGGTCTAAGGTTGAGAGTTAACAAAAAAAATTAAACTCTTGCAATAATATTAAGACATTTTCCCATAGATCTACATGGAAATGGAGTGCATCCATCATTGGGCAAGATGCACATTAAGTTGGTTGAAGGCACTTGATAAGTGAGAAAATGACCATATTGGATGAAACCTAATATGGGCACTCAAGCCAAAGAGGAAATTGATAGCATGTTATGCACTAGAGTTATTACTCCCATTGATGAATCTGAGTGGGTTAGTCTAATGGTTATCAATATCAAGAAATATGGTTGAATTCATATTTGCATGGATTACTGGCTACGCAATGTTGTTTGTGTAACTGAACCTTTCCCAATGCCTTTCACAAAATAAATTTTGGAAGGTGTTGATAGGTGTGAGATCTACACCTTCATTGATGGCTTTTTTTTTGTTATCACCAAGTATACATTGTTGAGGAAGATAAGGTAAAAATGATGTTTAAAATGAAATGGGGTTATTTTTCATATAATTTTATGCCTTTTGGCCTCAAGAATGTACTAACAATGTTCTCACACATTATGATATAAACCTTTAAATATTTCATCTACAAATTATTTTAGGTATACATGGATGACTGGACCACATATGGTTTAGTGCATGACCACTATGATAATTTGTGCCTCATGCTTGAGTGCTGCCACTAAATTTAAATTTACTTAAAGCTTAAGAAGTGCATATTTGTTACTCCATTTGGAATTATGTTAGGACACATTAATTTACCAGGAGGGACTACTGGTGGATCTGATTAAGATTGTGGTTATTATTCAACTCCTTACTCCAACCACTCAGTGCGAGGTCCATGCCTTCTTAGGTCACATAGGGTACTATCAAAAATTTATTTTGGGTTATGCTAACATAACCATGCTAATGAAATAACTAATCAAACACAATGGCCTATTCCTATGGGCCACTCAATACCAACAAGCATTTGAGGCTCTGAAGGAGAAATTGGCAACTGTACCCATTCTCTAGTTCCTAAACTAGACCTAGCCTTTTCATGTGCATGTTGATGCTTCGAGCATGGCAGTGGGCATCATCCTCAAACAACTCAGTGAGGGAAACCTTGATCATCCTATTTATTTTTCTAGCTAGAATATCACACCAATGAAATGAAACTACTCTACTATAGACTATGAGGCCTTGTCCATGGTTTATATGCTCTAGAAGTTTTGCCAATACTTATTAGCCACTCATTTTATCTCTTATATGGATCATGAAGTGCTCAGGTATTTGGTAAATAAACTAATATTTCATAGACACATATACCAATATATTGTCCTCTTTTAGGAGTTTCATTTCTCTATGGTCATGAAACTAGACAAAGTTAATTTCAGACCAAACCACTTCTCACACATTCAATCTAATAAATTGACGTGTGCCATAAAGGATGATTTACCTAATACGTAACTATTTCAAGTTCTACACATGCCCTAAGAATTGGAGGAAATTACATATTTTCTTGTAATAGGCTCAGCACCAGGCCACCTTAGCACCCTAGAGAAAAGTAGTTCATTGTTTACGCCATCCCTTTCCAACTTATTAGAGGAGACCTATATAAACTAGGATGGGATGAGGTATTATGATGGTGCATAATGCAACATGATCACATTGAAGTCATAAGGTCCATGAGGGTGTTTTAAGAGGATATTATGTTGGTGACATAACAATATGAAAGGTTCTACTACTTGGGTCATGGTGGCCTACATTATTCAAAGATGCCAAAGCTTATGTGCACCAATGTGATATCTATTAGCGCGTAGGTAAACTAGACTAAAGGGATGTCATGCCCCTTCATCTAGTGATTTCTCATGAACCATTTGAGAAATGGTCTATTGATTTTTTTGGCCCCATTTAACTTTATACGATATGGATTAGCACATACTACATCATTACTACCACAAACTATCTCACACATTGGGTTAAAATAACACCCACTCAAAATTGTATTACTACTATTGTTACCATATTTCTATGGGAAAATATCATTGAAAGGTATTGATTCCAATTTAGTTTAATGAGTTATCATGGAACCCACTTTCTCAATAAAACAATGTGCATCCTCTTGGTTGAGTTCATGATTACACACCATAAGACTACACCATATCATCCTCAAGCAAATGGCATAATTGAAGCCTTCAAAAATGTATTGGGTAATAACCTGACCAAGATTTATAATATTGGTTACATTGATTGGGATGATCATGTTTCCATAGTCTTATGGGCTTATTGGACCACATACAAAAGGTTGAACAAGAGTACTCATTTTAACTTTGTCTCTGGCACTGAAGCAATTTTACTAGTGGAGTTCCTTATGCCTTCCTCACGTATTTCTCACATTGCAAGATTGGATGAAGAATAATCCCTTAAAGTTCACTTGGATGCTTTACTTTAATTGGATGAAGCACACTTTATCACACACTAGAGTCAAGGGTTTGATAAATACAAATAAATAGCCTAGCATGACCGACACATCAAAACTAAATTTTTTCATCTTGGTATGCATGTATTGGTTTATGATTCAAACTTTACGTGCCATCCAAGTAAACTATGGATCTGATGGAATGTTCCTCTTATCATTCATGATATCCATAAAATAGGTGCCTATAAGTTGAAAAGATTAGATGGCCAATTGCTACCAGGCCATTTCAATAGTAGTCGGCTTTGGCCTTACCATTGTATGTAATTTTTTAATTTAGTAAATAAAGCATATACCACTAGTTTAGTTTAGGACTTAGTTTAGTTTTTGAATAAGTGAGGCATTGGTTGTGCACCTTTGGTAATTTACTTCTAACACTTTTGGTTCTATTTGGTATTTAAAACTCTATTCTAAATCACTTTCTTGGCAAATGAATCTCACTAAGTTATGATGTGGAAGACACCAGACATTGTTTAATGTGG
Organism: Torreya grandis; assembly: GCA_037957365.1. Lineage (NCBI taxonomy): Eukaryota > Viridiplantae > Streptophyta > Pinopsida > Cupressales > Taxaceae > Torreya > Torreya grandis. The sequence continues at coordinate 2,332,362 of JARHVA010000826.1, forward strand.
GGTAGGTTTTAAAGGTGGATAAACTATTTAAGCTAAAATTGCATAAATAAAATTTTGGGAGAAATCACGCATGATCAAATCAAATTTTAGGACAAGGAGGCATATAAGATGTGGCACATGAAGAAACTAGGCAAGAGGAGGTATGTGAAGGAGGCATGCACATGGTGGCACATGACCCAAGATTATAGAATGAAGACAACAAGGGAAATGTTATTATGAAAAACCAGTTACCATGAACAAAATGGGAAAATTGATTTTTTTACAGCTAGCATGCACTATGAGAAAGATGTAATAGCTCTCAGAGGAAGGATGGGACATGAGTTTATTAATGACTTAATGGCATAAATAGAAAGCATGTCAAATGTGCACCAAAACATGACTATTTGAGGTATTACTAGTTAAAGTGATGGATGGTGGCATGGAGAGTGGTTAATGTAAAATATTTATCTATCTATAAAAAACCTTGAGGCATTTTATTTTCATTTTTTACTATTGAAACTTAATGATTGTAGAGCTCAAACAAGTTTGAACAAGTGATAGATAAGGTGACTACATAGTATTTTCAATGATAAAAAGTAAATCAGAGATTGTGGCAAAATAACATTCAATGACATAAGTGACAAAGTGATCATAGGAGTGAGTGTGAGAGAAGTTACAGGGTGAAGATGATACATTTGGAATTAAAGGAGGATAGAGTAAGAAGCCAAAGCATTTTAGGTCTAGGAAAAGGAATCAATACATATTCATTTTTTAAAATTGGTAAGCTATGTATTCACCTTCGGGGACCCTAGTTGGTGATGCAACTAAAATTGAAAGGAAGACAAGATCCACTATCAATCATTATTAAAGTAGAGGAATGTGAGGGCACAAGATAAGGAAATCATGTTTATATCCATGAAGAAGGATCTAGTGCATGCAACACACAAGTTGAGGACCCTAAAAAGCTGATAGAAGAGACATCCGATGGAGAGGCACTAGGGATGGCATGCATAGTAAAGAAGGAATCCACCATATCACCTCCACCACTAATTATGATTAAGGAAATGTAGTAACCTAACACATGTTTATGCATAGACAACTAGGAATCCAATGTTTCCACTTGTCAAGTCTTGGATTACAATCATCGTCAATCATGAAGGTGACTTGTAACATGACTACCTAGTTGAGTACCAAAATACAAGGAATGAGATCAATTATGATATCATAGTTTATAATTATTGGAGGATGTGAGTGTGCTCTAACTTTTCCAAGAACCTGACTTTGAAAAAACCCATGAGGTGGTTCATTTCTTGATCTCATGCACCTATGAAGATTATATCTACTTTAAAGGGTGCATATTGAGGATCACCCCTCAATAGATCAACAAAGTAACTAGGTTACTATATTCTGCAGTAGATGTCAATGTAGATCTCAATGATCAAGTAATGATTGAATACATGATGAAAATGTTGAATATAAAAAGGAAGGCCATGCCATGTATATAACAAGTCTTATAGATCCCACTATTTAGGTAGATGTGCACTTGGCCATGACCAAGCTAGGGGGCATAAATAGGTAGAAAGAGGTGGATATGGTCCACCTATATGTTGCAATCCAAATAGCCAAGGGGATGAAGTACAACTATTCCTAATTATTTATGAAGAAAATTAAAGAATATGATACAAAGGTGCATTTCCTGCCTAACCATAAGTTTCCAGGGGGCGTAACTTTATTGTTGTTTGTTTTTTATGAGATTGGCATACCAGAATGTTTTGACAAAGAATTGAAGTGGGTTTACCAACCTGAGCATAAGTCCCCCATTGAGAGATTCAAACATTTCACCTATTCTGACACCATCACACCCTCTTACAAGGCAAAAATTAAGGGTTGGTATGCGGGGATGAAGGAGGCCTTTTGAAATGATTGACATGTGCCCAAGGATATACCCATGTAAATGGGAAGCTACGTTGAGTTTGCTATGAAATAACACAATTCACTTGTGTGAATCTAGTTGGAGACCACTGATAACTTATCAGGGTGGCTCAATTTACCTTATACCTTCATAACTAAATATTTCATGGATTTTATCAATTTCATTATGGATGCATGCCTGATGAATATCAATATTGACAAGATTGATGTTGAGATTCACGCTCTTCAGAATATTTATGTATATATGGGAAGTGAAGCATATATAGAGTGGCACAAGTCTAGTAAAATTGACATCAATCTCTTTAAGATAATTATGCAAGGTAAGATCTAGTTGGTCTACTATATTTTTAGTTCACAAAGGAGATCATGATGTTGGGAGGTAGAGAAGTAATCACTCCTCCCACAACCAAAAACACACACAGAAGAAAAGGTGTGAAAAAAAGAGAAAAGGCCAAGACCTTAGGCCATCAGTTCTAGTGAGGTGTAAGAACAACCCATGGCTTCTCTAAAATGATAATGATAGGCCTCATCACCAATAAGATCCCAAGGGTTACCCATAAAATAAAAAGATGATATTATTACACCTTGATTAGTTACCTAGTCAAAGTTAAAGATTACAACACCTTGACTGGTGATTCCTAAAATTGGTGAAGCATATTCTAAAGTGTAACCTATAAAGGATCCCACTCTTAAACCTAGCAAAGAACAACATACTACTGAGTAAGAAATGGATATTGAAAGTATAAAGCCTAAAGAAGTAGAAAGAGGGGAAGGCCCCATCATATAAGACCTTGACATTGGTACCAGTGAATAATGGGAAAAGAGTCTTGAAGTTATAAATCTAGAGTGTGAGCCCCAAAATGGAAAGGAACATATGTAAGAGGTATAACAATAACAACAAACACATGTAGGTAATTATGACCCTCCTGCTTACATGTTATTCTAATAGGATATACCAAACAAACAACTGTATTTATGGGAGTAATTCCCTGAGTATGAGTCTGCTAAAAAAACTCGGTAAGAGTTGTCTTTTATGATGGATGTATATCATGATGAAGGCCTCTTTGAGCTCCCAAAAGCCAACACTGATATAAGCCCAGAAGTGGTAAATGTTTTAGATGTGCTTTGGGTAGATCCTCTCAAATGCTATCTGGCTCAAGCAAATGCAACCCTCATACAATTTTCCCTAGAGATTTATAGGCAAAACACTCTTCATAGCCATGATGTTGGCCAACTTCACTACAAGCATCCAGAAGTTGTCCACATGTATAGATAAGAGCATGTGAAATGGTGCAAGATTGAAGAAGAAATTAAAGAGTTCAAGTATCAGTACGATGCAACTAAGGCATCTAAACTTAATACATTAGGCCTTTGTCAAACAATTTTGAGGACCAAATTAATGCTCATGGATGTTATTCTCATTACTAGTGAGGCCATTAATAAATTGGAGATGCTCATGGACCACTAGCTCAAGAAATGTAAAGACCAAGTGAATCCTCAATAGGAAATCTATGGGAAAATTAACAGTTTATAGAGGCCATGGATGTTTACCACACCTTTTTGAATAAATTAAGCACCACTATTCCCATCACCAATGGGATTTTTGTAAACTAGGCATGACTGAGTAAAAATTTGGAAGTGTGGTTACAACCTAAAGAACAACAATGTCAACAATTGGTTGAGATCATACTTAACATAAAAGATAGGGCCCAACACACAAAGGTATTTCAAGATGTCAAGGAACTAGAAAAATAAATAAGTGCCCATCGAAAAGAGATAAATGCTTACTTATTAGCACTTCGAGGGTGAGTTTTAGTAAAGGTCAGGTCACTTGAGGATACCCATAAAGCTGTAACTACTCAGCTTGATATTTTGACAACTCAAGTGGATGGTTTTCTTTAGTAACCCAAGGAGATGAAATGATTGAGAGGTGAAGTGGAAGTTATTAATTATAATATTTAGACAACCCTTAACTAATGGGAGGAGCTCAAGTGCCATGTTCAACAGGTGGGTCTCGAGTTTTTTTTATTGTAGGAAACTGTAACATAGTCTAAGATGGATTATTAGTTTAGTCTGGGGTGATGTTAGACACCAAATTTTGTAATAATATATATTCTAAGTGTTTTGTATCCATAACATGAATAAGCAAGGGCATGACAATGGCATAGGAGAGAATGACATAGAAGAGAGAATTAAGGAAGAATAATGTAGAAGAACTTGGTGTGGAAGATCAAGTCATGAAAGACAAGGAAACAGAGAATGAGGAACATAATACACATGACTCAGAAAAATGTAAGACTAGCACAAGGGTGTTGGAAGTGGAGATGGTTGCAAAGAAGTTTGTGTAAGCATAAAATATTACTCAAGCGTGAATTTAGCACCAGTTTACGAGAGAAAAGGAGCATGAAATAAATATCTAGCATAGAGAGAGTATATAGGAGATGTTAGGCCTGAGTCAAAGGATAAAATTGTAATGGATCACCATGATATATTATTTTGAAATAATCATTGGCTTGTCATCTATATTGTATTAATGATATTCCCTGAGAAGGGTTAATTTTGTGTATAAATACCCCATAACTTTGCTTATATACTAGTTGTTGAGATGTCAAGTTGTTGTTGAGATAGAGATCTGGAGGGATTGAGTACTGAATGCAATATGTTTGTAATCTTATCAATTGAGATTAATGGAATTAATACTTTATCTATGAACTCTTATGTTAATCTTTTTTGTGTTAAATCTACTTTTATGATATTAGATGAGTATATGGACTGTGTGAATGAATCAAATGGTTAACTTTAGAGTGATGTTTATAATAACAGTGATTAAATGTGCTAACTCAAGCACCTAAGTAATAGTTAAGTCTATTCATCACCACACAACAAAATTGATGGGAACTAGTCTAGGCTAAATGCTTCAGGTGAGCACATGAGGTCACTACTCATGTGGAATGTCAACATGTTATCTCATTGGTTTCTTTCTTCTTCTAGGTGCTTAACTAATAATTAGTCAAGTGAAACTAAGGATAAAAGAATCCCAGTAATGGCTATATTTATGTTGAAGTGAGTTTCATTTACCAAATGTCTTGATAGGATTTTTTTAATTAATTTGGTAAGTTAATTCCACCCTGTGTGCCATCAACTACCATCTTTCCCTACCTTTTCATGTACCTCCTCCCGCAAAATAGATGGAACCTGTCTGAATGTTCTCAACCATGTTCCTTGTAAAAAAACCCCACAACAATGTAAGTGCATATGTTCCTTGTAACTAAACCCCAAAATAATGTTTTTTATATTTTCATATCATTTTTATTGTTATTGCGCCTTCTATGTTCATTTTTTTTTGTTGCGTGCCTTGTATGTTCCTGGAATTTTTTGAGTGCCTTATTTATTCATGGTTTTTTGCATGCATTTACGTCTGAGTAAATGGTTATTGGTATGTTAATGGACTAACATAATTATCATTCATATGATTTAAATTCACTTTGTTGTGTTATTTATATCTATGATACATTTATGTCAAGTTGAACTTGGGATGGAAAATACATGGCTCATTACTATGGAAGCCACCATCATTTTCCACATTGCTAGACGAGATTTTATCTTTTATTATGGTAATTTAATGTCGCCCTACATGCCACCAATAAACATTCCTGATTATTTATATTTTTGTATAGATTTTATGGTAATTTTGCTTTCTATGTTATTGTTTTCTGTTGTGTGGCTTATATATTTCTAGTTTAATTGGCATGCTTTATTTGTTCATGTCTTTTTTATGTGCCTTCACATTTGAGTAAACATTTACTGGTATGTTAATAGAGTGATGGAATGTTACACAAATGAACATCTCTCCATGCCTTTTTTCAATCCTCTTCCTCTCAAACAACCATGAAACCTACTTGAAAGTTCTCAACAATGCAATGTTTTATAGGGGAATTTTCATCGGTAGAATGGAGGGTTGAAAACTATTGTTATTGCCTCTTTTTTGTTCCTAGTTTTTTCCCTGTGCCTCCACCATTTTATGCATGGCTTGTCAAGATTTATTCCATTAATGTAATGAGTTACTACCACCCTAAATTCCATCAAAAAACATCTTTTCCTACCTTTTCACCTACCTTCTTCCCCAAATTTCTAAAGAACCTACCTAAAATGTTTTGACCATGCATTGTTTTGGAGTCGAATTCTTGTTGGCATAATGGAGGGATGGATCTTTATTCAGAGGATTGATAGTTAATTTTGAGTTTGATGGGAATGAAAGATATGGGTAACTTTTCCATTGTTGTGTAGCTCCTCCCCCAAATGACCATGGAACCTATTTGAAAGCTGGTGTTTTTTTGCCTACCTTCACATCTAACTAAAAGTTTAGTGGTATGGTAATGGACTAATGAAACATTACACATAGGTTCCTTTCATGTAAATAAACCCACAATGGTGTTGTTTTTTACTTTCATGTGTTTTTTACTATTATTGTGCCTTCTATGCACATGGAATTTTTACATGGCTTCACATCTAATTTAACATTTACTACTTTGTTCATGGTGGCTGTCAAAGTATTCATTCTATTTTAACCTTTTACCATTTAGATGTAAGTAAATCTTATGTTGTTAAAGAGATGAGTATAGTAAATCAAAGTAGAAATATGCAATAAATATAGCCACTGATTTGTTATAGAATTGACTTGACCTAAATATATAATGTAAATGAGAACTTAGATAGAAAATGACTAAGATGGATGATCTAGAGGCTAAAAATTGAGGTAGAGACTGGTATGAGTGTTGCAAATAGGATCTAGTTATCAAAATCCCTTTTGGATATTAGCACCCTAATTGGAAAATAACACCATGTGGTGATAGTGTCTTTATTTTGGTGATAGTGTCCTCTATGTAGAATTGTTCTAAGCTTCTAAGTGTACCTATGTTTGGGTCTTTCAAGCCTATTATTGTATACACAAGTTTTGGAACCCTATAGGTGAATTATTTTGATCTATTCTATGAGCAAACAATAATCATCCATGTTTATAGGGCATCTGGTTGAAACAAGTAGTAGTGTGTTGTTAGTGGGGTAGGTTGGACATCCTCAACACCTTGTTGTGATGAGAGTTGGGTACATACCATTACCTCAAAGAGGGATCAAGCTCGATGTATTTCTCCTCACCTTAGTACTGGTACAAGTGCAAGTGAAGCTAGTATGATTATAGAATTGAGTGTTTTGAATGTGCTTGAGTCTAGAAATTTGAGTAATATGAGATTAGGAATGTTGTAAATGGTTGTATGAAAAATTAGGGAAGAATAGGGATTGATAACATTAATTTTGCACAAATGATTCTAATTGTGTATGTGTAATTTTCATCTAGTAGTTAGAGGGCTAAAATTCATGTATATATACTATTTTGGTGCTTGTGTAGGTGTTGAAAGAGGTCTAGGTCAACCCTAGGTATTCTAAGATTTGAAAAGATATTCATTTATGGAAAAAGGAGGGAAATGAAAATAATACCAAAATTGGGACACTAGTGCCATGTGGCACTACTATCCCTATTATGGTGTCAGTGTCTAGGTGGTAGAACTTAAGGCACTAGGGTCAAAATGTAAGAATGAGGGTTTGGGACTACTTTAGGGATGATTGTGGCCAACATAAAGGCTGGATAAGTGTGAAAATAATCCCTAATATAGGTATAGAGCTAAGTTAGGGATAAGTCGTCTCAAGTATCACTCTTAGCACTCAAGTGTCATTTTAGGTGATTACATTATCCCTCCTTTGTTGTAGAAATGTAGCAAAGCAAAATGACCAAGATAAAGGAAAAAGAAGCATACTTAGACTTACCTAAGAGGTGAAGCCAGTGAATATAGATTTGAGTATGTGAAGCATGCTTCATTGTATATCCTAGAAGTGAAACATGCATAGATCGAGCCTTACTTAGGAGATATCAAGAGCAAAGACCAAATGTAGTAAAGAAGTAAAATTGAGTAAAGAGATAAAAATGAGTAAAGGGTTAAGATAGAGGAAAATAATGAATACACCTCATTGGGTACATGAACTAATGCATAAACCTGGTGATAAGATATGTGTGCATGTGTATATAGTGATTAATCAATGAATAACTTGGATTGAGTTTATGGCTTGCTCAATCCTCATGTGTGAGTGGCTCAAAAACTCATTTTGGTTTTAACTCCATCATTGCCCACCGCTACTTAGTGGATCATGACTTGTGAATAACTTGGATTGGACTGATGGTGTTTCCAACCATCTCATGTAAGTGGCTATAGACTTCAAGTAGACTATGACTCCATCATTTCCTACTCATGTGTAGTAGATGCACCTGAAACTTAAACTATGTAATGTAACTAAAAATGTCTAACGAGATATATCTAACTAGAGATGTTAGTTTTACAACCACCTGGGTATATTAGGCGACTCTAGGCCATTTGAGAATGCCAACCATTACAGATGGAGTAAGGAATAAATATGGTGTGTAACCTAGAATATGATGTTTGATATATAAAACATAGAGAATGATAAGGAGTTTGTTATTCCATTTGATCAGCCAGTGTATAAGTGAGTATATGAAAACAATGTGTTGTACACATGCCCCCAAATCTAATATACTAGCATATGGATTTTGGAATAAGTTGCAATAATCTATATTTGAGTATCTAAACTATAAATGGGAATGGTCATGTCACACATGATGCCCCCAATCTAAGCAAACTGGTATGAATATGAGTTAAATTGAGCCAAAATTGGTAAATCTATAACTGAACTTGTGTAAACCTAGACTATACCTGTTGTACTTTTCTAACTAATCTAGATTTTTCTAAAACTAAGGATACTAGATAGTAGCATCATATTTTGGACAATAGTTCCATGTGGTGCTAATTCCTCAATTTGGTTGCTAATGTTTGACTATTCTAATTTATGTGTAATTATAACTAATCTTTGTGTCATTATTTCCCATTGTGTTTACCTGAGTCTAATTTTTGTATTATGAGATTGTTGGTTAAAAATTGTACTATGAGTACATTCTGATAGCTTGATATCTATGACAAACCCATGTGAATTCCCCCTCTTTTGAAGAGATTTGTTGAACCTATACAAAATTTGTTCTCAAAATAAAAACATCTGTAAAATGTGTATTAGCCAGAGTATATATGATATTTGCATCATAATCTAATATAATGTGTGTTAGCCAAAGTTTGGCTACCTCAAATGAGGATCATTTAAAACTTTGACTTACTTGACCTTAACATTGTTGATAGCCATCACGAAGACTTTGTATTGGTCACATTAATGATCTAGGTTGATAGGTGATGTGTCTTCCTTGGCAACTTGTAAGGTCATTTAGGATGGTCTAGTTGGTAGTTGAGTTAGGTCATGTTATCTTGTAATCAAGTGGTCATTCTCATGGTCTTCACGTTATGTTTAACATTGTTTAAGGTAAGTTTGACAAAGTGAAGGTAAGTGTAAAATCAAGTCAATGTGGAGGCATGCCCAAGGAGATAAGGTGGTAACCCTACACGGAATAACCATGGCCTAAAGTTGGTCAAAATGTTCAAATAAGTAGAACTAGTAAGTGGATCATATTGTTTTTAAGCTATTTGGAGAGTTTAAGGTAATTTTGATAAGATAAAAGTATTTTATTACTTTAGTCTTATTATGATTTTTAATGTGAAAATGACACTTGTTAGTCAATAATATTATAAAGGTTTTATCTTTATAAAATGAAAATTTTAAGTCATCTGACACTTATATGATGACATCATGCTTATACCTGTAGACACCTAGGTTTGGCCACCAATGACCTTCAAATTGGCTTTTGACCAAATTCCACCAAAATGCATAATTTGGCCTAAAAACACTAAAACATATTAAAAGCTTTGAAATTGACATATTCAAGTTCCAATTTTGGCCAAAGTATCTCTAAATGGGGCAATGCATTTTATGGGCCAGTTAACCTTGATTAGATCATTTTGTTAAAATGCCAATTTTGCACCTAGGTGCCCTGGATTGATCTTTTATATCAATTTTATTGTATAAGACATGTGATTTTATTATTTGGTGTTGACAACATCCTAAATATGATAATGGATCCAACACATATGACATCACATCCTAATTCCAATCTAGTCAAATTTCAGGCCAATAACAAGACATTCTGACCAATTTGAGTAATTTGTGTACAAAGAGCCAAGGTTTGCATCAAAGTAACATTGATGCTTAAGAGCTAATTAAACCAAATAATGAACCTAATTAATAATTTCATGGAACTTGTTTCATAATTTATTTTTGGAAATGAATATTGAATATCTACATCATCAGGTGACACCATTTCTTGGGAAGACATCCCTAGGCCATAAATGCATAAAATATCAAGGTTAACCTCTCCCATGCCTCATTAAAACCCTCCATGACTATTCATTACCCCTCTGTCCCAAATATTGATGATCCTATTTATGAATTTTAATCACATAATTGAATTAATCCTTAGCCACACATCTCCATCTTGAGATGGATGGTTCAGGTTGATTCTAACCATTTTTGAAAATCTATAAATAGGAGACCTTGCCTATTGAATTAAATAGGATCTCATATGCCAAATTTATAATGCTAAATTGATTCTAAAGCTTCATGAAAATTAGTTTTATAATGCCCAAATATTGAGCCAAGCCAAGCCAAGCCAAGCCAAAGCCAAACATGGTGTCAAGGAGAGATGGAGGTAGCCACACTTCATTGATGCAGACTTCATGAGCACAAAGATGAGTAAGCCACTTCAACAGGTTATTTGAAGCATCCAAGGAAGGTGAAAGAAGGTTTCTTTTGCATTTTATTTGTGTTTTGCATTTTATTCTTGTTAACTAATCTCTTCCTACTAACTAGGCCTAGAGATGTTATGCTAGTGTGTTTATCTCATTTTGATTTCATTTTGGGACTAAGACGATACTAACCATTCATCTCTTGAGTCAAATTCTTAGTCTATATAATGGCACACCTGGTGGGATGCTAACCCCATAAATTTAGTCACAAATCTCCTAAAATCAACCTACTAATATTTTCCATGCATGATCTTGGAGTTCGAGGCCAAAAAGAGTGAAAATTTAAGTTAAATTTCTATTTTTCTAATAACTATGTTTTTGTTCCTAGTAACGTTGGTTTTGCTCTCTATTACAATATCACTGCTATCATAGTAATAATTTTGTAAATAAAATTGATGTTTTCTAAAAAGTGATTTCATATCCCTGGGCAGTGATATCATTCCCCAGAACAATGATTTTGTTTGCCTGAGCAACGATTTCACAAAATAGTGATATCATCATTCTAAGTAGTGATATTGTTAATTTGGGAAATAATTTTGTTAATAGAATAATGATTTTGTGTTTTTTTTCTAGTAAATAACAATTTTATCAAAAAATAATGATATTATTGACCCGAATAACGATATTATATCTTGGGCAGTGATATCATTGATTTAGCCAATGATTTCATTGAAAATAATGATTTTGTTTTATAAAAATGATATTGTGTTTTATATTTGATCTAACCCAAATCAATGATATTATTATCTAAAATTGAATTTTTGTAGGGAAACAATAGGATTGATTATGTAATTGCAATTTCAAAATAGAGATCTCATTTTGGGAAGTTGCTTCACTCATTTTCAAATTAGCTTCAAAGTTAAAGGACATAGTAACTTTTTCATTGCAGGATCAAGCTTGAAATTTGTTCATACATGCTTTTTATACCTTTTTTTATAGTTTAAAATGGACTAGGAACTTTGTTTTGGTGCTTAATGAAAAATTTAGTTGCTTAGGTAAATGTTTTGACAAATTTTGCTTTCAACATTACAACTTAAGACCAAGGGGTCAAAAGAACACCACCTAATCATTCATTTGGTGCTTAAAATTAAATTCAATTGTCAAATTTTGTCTTAAATAGTTGTTTAAAATTAGAATTTGATTGGCAAAAAAGGGACGTTGCATATATGCTCTTCCATCCATCCCTTTTAGGGAAGTTTTGGAATCAAAAGCGCCATCCTTATTGCAAACATGCCTAGTCTAAGGCATAGAAATAATGTTTTCTAAAGCATTCCCCAAAAACTTGTAATAGTTTGGGTGACCTTGAAAATGACCCTAAAGTCTTTCTATTAAGTCATTTATTTTATTACATCTTGGCTTGTAAGGGGGAATTCATTACCTCCTATAATTTATTTAGGAAGCTTTGACCTAGGGTTTCATCTCTTAGCACTGACTTCAACCACTCCCACTAGAATCAGATGTTTGAGTGATTAAACCACCTTCTAGTGTTAGAGTTACACATGAGATGTATCTACACTTTGGACATCACACTACACTAAGCAAGTGATGGATGTAGTGGTTGAAAAAAGGACTAGACCTTTTTGTAACAAGCTAAGTGCTATGAACACCCAATTTAAGTGTGTTTCTTTTAAAACGTGATGTGAAAGTCATTGGGTAATTGATGCATCTAGATGTTCAAAAACTTGTAGATCTTAGACAAATCCCCATTACCATAGAAGTTTTGTTGGTGCAAGGTGTGCGTCAATGTCCATGTTGTGGTACTATCATTTGAGAGAAGGCGAGGTGTAAAAACCCTACTATATAATGCACATTTTACTTTTTGGATGAACACTAAAAAATCCTCTCAAATGACGTATATTGACAGATTCCAACAATACCAAGCAACCTCATTAGTTTAGGACCTAAGAGTGATTAATTAGTTGGTTTTGTTCTAGATTAAAGTCTTGTTTGGAGTCAAAATTTGGTGTGAACAAATGATACAAAAAAAAACACATAGTCCTCATTTTCCTTTGAACAAAGAGGCATTATGCTACCCATGTGAATCATTAATTTACCTTGTTCAAAGTTCATCAAAACTTGGAGTCATATCATCCACTTTGGTGCAGTTATGATGTCCAATTGAGTCTAGAATTTCACCCAACATTGTTTAAAGTCTTTCATTTATAATCTAAATTCAAAATTTCACCTTCATAAGTTCATAGGTTGATGTGTTAAGTGGGTTCGCCTTTGCACTAAACTTGAGGGAATTTAGGTTCAATTTACAATTTGGGTTGAAGGCTATTTAAGACTTATAATCATTATCCCCAATTAGTAAACTTAAGTCATTTTGTGCTAAACACTTGCACTTTGAGTCTATGCAGCAAACATTTTTATGTTACCATCCTATTTCCATCAAGATCATTTGAAAACATACTTTTTTGCCTTAGAGATATTGTCAAAACTTTAAAGGTATGTATGCCATTTGAGTTAATAAAAGTAGTGTTACGCTACCAAATTTGTAAGCAACCATCTTTACCTTAGAAATTTTTTGAAATAAACATTTTTTCACATCTTTTGAGTAGTTTAACATTGTTATGTTTCCCAAAACATTTCAATCATGGTTTCTTAGACCTTTTTTCCATAGAGTTCAAGTTTGTACACATTTTTCAAGCCAATATGAGTATACCTTTGTAAATCTTTGTCTAGCATAGTTACACCATTCACATTTGTCTAACCTATTGTCAAAAGAACCATATTTTATACCATTATTTTTAATAAAACAAACTATCTTTAAAGTGCCTTTTGTTTCATACCTTATACCTATTTGATCGAGTTCATGTCCAAGAGTCGAATGCCTAGTTTTTGTTAGAAGTGTTTCAAATCTATTAGATTAAAATCTCATCTATTTTTAAAGTCTAGATTTTGACACAGTTTGGCCAAGAGTCTTAGAACATGCCTTGTTTGAGCCTAGATTTTGATGTCATGTTTGGCCAAAAGACCTAGAAAATTTTATTTTCTTAGATTAGACTAATTTGAAACACTTTGACCTTTGAGTTTGACATTTTGATTTTCTATCCATTTACTTAATATTTTTTTGTAGAAGACATGTAATGTTAGATACTTAACATTAACTTGTTTTATCACAAATCATTGCATAAACCTTTCCATCCTTTTGATGAATCTAGACCAAGCTTGAACATAATATTTTAGACATTCTCCTTTTAGAGTTTCTAGGAATCTCTTCCCTTTCTATTGTAAAACATTCACTATGGATCTCAACATGTATTCCTACACTCATAGTGGCCTCATGTACAATCCATGGATTAGTTATGTGATTATGCAATAAAAAATGGTGCAAGACCCCTACGTAGATAATATTGATTATGATATGAATCCTTATCTCTCTTATAATACTCAAATAGGGGCACAAAACCAATATCCATTAGCTAATTATTTAGTTAATATGCCACCATATTTAGAATAAGACCAAGAACAAATTGCACAATACCTAGCTATAGTACCTACTATTGAAAAATCTTTTCCTCGATAATCGTACTATGTTAACACACCTTCTATGTATGATCCTTATTTGTTTGAGTGTAATTTATTGGAGAATAAAGATGAGATTTTGGTTAGATCCATAGAGGTAGGGGCCAAGTTTCCAGTAGACTTCCCCCATGAGAAATTACCAAGTCTAGTAAGAATGCTTCATAACATATTGTATAGTCAACAAGCTGATTATAGAAATCCTTTAGCTCTAGTCCAAAAAATGTATCAGGACCCTAGTATGCTTGTCAAAGGCAAGGACCCCATAAAAGATCACTTTATATATATGTAAACATCATAGCAAACCTACTTAAACCTAACACGTAATTTTAACCAAATGACCATGTCAAGTAGGCCTCTCATAGATTTAGTCCCCTCAAATGGAGTGTTAATAGAGTTGACTAATCAAGACAATCAAGGTGTTGACCCTTTTGTGCATAAAAATTTGGTTGATAAATTATTTCAAACACCAACCATCAAAGAAGTATCTTTTGATTCTATGTATAATAGTGGCCAAAACATAGTGGATAATGCATAAGAAACATCCCATCCAAACCAAAGTGGTGTTAATACACAAATAACTAGCCAACAAAGTGTGCCTTTTGTTAACACCACAAGTGGTTCTCAAAATCAGGGAGTAGGAGTTTCTATATCCTAATCTCAACTAGCTACTTCTAATCCTCAACCAGTCACTTCTTTAAGTGCACAACCAATAGGATTAGGTGGTAAACTAGCAACCAATGCCATGCCTCAATAGAAAAATGTGATGAATCTTACTCCTCCTCAATAAGTGATGAGTGGAATTCAACAATAGAGGCTGAATATGTTACCACCTCAATAGGGGGCAACTAATGTTCAACCTCATCAAGTAGTAGCAAACATACCTCTTCAATCACAGGCTAGTGTGCCAATTCAAAACTAAATGATGTCTAACCAACAACGTATAAATATTGGTTAATGACAGATGTTGAATCTTCAATAGGCATTCACTTCCTAATAGGGATTCATGCAAAAAGGAGGTTCCAATGTTTCTCAAATACCTACTAGGCAACAATTGCCTTTTGTTCAAAATTCACCACTCATTCAGAAGCAAGGTCTTGGTTCACAATTTCCCACTCAGTAATAAGGTTTGATTAGTCAAAAACATGTCCCTTTTCAACCATAGTAGACATAGTATGGTTATATCCCTCCATCCCGACCACAAAATCCTCAAAATCAAATATTTATAACCAACCCTAACCAGAATATTGCATTGTAACAGAAAATTCCAACATTCAAACCCTAATCCACGTATGTGTATCTTGGCTCATTTCCAAACCAATCCTTCATATCCCAATAAATATCTTTATTACACCCCGATCTTAGTGTTCTATTCATGATTGCCCAACCATCTACCTAGGCTGATATTCCCACAAGTTTCCTAGAGCAAGAATTACAACAGATGAAGGATGCAATCACTACCATCCAAGTTGGGAAATAAGGTAAAAAGTTTAAGTTAGACAATGTGTGTTCCTATCCTTTTAACATAGACTACTTACAGATTCCATTTCCTCTAGGGTATGAGCCACCAAACTTTGATAAATACAAGGGAAAAGGTGACCCCAAATCCCATTTAATGGTATTCTTTGTCACATGCCAACCAATGGCATATAGTGACATGTACCTTTTGTTGTTGTTGCTAAGGAGTCTAGAAGGATAAGCCTTGGAGTGGTTTTTAAAGTTGTCCAAGAATTCAGTAACAAATTTTGATGACCTTTTAGAAAAGTTTGTGCAACACTTTTCCTACAATCTTAAACATGAGATTTCATTCGTCAATGTGATGCAAGAAAAGCAAAAAGATGGTGAGAGTTTTTAAAGTTATCTACAACAATGGAGAGCCCTTGCAAGTTGATTCACCCATAGTTTACTAGATTTACTAAAAATTTGTGTAGTGAGATAGCTTATCATCTGGAACTATAATGTGTGCATACTTTCAAAGAGATCATTGATAAAGGTTTATTGATTGAGTGAGCCCTTATTAATAAAGGAATCATCGAGATCAATTTAACCAATTAGAATCAAGGTACCAATCAGGGAAATGGCCAATATAAATTCCAAATGCAAGTATCACAACTGACACAGGCCAATAACCAAGATATACCAAAGCAATTCAACCGCAATAAGAATGTTATGGGAAATGGAGTAACTGAGTCATACCTTGTAAAAATGATGGAAACACCATTTTCTTAGCTTGTGCTACCTTTGCAACTTACCCCCACCCCACAACCTCTTCAGCCAACACACCAAACACAACAGCCTAGGCCCCCCCAACAAATGCAACCACCTTTGCTATTGCAAGTTCCTCCTCCAAGGATAATAGTACCTAGTCACCATATTTTTAGTGATCATGGAGAGCTTATTAAAATTGTGTTTCATAAACTTGCTACTGCTAATTTGATTAGTTGGCCTATACCAAAGCATTATCCACAAGGCATTACTTATCTTGATTGATACCATGAAAATGAATTCTATGAATATCATCGAGTTAATGGGCATAATTTATAAAGATGTGTGAAAATCAAACATTTGATTGAGAATATGTTAGATAATTGGGAGATAACATTGGATAACAGTGCTACCACCTCTAGTCATACTCTTAGGATTTATCAAAACCCTTTTTCACAACATTATAACCAACAACAACAACAACAATAATGGAAACAACAACACCAACCAGTGCAATAATAAAATCAATAGTATCAAAATCAAAAGCCGAAGCAACAAAATTAGTAGAACCAACAATAGAATCAATAACACTAGAATAATAAATAAAACTAAGGTCAAAACATTAATAACCAACAAACCTCCCATGTAATTCCACATTACTACAATATATTTGTAGTCCATATTGCATGAGGTAGCATTAATACCAGCTCCATTAATCCTAGACCAAATTCTAATCAGATGAGACCATTACTAACCATACCAAACTAATCTAATTTCTTCAGTGATCCTTCTTTGACCTGGGACTATACACAAGTGAACTAGCAAATGGGAATTCCCACTTTTGGAACTTATACCAATAACTCATGCTTGCCATGTGACCATGCAAAAGTGCATTGACAACTTAGACTTGTCCTATTTGGTCCCACACCATCACCATCATTTGTTAACAATCATGGTCCTGTATTCAATCTTGATTGTGCAATCACAACTCAGAGGTGAAAGATTACCATCCCAAGCCCATGACCATCTAACACCTCACCCATTATCCAACCATCAATTTAGCCTCAAAATAAACCATTTAACATTGTCTAAGATAAGAAGTTTATATTATGGAATAATTATAAAAGATGCCTGCACAAATTTCCTTTTTATATTTATTTTTTACATCAACAATCTGAAAGAACATTTTGAATGAGTTCTTAACCTAATCCACTATTTCCAGTGACATATCCCTTGATAAATTTCAAGCTTTGATTGGACACCTATCTCCCACCCAACAAGTCACATTCAACCAAAGCAATATGCCTTCCCTTGGCCCACTCCATAATAATCCATTATACATAAAAGTTTATATAAAGTAGTATAAAGTGAAACATGTCCTTATAGACAATGGATTAGGCCTCAACATAGTGTCTCTAAAGCTCATCAAGATTTTTGGGTACACAATGGTAGATCTACAACAAAAAATGATAACTATCAAATCCTATGATAATTAGGAGAGAGAATCATAAGGTACCATTAGCCTGTCAGTTATCATTAGGCAGTTGACCCATGATACACTTTACCATGTGCTTGATCTTTAGTTTTCATATAATATGCTTCTAGGTATACCTTAGTTAATTGAGATTCATGCAGTCCCATCAACACTACACCAATGTTTCAAGTTCTCCCACTTAGAGATGGAAGTGAATTTCTAGGAGATTTGCACCTATATGAGCATTGCAAACATCTCAAGGCTAAGTTTCAAAGCTATAATTACCAATATGACATGAATCCAAGTTCCAAGAAAGATAAAGGAAATGCCATGCTTATTGATTCTCTAGAGGATAATTACATAGATCCTGACACCCTGGATTTCCTTTCCCACATACCACCTCCTGAAGATTCCAATCATTACACCATTTCAGTGAATGGCCCAGGAGAATATTTGGCCCATGATACCTTTCATATTGTGAACCTTTCACAGAATCCAAAGTCTTTTGGAAGACCTAAAGCTAAGTCACTTTGTCCATAATGGCAACAAAAAATCAAAGATAAAGGACTTGACATGTTTGTACCGACATCTAGCCTAGAACCAAACCCTCTTGAGGGAGATGAATCATGGTTATACAATGACAATCAAGTTGATTGTTATAAGAGTGCAATGTATCATATTCCCAATAAGATCATGGAGAATCAAGACTATGAAGGAGGCAACCTCTGACCTAATCAATAAGGAATGCTTGAGCCAATTTCTATGACCAAATATAAAAGACCCTATGGACTTGGATTTAAACTACCTGGGGGTCACTCTATATACTTTACTCATGGTCCATCACCATCAACTAGTGATGAAGATGCTGGTAGTGAAGCAGAGTCTGATTATAGCCTTTTTGATGACCTAGATAAAACCATCCTATTTAATCCTCATTCTATTTATACCCTTACCCCAATCATTCATCACAACCCACTACCATTATACTATCCCCAACTGATATATTGGGACCAATAAGAATCTAGTTTATCGATTTTTGAGTTTCAGAATGATGAGGCATTCTGTGAGTTTCTAGGCCTTAAAGATAATGTTTTTTTGGGAGATCATAAATCAAGGTTCTCAATCACATTAGATCATGAAGCCTATTTTGGAGAGTAGGTGAACACCCTTAGCCAAAAACAAATAAATAAAACATTGAGGTCCTAAAGTGAAAACCTCTTTAAGGCACTTTTTGACTAGGTAAAAAGTAAAGATAAAGGCCAGTCTAGTGGTGAAAACCTATTTCAGGCACCATTAGATGGGAGTGTTCATTCTTCTTCAAATTTAGACTAGGAGACCACCAATGATGAACTTGCTTATGGATTTGAGTTCAATTTTCAGTAACAACAAGTGTTTGATTGAATTATTCAATAATTTCTAACTATTTTTGTCACATGGCCAGATATCCCATTAGGGGACTTAGATTCATCATGCCTAGGAGAAGTTGAAGAGCCAATTTTAATAGAAGACTTGATATAGCCTGATAGTTCAAGTCTTTGACTACTATCCTAAAAGATGGTTCAACCCTTCTAATCAAAGATACAATAGAGGTAAACATCAAGATTCCATTAAACCTAAAATGGATAAAATTAGGCACATCCCTCATTAAGGAGGAATGTGAAATATTTACAGCTCTATTGAGATAATTTGTAGATATCTTTGCATGGGCTTATTTTGACATGCCAAGTTTGAACCCCGCCTTGGTTTTACATTGCCTTGTGGTAAATCTCAATGCCAAACTAGTTAACTAAAAGTTATGCAAGACGCATTCTCACATTTCCGTATTAGTAAAGAAAGAGTTGGAGAAACTCTTAGAATTAGGATGTATTCAATCCATTGACTACTCAGAATGGATATCTAATGTTGTACCTATTAGCAAAAAGCCAAAAGGAATGAAAATCTATAGTGATTTTTGTGATATAAACAAAGCTTACCCTAAGGATGACTTTTCATTGCTAAACATTGACATGATCATTGACTCCACCTGGGGTTATGAAATGCTTTCACTCATGGATGGATTTTTAGGATACAACTAGATCATAATAGAACCAAAAGACCAACACAAGACCACATTCACCACTCCATGGGGCACATTATATTATTAGGTAATTCTATATGGTCTTAAGAATGATAGAGATACATATCAAAGAGCCATGACCATCATATTCCATGATATAATGCATGGTATTGTTGAAGACTATGTCGATGACATTTTTGGTAAATCAAAGACCAGGGTCGATCACCTAATAGTGCTACATAGAATATTTGAAAGATTGCATGAGTATAAAGTCTGACTGAATCCAAAGAAATGTGTATTTGGAGTAACATTAGGCAAATTACTTGGCTTCATCATCTCTTGTCAAGGCATTGAAGTTGATCTAGCCAAAGTCTAAGCTATAACAAAGATGCCACCTCCAACAAATTTGAAGTAGCTTCATAGTTTTTAGGGCAAGATCCAATCAATCCAACACTTCATATCTTAGTTAACAGATAAGTGTCATCCATTTACACATCTTCTAAAGAAGGGAATTGAATTCCACTGGGATAATCACTACCAAACAATTTTTTAACAACTAAAAGATTATCTAGAAAATCTGCCTATTTTGTTACCCCTTATGTTAGGAAAACTATTTTTGTTGTATCTATCAGCTATAGATAATGCTTTGGGTGCACTTCTAGCTCAACATGATGACAATGTAAAAGAGCATGCAACATACTATTTAAGCCATGCATTGGTCATGTATGAACACAACTATACACTGATTGAAAAAGCCTATTTAGCCATGGCATTCATAGCTCAAAAATTATGACACTACATGTTGAACAATAAGACCATGGTCATTTCAAAATTAGACCCACTCAAGTATCTACTATCTAATATAAATTTATAAGGTAGAATGGCCTAATGGATCATGCTTCTAAGTGAGTTTTACATCGAATACATTAATCAAAAAGCCATTAAGGGGCAAGTTATTATAGATTAGCTTGTTGAAACACCCTTTGTAGACATAGAGCCACTCACATTCCAATTTGATGATGAATCCATAATGACCATCATTGACACACCTATTGAGGAGTAACATTAGAAGCTATATTTTGATGTATCATTTATTTCACATGGATCAAAAGTAGGCCTTTTATCTGTTACACCACAGGGGATCTAATCCTTAAGTCATTTAGGATCAATTTTCCTTATACCAACAACATGGTTGAATATGAAGCACTTGTTTCAGGGCTTTACTAAGTGATACAATGGAATGTATCTCATCTGAAGGTTTATGGTGATTATTAGTGAATCATCAATTAGGTTATAGACCATTTTTAGACCAAAGATGACAAGCTAGTTTTATATAAGGCCATGGTCAACACTCTTAAACAATAGATTGCCAACATTTAGTTTGAGCATATAACAAGGGCAAGTAAAAAACTATAGATGCCATGGCTACTATTAACTCTCTGATTCAATAAATAGACAAAGCTAGAGATTATCAGTTCCTCATCAAAAAATTTCTCGCACTAGCTCATGAACCTTTAATCATTGTAATGATTTATGATATTATTGGTCCTAGTTTTATCTGGTACTCAAACCCTTAAAACTACTTTCATGACCAATTTTTACCACCTAACCTCTCACAAAAACAAACCAAACCCTTCATCGACTAAACCACTCATTATACCTTACTTGGATCAACCCTTTACTACCATAGTTTTGATGGAACTCTACTTCATTATTTAACTTCAGTAGAATCTACACTAGCATTATGGGAAGTTCATGAAGGAGTATGTGGAACCCACACCAATGAGGCCATCTTGTCTAAAAAGATCTTGCATACTGGTTGGTATTAGCCCATGATAGATGCAGATGCAACTACATATATTTAAAAAAGTGCAACAAATGTGAATGGCATGATAATTTGATTCATTCCCCAAAAAAGACACTAAAACCAATGTTAACACCATGTTCATTTGATACATGGGGCCTTGACCTCATTGGGAAGATCAATCCCACCTCATTCAATGACCATAAACATATCTTTACCACCACCGAATATTTCACTAAGTGGGTTGGAGTTATACCCCACTTACGTGACTGGAAAGCAAATTTTGAAGTTCTTCTTCAACCATCTCATTTTCCACTATGGTATCCCCTTGGACATTATATCTGATAAGGGAGGATCACTCAAGAATAAGGATTTAGACAAGCTCTGTGCTAAATACAACATGACACGGCATTTCTCTATAGTATATTACCTTCAAGGTAATGGTCAAGTTGAGGCATCCAACAAAACAATTATTAACATTCTCAAAAAGATTTTCAATGATGCTAGTCATGATTATCAACTTCAAATATTTCATGCCCTTTGGGTATACCATACCAATCATCGTACACCCACAAGATCCACTCCATATTCACTTATTTATAGTACATAAGCCATCCTTACCATTAAGGTCGAGTTTCCATCTTTACGCATATCTTTAAAGTATGTCCTAGATGATCATGACTATTGAGTAGCTCACCTACAAGGGCTATACCTACTTAATGAAAAATGCACAATTGTGCTCAATAAGCTTTAGGCATATCAGGACCGACTCAAAGGCCACTACAATCAATGCATCAAACATAGATAATTTGAACTTGGTGATCTTGTCCTTAAAGAAAACCAAAAGAATACCATGGTAAAAAAGAAGCATACAGGTAAGTTCAAACACAATTAGGTTTGTCTTTTCATCATTACATCAAAATTTGGAGTTAGAGCATATAGGCTTGCCACACCATATGGCCATGAACTTGATGAGCCAATGAACATTATCCACCTCAAGCAGTACTACACTTGAGTGACTTGGTGTATTGTCTATAAGTTCCATTTCAAGTTGTATCATTTTGTTAATCTTCTTTGTATAAAACCTTTTTTATTGACCTATCATCCTACCAACCTATCACTTTCCTTATCATCTATCTATTTTACCATACCTTCCCCATAAATTGAGTGAATTTTCCCCACCCTACTTGGCCATGTGACCTTGGTTCCATTCTATTTGATTCCATTACTGCTTACTATAAGAAGATTAAAATTTAGTTTCAATAGATGTTTCACACATTCTAGACAACGGTAATATTTTGAAGCAGTATGACAAACATTTGGCAATTTTATCCTTCATTTCTTATTCTGTTATCTCTACCAAGTGTGCCTAATTATAACTCCTATGGGCAAATTAGTGTCTCCCTAATCTTGTCACTAATTATAACCACCTATGGAAAAATTAGTGTCATTGACCTAAGCCATTATTTTTGAAGTTATAATCGCCTATGGGCAAACTAGGGGCAGCACTTGTTTATCACTCCTTGATATGCCATATGACCTTGGTTCCATTCTATTTGATTCCATTACTGCTTACTATAAGAAGATTAAAATTTACTTTCAATAGATTTTTTACACATTCTAGACAGTGGCAATATTTTGTAGCAGTATGACAAACATTTGGCAATTTTATCCTTCATTTCTTATTTTGTTCTCTCTACCAAGTGTGCCTGATTATAACTGCCTATGGGCAAATTGGTGTCTACCTAATCTTGTCACTAATTATAACCACCTCAGGAAAAATTAGTGTCATTGACCTAAGCAATTATTTTTGAAGTTATAATCGCCTATGGGCAAACTAGGGGCAACACTTCTTTATCATTCCTTGACATACCAACTCACCATTCTCTATGTCATACTATGCCTTTATACCAACTGTACTGGTTTTATTTGAATTGATTGCTACACTAGTCAGATTCCTCTATTGTAACATGGAACTACAGTGACTTGAGATCCTACTCTGGGACTATGTAGGTAGTGCTCAATACTTGTTGGGGTTAGCTCAGTCACCCTAAGCCATGTTCTTTACATTTTGTGAGAAACCTAAGCCACACTCTTACCATTTTGTGAGTAACTTAAGCCATGCTCTCATCATTTTGCAAGCAACTTAATCCACACTCTCACCATTTTGTGAGATTGAATCATTTTAGTATCTTGTCATTATTGATTAAGTTGAGATACTTCAAAATTCTAAAAACATTTGTAAACCATTAGAAAAACCAAAAACATTGACCACTTCTTTGCCTTAAGGATTCTAGGAACCCTTACTAAGTTATAAGCAAATCACTTGTCACTTAGTTTCCTCATCCTTTTTGGAATTTTGTCCCATGCACTTGCCATTTTTCAAGACCATTCCTATTCTTCTATTACATCTATTCTATTTGTTTTCACATGTTATCATTTTCTTCCCATTTTCTGGGAGAACTACATTTGGCCTAAAGTTTTTGGTGGATATTACATCCATGGAAGTATGTAGGCAATTTCCACTTGCCTAGTGCATATGGAAATAACTTGACCACCCCCATGCTTTTCTTATATTCTCCCATTCTATTAGTTTGTTAAGTGGTCACCTATTTTCTAGGGGTGATGTTCGTATGGCTTAAATTTAAATTATTTGTTTCTTTGTTTTATTTGTGTGCATGTTTGTTTGCTTTCAGTACTATTGCCTTGATTCAATATATGTGTATTTATTAGGTAATTTCTTTCCCACACTTACACTTGAATTCATCCATACTCATACGTCTACATTAGCATCATGGTTTCTATCATTGGCACATTATTTTTTATTGAATATTGGATTACAGGAGTCAGTCCTTATGCATATTTTGACCAAGTCCTCATGATGTTATACCATGATGCATACCAACATGTGATACAACAAACCTTAGATTCATAAAGTCTATTCATCAATGGCATCATTGACATCTCTTTGGCATCAACATCTCAATTCAATCTCAATCATATCCTACATAACATAATTAAACCATGAAAGAATTTTAACCTTTGTTTAGTTTGGATGAGCATATCCCTACTAGCAAGTTGTACCAATTCATCTTTATCCTTTTTATTATAATATCCTCATCATTAACCAATTAGTCATGTTTTCCACTATTGGGGTACAATGCTTAAAACTGCCTTTGGACAAATCATTATACACCATCCCACCTGCATTTCTTAATGATTATAACTACCTTTGGGAAAGTCACTGTGTTCTCATCTAATTTACTTTTTATATCCACACAATGGCATTTAGTTATCTTTTTTATCTATTCTAACTGGGGAAACTCCATATTCTTAATGATTATAACCACCTTTGGGCAAATCATTGTGTTGTCATACCACGTTGCCACTAACAGGGTACAATGCTTATAACCATCTTTGGGCAAACCATTATACACTATCCCACTTACATTCTTCATGATTTTTACTACTTTTTCAATATCATTATGTTTTTACCCCATATTTTTCTTTTCTTTAGTCTCCTCATCTCACTTCTTTCTATTCGAGGGATCGTTTGCTGACCTATTTATGCCAATCATTCCCTTGAGGGGGCATCATACAATTCATCAATTATCATTGAATTTTTAGGTATACAAGACCTTTTAATTATTTGAGAAGAAATTACTATGCTTATAGCTTGAAATACCTTCCCAAATAGATGTAAATTGTAGACACTTAAATCTGGCCACCAATGACCTTCAATCAGGGTTTTGACCAATTTCCACCAAAATGCACAATTTGGCCTAAAAACACAAACACATTAAAAGCTTTGAAACTGACATATTCAAGTGCTGATTTTGGCCAAAGGATCACTAAATTAGGCAATGCATTTTATGGGCTAACTAACCTTGATCAGATCACTTCGAGTCAAAATACCAATTTTACACTTGGGTGCCCTGGATTGCTCTTTTTTATCAAATATCTTACATGAGACATGTGCCTTTATTATTTAGTGTTGACAACATCCTAAATGGGATAATGGATCTAATGCATCTAACATCATATCCTAATTCCAATCTAGTCAAAATTTGGGCCAATAATAAGACATTCTAACCAATTTGAGTAATTTGTGCACAAAAAAAGCCAAGGTTTGCATCAAAGTGCCTAATCATGCTTAAGAGATAATTAAACCAAATCATGAGCCTAATTAATAATTTTATGGAACTTGTTGAATAATTTATTTTTGGAAATAAATATTGCATATCTGCATCATTAGGTGACACCATTTCTTAGAAAGACATCCCTAGGCCATAAATGCATAAAATATCAAGGTTAACCCCTCCCATGCCTCATTAAGACCCTCCATGCCTATTTATTACCCCTCTATCCCAAATATTGACGAGCCTATTTATGAAATTTAATTACATAATTGAATTAATCCTTAGCCACACATCTCCATCTTGAGATGGATGGTTTAGGTTGATTCTAACCATTTTTGAAAATCTATAAATAGGAGACCTTGCCTATTAAATTAAAGAGGCTCTCATATGCCAAAGTTATAATGCTAAATTGATTCCAAAGCTTCATGTAAATTATTGTTATAATGCCCAAATATTGAACCAAGCCAAGCTAAGCCAAGCCAAAGCCAAACATGGTGCCAAGGAGAGATGGATGTAGCCACACTTTATCGATGCAAACTTCATGAGCACAAAGTTGAGAAAGTCACTTTAAAAATCTATTTGGATCATCCAAGGAAGGTGAAAAAAGGTTTATTTTGCATTTTAGTAGTGTTTTTCATTCTACTCTTGTTAACTAAGCTCCCCCTAGTAACTAGGCCTAGAGATGTTATACTACTATTTTTATCTCATTTTGATTTCATTTTGAGACTAACACAATACTAACCATCCATCTCTTGAGTCAAATTCCTAATCTATAATACTTGATCATACACATTCCCTAAAGGTCTTTTATAATTGATTTTCAACATTGGAGTTCATTTGTAACTACCATTTATCATTATCTAATGCACAAATGGAGATTTTTTGAGCAAATTTTAGGTAATAAATGGTGTGTGTAATTTTTTAAATCTCTTCCAAATCTGTATTGGTCACAAGAAGCTAAAGAGTCACTAAGTTTATCATCTCTAGTAGCTCAAAGGGCCAGAATAATTGGAATCTTGAGAAAAACATGCTTTTAGTGGTTTTGTTTAGAGGGGTTTTAATGGTTTATAAGATGAAAATTATTCCATAGGTCCCCATGGTCTTCTGAATCCCAAATCCATGCAAAAAGTGGAGGTGTAGAGCCAAATTGTGTAAAAACCCACTTTATTTCTTTATCCGTCTTCTTGGAAACTCAAGAAGGGCAATCCGTTTGAATTTGGTAGTTTGAGGAGAGAGAGAGTTGGAGTCAAATATCTTGGACATAGGAGGGTACCCTAATTACCTTCCACTTTATGCCATTTTTTTGGGTTAATACACTTAACTTTATGAACAATCATTAAGAAGTTAAAGGGCAACAAAAGAGCTTTAAATCCAATAGGCTCAATTTTAGAGGTTTTCATGGCATTGTTTGGATCATTGGTTAAGATGAATGATTGTGTGATATCATGAAAGGATCCATAATCTCCCTCAAAACATTTTTATAGTACTTTTTTCACATGTGTAAACCTTAATAAGGATAAAACCTCCTGTTGAATGAATTTGTAGACATGTTAGAAGGCTACAAGCAAGATTTTAATTGTTTTGGTTATTTTATTTCCT
Organism: Torreya grandis; assembly: GCA_037957365.1. Lineage (NCBI taxonomy): Eukaryota > Viridiplantae > Streptophyta > Pinopsida > Cupressales > Taxaceae > Torreya > Torreya grandis. The sequence continues at coordinate 2,359,882 of JARHVA010000826.1, forward strand.
CAAGTGGTCTTAAATCAACCTGAATCAATCTCTAATTCCATAAAAAAAATTATAAATGGCACAAATAAAACATAAAGGATGCACATCAGACTGGGAGAGACTTGGGTCTTCGTGTTCCTTAATAGGTTGCAAGTATGAAAAAGAATGTTTGGTCTGTATATGTGAATGCCATGATGAAAAAGGAGATTGAAAGAAATATAAATGATTATATATACCCTATCATGGATTAGGATCATGTAGAGAAATTTTATGCATGTTTAAAAGCTAAGACAAGAAGAGGTTTGTTAACCTACAGGTTTGCAGACTTATACATCAATATTTGTACCTAAAAGTTCGTGATGAGGGTATAAATAATGGGAAATTAAAAACATAATAATATGATCTCACTCATAATAAAAATATTACCTAATAATTATTTAATCATGCTACAACAACTATGAGGAAACAAACTCCAATTCACTTTATACTCAAGAAGACCATGTTGGCTAGGTAGGACTGTGCAAGTCTAAAAGAAATACATAGCTATGAATGGACATTACAAGTGAATTAAACACATTAGGGGAATAATGAGGGATTAAATAAAAATTTACATTTCACTCCAAAATCCATCATGTGTCAAACTAATCTAAAAAATGAGCAAACACAATAAAAAGAAGGATTTAGGCCTAATTGACTGCCTATAGGCATGTTAGCAGGTAGAGGGAAAAAGGGCACGTGATGATGAGTGTTTGAGGAATAAAGATGGTTTAGATAATATATAAGAAACATGAATAAACTTACCATAAATTTCCAAATATCACCAAAGTTTCAAGGCTTCAATAAGGTGAAGGCAAACCCTCAAATTGTAGTAAAAAAGGCTTAATGCTGACCTACAGGCCTGTCATGGGCATAATGGAGAAAATAATAGTTTAGTGGGGTTGAATTTAGAACCTAAATATAAACATATTAGATAAGATTTAAAAAAAATTGAAAAATTCATTGGGACACTAGGAGAGATAAAACCAACTCAATACACCCCATTTACAAAGTTCACCACACAAGGAGTTCAAACTGTTACCTACATGCATGCTTTAGAACAATGCAAGAGGGATGTGATTATTGTTTGAAGCTATGAAGTTGTAAGAGTGGAAATTATGAATACATCTAATTTTAAGATGATAATATGATATTAAATAGGTTTTAATATGATTGAATATAGTTACAGGGGTTAAAAATCCTAATTAGGCCTAGAAGACCTAAATTTGCATACACAGGTCTGTAGGCAGTAATATCAAGAAAGGTTTCAATGGTGAAGATAAGATCAAAAGATGATGAATTAAATAAGGTTGGGAAGAAAATTATTAATTATTTAAATAATTTTTGGCTCTTTAAATGGTGAATAAAAGTACATAATAGTGACTTCTAAGGTCACTAACACTAAAATGCCCTTAAACCCTGGTTACAAGCTTGTGAAGGTGGCAGTGGACTTGAGGGATGAATTAGAGTAAAATACCATTAGATCACCTCATTAAAGGTTTAATATACCAAAATTAATAATTTTAATCCAAAATTAAAAGCTTTTACACCTTGTTATGTAAAATTTCCCTTCTCAAGCTTCTCAACAAGCTTGACCGTCAAAAAATGGTCATATTCTCTTGTCAAAAATATACAAAGAAGATGCATGGGACTCTAAGCTCATTGGGAAATGTGAAGGGGATTGTCTACATGAGATTAATATGATTATTTCTTAGGTTAATTCCCACAAGTTTATAAATCATCATTAATAACCTAAGCATCCCTAAACCCTGCTTAAACCCTAGTAAGAACCCAATGTGAGAGAAGATGAGATTTATGGCTCCTAATGCATTGTTTTTGTAGACACCCAATTCTGGTCACAATTGGATTCTTACCAGATTTCATATTTATTCCTACCAAACATTGAAAATTAAGCTTATAAATCACTGAACATCCTAAATTTGATCATGTATCATTCATTAAAGCTCAAAATCATGTTGAGGCATCCCTATTTGGGATACTAGCCTGTACGCAACAATAACCTCTCATGGATTCACCCCTAATCACTTTAAGACATCAAAACTATCAATTTAGCCTATATACCTATTAATTGGGCCACTTGCACACTTAATTAAATCTTGACAAAGCTAAAAGACTAATAAAAATCAATTAACAAGTTACACAAAATTAAATGCCTAGTTGAATTATCCATTTGAAATTAATGAATATCTAAAAAAAGAAATTTTGAAAATCAAAATATCCTAGCCTTTAATAATTATCTTTATGAGTTTTCAAAATATCTTGAAACATCCAAAAATGTCTAAATTGAGAACTATGACTAGTAAATAAAAGTCATAATTGCATAACAACTTTTAACTCAATAGAATTAACACAACTCAACCATATAATTTGAGAACTATGACTAGTAATTGAAAGTCATAGTTGCATGAATTTTTTAAATCTTCTAGATTTAGTCTCAACTCAACCTTAACTCATCTTGGGTGAGAGTTAATTCCTAAGGCTATAAATACAAGGCCATACCTCTTCATTTCTAAGCTTGGATATTATAGAGTTTTTATGCAGGATTTTTTCCATAAGCCTCATACAAGTAATGTTACCATTCCCAAATCTTAAGACAAGAAATAAAAACCAAGCCAAGGTGCTAAGGAAAATTAAAAACAACAAAGTTCCATTGATAAAGATATTTTGATGCACAATTCGAGCAGGTCATTCAACAAAGCCATTTGGAGCTCCCAAGGAAGATAAAATAGTTGTCTTTTATGTTTTTGTTGTGCTTTCATTTAGTTTTTATTACCTAAGCTTCCCTAGTATCTAGGATAGATTTATTAAGATTTACTGAGTTTATTTCATCTACTTTATGAGGCTAACACAATACTAACCTACCCTCTTTAGATTCCTTATTCACATAATGACACGCTAAGTGGGACAGATAATGAGGTGGTTATAATGGATTTTAGTGTGTTTTATTAGTATTTTCTATTTTCCTACTAAAAATAGTTCATACATAACTAATAATTTTTTTTATTCACTAGTTTGATCTTAATTTTTTAAGAGAGATACACCTTGGACTAATGAACAACCTCTAAAAACTTTGTGAATAACTAGTGCATATTTTAGAAGTCATGATCAAAACATTGACTACCACTTTTATTTCCTATTTTCCTACTTAAAAAATGGATGTTAAAATAGTTATAATTTTTAATCCATTTGCTATTTTTTCTAATTTTTTGAAAAGTTTTTATTACTGGTTTTATTCTAATTCTCTCAAAATTTCATTGAAATCTAATTTGTAGTTTAGAAATTATGACTCTTTTAGTGATTGTTTGCTTGTTTTGAATAAATGACCATTAAAATAATCATATTTTTTAATCCATACACTATTTTTTGATAAATTTTTTTAAAAGTGGTGCAAATTTTTGCTATCTACATATTGTATAAATTTCATCAAAATCTAACTTATATTTTTTTAGTTATCAATATTTTACTAAACGTTACTTTTATTTGTTAAATTTTATTTTATTTATTTTTTTAAATTTTGTTTTACGCTTGCAAGTTGTTTTATTTATTATTATTATTATTATTTTGTATATATTATAACTTGAAGGTATTTGATATTTAGGATATTTCTAATATTTTGATTTTGTAGGTTTTGATTTTCCAATTTTACCTAAAAACAAGCAAACAAAAAACAGAAATAAAAAAATAATATATATATATATATATATATATATATATATATATATATATATAGAAAACCCCATACCATTTTTTGCAGGACCCAAAGATGAAGAAAATATAGTTTTAAACACTCTAAAGTTGCAAAATTCATATTTTAATTTTGTGTTTTAAAAATCTTTTGCTTAAGTCATTTTCATCTTTCAAGGTTTTCACACAATGCCAAGGGGATAAACTTCACAACATACTTTGTTTTGGTGAAATAAAATGAAATTTGACATTTAATTACATACTCCTAAGAGTTTTTCATTTTATGCTTGTTTTGTTGAAAGTTATTTGTCTCTAGCAAATTGAATGACATGTGTATGCTCTTCCCCCATCTCCTTTAGTGAACTTAGATGAATAGAAGCGCTCAATCTTTATCTTTGTTATTTTAGTCCAAAAGCATGAAAAGAAATTCGTTAAGGCCCTCATCAAATCTATATGGTTTGGATGACCCCAAAATGACCGTAAAGTCTTTTCACTTGTCTTTATTTTTCATGCATTTTGGCTTGTGGATGGGAGCTCGCTTCGCCCTCATAAGTTCTTTAGGGGTGTATTGACCTAGGGATTTATCTTGTAGATCATACCAACTACACTCCATGATGTGGTATATAAATTGAGGGTAACCCAATGGGATGCTTTTTTGAGTGGTTAAACAATATTTGTTAATTGTACTCCAACTTAAAACATAGGGTCAACTCAGACATTGCACTACATTGAGTAATTGACAGATGTAGTGGTTGGGAAAAAGACTAGAACTTTTCAAAACAAGATAGTTGATGTGAATCCAAATGATGTGATTGTTCCCTAGTGTTTACCACACATATGGGGCCATCTAGAAACAAATAAAAATTGATAGTTTAGACAACCCCACTTTCTATAGACATACTATTGATGTAGGGCTAGTAGCTCAAAGTTCCATGTCATCGTACAAACTCTTGAGAGAAGAGGGGGAATAAAAAACCTACTTTTCATGTACTTTTACTTTTTGAATTAAAAATTTAAAATCCTCTCAAGATAAATTATAAAGATAGAATTTGATAGTACAATGAAACCTTATCAATTTTAGGATTTAAGACGTTACACTTAGTTATTTTTGTCATTTGATCATTTTACTTACATGGTCTTGAGTCATAATTATTTGTTTATCATACCATGACAAAATGAGTCTTGTTATAAATCACTCCTTTATTTGAAGAGGTGTTATAGCATCCATTTGACACCACACCTTACCTTAGTCATTGTCAAATTTTATGTGTGTGTCACTTGATTGAAAAAGGGTGTCATTATGTTTCCTAATTCATTCTAATTTTTATGCCTTAAAGTATTGAAACAAAAGCATTTATCACATCTTTAGAGAATGATAGCATCATTTTGTTGCTCAAATCATTTCAAAGACTTATTACCTTGTGTCCAAAATTCCAATTACATTTTTTAAAACCACGTGTGTCTTTTGGGTCTATACCTAGTACCATCATGTCATTTGTTCTTGTCTAGCTTGTTGTTATTTTGAAAAACCTAGTCTTGTAAATCAAATTTGAAATTATCCTTGACAAGTTTAAATTCAAATATTACTTGATTAAAGCATATGCCTTACATAATTTTGGCCTAGATATTAGCCTTTCACTTTTGGGTTGTGTAACTTAGGTTAATTCTTTACTCAATTTAAAGACTATTTTTATGCCTAAATTTGGGGAAGTAGTCTATCTTCCGTATGCTTAGTGCTCCATGTGTTTTACCAAATGATCAAGTTTGTGTTTAAATATGAATGCCAGTTTGTGTCAAAGTGTTTCAAATTTGTTAAATTAACTCTCTTGCCTTTTAGACCTCATTTTTTTTAAACTCTAACTTTTGTGCCTTTTCCAAAAGACCTAGCAATACCTTTTTTGAGCCTAGATTTTGTGCCTTGTTTTCCATAAGGCCTATCAAATTTTGTTTCTCTATACCTAATTTAGACTTGTTTGAAACACTTCTTACCTAAGTTTGGCATTTTGGTTTTATTTCATCAAATTGACTATTTGTTTTAGACATTTGATGTTAGACTATTTTATACCAAGTTTTAGCATTGATAATTTTGGAGATAGAACTCCATTCCTTTGACCAGGTTAGACCAAATTTGGACCATTTATCCTTCAAACATTATTTTTAAAAGTTTGTAGAACTCTATGCCTTTTTGTAAAATGTTCATCATTAATTTGGATATATCTCATTACACTTATAGTGGAGCCATGTATAATTCGTCGCACAAGATGACTTTTTTCAAGACCCATATAATGATGATGTAGTTTTTGAGACAAATCCCTATCCTCCTTATAATACTCAATATAGAGAACAAATTCAAGATCTTCAAGCACAATATTTTGTGATACCTTCTTTGAGCCAATTAATGTACCAAATTCGCCCTTTCAATGCTAATGGTACCCAATCACCCACCTATATCATTAATCATCCTTTAAATTGTGAGAGAAATCAAGATCCACATAATCTAAGGATTAAAATTCTAGGGCCTCATCTTTTGGCTTGTGCGAGTAACCAAACTTCATAATGCCATACCATTACCATTCCACAACCTCATCTTTTAGCTTATGCAAATAACCAAGCTTCGTAATGTCCTACCATTACTATATTAGGGCCTCATCCTTTAGCTCATGATAACAACCAATGTTCATAATTCCCTACCATTAGCATTCCAAGACCTCATCCTTTGGCTCATGATAACAACCAAGCTTCATAATGCCCTACTATTACCATTCCAGACCCTTGTCCTTTAGCTTGTATAAGTAACCAAGCTTCACAATGCCATACCATTGCCATTATAGGACCTCATACTTTAGATTGTGTAAGAAACCAAGCTTAAAAATTCCCTACCATTACCATTTAAGGCCCTTCCAAGTATGGTAGCTTGTTATTTTAACAAGGTTGTACAACTATGACTAGACGGGTCACAGTTATTATCTTAGATTGACAACCAGTCTTTATTAAGCCCATCTTAGATGAGTTATTTACAAAAAGGTCATTATCTAACTACAAATCATTATTCATTCATTACAAACCATCCCTAATTTTATAAAACTGATGTGAATCTTTAAGACACAATAAAGCCAATCAGTACCCCTCCAACAGAGCCAATCATTTGAAGACCAAGATGTGTTCAAAACCAATATTTTACAACTACTTATAAACCAAGGCCAAGAGAACCAACCAATCCATGATTTTTTTTTAAAAACACCTATTTATGATAAGTCAACTTATGATGAATCACCATTTGATCCTTTACCCATTATCGAGGAGTCTCACTCTGATAAGCTAGTCTTTGCTGAGTTACTTATTAACGATTATAACCACCTTTAAGCAAATAACTATTTTGACCATTGTCATATTTTTAAAGAACCTCCCTTTGACAAGATAGTCTCTATATAGTTTTCTCTTAACCTTTTCCCCATCGTTGAGGAGTCTCACTTTGATAAGCTAATATCTGTGTAATCCTTCTTAATTGAGCCTATTTTTAAAGAGCCCATTATGCCATCATGGACTATTACTTATCCAATAACAAACAATAAACAAGACATCATTGTAACAACATCTATATTTGAAAAAGAATCATAAATAAAGTTAGGTTCTATTCTTGAACCAACATCAAATTTAGCATTAGAATTAGACTCAACATTAGTCTCTAACATTAGATTTGGAGTCCTTTGAGTCAGATTTAGCTTCAAAATCAAAATAAATTTGTAGATGTAACAATATTGGTTATGCATGCCTTGTAGATCAAATTGAATATATTTGTGATCCTTTCATAGTTTTTGAGGATGATTACTTAAATGTCGACACAAGTTCTCCTAGTATATTATATGAGGATTGTGCTACCTCTTTCCATTCTATTACTTTTCCACATGTCATTAACATCAACCAACATAACCACTATATTGACATTCCACCTCCCACAAGTGTAGATTGGGACCAACAAAATCACACCTTATTGAATTGCATCCATGGTGACATATCAATTTAAGAATGTTAGGGGAACCAAGACCACATTCATATAGAAGATGATCAATCTCCTTGTGAAACATTTTTGGAGGTGCTAGGGGAAAATCAAAGTCAAAACTAAACATCTTATAGTGAAACCTTTTCAAAGGCATTATAAGACAATCAAAGTCAAAAATCAATGTTCCTCAGTGAAACTTTCTGAGGCACTATGGGACAAACAAGACAACTTTATTGGTTATAAACTTTTCAAGGTGATAATAGCTGAGCACAATAATTATTTAATGCTTGATAAAGACATTATCAAATATGAAATTAGTAAAACTTTAATTCTATAACATAATCAAATGGTAGCTACTCTCAAGCCCAAATAACAAAAAAATCTGGTGGTCCTATCGAGAGCATATTTAGAAGTCTTTGGCCCCACCATAACTAAAATTATGTCAAATCTAATATCAACAACATTGTGTGTGCATAAAAATCTTAATCTTCATTTGTTACCTAACAATTATACATTTCATTATCATCTACCTTTACATTGCCAAAGTAGATTTATCAACCAAAATTTATCTATATTTACCATCCTTGTCTGTATTTTTTTATAGAAGCTATGAAGATATCTTATCTCAAAGTTTGGAGGAAACAAAATCAATGACCAATAAAGATCACAAAAACATTATTGAAGTTCAAATTTGTAGCAAGTTCTTGACAAAGTAGCTATTCAAAAGAGGTATGGGCTAGTAATTTTTATGATTGATCATTCTGGTTTTATCATATATTGATCAGGATGTGCATCTCTACATCAATAGGAATACCATAACCATATTTTTTTCCTTACCATTTACCTTATGATTTTCATTTTCCATTCATCTTGTTACTCATTCATACCCTACCATTTACCTTACCTTATCACTTGGAGGAAACCCTATATCCATTATATCCAATTACCATCCCATCGTACTCCTTGAATAATTCCATATCATATACCATTTTACCATACCTTTATTATTGACCAAAGCCTATTTTTAGCAACCCTACCCAACCCTTCTAATCTTGGTTCCTTTGGTTCTTTCTACACCTTTCACTAGGGGATTCTAATCCACTTTTAGCAGTTTTAGAATTCCATGTTTAAATGAAAATCTATAAAAGTAGTGTGACAATGGATCTATCAAGTTATCTTTCATTTACATTTGACTAGTGCCACTGATTATAATCACCTTTGGGAAAATCATTATCCCACCTTGTGTTACTAATTATAACCACCTATGGGTAAATTAGTAGCACAGACCTAGGCCATTATTTCCTAATTATAACCACCTACGAGTAAATTAGGAATACCACCTTTACGATGCATTTATGCATCACCTTACCATTAGTATTATCATTTTCCTTTCCATTTACCTAAATTCATGAACTTGTTGCTCTCTGGTAAGATCTCATCACCTTTTATGTTGGCTTAACTACCATGACTTGAGTTCCTAATGGGGCTATGTAGGTAGTGCTTGATTCTCATTGAGGTCAATGCTATCACCCTTTTTCTAATGCTCTTTACATTTTTAAAGCAATCTAATCCCATGCTTTCACCATTTTGTGAGTGGTATCTTATCAATCTATAACAACTTAAGATGCCTTAAAATTCTAAAAACATTTGTCCTATTTAAGCCTAGTCAGTCATCTTTGATCTACCATACTGGGGTAAATCTATTGACATGATATTTTCTATTGATTTTACTTTCAATATTTCTATGTGTTTGTTTACTTAGTCATTTGTTGTTTCCCCCCCCCCCCCCCTATTTTTTTGCTTTCATTGTTGTGCCTTGACTCAGTCTATATACATTCATTGGGTGATTCCTTGCACATTATTCTTGAGTCTATCCATATTCATATGTCAACATTGCCATCATGATTTTTATCATTGGTGTTAGACTGGGAGTCAGTCCTTATACACATTATGGCTAAGTTATCATGGTGTTTTATATCATGATGCATACCATCATGTTCTATAATAATAATTAGCTCAATAAATTCTACAAGCAATGGTGCCACAAAAACTTCTCTTGGTTCACCTTGGAAAATCCTCCTACCCTCCTTGATCCAATCAACCTCTTGACCAATCTAGTTGTATCAATGATAATAAGGATGAATATCTCTACATTAGTAGGTACAATTGAATCATTCACATTGATCACCTCTTATTCTTCTATTCCTCATTCCATTTCTCCCACTTTTGAGTGAACTAAATTAGCTTGAGGTCCCTTTCAACTATGTAGGTAGTGTTTGGATACATGACACATCTAGGATTAGATCAACCACCTTTATTCTTATAATTACCTCTTTCATCACTTTACACATCCTCATTTTCTTGGTTGTTTGTAGCTTCTTTAGTCATTAGACCATTGCATCTACATTTACACCTACTTATCTTTAATATTTACAATAGGTTATATCCTTGAGTTATGATTTCCAATCTACCCTACTGGGGCACAACCAAAAAATATTATTCAATCCAAGTAATTTTAATGATTATAATTTCTTATGGTCAAATCATTAATTTAACTCATCCACCCTATTATGGCATGTACTTGTGTCACTAATTATAACTGCCTTTGGGTAAATTAGCATTTCAACCTTTGTTACTGATTATAAATGCCTTTGGGAAAATTAGTACTTTTTGAATCAATGCATGCAAACATTATCTTGATTGGATTAATCCCACTAATAGGTTAATTTCATTCTTTTTCTTGCTTCTTTTCAAGGGACTGTCCGTCAATTATATGTGTCGACCACTCCCTTGAGGGGGCATCATTATAGGCTTCCTAAATGTTGTTTGGAGCTTCTTCTTCAATAATTATAATTTTTCCTTATTAAAAACCTTTTTCATTATTTGAGAAGATGTTACTATGCCTATAGCTTGTAATACCTTCGCAAACAGGGGCAAACTATAGATACCCAATTTTGGCCACAACTGGCTTTTGACCAGACTTCATACTAATTCTTACTAAACATTGTAAATTAGGTCTAAAAATCACTGAACATCCCACATTTGACCGTGTATGATCATCAAAGCTCAAAATCATGTTGAGGCATCCCTGTTTGGGATACTAGCCTGTATGTAATAATAGCCTCTCATAGATTCACTCCCAATCACCTTGCGGCATCACAACTGACAATTTGGCCTATGGACCTATTAATTTGGGCACTTGCACACTTAATTAAATCTTGAAAGAGCTAAAAGACTAATCAATATCAATTAACAAGTTATACAAGATTAAATGCTTAGTTGAATTATCCATTTGAAATTAATGAGTATCTAAAAAAAGAAATTCAAAATATCAAATATCAAGCCTTTCATCATTACCTTTATGAGTTGTCAAAATATCTCAAAATATCCCAAAATGTCTAAATTGAGAACTATGACTAGTAATTAAAAGTCATAATTTCATGTCAACTTTTAACTCAACTGGAGTTAGTCTCAACTCAACCTTCTAATTTGAGAACTATGACTAGTAACTGAAAGTCATAATTGCATGACAAATTTTAACTCAATTAGAGTTAGTCTCAACCTAAACCTTCTAATTTGAGAACTATGAATATTAACTAAAAGTCATAATTACATGACAACTTTTAACTCAACTGGAGTTAGTATCAATTCAACCTTCTAATTTGAGAACTATGACTAGTAACTGAAAGTCATAATTGCATGACAAATTTTAACTCAACTGGAGTTAGCCTCAACTCACCCTTAACTCACTTTGAGTGAGAGTTAATTACTAAGGATATAAATACAAGGTCATACATATTCATTTCTAAGATTGGATATTATAGAGTTTTAATGCATTATTTTCTCCATAAGCCTCATACAAGTAATGTTACCATGCCCAAATCTTAAACCAAGCAACAACAACCAAACCACAGTGTCAAGGAAAGGTGAAGCCAACAAAGCTCCATTGATAAAGATTTATTGATGCACAAGATAAGTAGCCCATTCAATAATTCAATTTGGAGCTCCCAAGGAAGGTAAAAGAGTTATGTCTTTTATGTTTTTGTTGTGATTTTATTTAGTTTTTATTACCTAAGCTCTCCCTAGTGTCTAGGCTAGAGGTGTTAGGATTCAATGTGCTTATTTCATTTATTTTATGAGACTAACACAATACTAACCTCCTATCTATAGATTCCTTGTTCATAGTTTTATCCTGACAAACACCTAAACATAATTCTTCACTCCAAGAGGGTCCTCACCATGAAATTTGCCTGTACTTGCACTTGTGTGGATGTATTTAATGTTGTAATTTTATAAGGTTTTAGGCTTAAAATATGGTTTTTGGACATATTAAGTGATGAGAACCATTAGGGAGGCTAGTGTGGAAGGTCATATACCTTCTCAAACTCCAAAATACACTCTATTACTTTTGAAACTACTCCTACAATTCCAATTTCCAAAGACAATGAAAAAATGCTTATGAGAGGGTGATATGGTCACCTAGTAGAGATAGAGAAACAAGGTTAAATCATTTGTAAGCCATGATTCACACCATAACATAGTTTTTAGGTTATTAGATATGCCTATCAGCCTTGTAACAAGTTTCAATAGAGATCTTATTGCCATTCCAATGGCTAATACCAAGCAAATCATACCTAATGGACTAGTAGGCCTATATGGCTAATGAAGAAGAATCTATATCTCGTTCTTCAACTTCAATTATAAAGGTAATTTAAAATGGGTTGATGAGTTATCCAAGAAGTTTAAGAGCCTCTTATACACCATTCCTATATAATGTCATCATCAAACAACCAAAAAATACCAAAGATATGGATGAAAATGTTATTAAACTCTCCTCTTGGACTATAACTATCTTTTATGAAGAGACACTTATCATTGGAGTTACTTCTATGCCTCTCTTCTCTCTCTCCTTCATTTATCTTATATATGCTACCTTGAATGGATTATAATGGATATTTTGGATGAGTATGGTGAAGCCTTGATTAAATAAACACTTGTACTAAGACTTTAAATGTTGAATAAAGCTGATTCTTACCTTCCCATATGCTTGCAACTAGTGTACTTGTGTTATTGTTGATGAATGCTAGTAGTAGTACTTTCATTCTCTTTCATTTGTCCTCTCCCACCTATTTTCAAATGGATTGTGTTTTTTCAGGTCACACGGTGAGTTTGAGGTAGATTTGAATAGTTTGGAAGTGGATTTTAGTCATTAGTGTCTTTATTAAACCTCTTGATTATCCCTCTCATTTAATACATTACTTATGACCTCCATGCTAAAACACTCATGTTTGAAGGTCCTTGTGGAGTAGTGTGATCAGATTCAAGTCTAATTCATGTTCTTAATGAATGATATTCAAGTGGAGGTTGTTAATTTGGTGCATCAGCTCCTTAAATTAGTTCAATTTAAGTTTCTCGTAACCTTTTCCCTTGTAAACAATACACTTAGTTGTGATTTTAGGGTGATAACATCAATGGAGCTAGCCCTATCTAGAGATTCACATCACTAATTAGGCCAACCACAACCTATAGGTGTCTTCATGCCATCACTTAAGTGAGGAGGATTGAACAACCTCATCAAGGGTATATTTTTTGATGATAACAATGTGCATACGTAACATTGAAATGTAAGATAATCTGAGCATAAGTTTATAATGTGCAATGTATGTTATGTCTAGCATTCACAAGACTATCAAGATAGATATAAAAATGTATGTAACAACAAATTTGAGTATTAACTAAGTAGATACCTATGGGGATGGGGCATGATGTCTATCACGACACCCAAGCAGGAAGGGGAGATGCATGAGGTCCCTCATGGCATCTAAAATTGGAATGTGTAATAAGCAAAAGACAAGTGTCATGGCCATGATACATGCAATAAATCATACATATAACATACATGATACACATAAAGTAGGCCAAGGGGCTACAATATAAGGGACATCAGCATGTGTCACTAAATTTGAGAAAACAAAACATACAAAGACATGTTCAAATGTCCACATACATAAATAACAACCAAGTTAGCTTAGAGACACATATAAGGACATGTTTAAATGTCTATATAAAAAATTGAGAAAGCACACACAAAGACATGTGCACATGTACAAATCATACATATAGTGAAAATAATTGGCATAGAGCCATAGAGAAATGGCATATTCAAATTAACTCAAATAGAAAAATCATAGAGACACAATCAAGTCTAAACTAGTAAAGCTAGAAATGAAAGTATACATGAACATGTATTACAAATCTATGTAAGAGATAAGATGTAAATATGCTAAGTCTAAAGTAGTAGTAGCCCAAAAAAAATTTGAGTAGATGTAGCATGATAAATATTAAGATATAACAATGCTAAATCTATGATGGAGAATGTAGAAAGATGTAACTTGTTAATCAAAACTGTGTATAGGGTACCCCCAAATGGGTGAATGTGTCAAATGAAGAACTTGTGTGTTGGTGTATATGCCCCCAATGGGTAGATAGAAGTAAATATGGATTAGTATAGTGGACCTGATCCAAATGAAAAAATCAAATGAAGAATCTGTGTGTCAGTGTATATGCCTCTAATAGGTAAATAGTAGTAAATATAGATCAATGTAGTGGACCTAAGTCTTATAGCAATTTGAAAGCACTCAATAAGAATAAGTGAAGAATGTATGAATGATAGAAATTGACTATAATAAGATGGATAACATATGTAGTGTCTGGAAAATATAAGATATGTAAACGTGGCAATACATATAATTTAAATTTTATGTATTTCTAAGTAAATATTTGAATGTTTTTGAAATATTATATTATTTTTGTATTTTTTAGATATAAGCTATGTAAAAGCAACGTGAAAATGAAAAAATATACAAGGAGAAAGAAATAAGGAAAGTATGTACAAGAAGGGAGGAAAAACACTAACTGATGAGTCTCGTGGGATACTCACTATCGATGAGGCCTATGTCAAAAATAGGAATGATAATCTCTAATGTAGTATGATTGATATGTTGATCTTGAATGGTGTTACAGTATGAATCTAAGTATTGTTCATCATCAAAATCATAATAACCTAGAATTCTATTATTGAATTCTATTGTATTTAGATGAGTATAGTGAATTACCTAATACTATAGAGTTGATCTTTTTGAATTATGCTTTGGAATATTAATTATGATTTTGCCCTTTGAAACTATGCTTATTATGGGCATATGGTGCTATGGAGGCTCTTTTTATAGAAATAATATTATGAGAATGCTTGTTGGATTATCATGAATTTGAATTTGCAACTTAGGTTCTTGCTCTTTTTTTGACATTTCTTGTGTATATGGATATTTTGCCTTGATGAACTATATTTGTAAATGATCTGCCTTAGGATGTATTGATAATTTTGACATCATAGGTCAAATTGTCACCCTTAAAACTTGAAACTTTGATTTTTAGGACATGGTGTAGTTTTTAAACCTTGAAAATATCTAATGGATACATTTTGCAACAATTTCATCAGACTTATCAGGTGATTTTGGTAGTTTTAATGCTAAAAAGGCCTATTTTGAGGCCACCCATATAATTTTCAAGGTGAAATTAGGATTATGGAATATTAAAAACCTTATTTTTCCATGAAAAGAATAAAAAAAATTATTTTTAAGAGGTTTTATTTCTTAAAATGAAGAAAATCGATTTATCTCTCATATCAACCTCCTTGGCAGCTCTAGAAGGGCCATCGATTTTTGCTCTGTATAAGTAGGAGAGAGAGAGTAAGGTAAAAATATATTGAGAAATGATATGGAACATAATAAAATTCAAATTATTAGAATTTTTTTTCATATTCATCCCCCCATATTTATGAACAATCGTTAAAAGTGCAGGAGGGTCTAAATGGCCTATTCATCTAGACAAAGTCCAGGTTTGTCTCCATTTATTCACTTCAAAGCTCAATGAATAAAGGTGGTTTCAAGGGTATGATTTTAAGGTAAAATAAAACATTTTTAATGTTTGAATAATTATCTAATTTTCCTTGATAATGTAATTTTGATAGGAAACTAGTTGCTTATATTGACTTGAGATTTGGCAATTTTCAAGCAATCTTGATATATCAATGGAATGTATTTGTTTTCAAGAGTTTTCAAGATTGTGTTTGAGGTATAGTACATTTATTTCATAAAATAATTTTTTTATGTATTATCATCTTGAAAATATCTTTCTTGAGACCTTCGAAAAGATTGTGTTCCTTAAAAGTGTGTTACTGTGTTCTCGATTTAAGAGACCTTCTAAAAGATTGTGTGTTCCTTAAAAGTGTGTTAAGGGAGTTAGATGGACAGTAATTTATTAATTATTAAACATTAATGGAAAAGGATGCTCACAAGGATACTAAGGTTCATCAAAACCATTCAATAAAGCTTCTTCTAAGCTTGTTTAACAGAGTTTAAAGTAAGCATTTTTAAAGGTAATTATCAAATGCTTTAATATTCATGTTTATCATGATTTTGGATGATTATATATAAGATGGTGAAGGGTGATTTGGTATAAGTGAGTTTTCTTATCATAATATATTTTTAAATACCAACCATGGTTCACATTGATCACCTAAAGTCTGTATAAAGACACATCTACACCTACAACCATGACAACAGGGCTATTCCAAAAAGTATCATGTTGTAGAGATGGTTTGAAAGGTGGAATTATTCATTAATAATCCATGATGTTAACAATAAATTGTAATTTTGAGAGCATGAGGTAAGTATAATGTCATTTTAATGTTGTATTTAAGCATCAAAATCTCCACCTACAACCATACATTTTGGCTCAATTAGCTAGGTCTAATGCAAAAGTGGACTTCCATGAGATTATGCAAGAAATTTCTTGTATGTTGGATGAATCGATGATAAGTATGACTTCATGAATGACTATACCAAAGGATTTTATAAAAATATGAGGTATAAAAGATCCTAAAATGGTCATCTACAACCAAGTACAAAAGTCATCCATAGCCCGCATGACCTTCTAAGCATAAAGATCCTTTCTATACAAAGTGAACTAGTAGGAATCAAGAACTTGTATGATGACATTATTTGATACAATAATAATCTAATTATATAGAAAAAAATAGAGCATACAAAGGAATAAAGGAAAAAATACTTCCCTATAGTCTGTATAAGTACAAATGATGACCTATAGCCATCATCTTTTAGCTCAAATAGTGAGGTAAAGGTGAGGTTGGATCCCAATGTAATTGGTGGTTCTATGGGGTATTTATGAAGGATATAAAGGAATATATAGCATTAAAAATAACATATTAATCTACATATAGTGTCTCCTTCACCTCTCACTCAGTTCAAACAACATATATAGTCAAGCAAATGAACACATAGTTAGTCAGGCTATGCCAAACATGGAACACTTGTGTGAGAGGTTAAGTGAGGAGTTTTAGTGTCTTTTAATAACATGTATGGGGATTTTAAATAGTGATAATGAACTATTAAAGGTATTTTCATAGTCACCTTCACCAAATAGGTCAAGAAGACAACCATATCACCTTCAGGATTGTACGGTCTTAAAAAGGAAAAGTGTCATTTGCAACGAAAAGGTGTGGTCTTGGAAAAGTTAGAAGATTTCAAGGTTGATCACCAGGTTATGAGACCTAATAATAGTGACCAAGTCTTTTAAAATCATTCAAGGGTTTATATAAAGATTCATATGGACACCTACAATCTATAAAATCATGATATGTCCACCTTCAGTCAGCTTATCTAGGTTTCTCATTATATGATTGTGTTATGATGGGATAGAGACTCTTATGGCATGTATGAAAAGGTGTTGAAGACGTAACATGAAATTAAAAAAATTTAAATTCCATTAAATAAGATCAATGATTTCAAGGTGAAGTCTCAAACTTCAACACACAATCATAATACTAAAAGGGCACCTACAGGTTGCTAGTGGGACAGATTGACAAAAGGCCTATGAAAGAAGACAAAGGGGTTTGAAAGGTGTTGAGAACATAATTGAATATTTCAAGAAAGTTCAAGGACCAAGGGAGATTAATGATGATAACGGTGAAGTTTAAACATAAAGAAGACTGTCAACCATCCTAAGAAAGGCACCCATAGGATGTAAGAGAACACAAACTAGTCTCAAGCCTAAAGGAAAGGGAAAACATGATATGAAAGGATATGAGGCCTATTAAAATATTTATAAGAAGACATATGGTCAGTATTAAACCAAAGGAAACATAAAAAATTAATCAATTTGAGTTCCAAGCCCCATACATGTCAAAAAAGAGTAACCTTCAGTTTTGCTTGCTCTTATGAGGGTTTTGCTTGATTGGTGGAGAGAGTAAAAGAATGTGAGAAGTAAAAAAAAATTGAGATTAATTTATGAATGGATTTATAATTAAATACATATATTATTTAATCCTCATACTTGATCATGAAGGAGAAAAGGTCAAAACTCAGTTTAGACCTAATGTTAGGACACACATAGGCTACAACTAGTCTTGAGAGAGTTTGATGTGTTGAGGCCTCTGTAGGCATGATAATGTTTAAAAAATTGGTAAAAATTATGTTATTAATGAATTAATATGTTCATGGTCCCCTCAAGGTCATACAAGCAGTGGATATACCCACTATTTTGTCTCAGACTTGGCCCACTCCTTTGGTAAGGGGCAATCATGAGACTAAGGCATCTATTTGAGCTCAAAGCACAAAAAAAGTAGGAAATAACTCATGGAGGGTCCTTGAGGAAATTAAAATTCATATAAATTTTTTAAACACACCTCTAGGAGGCAATAAATCCTAAGTTTCAATCTAAGTGCCCTTGAGGGCTATCAAAGAGATGACAAGCCTAAACCCAAAGACCCCTGACCAATACACTAGATGCATTCAGAGGGGTAATAGTCACTAAAAAAGAATTTTTAATCATGTGGGAGATTTTTTTGGAGGTTTATGAACCTCTCCTAGTAGCGAGAATGAGTTTTGAGAACCAAAACCTAAATTAGACCTCTCTTAATCTAAAGAGAGCTAAGCATGCCACCCGAGGAACAACTTTACATACTTGTACCATATCTCAAAATTTTAATGGGGATATTATCCATTTGGGATAGTTTAGGAGGTAAGTCGAGAAGGTTTTAAAAGTGGAAGGATGTCATTTTGTGGTATGTTCTTTATTAACAATCATTAAGACCCCAAATAGGTCTTAAACCCCTCTAAAACCTTAATAGTGACCAATCAAGGGAAAAATACATATAAAACACATATAATGAAAAAATTTTATCCTAAAAACTCTTTTATGTTGTTTATGACTCCAAGGAGGTTCTCTTCATGTATTTTTATACTAATGTCACTTATACAGATTGCTACAAATACCATATTTTTGAATTATTTTGGTGTTTTTTAGGTGTTATGAGAAAGGGATAAATTAAAAATAATTATATGATGTCATTTAGGATGTATAATAACTATTAAATCCCAAAAATATTCACAATATATTTTGGAGGTGGTTGAACCAAGCCTATTTTCTAAGGTAGTCTCAAAATAAGACTAGGTGGCAAGGCAATTTCTTGGTTGACATACT
Organism: Torreya grandis; assembly: GCA_037957365.1. Classification (NCBI taxonomy): domain Eukaryota; kingdom Viridiplantae; phylum Streptophyta; class Pinopsida; order Cupressales; family Taxaceae; genus Torreya; species Torreya grandis. Next base: position 2,379,164 of record JARHVA010000826.1, read on the forward strand.
TTCATACGGTCTTAAGATGCCAAAATTGACATGGAGTTTATTGATAAACTAGGGAAAGTTAATCACATGATTTTGGGTGATTTAACACGTTTTGGATATTTATGGAGCAATATTTATGCTTTATAGGCATAAGAGGGCTAATTAGGCCTATTTGGAGAGATAAATCACATAAAAGGAGTACTTCCACATGGAGTTTTCTCATGAAATTTTGTGTGGGGATGTAAGGGGATATAAGGCAATAAAAAATGTGCCAAAGTATCCATGTTTATCCATAAAATATTATATATAAGGAGCTTTATAGGTTTTTAAGGCTACAAGAAATGGGTGCTAAAGCATACTATATGAGCAAAATTGAATCTTTTGGGATACTTGATGGTTCAAAATGATTTATTACAGCTATAAATTCATGTTTAGAAGATTCAAATGGATTGAATTTTTATGTTTCAAATTAAAACTCTTATTTCTCTCTCTTATGCCTTTTGCTCATGTGAAGAAATCAAGTGTTCAAAGTACTAAATGATGCATATAAGTTTTTCCAAGGGCTTTATTGATGATTCTACTTCACTACTTAACCTATTAAAGCATGTAAAATGTTAATTAAAGTATGTAATAAGGTTTATAAGTTAGAAAAGGTCTCAAAGACTCCTAAGATGCCTTCCTTCCTTCCAAGAAGAAGTCAAATAAGCATAAAAAACCTTCTAATAGCTCAATAAAGGTTGAAAAACCTAATTAATGGTTTGGAGAAGGTTTAAAATAAAGAGTTGATCAATTAATAATGAACTAATCTCATGTATCAAGACCTATTTTCAACGAAGACTCTTCTTCACCAAGAATGTAGAGTGTGCAAACAAAGATTTAGGAGGTTATGCTATTCAAACATTAGATATCAATGCCCAAAGACTCCTTTAACATTCAAAACATGTATCACCTCAACCTCTACACCAAATTACAAAGGTGGATGAGAGATAATCAAGGGAATTCTATGTTGGGTTTACAGAATGACTAAGGAAATGATATATTCCTAGTTTTATGGCTCTTATCTTTCTCTCTCTCCTCTTTCTCAATTCTCTATACATAAGGCAATTTTTGTCAAGGGAATGCTTATAAAAACACTTGTTCTTGCTTATTTTGAATAAATAATATTGAATTCATGCCTCCTCAATGCTTGTGTTTAGTGTATGATAATGGTTAGTTGATAAATGATAGTGATAGTACATGCTTCCTCTCATTATCCTTTCCTATTTACCTATTTACATGTGTTATCTCATCCTTATATGTTTCATAATGTGCTTAAATCATCTTATATATATGTTAAGTGTGATCTTGTTTTAGTGTCTTTGAGAGATCTATTGACTAGCTACCTTAGATCATGCATCAAGCTGAGCCTCTATTGAAACATTGATGTATGGATATCTATCTTTTGAGAAGTGTAACCAAGTTCATGTTCTTATTAAACCTTATTAGTGCATATTACACAAGTGGAGGTCACATTTTGGTGTATCGCCATAGTTAGATAGGTTTTCCTTTCAATTTACCCTCTTCTCTTTTCCTTTGCAAGCTGGTAGTGTAGAGTAGGGATCCTAACATAAAGGGGACATAGACATTATAATATAGAGATTTAATCCACATATTAGGCCACCATAAACTAGTATTTTCTCTATGTTACTTTAGACTGTGAAGGCTTGAAACTACCTTCACAAGGGGGCAAGTCTAGTAGTCAACAATTTTTGGCACCCCTGGTGGGATAGATTGGTGATGGTCTTGGTGAAATTGTAGTTATAGTATCATTATTCATGAGGTATTTGGTGACTCCAAACTCAATCAAATTGTTATAACAATTTAGACATAGTCTCTAAATAAGTTTATTTTCATTGCACTATCTTGGTGTTGTTTTAATGGCTGTGTATGAGAATAATTCTTATCCTATACTTTCTTATTATCCTTATAATGAGTTTTACCATCTTGGTAATGATCTCTATGACCCTTATCATGATCCATATGAACCTTGTTATGAGCCTAATCATCCTTACCAAGAGTATTATCAGCCCTATGATCAGTCTTATCAATAGTATCATTATTCATATTAGCTTTATAGTGACCCTTATCAGCCTCAATATGACCCTAAATATACGCCTCAACTACCTTATCATGATTTATAATATTCATACTCACCTCCTCATACTCTATCTCCAACTTAGAATCATGTTTCCCTTACCATATTATTGTTGGCATTCAAGCCAAATATGCTAAAATATGAAGGGGTGATGAGAGTTTGGGATAAAGAGTTAGATGTGATCCATTTTCACCTCATAGAGAAGATGAGGAAAATGGTATAGAAGTTGAAAAAAAGGTGGGAAAAAATTGGAGAATAAAATTAGTATGTCATGACTTATGAGTTACGTGAAATGAGAACCATGATCCAATGGTGGGTAAATAGGTTAGTGAGGTGGGAGAATCAAGAAATCCAAACCAAACAACCTCAACCATCTCTTCCTACCCTGGGTCAAAATTCTTGTGTTCTAAGTTTCCTTCTAGCTACACCTACCCTTCCTTAAGAAAACAAGCTTATTCAATCTTGGAGGCCTTCTTGGGCTATGATGCCTAGTTTTACTATGCCAAGTATTGTGGATGAAACTCTTCCCACAAATATTCAATAACCCTCTTGTTTACCATCTCAACCCTCTTGTGCTCTTTATCCTCATGAAGTCATTGAATATTCTTAGATGAAGCCTCCAAGAGAGTAATTTCAGCCTCTAAGTGAACCTACTAATTACAAAGTCCTACCTTAGAACCAAGTAGTTAAGTCTTGGGAAAAATAGGAAGAGGTGAGTGTTATTGATTTTGAGCCCAAAAAATACCATGTACCTATAATTGTTCTCTCATGGAAGTCAATTCAAGAAAATATCCAAAGGAAGGAAGAAGTGATTGTTGAAGAGGCCAAAATTTAGGATACATCTAAAATTGATGAAGTGAATCATGAGGGTGAGGAAGGAAATGGTGAGGTAGAAAACCAAGAACTCTTAGAAAAACTTAAATTATTCTCTCTCCAAGCATTCCTATAAGAATCTTCCATTCCCAAGACCTCAGATTGAAAAATTATTCCCTTGTTCCCCAAGCACACTCATGAGATTTTTTATTGCCCCTCCCACCATCTCCCTTATTGAAGATGATCCTATTATATGGAGGATAAATGAAGAAGTTATAGCAATAAGTTATATTAAAGGAGAGTGTGGAGAAGATGAGGAAAGCATACATAAATAATACATATTTATTAGTACTCCCCTTGGTAATAACAAAGGCATTTTATCTTTCAGACTAGATGAAGAAGTTGCTATAGAAGATGAAGGAGATGTTAACTTGTTTTAGTAGCTTCCTTTTGATGTGATTGATCATGAATAAGAGAAGGTAAATCCTTGTTTTGATCTCCATGATACATGTTAAGAACAGAGTGAAGATTTGTTTGAAGATTTGGAATCAGGTTACTCACTTCTCCCAAGTGATTATGAGTTGGGTTAGGTAATAAGAGGCAGTTTTGGTAAACCAATCAACAAGCTAGAGAGTGAAAATCTTGAAAATTTTCATTTTTAAGAAGAAACCTCACTAGATGGTTTTGTTTGAGATACTCAACATGGGTTATCATCCTCTCACCTCATTTATAGACCTTGGTGTACTCTTGGAAGATAGTGAGGATCTATTTTGGCCATAATTTCTCAAAGAATAACAAAATCTCACTTTTGGAGATAGTTATGGACAATTTGAAAGCCTTAAAGATAATACTAAGGTCCAAGTATGCTACTTTAATCATTCATATGCAGTTCATGATGCAACAGGTCTTACAAACCAATATTTGGCCATCTTAGAGACTATTACCAAAGAAGAGCAACAACATCATAAGGTAGAGGTTAAAATCCAAGACCAATATGTGTTCATTGGATATATATTTGATGATTTATACCTATTAAAATACATGTCAAATAGGTTTTCAATCAAGAAGAAGGCTCAACCAAGTAAGAAGTCAATCAAATGTGATTTTAGACACCATTGCATAACTCATGAAGTAAGTGATCCAAAAAAAAAATCCTTTTTATCTTGGAGGAGGATTATAGTTAAATAATTTGTATTAAGTTTAGATTTCCTCCAAGTTCTTTCAAGCACATTAGTTTTCTTATGTTTTGTTTCAATAAGTGCTTTGCTAGTGCATGTGTTTTGTTAGTCTAGTTTCCTTGCTTTGTTGTCTTTTCTTTCCTATCTTTGAGGAGCAAGCAGTTGTATTATATTTAGTCAAGATTTGTGGTCATTGGTAAAGTTATAATCATGATTTTTGAGAGTGTAATATTGATCTTATGAGCTTTAAATAGATTTCAATAGTTCGGTTCTCAAGTATAACAGACATACTTCCCAGTTGAGTCACTAAAATATTGACAATTTTGATCTCATAGGTCAAATTTTCACCCCTAACACTTTAAAATTTTATTTTTAGGACATGGTGTACATATTAAAGAATTGAAATATCTAATGTATACGTTTTGAAGTAGTTTCATCAGACTTATCAGGTGATTTTGGTAGTTTTAGTGTTAAAAAGACCTATTTTGAGGCCACTTGTACAATTTTTAAAGGTAAAATTGGGATTAAAGCATATTAAAATCCTTAATTGTCCATGAAAAGGTTAAAAAAATTATTTATAAGAGGTTTTAGGTCTTAAAATGAAGAAAATTGATTTATCTCTCATATCGACCTCCTTGACAGCTTTAAAAAGGCCATCGGTTTTTGCTCAATACAGGTAAGAGAGAGAGAGTTAGGTCAAAATATATTTGTAAATGATAGGTACCTTAATTGAATTCAATTTAGTGGCATTGGTTGTCATATTTATCCCCCCATCTTTATGAACAATTGCTAAAAGTGTAGGGGGTCTAAATGGCCTATTCATCTATACAGGGTCCATGTTTATTTTAATTTATTCACTTAAAATATTTATGGAGAAAAATAATACATTTTTCACATTTGAATCATCATCTAATTTTCCTTGATAAGGGACTATTTGATAGGAAACTGGCTACCTATCTTGACTTGAAATTTGGTAATTTTCAAGCAATATTGATATATCAGTAGAATGTATTTGTTTTCAAGAGTTTCAAGCTCATGTTTTAGGTACATTAAATATATTTTATACAAGAAAAGTTTTAAGTACTTTTATCTTTAAAATATATTTCTTGAGACAACCTGGTTGGTCATTTAGCCCTTCCATAAGTTATAGTTACAAATATAATGAGATTCTTAGTATGTGAAGAGCATCATAGTGAGTTTTTCATGATATTAAGGAGTTTAAAAAGTATTATAAAGTCTGAATTTTCCATTTTAGGATATTAAATATGAGGTAAAAGGAAAATTCTCTCTTAGGATCTCAAAATCTCTCTTGAAGGCATTCTTAGCAGTAGGCTAAAGGGACACCATAACATGTAACAAAAGTTAAGTGAACTTGTAAAGGTGAAGAGGCTCATTTTTAGGTTATGTTATTGTTTGAGAGTGCTCATAGAGTCTTCAAGATGAATAGAGACACTCTTGGGAGTAATAAATTTATTTTAAGAGCCTCAAATGCTTAAAATAACACTAAAGGACTATGTGCTACTTTGTTTCCAATTTAAGAGACGTTCTAAAAGATTGTGTGTTCCTTAAAAGTGTGTTGAGGGTGTTAGATGGAAAATAATAGACACCTTAGCAAACATGAAGGGATAAATATGATCACATGTCTACTAAGGTTCATCAAAACCATTCAAGAAAGCCTCCTCTATGCCTGTTTAGTAGAGTTTAAGGTAAGTTAGCATTTTTTAAGGTAATTATCAAATGCTTTGATCTTCATGTTTCCCATGATTTTGGATGCTTATATCCAAGAAGGTGAAGGGTGAGTTGGTATTAATGAGTATTTATAGCATAATATATTGTTAAATAACAACCATGGTTCACTTTGATCACCTATAATCTGTACAAAGACACATCTACACCTACAACCATGACAATAGGGCTATTCCAAGAAGTATCATGTTTAAAGATGGTTTGAAAGGTGGAATTATTCATTATGAACCCATGATATTAAAAATAACTTGGAATTTTGAGATCATGAGGTAAGTATAATGGCATTATATAATTTCAATTAAGCATCAAAATCTCCACCTACAATCATACATTTTGGCTCAGTCAGCTAGGTCTAATGCAAAAGTGGACTTCCATGAGATGATGTAAGAAATTTCTTGTATGTTGGATGAGTTGAAGATAAGAATGAATTAATGGAGGAATATAACAAAGGATTTTATCGAAATATGATGTCTAAAAGAGCCTTAAATGGTCATCTATAACCAAGTACAACAGTCATCCATAGCCCACATGACCTTCTAAGCATAAAGATCCTTTCTATAGAAGGTGAACTAGTGGGAATCAAGAACTTATATGATGACATGAGTTGATAAAATAACAATCTAATTCTATAGACCAAAAGAGATTAAACCAAGGGGATAAAGGAAAAAATACTTCCCTATAGTCCATACAAGTATAAATGATGACCTACAACCATCCTCTTTTAGCTGAAATAGTGAGGTAAAGGTGAGGTTGGATCCCAATGTAGTTGGTGGGTCTGTGGGGTATTTATGAAGGATATTGAGGAATTTAGAGAATTAAAAAGGCCATATTCACCTACATATAGTGTCTCTCTCACCCCTCTCTCATTTTAAGTAACATATACAGTCAAGCAAATGAACACACAGTCAACCAACCTATGCCAAACATGGAAAACTTGTGTGAGAGGTTAAGTGGGGAGTTTTAGTGTCTTTTCATAATATGTATGGGGAATTTAAATAGTGATAATGACCTAATAAAGGTATTATCATAGTCAACTTCACCAAATAGGTCAATAAGATAGCCATATCCCCTACAGGTCTGTACGGTCTTAAAAAGGAAAATTGTCATTTGCAATGAAAAGGTGTGGTTTAGGTAAAGATAGAAGATTTCAAGGTTAATCACCAGGTTATGAGACCTCATAATAGTTACCAAGACTTTTAAAATCATTCAAGGGTTTATAAAAATATTTATATGGACACCTACAATCCATACAATCATGATATGTCCACCTTCAATCAACTTATCTAGGTTTCTCATTATGTGATTATGTTATGATGGGAGAGAGAATCCTATGGCACATATGAAAAGGTGTTAAAGAACTAATAGGAACTTTAGATAAGTTAAAGTCTATTAAATAAGATCAATGATTTCAAGGTGAAGTCTCAAACTCTAAGACATAGTCATAATACTAAAAAGGCACCTATAGGTTGCCTGTGGGATAGATTGACAAAAGCCCTAGGAAAGAAGATAGGGTGGTTTTAAAGGTGTTGAGAATATAATTAAAGATTTAAATAAATTTCAAGGACCAAGGGAGATTAATGATGATAATTTTGAATTATAAACACAAAGAAGACTATCAACCATCCTAAGAAAGACACCTATAGGTTGCAGGAGAACATAGACTGGTCTCAAGCCTAAAGGGAAGGGAAAACATGATATGAAAATATATAAGGCATATTATAATATTGATAATAATTAATAGGGTTAGTATGAAACCAAAGGAAACATAAAAATTTTATCAATTTTAGTTCCAAACCTCATACATGGTAAAAAAGGATAACCTATAGTTTTACTTACTGTTAGGAGGGTTTTGCTTGATTGATGGAGAGATTAAAAGACTATGAGAAGTATTAAATGATGGAAACTCATTGATGAATGGATTTATAATTAAATAAACATCTAATGGAATCCTCAGACCTGATTATGAAGGATAAAAGGTAAAAACTCAGTTTAGACCTAATGTTAGAACACACGAAGGCTACAACCAGTCTTGAGAGAGTTTGGTGTGTTGAGGCCTCTATAGGCATGAACATGTTTTGAAAATTGGAAAAAAGTATGGTTATGATTGTATTAATTTTTTCATGGTCACTTTGAGATCATACAAGTAGTAGATATACCCATTATTTTGTCTTAGACTTGGCCCACTCCTTTGGCAAGGGGTAGTCATGAGACTAAGGCATCTATTTGAGCTCTAAGCATAAAAAAAGTAGGCCATACCTCATGGAGGGTCCTTGAGTAAATTATTAGTCATATAAAATTATTTAACACACCTCCAAGAGGTACCAAATCCCATGTTTCAATCCAAGTGACCTTGAGGGCTAGCAAAGAGATGACAAGCCTAAACCCCAAGACCCATGACCAATACACCAGATGCACTTTGAGGGGTAATAGTCACTAAAAAAGCATGTGGAATCATGGGAGATACTGTTTGGGAGGTGTATAAACCTTTCTCAGTAGTGAGAATGAGTTTTGAGACCCAAAACTTAGATTAAGCCTCTCTCAATCCAAAGAGAGCTATGCATGCCACTCGAGGAATAACTTTACATACTCGCACCATATCTCACACTTTTCATGGGAATATAAGCCATTTTTGATAGTTTAGGAGGTAAGTTAAGAAGGTTTTACAAGGGGAAGGTGATCAGTTGGTGGTATGTTCTTTATGAACAATCGTTAAGACCCCAAATAGGGCTTAAAACCCCTCTAAAACCTTGATAGTGACCAATCAAGGAAAAAAGACCTATAAAAGACATTTAATTCCAAATTTTAATCCTAAAAACTCTTTTATGTTGTTTAAGACTCTAAGGATGTTCTAAAAATTTATTTTTATGCTAATGTCACTTATATGGATTGCTACAAATACCCTATTTTTGGTGTTTTTTAGGTGTTATAAGAAAGGGAAAGCTTAAAAATCATTGAATGATGTAATTTGGGATGTATTAAAACTATTAAAGCACAAAAAATTACATAGGAGACTTTATATGTGTTTGAGCTAAGCCCATTTTCTAAGGCAGTCTCAAACATGTTCAAAATAAGACTAGATGGCAAGGTAATTTCTTGGTTTGCATGCTTCTACAGGGTCTCAGGACTCTAAAATTGAATTAGAGGTTGGATATATCCTAGGTAAATTTAATCACACTATTTTGGGTGATTTAACATGTGTGGGATCTTTATAGAGTAGGATTTATACCTTTTAGGCCCAGGAGGGCTAATTAGGCCTAATTGGAGAGATAAATCACACAAAAGGAGTACTTATACTTTGATTTTTATCATGAAATTTTGTGTGGAGATGTAAGGGGATAGAGGGTAATAAAAAATATGACCATTTTTACATGTTGATTCGTACAATATTCTAGACAAGGAGCTATACAAGTTTTTAGAGCTACAAGAAATGGGTGCTAAAGCATGCTATATGAGCAAAATTGAATATTTTGGGATACTTGATGGTTGAAAATGTTTTTTTATAGGTATAAATTCATTTTGAGAATATTTATATGGATTTAATTTTTTTGGTTCAAATCAAAACTCTTCTTTCTCTCTCCTATGCCTTTTGCTCATGTGAAGAAATCAAATGTTCAAGGTACTAAATGATGCATAAAAGTTTTTCAAGGGATTTATTGATGATTATCCATACATAATATGCAATTAAAATGTATAATATGTGAATAAAAGTATGGGATAATGTTTCAAAGTTGGAAAAGGTCTCAAATACTCCTATGAGGCCTTCCTTCCTTCTAATGCCTAAGGTGTTGAAGAAGTCAAACAAGCATCAAAAACCTTATAAAAATTAAATAAAGGTGAAAAAAACCTCAATAATGGTTTTTATAAGATTTAAAATAAATATTTTATCAATTCACAATGACCTACTCTCATGGATCAAGACATATTTTTAAAGAAGACTCTTCTTCACCAAGAATGTAAGGCGTGCAAGCAAGGATTTAGGAGGTTGTGTCGGTCAAACATCAGATATAAATTACCAAAGACTCCTTCAAACTTAAAAATATGTATCAAATAAATATATAAACCATTTTATAAATGTTGATGAGAGATAATCAATGGAATGATACATTGGGTTTGGAGAAGGACTAAGTAAATGATACATTCCTAGTTTTATGGCTCTTGTCTTTCTCTCTCTCCTCTTTCTCAATTCTCCATATGTAAGCCAATTTTGGAATTTGAAAATAATCCTTAACCTGATTTTTGGAAAGTCCATTCTCAAAAAAACACGTGTAATTGGCCATTTTTAATGAATAAAACTAAATTCATGCCTCCTCAAAACTTGTGTTTAGTGTATGCTAATGGTTAGTTAATGAATGATAGTTATAATGCATGATTCCTATCATCTTTCCATTTTATATTTACCTATTTTTAGGTGTTATATCATCCATACAGGTTACATAATGTGATTCAATCAACTTATATGTATGGCAAGTGTGATCTTTCTTTAGTGTCATTGAGAGACCTATTGACTAGCTACCTTAGATCATGCATCAAGCTGAGCCTCTATGTGAAATATTTATGTATGGAGACATATATTATGAGAATTTAAATCATGTTAATTTTATTTTTCATCCTTATCAGTGCATATGACACAATTAGAGGTCACATTTTGGTATATCACCATAGTTAGATATATTTTCCTTTCTGTTTACCCTCTTTTATTTTCCCTTGCAAGATGGTAGTGTAGATTAGGGATCCTAACTAATAATTCAAGGGGAGATAGAAATTAGAGTCTATAGATTAAATCCACATATTATTCCACCCATATCGTAGGATTATCTCCATGTTACTTTAGGCTATGAAGGCTTGAAACTACCTTCACAAGGGTGCAAGTCTAGTAGTCAATAGGATGTTCAATAAATCCCCAATGTTGTTGACCAACATTATCAACTACTATAATAGGAGTAGTTAAATATTAGGCCTAATTTCCAAAACATTTACCATGATAATAAAACTATTATAGATATTTTTTACCAAACCTATACTGATTTGAAAGTTGAGCATCATTTTGGAGAGGTAGATTTACATCTTTTACTTTCTTTACCTATGCTTGTTATATTGTTTCTTCCACTGATTGTGCTTTGTGAATATTTTTTTGTTTTGAGTTATTATTTGGTAAGAATTTTTGTACTATTTCTAAATTTTACCCTTTTTAAATTTGTATATGTGCCTTATATGTTGTTTGGTTGATGTGTGTTACATCCCGGATCCTTCTTTAGACTAATTAACCTATTGATTTATGGATTCTATGGTTAAATGATCCAAAGATCATTTTATAAAAATTACCAAATCAGACTGAGAATTTTAACATTTCATAATAATCATTAAGAGATTTTTAATGATATGTATAACTCTAAAAATAGAGCTCATTTGTTCCTTATGCATCCAGTCAAAGTTCTGGTCAAAGTAGATCAATAGGTGGTCAATATTGGTCAAAATAGAAAAATTAATGACATTGGAATGTTTATAAACTAGATTCATGGTGTATATTTTATTGAGATATTTTTGACACATTTTACGGTTCAAAAAATAGAGTCTGTATGTGCAAGTTATGACCAGTCAAAGTTGTGGTCAAAGTGATGACATGGCCATAAAGTGACATGGGAATAGAGTTACGTGGCAAATGAAAAGCCATTTTAATATGGTTAAAATATAAACCATAATAAATTAGGGAATAATTATCAACCCATATTTTTAAATACATGGGATATTATTAAAATCCCATATTAAAATGTAAAGGGATAATATAAATCCCATAAAAAATGGTGAAATGGGATATTATCCAATCCCATCAAAAAGGTGGGGATAATGAATAATCCCACTATATGTGCACCTCCAAAAAGTATATAAAGGGGTGAGGGGTTATTTGTAAATAATTTATAATTGAAATTAGAATTCAATGAATTCATTCTAAGGTTTCAAATCTCTCATGGTAGAGCCAAGAGCCGAAGAGATGAGAGTCAATTGCTAGAGCCAGAACTCTGAGATGCTTCTAGAATGTGAGATTGATTTTTGTGATAGGAAGGTGGAAGGTACATCTATGATTTATGATACTTTTTGAATTTCTATTTATAATTTTATGTAGTCTTAGAGGTGTGCTTTGAGAAAGTGGAGAATCTATCTGAGAGTTCTGAGATTCTTCAAAGGGCCACACATACACATTTGAAAGTGTTCCAGGAAGGTGAAGAATCTATTAAAGAGTTTTGATATTCTTAAAAGGTCCATAACACATGAGTTCATTAAATTTTATAAGGATTTACTTGTACTTATAGACATTTAATAATGAATTAGTTCAACTAATTTATGAACTCAGAGATGTAGGCATTACCAAACTCCATAATCAACTCATGTGCAGTGTGGTTGGTATTCTTGCATTAATTTTCTTTAAGTTGATTATTTTATGAATTAATTTTGGTATATTTAATAAATTTCCTATAAGGATCCATGGTAAACTTTTTTCACAAAAAATAGTTCCAATTCATGGATTAAGTTTGGTATCAGAGTGGTTCTTACCAGTTGCTAATAGTTTTTCTGCATTGTGTTAGTGAGATTATATTTGTGTATTGACACAAAAGTACAAGATATTTGGGACCAAATTGAAGCAATGGATATGAACCACAATGGTTAGAACAAAGGAACACAAACAAAGGAAAGGATCTTTCTATCCCAAGTACCAGTCAACATTTAGAATCCCTAGTTTGATAGAAGACACCATCTGGACATCTGGACATTGTCTTACAATCTATGAGAGCCTCTAAGTAGAGTGTTCTAATTGTTTTAGAGGGATGTATTGTTATACTTGTGTTTAATGGGGGCATCAGAATGGGCTATGTGACTGCTAACATTTTACATTAATTGGGCTTGCCAATGTTGCCACTGCTATATGCTAAATAGTTGACACACATAATGGCATTATCTAAGGTATGGCAACATGTTATTTCACCTCGAAATTTGTAGTTGGGAGATAGTTTTCAAACATGGTGACTCTCAATATCATCCCATTGGAGATGAATGAGATTGTTCTAGGAAATTTGTATCTCTTCACTTGATAAGCACTTTTTATAGGTGATAGTATAGAGCTTCACTTGGATCATGCAGTTTGAGATAGGGTAGGTCTCTATACCTAGTCATGATGATTGCAATCATATATCAAACTTTTATATAACAAGTAACCATCAAGAACCTAAAGGAAAGCCACATGATGATCCATAGGGTGACTAATGAAGGAACTAGGCCCACAACAAGATTTAATAGCTAGTAAGGAATCTTAGGAGGTAGTTAAAAGCTTTTGATCATTTTGGTTTATCCATTTATATATGCTCATAGAAAAAACAAAAATAATTTGTTAGTTAGGATGTATGAATAAGACCCATGTGAGTAGTATTATGACATATATCATGCATAGTTTTTAAAGACCCAAGAGGCACTGTTTATATATGTATATACATGAATTGTAAAAATTGTAGTTTGTTTTGTTATAAAGTCACCTATAGATAAGAATTGAGTGACAAGTTTATCATACTCAAGTTGTCTTCTCACATTTTGGTAGACATTTTCCATTAACAACAATATATACAGACTAGGGTATGCAATATTCTTATTTTTGTTAAGTGTTATTCTATAAAGAATAGTTTAATAAACCCAGGAAGCACTAGGCCCACATGAAGTTATGTGTAAAGGCCCTTGGATAGCTATGAAATAGAAGAGGATGTTGATGTATGTGCTATTATCCATACCTACTTTTGTATAGAGGTCATTGAAGTTGTGTAATAGAAGAGGATGTGGATGCACATACATAATCTTAGATCTATGTAGAGGCTCATAGCAGTTATGTAGTAGAGGAGATTTAGGATCTTATTTTTATGTAGAGGCATTTAGATGGTCATGAAATAAAGGAAAACATGGATGTATGTGCATAATCTCAGATCTATGTAGAGGCTCATTGAGGCTGTGTAGCAGAGGAGATTCAGGATCTCAGATCTGTGTAGAGGCTCAATATAGTTGTGCAATACGAAGAGATCACTATAATTCTATGTGGAAGCTCATTATAGTCATGTAAAATAAGAGATCACTTGAATTATATGTAGAGGCTCATTACATCTATGTAGCAGAGGAGATCACTAGACTTCTATGTAGAGGCTCATTATAGTTGTACAATAGAAGAGATCACTAGACTTTTATGTAGAGGATCATTATAGCTGTGCAGTAGAGGAGATCACTAAAATTCTATATAGAGGCTCATTATAGCCATCCAATAGAGGAAATCACTAAAATTCTATTTATAGGCTTGTTGAAGCCATGTAACAAAAAATATCACTAGGCTTATTTGTATAGAGGCTCTTGTGAGGCCATGCAGTAGAGGAAGTCATCATGTTCTAAACCCTAGTTCTGTGTAGAGGCTATTGATGGCCATGCAATAGTAGAGGAATTATATAAGATGTGATTATTTGGTTGTTACAAGCATTGTAGGTGTAGTTGTGGAACCTGAGTAGACCAATAAGACCCATCAAAGTATCTTTGGAATTGATAGGCATTTCATTGGATACCAACTTTTGGTGGACCAAAAGCCTTCTCAGTGGGGAGGTATGATCTAAAGATCATTTTATAAAAGTTACCAAAACATATTGAGATTTGTACCATCACATAAGACTCATCAAAATATTTTTGATGGTGTGCAAAACTTCAGAAATAGAGCTTGTTTGATTCTTATGTAATCAGTTAAAGTTCTGGTCAAAATAGGTCAAAAAGTGGTCAATACTAGTCAAAATAGAAAAATTGATGATCTTATAATGTTTATAAACTAGTTCCATGGTGTAGATCTTGTTGAGATATTTTTGGCACATTTTACAATTTGAAAAATGGAGTTCGTATGTGCAAGTTATGGCCAGTCAAAGTTATGGTCAAAGTGATGACATGGCCATAAAGTGACATGGCAATAGGGTTATGTAGCAAATGAAAAGCCATTTTAATATGGTTAAAACATAAAACATCATATATTGGGAAATAATTATCACCCCATATTTTTAAATACATGGGATATTATTAAAATCTCATATTAAAATGTAAAAGGATAATATAAATCCCATAAAAAAATGGTGAAATGGGATATTATCCAATCCCATCAAAAAAGGTGGGGATAACGAACAATCCCAATATAAAGGGGTGAGGGGTTATTTGGAAATAATTAGGAATCAAAATTCAATGAATGCATTCCAAGGTTTCAAAGCTCTCATGGCCAGTTGCTAGAGCTAAAGAACTAAAGAGCTGAGAGCTAAAGAGTTGAGAGCCAGTTGCTAGAGCCAAAACTCTGAGGTGCTTCTAGAATGTGAGATTGATTTTTGTGACAAGAATGTGGAAGGTTCATCCATTATTTATAGGAATTTTTGAAGGTCTGTTGTTGAGTTTATGCAATCTTAGAGGTGTGCATTGGGAAAGTGGAGAATCTGTCTGATAGTTATGAGATTGTTCAAAGGGAAAAACATACACATTTGGAAGTGTTCCAGGAAGGTGAAGAATCTATTTAAGATTTTTGAGATTCTTCAAAGGTCCATAACATGTGAATTCATTATTATTTTCTAAGGGTTTCCTTGTACTTGTAGACATTTAACAATGAATTAGTTCAGCTAATTTGTGAACCTAGAGACATGGGCATTGTCAAACTCCTTAATCAACTCATGTGCAATGTGCTTGGTATTCTTGCATTGATTTTATTTAAGTTGATTATTTTATGGATTAATTTTGGTATATTTAATAAATTACCCACAAGGATCCAAGGTAAAATTTTTGCATGAAAAATTAGTGCCAGTTTACGGATCATTAAAGATTGGTTAATTCATTGTTTAGTAAATTGGATTATTATATATTGATCAGTGGAAATTATATATATTACTTACTTTCATGATCATTAAATTGTTAAGTTAGTTGTAATTATGTGTTATTATAAATTATGATCATGCTTATTCAATTAAATACAATATTATGTTATGGAATTTATCATGATACATACTAATTACCTTTGCTATTCCAAGGTGGATGCAGGATAGAGTTCACCCCTATGACAATGATGGAGGGAGAGTATCACCAGATAGGGTAGAGTAGATGGAGATAAGTGGTAGATGAAAGAATTTAAATGAGAACCTTGCACACACTACATAAGGTAGAGGCTATTTGATAGTTATTAAGCTAATTTGATATGGAACTGTAGTTTGCATTTAGTTGTCAATATATTTTTTGCATATTGCTTGTGATTTATTTTCATATTTATACACTACTCTAGCCTTACTTTTATGGTTGCAAATAAGAGGTTGATATTTCTATATACTTGTCTTATCTGCAACTATGTTTGATAAGAGTTTTAATCATCATTCTAACATGCATTATAGGGTAATTAATGTCTTATTTATAAAACACATTTCTTCATAAATGGCTTACAAATGAGACCATATGACATGCCAATTTATAACAAATGCATTGTTATGTAAAAAAAAGACTTGAATGTTTTGAAAATTGATGAATATTATTTGGAATTAATTAACTATACTATAGTGATTAAAATTAGATTTTGGTTAGTTATATTGAAAGGGCATAAGGTTTTGAATATCTAGAATCTTAGACTAAAGTTTGATTATGTGTGATTGTTTTTTAAAGGTCAAAATACCTATGAATTATGATTTTTGCATTATATACGTGGGTAAATCAAATTCAATGTGATGATTTAGTTTATTGGTAATTAGTTATGATCAGAGTTTCTAAGTTAGAGTTATGGATAGTGGAGAGGAGCTTGGCAACCATGCCAAGAATTCTGCAAGTTTGTTTTTGGAATGATTAACATTTTCTATGAGTTATTTATGTATGGACCAGTTTTGGTGGTGGATTATGGAAATTTTGCATACAAAAAACATGCAAGAGGATAAAATAAGTGATGGAGGGAAGTTTTGGGGGGAAGATGACACATGCATTGGATGGGGGAAAGAAGATTTGGCACAAGCATAAGCATTGACATAAACTACACTACCATGTAGGTGTTGTTATTTGAATTTGTATCACTGTGTGAATTATTTTATTAAGCTCAACTAGTAATTTTCTTGAATAGGGTTCTCATTTACATTTGAATGAAACTTTAAAAAAAAATAGGGTTACATTTTCAACCCTAGGGTTAGGCTCAACCCATACACAAGGCCAAAAATATAAACCCTAACCCTCATGTTATACAACTATGTGAATTTTGTTGTCAATACCCATAATAATTTAAATTGGGTTTGAGATTGGAAAAATTTAGTTTTAGTAGAAAGGCCTTGAATATAGTATAATATTGGCTCTATGAGAAAGAATACACATAATTATGAATTTTAGGGGTTTTAGTAGTTTTGGGTTTTATAAATCAAGCTCAATCGATAAGGAGTAGCAGGGTTGAATATTTTCTTTCTTTAGATAAATCTGAGCATGCTTGAAATTGTAGATTTACCTTCGAAGCTTAATATAAACCAGTAAGAGTTAATTTGGGGGTCAAAATTTTATACATATATTTTAATAAATAAGTAAATTTTTGATAATAAATGTGCAGGATTTTTTTGAATATATACAGGGATTAATTCATGTTTTAAGTTGAGCCACATTCTTTTAAACAAGTGAACTATTGTTCTTAAAATATGGCTGTGCATGAATTTAGATTTTTATTTTGTATAAAATAGGTCAAATAACTATAATAAATGTTTAAAATGGTTACTTTTATAAATCAAATTTGCACCCAAAGGAGGTTTACTCCAACCTCCTTAAATTTTATATAACATGGAAACATCTCTCAAGTTGTGGGTGACCTATGGGAGAGATGAGCCTCTAGATTGAAAAGATATCTCCCTTGCACAACACCTAAACATAACCACTAATAAAATTGATTTGAAATAAAATGGATAGAAGAAAATTAACACTAACCTAACAGAGGTGATTCACCAATATTAACTCCACAAGACTACTTGAACTTGCACTATGAAAAGGTGATTTGTAGAACTGATCTTAAAACCCAAGGTTCTCCTGACAAAAGTGTTTCAACATGAAGGTAAGATAAAATGTATTTATAAAGGTAGATGACAAGTAGGTTTGATCATAGACACTAATACTCTTATTTACACTTAAAGACACACAAAACAACTAAATACACATCATGTGACCTGCTAGAAGGCATATTACTTGCACAAAGCATGGAAGAGTGAGATGAACACAAGGGGAGATAAATATTACTTGCCATTCAACCATTAATTACTTCACACACTTAAACAAGAATTTGAGAACTTAAAACTATATTTAAATCTTTTATTCAAAGGTAAAATTATTATTCAAACTAGCAGGGTTTCATCATACCAGATGTGGATGGATTACAAGGCCAAAAGTGGCAACTTATATATAGAAATGAGGAAGAGAGAGAGGGGCGTAGAAAAGGGAGAGAGACAAGTGTACACATGAGAGTTACAAAAATTATGGATTTATAAATTGTTTCAATAGGTCCTTAAGGATATATGTCTCTCTTCTGAAGATGCTCTATCGTCTAAGTGGCATAGGAGTTGAAAACTTAGCTTGACACATTGCAAAACTCTTAAAAACTACCCTTATTTGCATATAAGTGAAAAATGGAATTTTAAATCATAAATTCACCATGATATAATTTAAAACATCTCATTTTACACCTTTAATTCATTTATAAACTTCTCTGGTCTGACATTTTAGTAGCAACTATCATTTATATGCCTCAGTGTCTTAAATGTCCTTCATCTCCCATGCCTAGCCTTGTCCAAGTGGCTAAAAAATTGAGTTAATATTATTAATTAAATTATATATTAATTAAAGGTATTAAAATAAATTATCAGACCTGAATAAATACATTTTATTTCCTGAAACAATTCCCAAGACTCTATTTTGCTCTTTAAGCTCTCATTAGGCCTCTTTTCCTTGTAACCCTAAAATCATGTAAAAATTATTGTGTAGGATAGTTTACATATTTTAATGATAAAATAAGTGCATATTTTAGGAAAAATTATGGGTTTATAACTTCATGCTAAGTTTTATGTCCTGAGAGTGAGTGTAAGTGTCCCTTTTAGCTCACTCTCTCTCTTTACTTAGGCCTTAATTAGGCCTCCTTGCTTGGAAGCCTAATTTTATACTCTAGATATCTATAACATGTGTGAAACAACCCAAAATAATATAATTAACTTTAAATATCATATCACTAACCTCCATGTCAAATTTGAGTCCCTAAAACCCTGTGGAAGTGTGAGAACCATGAAATGGCCTTGAAAGCTAGTCTCAATTTAGGCCTGTTTGAGACTGCCTTGAAAAGTGAGATTTGTTTGATCACTCAAGAATTAAAATTAAATATTTTTTCAATTTAATAGATTAAATATATCCCAAATTACCTCTCCCAATATTTTCAATTGTCTAATTATCCAAAACCCTACAAAACACCTAAAAACTTTAGAAAATAGTGCATTTATTACAGTCTGTACAATTGCAAGTATAGATGAAGTACAAATTGATAACATAATTAGAGTATTAAATAATATATATGAGGTTTAAATAGAAAATTAGGTCATTTAATTCACTTTGGAGACTCATCTCTCTTAACTGGTCATTACTAGGGTTTTAAGAGGGTTTTAGGCATGTTTTATTCTTAAGGATTGTTGAATAGATCCTCTTTCTCTCTCCTAATGAAAAAATATTATAATGAGGAGAAAAATATGCCACCTCAAAACACCATTGTGTTCCATGTAAAATTTTATGAGAGATCTGAGTACAAGATGGTGTCTCTCAGGTTACAAGTAGGCCATTAGAAAGGGGCCTAAGCTCTTAAGCCTTGTTCATGAAGGTGATGAAACTAAAACAAAAAATGATGCCATGAGATTTAAGTATGGGGAAATTGTTACCTATTATTAAATAAATTTATCTCCATGCATTAGGTTAAGGTCACAACAAGTGAGAGAAAATTGGTATGGAGTGTAGTCATTGACCTTGTGAAGCTCAAAGAGGTTCCATAGGCTTAAGTGCCTTTTTTATTGTTCCCTCTACCTATGAATGTCATTATATGATATATAACATAATATTACACTCATTATTGTACTCATAATCTCATGTCACCTTTATAAAATTCTTTTTCTTGACTATATTATAGGTCTACTGTGTATGAATTAGGACCTATAAGCCTATACAAAGTTTTTAATATTTACTTCACTTTAGGTGAATATAAGGGCCTTATGGAGTTTCATTATCCCTCTAAATCCATTGTAAAATTATTTACCTTCTTCCAGGTTTGTCACATACCTCTAAGTCTCTTAAGCAAGCAAATGCCTCTCATAAAAGTAGGCAGCCCAGTAGATGGTCTTGAACTATGCATGCAAGGGTTTAAAGCTCTATTTAGTCATATTTTAAAAACTTATTATAGGTATTTAAAGTTATTTGACCCAGATAAATTCATTACTTGGTTAGGGTTTCACCCAAACTAGATTCCAATGATCCTTTGGTATGTAGTTTGCCTTCTATTAGACTTTGAAACCAACTTGCTCACCTTGTAACTTATAAGTGATTACATTGAGGTGTTCTAACTATTTTTTGAGAGTTTTAGGATCTTCAATAGAAACTAATGAGCAAGTTCAAGGTTTTACTATAGTTTGGGAGCTTAGAACTCTTGCCTTGGCACCTTCAAGACATCATGCTTACATAAACACACAATCTCCTTCTCATACCTTTCTAGGCTTGACTATAGGTGTTCATTAGGATGGTATGAACATTAAGTCTTATATTTGGTATTTTAAACTATATCATAGACACCTTGAAAATATCCAAACTTTATTTAAGTCCTTTCAATGCTCTTTAAGTTCCATACCTTGCTTTCTTCCCTCTATATGTAAACATGTGTATTAATATTAAGGATATAGACTTATTCATGTTGACTATCTCTTGACTTCCAAATGGTTTAGGTGCCTTAAATGGTTTATACCTCCTCTCTCCTTTATAATAAATCATGTTACTACATTAAGTCTTCCTTGGTAGCTGGTTTTAATAAAAAATGAGGACCTACATGTCTGTCACTTGTAGGTCTTCATTTTGCTTGCATAAGCTAAAAGATAGTTTCCTTGAGTCCTTTGACACTTTGATTATTATATAAACTCTTGTCTCATCATATATCACTTTTCAAAAATCCTATTGACTTGATGTCAAACATTATTTCACTTCAAATTTGTCCATTCACCTATACGGACTGTGTATATAGTCAATTCCTATGCAAAGCTTGTGTATTGAGAGTTGTGTCTCTTTAATAATTCATGCCTCTTTATGATGCCATAGGATTCTAAAAAATTCAAGTGAATGTTTTGATGGGAACTCAAGGTCTTTTCACTATTTGAACACTATCAACTTGGACCTTAACCCCATGAATGGTCACTTATAGGTCTGTAAACATTTGAGTGACTGAAACACTTTATAGCCTTATTTTAGAGTACAATTTGATATTACTTCTCATTTCTTGGAATTAAAACCTTATTAATAGTTCTTTCTCATTATTCATTAGTTTATTATTACCATTCAGGCCAAACATGGAATTCAAACTTATAGAATACCATTTATGTACAGACCATACTTTTAAAAGAGCAAGACACTTGAAGAATGCATACAAGGATCATATTACAAATGAGAGCACATGAATATTATGAAATTGAGGTATCCTACATGAAATTTGAGGCACTTGTAACTCTGAAGGTGACAAACATATCAAACAAATCAAAACAAACTTGCAGTAGGATGATATGCTTACACACTTGAGAGACATTTCTCATATGAAGAAAACACATCATGAAGTTAAATTACTTGATGAAACTACCACAAAAGGGGTTATTTTACCCTCTAAAATAACTCCATAAAACCATTCTCCTCCATCAAATTATGACATGAAGAAATAGGAGCAAAAATAAGAGACACTTGGAGAATGCATACAAGGATCATATTCCAAGGGAGAGCACATGAATATTATGAAATTGAGGGATCCTACATGAAATTTGAGGCACTTTTAACTCCTAAAGGTGACAAACATATCAAAAAAACTAAAACAAACTTGTAGTAGGATGATATGCTCACACACTCGAGACACCTTTCTCATTTGAAGAAAACACCTCATGAAGTTGAATTGCTTGATAAAAATACAATAAAAGGGGTTATTTTATCCTCTAAAATAACTCCACAAAACCATTCTCCTCCATCAAATTTTGGCATGAATAGATAGGAGCAAAACTAAACCCTACTTGAATGGACAACGCATAGTGTCCTACTATCACTCTTATAAATTGTTCATAAAGGAGGGGACATGAATCTAAAAACTAATACCAATAAATAGAATCTAATTATGACCCCTAAAAATGGCCAAAGTTTTATCCTCAAAATTTCTCTCTCCTAGCGATACCATGCATTTGATTTTTGCTTTTCTGATCTTGTGAAGGTAGTGATGGAAGAGAGAGAGTGTGTCTGATGCATTTTTAAGACTTGAAACTTGATAAAAATCCTCAAAGGAACCTATGAAAGTCCAATATACTCTATAAAACCATTTTAATCTAAAAAATGATCTCTTAAGGCCATACAAGTACCCAAAAGTACTTGTAAGGGAGTATTTTTCTTAGTTTAGGCATTAAACTCCAAATATTTTAGGTTCTGACCATTCTCTGATCCATGTATGACATCAGGTATATTAATATGTTTCTTGAAACATTTTTCCTTTGGGATGGTATGTATAACTCCTCCAAATTAAGTTAAGAGGTGGCCAAAATGACTTTTTGGCACCTATCAACATTATAAGAGGTAAATGCATAAATATATGACTTTAAAGACACATTAATAACATTTTATAATGACTATAAACCATGATATGTCCTTTACCACACTTTACAATACCAAGATTCATACATAACCCCTAATACTAGACAAGCACATATGATATCAAACCTAGGACCAAGCTAGACAATGACTAATGTGACCATATGAAGACTATTTAGGAATATCTAAGACCATAAAAAGATCATATACAAGTTATAATAACCCTATGAAAAGTTTCAACCAATAGGGGTTGACCATTTTTGACTTGGGTTCAAAAATTAGTCAATAGTTACCATTTTTGATAAAATGTTGTCGAGAGGTTTTTGCATTTTAAATAATTTTGTAAACATATTTGTAGGAAATAGGGTTGATTGTGGAACCCATAGATTGGTATTAAATTCTGTATGTTTTCTTGATGTTTTCAAAATGGTTGATTCAGTTCTTATTTGAAAACATAGAAATATGGAGACCACAACTTTCATTTAAATTTTTATTAATCTTTGAAAATTACAAAGGAGGCCTAAACTAGTATAGTGGATTGAGTACCAAAGGGAAAATTTGTTTTAAAAATGATGATTAATTTTATAATGAATTTGTTGTAATGCATTTGCATTTGAATGGATATATAAATTTACTATGGTTGAATTAATTCATTTTAGTGAAATTTGTATATAGAATGTTTACAAAAGTCATATAGATATAAATGGGTATATATATACATTATAGGTTGAGGGATGAGTTTCCTCTAACTTATAGGAATGTGTATATTCATATATATGAATATACTCATATACATGATTACATCTATGAGTATATCTATATGACTACACTTATATTTTTGTTCGAACTATTCTAGTTTTAAATGATGACTACTAGATGTTTGAGTATATTACCATAGTCATATTAATGAATTTAATACTTGGTATGATTTCGGTAAAGAATTAGTTTGATTGTGATTATTATGTCAAATTAAATATGATGTACATATCTATACACATAACTATTACACTCAGTTTATAATGAGGGGGTATTCTTAATTTGAGTAATATTTATGTGTATATATTTATACATATGGATGAAAAAGTATATTTCATGGAAATGGTTGCATGAATATATTTGTTTATTATACTTAAAGAGGTAAAACTTAATAATGAAACATATAGATATGCATTACATGGTGTCTTAGGTTATGACATATCAAACCTTACTTTAATTATATGAATGGATTTATAGTGCTTATTCGATAATTGAAATTGATAGATAAATGTTATAATAAGAAATGAAATTGGAAAGATGAAAAACATTTAGAGATAAACATGCATATATGGATTTAGATAAATGATGTATGCTGTTTGATTTTACCTATTATGGTATGTTATCTTGAGATCTAATTTAAAGGAAAAACTTATAGTTCTTAAGTTATAAATAATAGTAGTGGTTTTGTACTATTATAATGTATATGATAGAATATATGTATTTATGTGATTTTCTTGTACTTGTACATGCTATGGAATTTGTATACACATAATATTTTCAAAATTTTATCACTTACCGATACTTTGTATCTTAGAGGAATCTATTGAGTCTCAATCTCTCTGAGTGCATGCCATAAAGGGTACATCGAGAAAGGGGTGGGTAGACCATTGGTACTTCACAAGATTGTTGTCCTTTTTACCACTTGTTATCTATACACTTATCTCTTAAAAATATTGTCCCTAAGCTTGATATTCTCTGTTCAACACTCCTTAGTCACTTCCTACCTTTTTTCCCAATTTTGCTAATATTAACCCCCTTTCGACTTTTCATTGTATTAGGTCAACACTATCGACTTTGTATAATTTTCAGCCTCATTTTACTATACTAGGTCAACCCTGTACAGTTTTGGGTAAAATTCACTTAGGGTCTAGGTCAGCTCTTGGCCAACCTAGCCTGTGACCTAGTGAATTCTTGTCCAAAATTGTACTAGTTCGACTGGGTCAACCCTATTAGATAAAACTTTTAAAATGGATTAGGGTTAAATCCACATATATATACAATATCATTTCACCATTATTTAGAGAATAAAATAAGAAGTAAGAGTTATTGCACATTTGATTATCTACTATTCTACTTGAGGATAAAACTTAAGGTTTCATACTTTATTTAGAGATAAAGATCTTGTCTTGTGGAGAAGTCTTTTGGATGCATTGATAGGTTGTGTAGCCTAGAGCTGATTTATATTTATCATCCTTACATACCACAAAAATCTATTATGAAGCACCTTAGACAAGGGAGAGATACAGGCTTGGTGGGTTCATCTTCAAAAGTAAGTATTTATAACTTTGTTTCTCCTTTGTTAGAGTAGATAGATATGCATTTGTACTTATATTCCATACATTAGGATTCCATATACATTAATGTGAGTATATGTATTCTATGCATGTTTAATTTTGCTTGTTTATTAACCCTCCATTTTGTGCCATAAGCTTTGGTGAGCACTAGATTAGATATGATTTACTTGTTACTAGTTTAGTGAGATATCAAAACATAGGACTCCCTTAGGGTTATTGCATGATTATACTTGACTATAGGCTTTAGAACCCTCCCTATTATAGTGTATTATGGTAAGAGATCCCCTAATTAGGTCTAATAGATCCCCATATTGGTCATATTCTCAATTATCTAATGTATCCCCAATCAAAAGTGTATGGTATGATTTATCTTCTTTGTGTTAGGATTGATTTATAAACATGATGCATTTTTGATTACATATATTCTGGTGAACTCAATGTGAGTCTAACCCTTACAGGGTTTATTTCACATTTTTCATTATTTTATCATTTTATTTTTTGTATATTTATGATATTGGGTCGACAATATTGATATATCTCTAACTTATGTGCACAATTATAACACACAGTCACATCAATATGAATCTATTATTTTTGTGCAAGTTTCTCATCAGATACAGGCTACTAGGTTGACTCTATCAACACAATACACTTTTAGACTTTTAAATAAACATACTAGGTCAACTCTGTCAACACAATACACTTTCAACATCTAGATTAGGCTACTAGGTTGACCCTATCGACTCTGTACATTTAAAGACTTCTAAAAAACATACTAGGTCGACTTTATCAACATAGTATGTTTTATAGGTTTTCAGTAAATAAAGAACTACAAAGTTAAGTCAACCTAGTTGACATAGTTGGTATAATTTGTAAGTATAAATCAAGGTACTTCAATAATAATCTCCTTTTCCTCTACATCATCCAACCCACCAAGGTTACTTTCTATCCTTCTATATCATTTATGTTATTCATTATAGTTCTATTTTTCATAGTTTGTAGTCTTTAAAAAATCCATTATATAGTAAACTAGGTCGACCCTATCGACATAGTTATGTATTTTGTATTCTATCTAGAAAACTAGGTTGACACTGCCAATATAGTTCTTTTTTAGACCCTTGCTTCTATAGTACAATAGTGACACTGTTGACTCTATTATGTAATCTCTACATACACTATCATCTAAAATGACATTGTACTATGTTTTAAAGTTGGAATTAACACTTATATGCTAGTAATTAGCTCACTCTTTCATTTTTTATTGCTTGCATGCTTAGAATAGATCACATAGTCTAAGTAGGTGGTTTTTCAATATACCATTTAGTTACACTATTTTATATTTTATGCACACTCTACCAAATAAAAAAATATAAAACACATTTTAACAATTATCTACCCAAGGCCTACTTGGATTTCATCACCAAGGGAGAAGCCAACTTGGTTTTCTAGCCAAGTATAAACATGTGGTTAATGGTATATATTAGATAAGCACCTAACACCCTTATCATTATAGTGTGTGGAGTGAGGGGGTAGGCCCCAATACCAAGCTATTACCATTTCTAATACAAATCCCTTTTAGCCTAAACATCCTGAAACTAACCTTATATTAATTTTTAGGTCTTTGCTTGCATCCAACTTCCTATCACACTTAAAATCATACTCTAATAATCTAATAACATTCAGGATGACCACTTATTTAGATTTTAATTTCCATGTTGATTGATTTTTCTTTGCTCAATTATATGTTGTATTACAAAAAAATTCATTAGCTAGCGTTGGTGTAAGGTTTTGTGCTATGTGCCTCAATTGGATCAACCTCATTGACCCAATTGATCGTGTGCTTCCTTTCATTTCTTGATTTCAAAAGTAATTGTATTTTTTTTCCTTTTTCAGTACTAGGTCAACCCTGTCGACTTTATACACTTTTTCAACCCCTATTTCTTGTACTAGGTCAACCCTATCAACTCTATACACTTTTCAACCCCTATTTCCTATGCTAGGTCGACCCTGTCGACTCTGTACACCTTTTTAGCCTTAGTTTCCTATACTAGGTCAACATTATAGACTCTTTATAGTTTTTAGCCTTAAATTCTTGTACTAGGTGGACCTAGTTGACTCTATACACTTATCTGTCTCTTCTTGTCTCTTTGCTTTTTCACTTATTCCTTATGTGGTTATCTAGTCTTATTTCATAGTGATGACATATTTTCAGACTTTTGTTAGTCAATAACATTATATCATCAAGAATTTAGATCATAACCTCACTTATTTCATTACTTTAGATGAAACTATTCACTTTCTTCCTTCATCTTGTCCTAATCTAAAACTAATCGCTACACAATGTAATTTAGTTGAGGTCATTCATCCTAATCCTCCTCCCAATACCAATGTTGGTAATCCTCCACCAAATAATCCCCCTCCTATCAAAACCAACACCCCTCTTACAAACACTAACCCACCTATTGATACAACTCAACTTCTTGTACAAGTCATACAATAAATGAACATAATGCAAAATTATAAAACTTCTCAAATGATGAACATGCAACAAAATTTACTACACATGACTAGTCAACCACCTCAAGTCATCATGTCTTAACTAAATCAAAATTTTGTCCCTCCTCCTCTTAGAGATGCCAATGGGAATATCATCCCTCAACCTACTTTACATAATAAAACTCTTTAACATCTTCAAAATGAACTTTTAGCCCCATTTATTGCATCCATAGATATTGGAATCATTTCTCTAACTATCACATATTATGCGACTAAGGAAACTATTATTTTTCTTAAGTCTTTTGGTAATCTCTATAAGGAATCGATCTAAACTAACACCTTTTCTACCACCAAGCTCTTAGCCAAAACCTTTGTTGGTGATGCACTTGAATGATACAACCAAATTCCTAGACATTCAATTTCACAACTAGAGGATTTAGTCAATGATCTAGTGAAGGAATTCCAACATGATGACCTTCCTAAAAATTACCTTAGCCATTTCATCAATGCCAAGGAACTTACTAATGAATTTGCTCATACTTTCATCAAATTATAGAAGTATCTAGTTCACAAAGTAGACCATAACATGAAAGATGATACTCTTTTAAAACTATTTGTTACTACTCTTAAAGCTCCCCTTCAATACAAAGTTTGAATCTTTTCACCTAAAACTTTAGAAGAAGCCTTAAACCAAACAAAAAGGCAAGACTTTATTATGACTCAATTTGAAATACCTCAAACAACTACTAAAGAACCTTTTCAATAATTTTATCATAAAATTGATTCATCCAAGCCTCCCCAAACTCAAATGGAGAATCTAATTTAACCAATTTTAACCCAACCCACCCTATCTTGAGTTTATAATAAATTAAAAAGAAATTTCCACTCTCTAAAACCATGAGCTTTGATCCTTCCAAAATTCCTCCAAAATGGAACAATCCTGCTAAATTTAATCGGTGGCATGCTACTATAGGTCATTATCATGAGTATTTTTTTGATCTTCACCATTTTATTCTTTCTTCCTTGTTTGGTCCACATTTCAATCTTGGTATTCTCACAAAATAATGTTATCAAGACTATCTTGAAGATTCTCAAATTAAATCTCAAGAACGAAAATCACATCAACATCAACTACCTAATGATTAAAAATAATCATCCCATACCTACACCTCATCCACTAATTTTGTTCAATCCAGAGTTGATCCTTCTTCCTACACTAATAAGGAAAGGATAGCTAACATGAACAATTTTAAACATATTGTTACATTCATTGAACCTCAACCTCTTAGGCCATATGAACCAAAGGAGTACCTAATTCAAATACCTAATCCAAAGCATATCAAACATGGTCCTCCTTTACCTCCTCACACCTCTCCTACACATCTTATGTCATATTTAACCTCCTTAAAATCTAACAAACCAACACATTCACCTATATCCACATGCACCTACCAACCCAATGCAAATCATTTTAATGGTTCAATGTTACCTCACTCCACCTCACATGTTGGGGCATCTTTAAATGCCCATCCACATGTCCCTTTAGACCTTGGGGTATCTTGTGATGCCCATACTTACATCCAATTAACCATTGGGGAATCTTATGATGCCCACTCTTATTCTACAATGTACTTTCAAGACTTATATAATTGTATTTCACATGCTCATCTTTGATACAAATGTTAGAATTATTATTTTTTGTCTCATGTTTCTTTCTTTTTGTGCACTTTTTAGTCACACTTTACTAACATTATTGTCACCTTTGGATTCTTTGGTTTTTTTTACACATTACATTTGGCATTTTTTTTGTCTTTATATATCTCTTTCATTTTTATCTTTTTATGTCATTCTTTTCCTTAGTAACTTTATGATTATTTTAACCTTACATGTATAACATTATCTTCTAGAGCTAATGCCATCTCCCATGCGCGCGCGCTCAGAAAATTTGAAAACAGGTAATGACAGACAGGTGATCGAAGCGGCAACAGCTGCTAAATCGGACGAGGTGTTGTCAGCTTGCAAGGGGAGGGAGCTGAATGCCCCTAAAGAGACTTCTCCGGTGGGTGGAGGAAAGATCATGGCCGGGCGTTTTGCCCATGCTCCTAGATCAGGGTTAGATGCAGGGGGAAGATCATATGCAGATGTGGTGGCATTTAAAGCAAATCTACATAAAGCTGTGCCTCGTGCATCATCTGGGCCATCCTATGCACCGCCTGTAAGTGCTCTAAAACCCACAAGGGTTAATTTAGATCCTGAAATAGTAGACGAAATCTTTGAAAGGGTAGAAATTTTTTCCTCCCAAGCTGCTATTTTTCATTTTCGAGGATTTTGGCCCTCTCTGGCTGATCTACAAGACTGGATATCCAAGAATTGGCTGCCACTCATTGAAGACCATGTTGAAATCTTTCTGTGTGCAAAAGGTTTCTTTATTGCTGTCTTCCAATGCCCTAAGGATAGAAGGATAATCTTGAGCAACAATGATTTCTTATGGCAGGGTAAATTTCCTCTCATGGCCAAACAGTGGCATAAGGATTTTAATCCGCTTACGGAAACCTTTAATAAGTTTCTGATCTAGGTTCGGCTCCCAAATCTTCCAATACATCTATGGCATGAATCGGTTTTTGAAACCATCGGGAATGCTATAGGAGATTTTTTGTCTATGGATAAAAATACTTCGGTTGCTCACCATTTGACTTGTGCACATTTTATGGTTGAAGTGGATGTTTCAAAGGGCCTACCAGAGGCGATTTGTCTGGACTCCCCAAGGGGAACTTGGACACAAATGCTAGATTTTGAGGGCGTACCTTTTTGGTGCAGAAAATGTCACCTGACGGGTCATATGGCTGCTCGTTGTTTGGATGGGAATTCAAAGTCTAGACGACCACCTTCTTGGTGGTTTAAGGCTTCCTCAGAACATTACATAGCTAAACAACCTATGGAAGATTTGGCAGATTCTGAGAATGAAGATAGCATCCATTCCGAGCCGATGATTGAGGAGGAGTCACCGGTGAAATATTCCTTAGTTGGTCCTGTGGTGAATGGGAATAATGATCTTTCAAAGCCAGTTGTTGTGGAGACGTTGGTTTCTCCCCCTGTTTTGGAGGAACTACCTAGGAGCCAGAAAATGGCTGGTATTCATAAGGATTTTGATGAGTCATCTGTATCCCTTGGGCTTAATGGACCATCGTATTCTGAGGAATGGATGACTGAGGTAGCAAAGGTAGAGGATGGATGGACTGCTGTTAAGAGGAAGAAATCTAAGCCTGTGGCCCCCCCTCTAGATATGAATCTTCGTTTGTGTAAAAGGTTAAATAAAAATTAAATATTTAATTTGTATTAACCTCTTTGTTTGGAGGTTGTAGGATGCTGATCCAGTCTGGTGACGGTCCGTTCTGTGTAGTGTCGGCAGTTACATATGGTTTGTTCTGTTGTTTACAGGTTCCTGTTTAACCTGGTTTGGTTCGTACCTGTTTTGGGGTTTTTTTGAAACTTCGTTGGGCTTTAAGGATTATCTTTCTTTATTGTACAGGATTTCAGGGTCCCTTCAAAACCTGCTTTTACCATAATCTAAAACTTTATGATTATTTTTCCCCTTATTTACCATTCACCTTATTGCTATTCACCTTATGAGTTTCAGTGTAAAACCATGAATAGGACCTAGCCTTCCTCATAAATTACCACCTTAAAACATATTTAAAACACTTTTTTTTGGGATGAATACTATATTTATTGGTGCTTATACTAGATCCGTTGTAGGTTAGCATGGCTTATTTAGTGACATGACTATCATAGGCATAGTTTCATCCCTTTCATTGAACTATTTTACCTCTTTGTGATTAGCTATGAGCATATTCATCATTATATCACTTATTACATAGATAGATCTCTCATGATCCCCATATTTCTCTTAATTCATTTCATTTAAGGCTCACATCATTCAATTTTGAGATTGCACATTTACTTGTGGCCAAGTCTAGGAGTTTTTAGACACCTTGGTCTTTAGGTCCTTTTCTCTAGTGACCAAGTGTAAGATCTCTTGTGTTTGTCATCTTTAACACCCATGTTTGGTTCTCTAAATACATATGGAGGAGGAGGAATAGAAAAAATCCATCAAAAAAGTTAAAAGTCAAATCATTTAAAATAAAAGGGAATGATCCAAAAGGTAACACTAAAAATTACAAAAGTTAAATCATAATAAAATATGTGATTCTAAGCACATATCCTTCTTCTAGTTGAAGATAAAACTCCACAGTTGGCCTCATGATAGAGCTAAGGTCCATTGGGGTGTGGTAGGCTAGTAGCTTAGAAAAAGAGAATAAAAAAATCTTTTAGTGCTACCTACTTTCTCACTTAAGTACCCAATATTCGTAGTAGACTGATGGCTCTATAAGGGGCCCTGAGGAATGGGGAACACATTATAGGAAGGTAGTCCCATTTTAATTTTCATGCATATAGCCTTAATGGGATGATCTATATACTTCACTTGTTAGCCTAATCTTTGTGGTCATTAGTTAAAATGTTTTAAGTCCTTGGTGTTGATAGTTCTTAGTCTTTATCACTTGCCTAGTGTGTCTTATTCTTGCTAAGGATGTTCACATCACCCATGTGGTGCCTCACATTCCTTATTTACATCATATTTTCCTTACATTCTCCTTGTTGGATATTGCTTTTACCTAATCACATCTTTGATCATATCTACCTTATTACACCTTTTGGATTATAGTTTATGAGTTTCATTGTAAGACCTTGGATAGGACCAGGACTTCCTCACAAACACCCTTACACCATTTATTTACCATACCATCTCATTATCATCCTAGTCATGACATTAGTTGGTTGTATTTTCTTACATTGTATCTTAGAACAAGAACTAATTTTGAGTCTTCATCCTTTAGAACTTTTGATTCTCATTTATCTATCATGTTCTTATTTGATTTATGTGGACTTCACTTATCTTACATATGACATTTGGCATTCTTACATGTTTCTCTTCAAACATGAATTCTTCATGTTTTTCTCACATCTTGACATACATTTTATTTTCAATCATCCATGTTTTTATTTATGTTTGATTCAACATGCTTATCTTACATGGGGTTACTTTTCACTTGCTTTCATATATTTCTTATATTTATCTTGCATTGATATTTCATTTGTCATTTATGTTTTACATGCTTCCCAACATGATTTAGTATGTTCTACATTATTTTTTATCATTTATGTTTTCCATGCTTTCCAACATGATTTATTGTGTTCTACAATCATTTGTCATTCATTTTCAATCATTTTTCATTCATTTGCCATCATTTTATCATTCATTTTCCATTAATCTTTTGGTTCTAACCTTACCTTAACAATCCTAATTTGCCAATTATCCTAAAAAAATTATATCTTTCTCTTTAATAACTCTTTTTCCAAACCATAAAATGTTCATAAATCTTGATGTTGTAGAGAATATTTTCCACTATTATATGCCTCTATTACAATTTTTTAAATTTTTGGCTATTTTTTGCACTAATCTCTATAGGGTTGCCTAATATTCTTCAAATTTGGATGCCTTCACTTCTCTCATAGTATTATTATTTATCTATAACACTAATATAAGTGAAGATATGTGTTTTTCAATTTTGTCCATTCATTTATCTCATTTGATCCTTACTGCATTTTACTTAGCATCAACATTATATGTTATCATGTTTTATTCTCTAAGCACCATCCTATGTTGCACTCACATGCCACATGATGAGATTAGAGTGGGGGATATTTATACACATAATATTTTCAAACTTTTATCACTTACTGACACTTTGTATTTTGTAAGAACCCATCAAATCTCAATCTCTCTAAGTGCACACCCTAAAGGGTGCACCGAAAAAGGGATAGGCAGACCATCGGTGATTCGTAGGATTGTTGTCCCTTTTTCCACTTGTTATCTACATAATTTTCTTGTGAAACCCTTGTCCCTAATATTTTTATTCTATATTTCACACTCCTCAGTCATTTATTACCTTTTGTCCCCCTTTTCTTAACCTTAACCCCTTTTTGACTGTTCATTGTACTAGGTCGACACTATTGACTCTATATAGTTTTCAACATTAGTTTACTATACTAGGTTGACCCTATATAATTTTGGGTAAAATTAACTTAGGGTATAGGTTATCTCTTCGCTGACCTAGCCTATGACCTAGTGAATTCTTGTCCAAAATTGTGCTAGGTTGACTAGGTCAACCCTATCGGCTAATTTTTTTGAAAGGGCTTAGGGTTAAATCTACCCATATATACAAGATAAGTTTTCCATTATTTAGAGAAGATAATAATAAGTAAGAGTTATTATGCATTTGATTATCCACCATTATACTTGAGGAGTGATCTTAGGGTTTCTTACTTTCTTTGAAGATATGGATCTTATCTTGTAGAGAAGCCTTTTCGATGCATTGATAGGTTATGTAGCCTAGAGATGATTTGTCTTTGTCATCCTTACATAACACAAAAACCTCTTGTGAAGCACCTTGGCCAAGGGAGAGATTGAGGCTCGATGGGTTCATCTTCAAAGGTAAGTATTCCTAACTTTATTTTTCCTTTGTAAGAGTAGATAGATATGCATTTTTACTTCTCTTTCATGCATTATGATTCTATATACATTGGCATGAGTATATGTCTTTTATACATGTTTAATAACCCCCATTTTGTGCCACAAGCTTTGGTGAGCATGAGATTATATTTTATTTACTTGTTATTAGTTTAGTGAGATATCAAAACATAGGACTCCTTTAGGGTTATTACATGATTGTGCTTGATTGGAGGCTTTGGAACCCTACCTAACATAGTCTATTATGGTAAGAGATCTCCTAATAAGGTCTAATGGATCCCCATATTATTCATGTTTTTGATTATCTAATGTATCCCCAATTGGAAGTGTATGGTATGATCTATCTTCTCTAAGTTAGGATTGATTTATAAACATGATGCATTTCTAATTGCATATAATATTTAGTATGGAAAAAGCTTTTTATAATCAATTAATTTCAATATCTTAAATTTATGAAATAATCTGTTATTAATGACACTAAAAAAGTAGGTAAGATGGACTTCATGTACTTTATTAGTGTCACTAATAGATAGATCAGAGGTGATCCATGGAGTTGTGTGTGTGAATTACACTAATTTTAGATCAAAAAACTATATTAAAACTTTGGTTAAAGTAATATTTATAGTTATAACATTATCAATTATTAAATCTCACACTATCGTCATCTACCCATCAATGAAGGGAGGGAGATTACCTATTTGAGATATTGTGTAGGGGATTTATGGTCTGATATTGGTGTGAAAAAACACTCAGGTGATGCTCTCCCTCCCCTCCAATAGTCAACCAATAGAGTTTGTACTCTTGATTATTTATGGATGTAATCGAGTTCATTGAGACTCATATATTTACTAAAACATTATATAAATTGTAAAATATTATGAAACTTTGTATAATATAAAAATTATACCTTTTGGTGATATTTAATTTTTATAGCAGTTGGTTGTAATTCTGTCTTAGTTCTAATGTTTTTGTATCAATAGAAGCTGAAATTGTAAATCCATATTTATGATTAATACATAGGGATTTATTTACAAAATTAGATTTGTACTTTTTTATGTGATCATTAGTTAAATATATCAGCTCTAAACCTTTGGTTGTGGTTAGTCTAAACTGATATTAAAGATCACTAGTATATGCTTTCATCATAATAGAATTTGTTAATTGAGTTTTTTACCTAATTCTAGTTAAACCCTATGGGGTTGTCATAATGTGTCACTATTTGAGGCATCTGTATCCATTATCTATTTTATTTTCATTTACAATGCTAAACATGAATCGGTGTGTTGCTTATGCATTTTATGATATGCACAATAATATCTAGATCTCCTCATTGGGTATTAAGGAGGTAGGTTGATCAACTTAGCTTTGGTCATTTCCCTTAGTATCTCATTTGAAATCTTATTAGAACCTTGTAATATTTTTTAATAACGTATAATATATGCATTATGTTGTACTTTATGATTTGGATATGAAAGAGTGCTAGGAAAAACTTTGCTAGGTGTAGATGTATATACATAGTTTACTATAGCATATTTTGAAGACTATGTACATGTAATGTGATTTGTCAATAATGTGACATTTTCACTTAATAATTGATTTTAATTATATAATTTTGTTACTAGTTTGCTTATACTGATAAGTTGATCCCTTAGAGTCTCTCAAGTGCAAACCCTAGTTGTTTCTGATTGAACATGTAAACACACACACCCTATAAAGGAGACATGTGGATAGGTTGAGTATAGGCATTAGTCACAATAGGTTAGGCTACCTCATATCATAAATGAGTGATAAAAATGACCTAGTTAGAGGGAAAATAACTATCACCCTCATGGAGATGAGGAAGAGAAGGATATTCTTTCCTATGCATAAGAAATGACATTGAAACTTGAAACCTGGTTGTCAGCTTATGTAATAGATCCTCTATATATGTAAGGATTTACTACTTGATGAAATTACACATAAGAGAAAGATGGAATGATATGAAATATGACATATATTTTAAATTATTTAAAGCATCATGTATATATGTACTTATATCATTTTTGAATTCATTTCAAATGAAAAGAAAAACACATGCAAGAGAAGCTAAAACACTTTGCATCAAAAAATAGTTAACTTCATCTATGATTATATGAAATAAAAAATAGTTAGGGGATTTGAAATATTAATGTGGGTATTAGAAGGATGGAAACATAAACCCTAGGCTTATATAGGGTTAGGGTTTGAGTAGCATTCAAAGTAAGTGAGGCTCACCAAATATTTTAACCTTTTAAGAATTAGATGAATGTAAATCTTATGTTGTTAAAGAGCTGAGTATAGTAAATTAAGGTAGAAATATGAATTAAATACAACTAATAATTTGTTATAGAATTGAATTAATTTGATCTTTCTAAAAATATCAATAAATAATGTAAATGAGAACTTAGCTGGATAATGACTGAGATAAATGATTTGGGGGATAAAAACTGAGGCAAAGGTTGGTCCAAGTGTTACAAACAGGATCTAGGTCTCAAAACCCCTTCTAAATAGTAGTACCATAATTATATAGTAGCATCATATGGAGATAGTGTCCCTATTTTGGTGGTAGTGTCCTTTGTGTAAAACTATTGTGAGCTTCTAGGTGCACTTGTGTCTAGGTCTGTCAAGCTTATTCCTAAGTGCACAAATTTTATAACCCTATAGATGACCTATTTTTACTGATTGTATGAGAAAAATATAATCTTCCATGTTACTAAGGCATTTAGTTCATACAAGTAGTAGAGTGTGTTGTTAGTGTTAGCTAATTAGCCACCATGAATGAGTATCATTTGAAACTTTGATGTAATTGATCTTAACTTTGTTGATAGCCATTATGAAGGACTTTTATTGGTAATTAATGATCTATGATGATAGGTAATGTGTCTTCCTTGGAAACTTACAAGGTCTTTTAATATGGTCTAGTTGGTAGCTGAGTCAAGTCATTTTATCTTGTCATCAAATGGTCATTATTTATAGTCTTCCTTATGTGTTTAGCAAATTTTAAGGTAACTTAACATATTTTAAAGTATTTAGAGAAGTTGGGGTTTGTGATTTGCATATTTGCCTTATTATTTTGGATGTCTCCTTGTCTCATATCATTATGTAAGTAGAGAAATACCTTAAAGTTGTCAAATTAAGTCTTATTAGTAGGACTAATCATGAAAAATAGGGTCATATATCTCAATCCATGATACTGTACCATGATCTAAGGATTTTAGTCCATTGATTTATTTGCATGCCTTAGTTATGCATCAAAAGTCTAGTAGAGTCTATGTAAGTGATCAAGTGGATAAATTACATGTTCAAAGGTAATTATCAAGCATGTAGAAATGGTTCCAATGTTAGAAATGTAGTTATAGATTAGAAAGTGGTTAGATGTTGTAATTTTAATGCTAAAAAGAGCATAATCACTCTTTAGTGGGTAGTTTAGTCACTTATATGGATTGGAAGGTTCATAGTTAGGTGTAAATTCATGAAAAGGTGTCTCTTCACCTCTATCAAGTCAGATTCAGGTTCAAAAAGTCTTTATAGGTTTAATCATGAAAAAAACACACTTTCACTCCTATCGAGTTCCTTGCAAGTTCATAGAGACCCATGTTCAGATGTTTGGTACAACCAATAAAAAGGGTGTCTATTCAAAATATATTAGCTATAGATGAAGACACCTATGCAATTTAAAATCATGGTCATAGTCATGAGTTTCATGCCCTAATATTTATGAATGATTGCTAAAATGGCAGGGTAGTCTTAAACCCTACCAAAACCCTTGAATCTTAGTTTTTGATAGTATGTATGTAGGTTTGAACTCATTGAGGTAGTGTGAGAATTATGGAAGCTTTAGAAGGGTATACCTATCCTTTTCACACTCTCTTATACCATTATTAAGGCACATTAAAATCAATGGGTGAGTAAAAGGTCTTCATATGGTGAGTTTATAGGTTTAATACTACAGGTTGAGTATCTCCTTAGGAGGGTAAATGCATGAGGTGTCTCTAAAACTTAAAAGTGTAATAATATCATATAAATACTCTATGATTTTTCTTATAGGTTCCCTCATGCATTCAATCTACCAAAGTTGATGCATGCATGCACATTATGGAGCCAGTTTCCATGTTGCAGACTTAAAATAGAAGACTCTCACCATTGTCAAATTTATATGATGTAAAGAACATTTTAAATCAATTGGAAGTCCTTGTTCATAAGGGTAATGGAGTGAATGAACACTTTTTATGGTGTCTACATCGATTTGAAGGTGCCAACCTAGTCAATAAGATCGTAAACATGCACTGGATGAGTTGTATAGTAGGGGTTATTTATATTTAATGTTTTCAAGCAGGTGTTTAGCATTAACAACCTCAATAAATTCATCCTCAAAACTCCTCAACACTGTACATAGACACCAAAGACGTTTCATAATTTGTAAAAGACCCAAAACTCTAAGTGACCACCTATAACCGATTAAGTCTTCTTAGCCAAAATAGTTGTAGGCATAAAAAAATGAGAAATCCAAGTGATATTGAGGTGTTTAGATCCATATAGTAATTATAATCATTAAGGGGAAAGTGATTAAAGTATATACAACATCCAAAGTGGTCATGCTGACTTACAGGAGTTCAAAATCCTAAAAACACCTACAATAGTCCCTTCAAGCTTTGCATAATGGACTATGTCAAATGAAAAAAGAGGTAAAATGAATTTACAAAGCCAAAATAAGTGATGAAAAGTATATTAGAGAGTTGGATATGCATGCATATAATCCAAAAAGCTACAAGAAGATCTCCTTTGATGTCCTATGTAGGAAACACACCAATTAGGCCTAATACCCCTATTAAATTCTGCTCTATGTAAATCGAGTCTAAGATGATGGAAGGTCACTAAGTAAGATTCAAAACCAATTGGAAATGGTTACCATGGGAGTTTCAATCCACCATGAATCTATAATTTTCATTAATGCACCCTATAGGTCATTTTGGCCTAAAACCTCAAACTGGATGTATAGTTACACGTTTCTTAGTTCGAATATCATCTTCTTTTACTCATAAATCAATGATAAATGTGAATGGTGTTGGAATAAAAATAACTAAGAGGGGGGGATGCATAAGGAGTCATTCACATGAGCATAACACAAGAAAATAAACATATGAGGGGGAAAACCCTAAGGGGAAGAAAAACCACTGTGATATTTTTAAATGGAATAAATTCATAAAAAACAAAATATCAAATTCTACTTAGATCACCAACCCCAATGAAGTCAAGCACTTACTTGACTAGGCTTTAGCAAGCACCTACTTGTAAGGAAGCACTAACTCCCTAAGTGACTCAACACCAACTCAACCAACTCATAAATTTTGATCACCACACATATAATCTACT
The DNA here is from genome assembly GCA_037957365.1 of Torreya grandis. Taxonomy (NCBI): domain Eukaryota; kingdom Viridiplantae; phylum Streptophyta; class Pinopsida; order Cupressales; family Taxaceae; genus Torreya; species Torreya grandis. The sequence continues at coordinate 2,418,701 of JARHVA010000826.1, forward strand.
ATTATGGTCTCATTTTAAGACCTCCTTCTACTCTACCAACTGATATTTTATCTGCTTCTATTGATTACATACAAATAGGCCTAAACTACCTTGTATATATACTATACTCATGGTTACACACCACTTGGTCAGTCATACACTTTAAAAATCTTAGGTTAAATATATAATAGTATTATAAAACTTTATTAAAATTTTTAAAATTAAATTTTGACCCATTTTGGTCTATAATAACTCAATTAGGCCTCATTTCTCTTTTAGGCCTCATGAGGACCTAATTACATTAGGTCTATCTTCTTAGCGTCAAAGCTTGATTCTATTAGGCCTAGATGGACTTATAAAACAATTAAAACCCATTAAATAAATTATAATAAGACCTAAATTAACCTCATACATACTTAATTATACTTGTGTCTTTAATTCAGACCATGAAAGCTCCATTAGGACCAACTACCCTATTTGGCTTGAGTACCTCAAAAGTCTGTCTTGCAAAAATAAAGCTCAAATGATCTTAGGATACTAAAATATGATAAAATAAAAAATGAATATAGGTTATCCATTACATTAGGGTCATAAAGTTTTTTTTGGAATAATTTCACTCAGGGGATAAAGGCTCAAGAACATCTATGCGACTTACTCACTTAGAACTGCCAATTTACCTCAAAGACTAGTCATGGTGACTTTGACCTCAAACACCTATGTAGACACTTTTATTGAATATTTATTCATGTAAATTTTCATATGAGACATATAAACCATTATTATATGAAAAATTCAAATGGTTTAATGCCAAATATTGGATTTGCAGACCAATTTCTTGACCCTATATCACATAATCTAATCTGAACTAGACAAGTCATTTTGTGAATAAAATTTCATCATATTCATAGACCTCAAATTTTTTTTTAAAGCATAAACATGAATGAAAATTCATAAATAAAATATTCATGTAATTTGTTTCATCAATCTAACATGTTCAGACCTTCTAATCCATCTTTTCATCTCTACCTGGGTTTTTCATTGTTCACACTATTAGGTCTATTTATGACTGGGTAATTTGGATGACCAAATTAGCACAATTGAAGGATATAACCTATGTAAAAACCATAATATAATGTAATATTATTCTATAGATTATTCTCCCATTAATTTTATTTTCTTGACCAATGCAACTTTTGAGAGTTATAATAACTTTTTGACAAATAAGCCTGTATCTATACATTTTCTTTCATATGACTAACGACCACCACATGGAGGTAATTGGGAGAGTTTAATACATGATCCAATGGTTTTTATATGAATATGAGACTATTATATTATATTTTAAGTAATATATTTCACATTGTGTCCTTCTTAGGGTTTTAAGGAGGTTTAACATAAGTTTTGGTGTTAACAATTATTCATAGAGGGTTTCCCCTTAAATCCAAAACCAATTATTAGAGATCTTAGCTAGGACCCTTAAATATCTCTCCTTAATATCTCAAGTTCCCATGTAGAGGTTACACATGCCAATGAACATCTAAAATTGCTTCTTAGGTCTTGAGATCTCATTCTATGAACTTGAGAAGGCCTAAAACATTAATTCATGTAATTTACTTCAAACCATGACCTAAAACTTTGTGAATATGCATAAAAAAAATCATCTCACATCTATCCATGCTCAAATATTCATAATTTACTTGAAATATAATATTCATGCCTAATTATTCCAGATAGGGTCTAAGAGAGGTTTAGGTGTAGGCTTAGTCTAAAGGTCCTACCACTATAGGCTCACTCGAAAACTCTCATGAATGCTTCAATGTTTTTCTCTCATGCTCAAACAATGCCAAACTTAATTATCATGCATGTGTTCATTCATTTTCATGCATACACCTCTTTATGTCATGAATAGGCTCATGACTAGGCTTCTTATGCAACTTTGACATCAATGACCTGTACCATCATGAAACCATAAGGCATTAGTTGCCTTTAAATTATCTCTTGCCTTCAAATTCTCTTTCATGACAACACTCTCTCTTTTTACCTTGCCACATTACATACTACCAACTAGACTTTATCACCTTTGACATCATTATCATGCAAGATACACTTTTGAAATCAATGACAATACTCAATAATCTTCCCCTTTGTCATTGATGGCAACCACTCTCAAAAAATTATCTCAACAAGCAACTTCTCCCTAATTTTGAACTTTTTCCCCCTTTGACATAATGACAAAGTGATGTTTTCAAATTCTTGGATCACACCTCTTGCAACCAAAACACTCAACATGAAATATTTTGAGTTTATGAGGCATTATGCAAACATACTCCCCCTATCTCCATGCATACCTTCTCAACACTGCTTGTATGTAATAAAGAATGCATCATGTCTATAAATCAATCCTAGCTCTGAGAAGATAGAGCATACCTAAACTTTTGATTGGAAATACATTTGTTAAGTAGGGGCATGACTAATTTGGGGATCTACTAGACTTGATTAGGGGATCACTTGTCATAATACACCATGCTAGGAAGGGTTACAAAGCCTATAGTCTATCACAATCATGAAACAACCCTAAAAGAGTCCTATATTTAATGTTCACTCTATATTTAATAAACAAGAATGTAAATCTAATCTAGTGGTCACCAAATCTTATGGCACAATGTGGGGTTTAGAAATAAAACAAACTAAACTTAACATGCATAGAAGACATATACTCACATCAATGTATAAATAATACTAATACATGGGAGTGAAACACAACTACATTATCTATATACTCTTACAAAGGAGAAATAAAGTTAGGAATACTTACCTTGAAGATGAACATGTTGAGCCTCAATCTCTCCCTTGGCTAATGTGCTTCGAAAGAGATTATTTTGGCATGTAAGGATAACAAAGACAAATCAAATCTAGGATACAAAACCTATTTATGCATCTAAAATACTTCTCCATAAGAAAAGATGCATATCTCCAAAGAAAGTATGGAACCCTAAGCTTTATTCCTCAATTAGAATGGTCAATAAGCAGCTGTTCATTCACCCTTATTATTATTTTCTTATATTATTATAAATGGTTGGAAATGAACTTGTTTATATGGGCAGATATTTCCCTAAATCTTTCTAAATATGTCGACTGTACAGGGTCAACCTAGTCAACCCTATATGTTTTTAGGAGATAATTCACTAGGTCCTAAGCTAGGTCGATCGAAGGGCTAAAAAAATTCTTATTGAAAAATACCCCTAAATAGTATAGGGTTAACCTAATCAACCCTGTATAGTAATCAGAGGCTGAAAAATTTACAAGGTTGACCTAGTCAACCTAGAACAATCAATTGGTTGAAAGGGGGTCAAGGCAAGAATAAGGAAGATAAAGCATGGAAAATGACTAGAATGGGTAAGGTTGAGAAGAATAAGCTTAAGGTAAATGGTTTTAGGAGATGAGTGTGTAGATACTAAGTGGTAAAAGGTATAAAAATCTTATGAAGCACCAATGGTCTTCCCACCCCTTTCTCGGTGCACCCCTTAAGGCATGCACTTAGAGAGATTAAGACTCAATGGGTTCCTACAAGATACAAAGTGTCAATAATCGATAAAAGTTTGAAAATATTGTGTATACATATGCCCCACTTGAAGCTCATCATGTGTCATATAAGTGTAACACGAGATGGTGCTTCAAGAAAGAACATAGTAACACACAATGCTGATGCTAAGTAAAGTGTAGTAAGCAAAAAATAAGAGAAAGGAAAGGATATAATTGAAAAACACATACCTTTACTTACCTTAGTGATGTAGATAAATAAGTAGATTAAAAGATAAAGTGAAGGCATCCAATGTGAAGAACATTACACAAACCTATAGAAGTTAGTGAAAAAAATAGCCAAAAATCAATTTTTTTAGAAAATAGGCATATAATAGTGGAAAAAATTCTCTACATCATCATGAATCCAACACATTTTATGGTTTTAAATATGGATGAGTAGAAACAAAGATATAAGCAAAAGAAGGAATCTGTAGGAAAATGATTAAAGAATTTGAATTTTGAAAAGTGTTTTTAAATAGGGGAAAGAGTAGTCATTTTGTTATTTTGACTTGTGAAAGAGAGAAAAAGAGCTCTTGAGACCAAATGAGCTAGGATGGAAAGGAGATGATAGGCTAGATGAAGAGAGGCTCCAAGAGAGGGAATAGGTGCACTATAGGTATGCAACTATGAATCTTACGCCAATTTTTGAGTATTTTATTGAATTTTTAGAAAAATGTAATTTTTAGCATTTCTAGATGTCAGAATAAAGCAAAATTAGATTTTATACATAGGAAAAACCAATTAGGTAAATGGGTTTGAAGTAATTAGGAAGAAAACTGAACTAAGGCACTTTTTAAGGAAAATGTAAGGGGTCGATAGCTAGAAATCATTGGGTCAACCTAGTTGACCTAGTGATCTAGAGTTCAATTTGGAAAAAGTTTCCAAGTTGTGACTAAACCAATTTCACAGCGTAGAGCTCATTGAGAGCTTTCTGACGCTTTTCATAGTTTACAAAAGAGACACCTTATGCTCAAGTTATAAGTCATTGAAGTTTTCTTGCGACAGGTAAAAATGTGGTGTCACAAGATGACATGGCAAAATATGGACACGGCAAGTGGACCAATTAGGGGATGACACGTGGAATTCAATGGAAGTCCAAAAATTTGAGTGATTTTTGTCTTTGACAACATGTACAGATTGGACAATGTATTGTATTTAAATTAAGTGTTTTTAAAGCTTTGTAATATTTCCCATATGCCACATGGGAGAAAACACACATTTCCACATGGAACGTGAGAAATACATGCCAAGTCATGTTGCCGAGTTATAGCTCAAGATATATGACACACATTAGAACGTGAGAAATGCATGCCACATCCATCTACCTTGTGGAATGTGAGAAAAGGGCTAAGATTGGTGCAACACCCAATAAACCATGCTATGTTTGGTATGCCAACCCACTACCATGTTATATTTGGTGCCTTGAACCCACTAAAAGGGGGCATTGGTAGTGTTAAAGGAGCTGCTTTGCTTTTAAAGTACTTGAGAACTGTTCCATTTGAAAATGTGGGACTAAATGATAAGCAAGTGCCCAAATAGGATGGGATAAGACTTGAACTTGTGACCTACCTTGTAAAAGGGATGAGCCTTGACCGACCAAGCTATGGACTTGGAAGTAATATAAAAGGCATGAATTTGTATTTGAATTTAACCTTCGCAGGACTGTGTATTTTTTATTTTAAGAGGTTGAGAGCTAGTTTAAGCTTGGAGATAACCTTGTCAAGCAGATTTTAATCCAATTTTTGACCTATACACATAGAAGGTAATCCTTTCAGTTAAGTTTTGTAATTTAAATAGAATGATTTTATTATTATTAGATCAATAAATTGTATGAAGGACCAAAGCACATTCAAAAGGGATTGAAGACTGAGGAAGAATTTTCATGTGGCTGAGCTTTGAGTATATCAGTGAGGTGGAGTTCTTGGATAGAGATCAGGCTTGAGGGAATTGTGCAGCATTTCCAAATAATTTGTAACAAATTTAATAGAAATGGTCCTCACTATTGGGCGGACCCAAAGATGTAGGCAAGAGATGCTGAACTCTGTTATCAATTTCATGTGGTAATTTGTCATTTATTGCATGTTTTAAATTCTATATTTTTATTTTTAATTAATCAAGAACACATGCAATATTTTAAAAAATTGACAATTTACGACATTTGATTTAAAAACAAAAACCGGTTCTATTGGTGAATGGAAGTAACAAGTCTTTTGACAATTCCAATCCAACTCAAAAATTGATAGCAATTTTGCCAAACATTTTGAAAGTTCTTTTGATTATTTTCAAGAATTTTTTAAGTTTGAGAAATTAGAATCCATATTTTAAACTTCAATTTGAGTTTATTAATGGTGTTTACGGATCACCTAGTAGGCTGAAAATAGGCAAAATCCACACTACTGACCTAATATATTTTGTAGACTGCCAACCTAATATAGTTTACCGACTAATCTAAAAATTCCAAAATAATAATTCAGTACTAGGGAGGAGAAAATAATAGGGCTGACTTAGATATTTAAGTCAGCCAAGCTAAAAAAGGGAAATTTTGGTCAAACTAGTTTGACCAAAGAACTAGAATTGTATGGAAATGCATGTAAAAGGCCTAAAGAAGGTTAAACTAGCTCAAAATGACCAACTAAAGAAAAAAGGGACTGAATAGGCTAAAGATATGTAAAATTGAATGAATTAAAGCAATTTAGGCTTGTTTTTTGATGAAAATTGTAAAAAGAATGTATTTTGACTATACATAACATGGATGATCTAATACATCTTTTGTTATTTCTTGGTTGTAGGGATGACCCAGGTTATGGAGATTGGTAGACATGTCTTGGCTATCAGATCTACTAGAGCATATGACCATATGAGATAGAGCTAGGCTAGTAACTATAGGCCTAGGAGGGATAACTGACATGTGTAAGATTCCCTTGAGCACATATCTGTTAGTTATGTTCCTTGGATGCTAGGAAAAATTAACTAACACCTTCAAATAAAAGGTTGACGGGGACATGGTAGAGGCAAACATCACTTTGAAATATGTGCATGCCATCCTAAGGCTACTAATTATAGGATCACCAATGACTATAAGCATATCAGATAGCGTAGAAGAGAGGAGAGCCTTAGCCATGTGGGCTATAGGCTCAAATATGATATTAGTAGGTAGGTGAGTTAGTATGTTTGGTGTCTATGCATCACATATTATATATATCTAGAAGGATATGATATGGATTATGGTATAATAAGTGCTATGTCACAAGTCAGATGGTAAGGTACCAGTATTCATGGTAGCCTTGATCAAGATGATTCTAGAGGAGGATGTGCTATATGATATTGGCTCTATCATCTAGGTCTAACTCATACATGATCTATATGAGGTGTTGGTTAGAGGGAGAAATTTGATAGAACTGATCATATTAATAATGGCTTGGATCTATTAGAGGTTTCTTATGTATTGCCTAGCTTGGTTGCCCCATGCGATCAATGATAGGTCATCTCAAGTGTAGAGATGGAGAGAGGACCAAGTACCATGGGCCATGTCCCACATGCTAGCATTGTAGATAGTGAGATGTGTAGACATAGTATGGTAGCCATATGGGCACATAACGACTACATGGATGAATTGGTGCATAATTATACCAACTACATTAAATATAGAGGTGATTGGACACTATACTTGGTGGTGAGAGCCACATCTAGTAACACAGGTGCTAAGACATATAGGCTTACCTCATCTAGCAGTATTGATATTGATGCTTGAGTAGTGGGATTATCATGTAAGAGAGTTATGGGTGAGGAGGGGACTAGGGCCACTAGTGATGAGGTTGATGCTCAAAACATGTCATGAGCCACCATGGACTAGGTGAGCATGACAAGGAAAACAACAAGAAGAGAGAGATGTGGAGGTAGTGGCACCAGAGATACTACCACCAGATTCATAGTGAGATGAGTTATGACATAGATGGAGGTAGGAAGATCAAGAGAGAGTGGAGACTATCACCATCCCTGATGACCCAATAAGTGATCCGAAGGAGAGCTAGATGATAGAGAGGACACTTAGGTGTAGGTTGAGGTGGATGCAAGCCATGCTAGCTAGATTTAAACTAAGGAGGTGACCTATAGAGGAGGTAATAGGAGGCTACATGGATGGAGAGACTATGCTAAGTGATCACACTAATGACAAGACCATAGTGGTTGAGACATAGATAGGTAATAATGATGATTAAATTATTTCTTAAGTTTTTATTTTGAAATAGAGACTAGAGGTAGATAGATATTATGAGATATGAAAGTGATCTAATATCTATTTGGGTGTGATTGTTTAGGCATAGTTGAGGATAAAGAGGAGATATGGGGGTCCCTTATGAGTGGAACACTCCATGACATCTTGGATGAGACTCTACAACCATATGACTTGACTACATTAAAGGACCCTAGTATACCATCTACCCCAACTCAGGAGAGCTGGTTTAGATTAGTAAGGGAGGTAATGAGGTAGATATGAGCATAACGAGAGAGGACACAACCACCAATAGAGATGGGTGTAGGAGAGATATAGGCATGGTAGGCCCTGGCAGAGGAGAGAGTTGTGAATTTGGCTATAGTGATGTAGATGACACTGGCACATATGATAATACAGACTTAGTTGGCATAGCCAAATACAATGGCCAAGACTCAATTGGTGTAGACATAGGTGTAGATATCACATATACAAGGAAAGGTAGAGGGACTAAGAACTTGAATGGCCTCCTTAAAATATACTATTCAAAGGAGTCATATTGAGGACTCAATAGGTAGCATGGCTTGACCATGAGATAGACAAGATAGAGCCCAACCATAGAGCTGAATCATTATATATAGTTGTACCTATTGTATCAAAACTCATGAGATGTATATATGATGTATCATTTTGGTGTATTTATTTTGATTATGTATGTTGTCATTATTATGGTTTTGGTTGTGGATGATTTGGATATATTTCTTTCTAGCACATGTATTTAGCTATTTGTTGTATATGCTATAAGAAATATATGATATGTGGTTTCTTTTCTAGCATTATGTAGAACACATGCATGGTTAAAAAGAAATAAGAAAAAAATACTTGGTAAAATATAATCAATCAAAACATGTACTACACACTATTTTAAGTTGGGAAATGTGTAATAACAATAAAATGACTAAGTATAAAGAACCAAGGGATGGTAAAAAGGAATTTTTTGTTAAACCAAAGTGAAAGATTTTTGCACTAAATTAAAATAAGTAAAACCATACTAAATCACTTTGGGAAGTATAAAAGAAATGTAATAAAATGGAAGGTATGTAAAAGGGCATAAATGGTATAAACAAATTAAATTAATTCAATCAATTATATTAAATCACATTGGGAAGTATAAGAGAAAAATAAAATTGACAAAATATTGGTCTTAAATTTATCACACTAATTCAATTTGGGAAGTATGAAAAATTCAAGAAATGGTTGGATTCTTACATGCACTTAGAAAATAAGAAGATAAAAGTGAAATAGAAATGAAGTAAGAATAAAACACACTAAATCAAGCTGATAAACATGTTAAGATATATAACTTCATAATCAGTCACATCTTATCTCATATTTGACACATTTATTTTTATTTGTGACTTGTATTATTAGAAAAATTTGTGAAGAATGTCAGGTCATATCCACGGTCTTACACTGCAACTCACAAAGAGAACACCACTAGGGTGGAAAAATTAGGTAAATCAGGTAACAAAGAATATGGGTAATAGGAAGGAAAAAGTTAGTAATTTTTAAGGATGGCTAGGTCCTATCCATGGTCTTATAATGCGACTCACAAATGAAATCCCAAGGGGAGTGATTAGTAGACAAAATAATATTTCTCAAGAGGAAATATGAGGGATTTAGGGAATGAAAAAGGGAGTGTAAAAATCAAGACTTAGGCATCTTATGAGAAGACCTTAGGAGAAAAGAGGTATACTAAGGACATGAGAAGACACTAAGTGACTAGTGACCATCAATGTACAAAGGAAACCTATTCACTATAGACATAAAGATTTGTAGGCATATAAGTGTGCTACTAAGATCAACTCATGAAGGTAGATTGGTATAAGAAAATAGAAAATGGACCTACCTTCCCATGACGTGTTCCCCATTCTTTGAGACCCCTTACAGAGCCATCACTCTAATGCAAATATTAGGTACTTGCATGAGAAAGTAGGTAGCACTAAAATATTTTTTTATTATCCTTTTCTAATCTACTGGCCTATCGCACAGGACCTCAGCTCTACCATGAGGCCAATTATGGAGTTTGAGCTTTGACTAAAAGAAGGAGATGTGCTTTGAATCACATATTTTAGTGTGATTTGAATTTTTAAGAATATTTTTGCCTTTTATATCATTTCTCTTTGTAAAATGATTTGGATTTTAAATTTTTATGGTTTTTGAAGATTCCTCCTCCATATAGATTTGGAATGACCAATCATGATATAAGTAGTGATACACATGAATGAGATTTAGGCTAAGGCTAAAGGAGGCTAAGTAACTAAATAAAAAGACTAATGAGGACACTTAGGCTTAACAATAAACTAGCATGTGATCTCAAGTCTCAATCATGTATATGTTTAGTTTTTGAAAAAAGGAAGAAGGGGAAAAGGAGATCTAAAGTGGACCAGTGAAAGGAAAGTATAATGAGATGCATTGTTTGCTAACTGATCACATGGTAATAGGGGATAAGAATCAAAGGGAATAGGGTTTGTATAACCAAGTCATAATGAAAATTATCTATGAAAGAATAGAGATAAGAAATCAAACAATCATGAAGGCAAAAGAAGAGAGTTTTGAGAAAAACTCAAGAAAGAAAGAGAAGGCAATGATAAAGAAAGACAATCATATGCAAAGATAAATGACAATATAAGTAAGATATAGTAACAAAAAGTAAAGAATCACCATATTAAAAAAATATGAATTTGACACAGTGTCAAATGATATAGTGGATAAATAAGAATGAAATTAGAGCACATGCCCAATCAAAATGTAAATGTAAAAGCACCATGCATGTGCTCATAAATATTGATAAATCTACCCACACACATTATCCAAGATATCAGATAAATCTCTATGAAGATGGATATGAACTATTGCTAATGTCTCATCAATATTCAATGAAAAATGGAAAAATACTTCTCTTCTAATCTCATCAGCTAAAAAAGTAGTAATACTCAATGGATAATGCTGAGGAAAATCAGGCTAGGGATGCTTGAGAGAATGCATGGGAACATGCTCTATGAGAGATGCAAGAATCACTAAGGGAGAAAGATCCATGGGTGAGGGACTCATGGGTGGAGAAATATCCATAAGTGAGGGAAGGTCCATAGGTGAAGGAATCATAGGTGGAGGCACAAAAGGTGATGAAGGGACCACAAGATAGAATGGAACCACTAGAGGTGGAGCCATAGAAGAAGTAAGAGGAGCCTTATTGTAGGAATAAACTATGGGAGGAATATAAGAAGGTCTAAGAATAGTTATAAGGTGATTCTTAAGGTGTTATCAAAGGATGCACCAATGATTGGTTTGTTGGGTGCCACATTAGAGCCATAAACAATATACATGTTTCACATAATTTTTTTGCTTTATTTCCTTTAGAAGAAAGTTGTAAAACTTGAAATAAGGGTAATGTTAGTAGAACCTATATTTGGTTTGTGTACATTGATCTAGATGTTTGTAAATACTCCTATATGGCTTAGGAGGAATGAATTGGCTTTGGTTTGTATGTGTTGATTTAGATGGTTGTAAATACTCTTCTTTAGCTTAGGATGAATGACCTGTAAATAATAAAGCATTAAATTAATGGTTGATTATTTAGATAATAGGGTGGATTGCATCGAAATCTAGATCCAAAAATAATGAACTTCCTTGGAGGCTATCAATCCACACTTTTAAATAATCAAGTTCTAAAAATGAGAGATAAATTGCTTGGATAAATAATAGAAGGTACTAAAATCAAATATAAGAAGTGATTGATGAATGAATAGGTGAATTTGATTAATTATAGAAATAAATAGATTAATATTAATGTTAAATAAATTATGTGTGGTCTAAAAAATATGGTGAGGATCTATGATCAGGCAGAGGGTCTAAAATTGGGATTTGGTTAAGGTCTGATGGGTGGAAATGGATTGCTATTTATTTATCACATAGTGACCATATATGGTTAGGGTGACCATCGATGGTTGGTAACAATCGATAGTTATAAATAGACCATCAATTATTAGAGTGAACATCAATGGTTACTATGGGTTTGGTTTAGTTCAAGAAGTTGGGTTGATAAGGTTGTAGAATGGAATTCTAGAAGGTGGGTTTGGGCTGGGTTGGTTGCAAAATAGAAACAAAGTAACTAATTACTAAACATAGATACTTAGATTTTTGATTTGAAGAATCTTGGGATGATTAGATGAAAAAATTATTAATGGAGTATAGAATAATTCTAGTAGAGTAACATTACTTGGTTGTTGACCGATGAGCAATGACACCTTGGATCTCTATTGCACTCATTGATGGTTTGTCAAAAGAAGGCCTATAAAAGAATTTATGATACAAGAAGTTTTGATGATTACTGATGGTTGCTCTAATTTTGGATCCCATACCTTTCACCTCCTCATCCTCTCTTCTTTATAGAAGAAAAGGAGAGGTGAAACAATGAGTTCAATAAGAGGTTCAACATGGTGTATAAATTTAGCTCTAGCATGTATTGATTTTCACATAGATCAGGTAAGCTAAATATAAAAAAAACAAGTTGGAATTGAAGTGGGAGTTAATTATTTAGGTGATTGAAACCTAACCATTGGTATTTAAGCCTAATAATAGGCAAAAGGTGACCATCAGTGGTTGAGGGTAAAGGTTAAGTTTGGTCAAGGGTGGGTTAGTTAGTCAATTTAGCTAGCTAGCTAACTTGACTATATTTTGTAGTCAAAAGGTTATGAAATAGTTACTAGGGGGTTCCAAGGGTTAGCTCGACATCTAGAACAATTGTGTGTGGTTTTCCAATTCTATATTTTACCCCCTTTTTTTATGTAAGTTGTCTCAGCAAGCTGTAAAATAAAAATGGATTACAGGTTGAAAGTTTGGTTGCTCTAAGTATGAGAGGAGGTGTTCCCCCTCAAACTTGGAATTGATGAGGTGAGATAGAATTAGGTGCAGGTTTGATAAGTGGGTATGTTGGTGATAAAGTAGTTGATAGGTTGGGAATTAAAGCACAAACATGTGCAAAAAGTATGACTAAGTGTAATAGCCAAGATCATGCATTAACTAGGTTGCCATAGTTGGTAAAAAAAGTTGGTATGAGAAGGACAAGTAGAACACATGATCACATTTAGGCATGGTAGTTGGGTTACACTTATAAACATAAGCCTCCTAGATGAGGTTAGTATTTTCATGGGTATCCAAGGTAGGAAGTAATCCTATGAAGACACAAATTGGTTGGGTGTGTGTAAGGTAATGCAAGTTCAAAATTTTCAACATGTAAATTTAGTTGGTGTGATTAAAAGGACCAGGGCAAGGTCATCAAAAAACATGTGATATATGGGCTAAAATGATCACTAGTGAGGTAAGGTGGGTAGTTGTGGTTGTTGGAGAAGGTAAAATCTAATAGTTGGATGGGTTTTGGATGGTAAAATTTGCTTGAAGATTTGGGGGTGGAAGGGAAAAGAAAACCCTAAAATTTTGACCATTGATAGTCATAGTTCACCCTCAGGGACGATTGTCAACGGTCACCCTGATCATCGATAGTCATATGTCAGCCCTAAAAGGGAAATGATAAAAGATTACCAGGGGTTTTATTCTATCATTATGAATTTGAAACCCTTGAAAATTGTACTCTTGGCATTTTTAGAAAAAAAAATGGTGGCAATTTGATGGTTACTGAGAAATTTGTTGGAGGATGGGTTAAAAAAGGATGCAACATGGATGAGGGAGAGTGTGAGGCCTGGTGGTGGTTCCCAGGGTTCCTCCTCAATGATGGTCAAGGAATGAGGTAGGTAGTGTTATTGAATTTGTAGATTAGTTTCAAATTATTAAATGAATGTTTATTTGAAATTGGATGTTTGTTGATTGTGTGGGTGGGTTTGTCCTAGGGTTAGGACTTGGGTAGTTATTTTTGTTTTTGAGTTGAAATGGTAGGTTAGATGCAAATTTTAGAGGTTTGGTAGGTGTTTTTTAGGGGGTAGGGTTTAGGTTTGATCATTGATGGTCACTACATAGTGACCATTGGCGGTCATTTTTAGCTATCACCAGTCAGTATTTACCATCGATAGTTGATAGGTTACTATTGATAGGTTACTATGTGGTGATCATCGATGGTTGAAAATATAAATAGTTAACCATTGATGGTCAATGAAAGATGTATATGCTTTAAAAAGTTATGGTAAATGGTTAAGGCTAAGGTTGATGTTGTGGACAACTAGGGCCAAGGGTTATGTTATAGGTCAATAGGTAATAGTCAAAGGTTGTTAGGTTAAAATTTTAGTGAATAGTGGATAGTTTAAGAGGGTTATGTCTAGTGGTCAAAGTAAAAAAAAGGGTAGTGGTTATGATTAAGGGTTAATTAGATGTGGTGAGATGGAATAGGTAAATTCATAGGTAAGTCTTTGTCATGGGTTTGATTATGTGTTTATGGTTTGGTCTTGTGGTAAGTAGGTTAAAAAAAGAGGTAAAGGTAATAGCTAGAGTTCATAGGTAAAGTAAGTTAGATTAAGTGATCTAAGTCACTAGTTTCAAACCTTGTAGGCATGAGAACACATACAAATGAGAGACTGAGTGCCCTAGATATTTGATGAGATAAAACAAGGGATGACCGATGCTAATTAGGAGCATCTGGAGGATGTGGGCCTTGGAAAGATGAGGTACTGCTAGCATGTACCTTAGGATGATAAAATGCTAGTGGTACTCATCAAGAGATAGGATCCTACCACTAACACCTTCTTACTTCCTATAGGCGAGATGAATATTTTTCTTGAGGATATCCATAGGATTGTGCGACTACCCATACGGGGTGAGTCAATATACCACATAGAGAGGGATGAGTGGGATGAACAGATGGAGCTCTTGTTTGGAGAGGACCTCAATTTTATGAGGTGGCATTTAGGAGGATTCCACTACACACCAATACACTAGAGAGATAGGGATGCAAGGAGGCTTTTGACTATGATGATGATAGTGGTTATATGTTATGCGTTACTAGATTATAGTAGTGGGAGGTTCCCTTACGTGTTGATGGGAGTGTTTCATTGAGATGTGGTTAGTTTACATGGTGTTTAGGTGGGAACCCATGCTATTAGTTTAGATTTATCAAGAGTTGTGGGGATTTTATGCCCACAAGAAATACGGGATCAATGTCGGGTTTGTTTTCCATTACTAGGCTTATGAGCATATCAGGGTGCTGAGACTTATGGGGATACCTTGGGAGGGTTTTGCATAGATGTATTTTAGGGTTGGATTCATGAGGTGGAGAGGAAATTATACCCTCTTAATACTAGGAGGAGGGGTACATGACATTGACTAGTATAGGGATTGACTGGATGCCTTGGTTATGGGGGATGTGATTTGGAGACTATATGTTAGGTTTCTAGGATGGGCACATTATAAGGGACATACTTTATCTCTTTAGAGCTATAGATGGATCTATGGTAGATGAGGCCATGAGATAGAGATAATTATATTTTATAGGGTTTAGAGGCAATTCAACCTTGTGTAGGATATACCCAAGGCATTCCCAAGGTATAGGAGGGAGGATGTAGATTTTCCACTTCTCACTCCACAACCAGTGCATGATTTCATAGACCATGAGAAGTTGCCTATGAGGATAGATATGGATGATGTAGGTGTTATAATTAGATATCTTACATGGTACCATGCACACTATAACATGGCCAAATTTGGAGGTGATGATGGTGGTTTGTAAGACATGGATGTTGATGTAGGGGGAGATGGTCAATAGGCTTAGATGTAGGGGGTTGCCCTAGATATACAAGTAGTGACTACTGAAAGGGACCAAGAATGAGTGAATCTAGCCATAGCCCAAACATGTTTGGTAAAAACATAGGAATCTTTGGTAGCAACATAGGGTCAAGTGGCCACTCTGATAGGAGAGAGAGATCAAGCTAGGTCTTAGCTAGCCTTGGTGATGCAGGAGAGAGATTCTCTTTGGTAGGTAGGAGGTGGAGTACTAGTAGTTGTGGGACCAGTAGGGAATATCTCGATGTAGAGATATGTAGTGACTAGAGAGGAGCTATAATATTATGAGGCCTTGGTCTTCAAGGTATTTACTAGATGTGCATTGATGGGGTGAATACAAGGCTAGGATTGTAGTTGGTGCTAGTAAGGTGACACCAGGTTAGTGGGCTGCATCTGTGGGAGGATAGGTAGGTGAAAGAGGGTAGGCTCTAGGAAGTAGTATTGCCTTAGGATCATATATTTATTGAGACATTACATGTTTGATTTATTTTATGATTTTGATACTGAACTATGAGCCGATGTAATGAGATGTATATTTTTGAGAGATATGTATATTTTTGTATACACAATGATGATTATTTATGAGATATAGATGTGAAATTTATTTATGGTTTGTGGTTCATGGTTATGATTTTCATGCTACTTATTTATGATATTATGTTGATATGATTATGATCATGATGATGTTGATGTGGACTCACCTAGCTAGGCATGTTATGACATGTCTCTTTAATTTATGTTCATGATGATGTTTGATATGGATTGATGTGATTATGATGTGATGGTTATAGATGACTATGATGATCTTGATATCATTATGTGATTATAATGTGATGTTCTTGATGATTAGGATGATGGTTATGACATTATGATTGTGGTATTTGATGATGTTATTTATGGATGTGATCATTTAATTTCATATTTGAGATGATCATATTTATGATATCGATATGATTATGGTTATGGCTACTGGTTATGCTTAGGTGGACAAGGTTATGATGTGATTATTGTTATGGTTATGGATTATGGATCATAGTTATATGGATGTGATAAATGGTAGGATGCTGATGATGTTTATGATATGGCTATGATTATGGTGTTTATGATGAAATTTAATGAATATATGCTTCCTCATTTAGATTTAGACATGTGGTGGATATGTTATATGTGATTATGAGGATGTGATGGTGATATTTGATTTGTTTATAGAGGTGGTTATTATGCTAATGATGCCTATTTTTGTTTATGATGTGATGATATTATGTGATGTGGTTATGATTATGGTCATTATGTTTAGATTAAGGTGAAGCACATAAAGTTAAATAACAAAACCAGATGTAGAAAGAGAAGATAATCAAGAGACACATGTCTAAGTGAATGTATCAACCAGTATGAGCGATTAATAAGGAGGAATGATGCTTCTTCTTTGGCAAGGACTAAAACAAACCAAAGTTAGATCAACTTAAAGAACATAATCCCTTTGAATGATTTTCATTAGCATTCGTTAGTTGGTTAAAAAGGTGTTTTGATCACATAATGTCAAGTAAGCTCAAAATCCCTTGCTTATAGTGTATAAAGGGGAGATACATGAAGGTGGAACCTTATTGTGAGACTATCATGCCTCTTCTAGAGGTTACCAAAGAGTTAATATAAATAAGTTCATGTGATATAAGGTGTAGACTGATTGATGTGGGAAGTCTACTTATGAAAGTTGATTGTGGCTTCCAATTTATATTTGTATTTTCAAAATTTGATAATGGGACTTTTGATCCTTTGTTGTTATTGGGAGAGGTTGGGGAAGCTGATCAATGTGGAAAGCTTCCAATAAATTTCTATTCTTTTTAAAAATTATTTACTTAGCCATCCTTCAAGGGAGTGGTCTAAGTTTGTTTGCTTTGTTTAAGGCTATTGATAGCTACCATTCAAGGCAGAAGTCTACCTTATTTTGAGCAATTTTGATATGTTTTTGGTAGATATCCTTCAAGGGAGTAGTCTGTAGATGCTATGAAAGATCCATAATTATTTTTGCTTATGATTTGGCCTTTTTTTTTACTTGACATAGACTTGCTTATATAGGCTTAAAGGTTATCCTTTTGGTAAGGCAAAAGTAAAATCATAAGAAGGTTGATTAGGTGTAAATGAGGTTTAGGTGAAAATGACCATGGGAATTTGTCTTATAAAAGGGGCAAAAAGTACCATGAGAATCATGCCATGGGTAGAGCCATGGTACCCATTACTCTATATTAGGATATGATTGTGATGGATAATCACATAATTCAAATTTAATTGGTTGTCCCTAATATAAGGAGATGAATGTGGTTTGAAAATAAGGGATGAGCTTAAGTTGGACAAAATGTGAGTTTGATTCTATTTTAACAAAAGAAAGGATGTAAATGTAAAGCATTAAGGGGATTAGGTTCTAGGTTTCCTTCAAAAAAGGATAACCAGTAGGTTCTTGATCCATACTTATGTGTTATGATATAAGGTCCAAGCCAATTAAAAGCAAACTTGCCTCACTTTTTTTTCTCCATAATGGTGAGATGTTGATTTCCCTTTAGGATGATGTCTTTTATATTGAATTCTCATACTTTAAGGTGTTTTTTATAATCATGCTTAATTCATTATTGATAGACATAAAGGTGGGTAAGTGCGACTAAATGATGCTCATCAAGTAGCTCAAGTTGGGCTAAACATTCTTGATGATAATCAGTCTCAGAGATGAGATATTACAAGGATATGTGAAGACAGAGAATTTAGACTTTGAGAGGCAAGATAGCCTCTACTCCAAAAACTAGAGAGAAATGGGTAACACCTGTAGGGGTCTAAATGCTAGTAAGGTAGGCCCACAAGGCAAAGGGGATGTGTAAATACCAATGTTGACTAGATACATGAACCATTTTAGTTAGCATGTTATTTAGAGTTTTGTTAGAGGATTATACCTATCCATTCACTTGTGGATGATAGGGTGATGAGAAATTTGGCTTGATGCCAAATGCATCATAAATACCTTGGACTTATTTTTTTTTAAATATTTTCCATGATTGGTGATAATTTTATGAGGAACACTAAAATAATAGATAATGTGATGGTTGATAAATTTGACAATATTTTTAGCTTTAGTTAATATGAGAAGAATATACTCTACCCATTTGGTGAAATATTCTATTGTGGTGATGATATAATGATGTCTCTGTGAAGATGGGGTTAATTTTTTTAATGAGATCCTAACCCTTTTATGAGAAGGGCCAAAAATATTTGGATACTTAAAGACTATGGATAGGTTCGTGATATAAATTGGCATGCTTTTGACATTTGACACACTTTTTCACATAGTCACAACAATCTTGGTTAAGGGCAGGCCAATAATAGCCAAGGTGTAGGATGCATTTAGTGATGGTTAGGGCACTAAAGTGTCCCCCATAGATCCCATCATACATTTCCTTGATAACATGAGAGGATTAATGACTAAGTTAATGAAAGAGAAAACCATCAAAGCCAAATTTATAAATAATTCCCCCTAGTATGGTATAATGTGAGGTGATTTTAATAAATTCTCTTTGAGCATTCCTGGAAAGACCAAAAGGAATGATGGCAAGGTTGAGGTAGTCGAAGGTTTATTGATACTAAAGGTTAGGTTGGGTCTCCACATTGAAGATGGTGGGGGAGTCTAATTTGACATAAGAGGGATGGGTAAGTTGATGGATAATGATAGATATCTTAGATCTAGAGGGTGCATATGGGATATCAAAAGTGAGGGAAGCCATCGTATTGACAATTTTATTCATAGATCATGGAGTGGTTTGGATATGATAGTGTTTAAAGGATACCAAGAGTACATCAACTAGTTATTTATACTATTGAAAGTCATCATTCTTACACTAGTAAGAGCCATTGATTTGATTGACCATAAGTTAAGAGTCACTAAAAATGTTGATCAGTTTGACTCCCAAGGCTAATGCAGTTTGGAGGCCTATCACTAAGGCTTCATACTCAACCATATTATTGGTACATTCAAAATATATCTTGACGGATAAAGGAATAGGTTCACCATGAAGGGGGATAAGGATGATGGTGGCTCCCCTACCATGTTGACAATTTGATCCATCAAAGAACATGGTCACTTGATAGGTGAAGTCTACTTGAGAGAGGGTCATGATGGACTCATCAAGAAACTCAAGAGGAGGGGGTGATTGTCTATTAATAATGATTTATCCAATTTGGTGGTAATGACTTGAAATTTAATTGAATTTTATTGAATAAAATCAAGGTCAAACTCAACTAGAAGCATGAGCCACTTAGCCATGCACTAGTTTTGGTATGAATTGGAGTGCATATACTTGAGTGGTTTGGTATTGGTTATGACTTGGGTCTTGTGGTTGAAAATGTAATGGTGAATTTTGGTGGCCACAAAGACAAAAGTGAGGCAAAGTTTCTAGGTATGGGTATATTGAGTCTCACATTCTAAAAGCATGTGGATAATCTAGTAGATGATTTGCTTTTTATACTACTCATCTTGATGAGCCAAAATTGCCCATAAAGAGTGGTCGATGGTAGAAAGGTTGATCTTCCTTGGGAGGAATGAGGATAGGTAGAGATAGAAGGTAGTTTTTAAATGAATCAAAGGCCTTCTAATAGTCATTGTTCCACTTAAAAGATATATCCTTCTTTAGAAGGTGGTGGAAAGGTTGGCAATGGTTTGAGATATAAGAGATAAAGTGATGAATGGATTGGAGATTCCCCTACAAGTTGTGGAGTTAATTGAGGTGGGTAGCAAGCATGATGAATATTTATTTGATTTTGTTAAGATTGACATCAATTCCCTTCAGGGAAATGATAAATCCAAAGAGCTTTCTTGATAAGACCCTAAAAATACACTTCTTGGGGTTAAGGTAGACATGGTAATGGATGAGTTTCTCAAGGATAATCTTAAGAATTACCAAATGAAATTTATGACATTTGGATTTCCCAAAAAGGTCATCAACATAGTCTTCAACAGTTTTATGAATAAGGTCATGGAAGATGTAGGTCATGGTGCATTGGTAAGTTGCACCATTTTTTTCAGTCTAAAAGGCATGACTCTATAGCAAAAAGTCCCCCATGGGATGATAAAGGTGTTTTTGTGTTGATCTTCAAGGGCAATTAGGATTTGATTGTAACCTAATAATCCATCCATAAGAGATAAAATCTCATGGCTGGCTATAAGATCAACAAGCTGGTCAATGCTTGGTAAAGGAAAGTCATCCTTTGGGAAAGAAAGGTTCAAGTCACAAAAGTCCACATAAATGTCAAGTCCTCTTATGGATTTGGTGATAGGTATGATATTAGAGACCCATTGAGGATAGTCAATGGGTTGGATGAAATTAATGGATAGGAGAAATTGAAGCTATTCTTTAATGAAAAGGGAAATGCAAGGGTGCATTTGTCAAAGTTTTTGCCTAATAGGATTGGCATCATGATTGGTGACTATGTTGTGGGTAGAGATGGAGGGATTTATTCTTGGAATGTTATTATAAGACCAAGCAAATGCTATGCTATGGTCTTGCAGGAAGGAGGGGAATTCCTGAGGCTCTTTGGAATTTAGTGATTGGCCAATTTTGACAATGCATGGGTTATCTAGAGTGCCAATTTGATATCCATAGTGGATTCATTTAACATGGTTGAAGTCTTAAGAAGAAGATATTTTTGGATAGAAGAGTCTTCTACACTAAGATAGGTGAGAATGGAATTATCATCTTGATATCAAATGGTATTAATGGTAGTAGAGTTATCTCATACCATATCAAGATGGGTTAGAGGAATGGTTATGGTTGCTCCATCCTTTTGCTAAGTCAGGGGTCTAAGGCTGATCATGTTGATGAAAAATAAAGTTAGGAGGATGATGTCAGAATATTTAGTTATTAATGGTGGAGTGGATGGTGAGTATGGGATGTCTTTTTTAATAATGGTGATGGGAGGTGGGTTATTTTTCTATTTAGGTGGCATGAAATCGAGGCCATGATTTTCATGAGGCTTTTGGGTCTTGATTAGAATTAACTCATGTGGCCTATGTTCATATTGACCTAGACCAAATCCTTTCTAAGAACACCTATAAAGGTATGTCTAGGTGAACTTTGGTTTATCTAGATAGGAGAAACTAGAGGTGAATGGTCAAGGGGGAAAAAATTTGGTGGAAGTGTCAAGGGGTTTATCAAGTCTCCCATAGATGAAATTGGTTTGATAAGTTAAGGGTCTAAAAGGAATAATGGTTCTAATATTAAGGTCATAACTAGGTTATTGGTCAAGATTCCCATACTCTTGAGGAGTAGGAAAAGTGTCTAATGTCAAAAGGTGATACTCCCCCAATGAAATATGCTAGAAGGTTATTTCTAAAGGGTTTGATGTGGAGATTTGGGTAAAAGTGATGGAAGAACTGGTGGATGCTTCATTGGTAGAATAAAATGGGGTTTCATCTTTTACTGATGAAGGATTATTGGATGAAGGAAGGAGAACATCATTGGGTTGATACGTCATGCTGCATGATGTAAAAGGACTTGAGTCAGCTTGTATGGTAAGAAATTGACCTTCATGCTCAAATTTGACACACCAGTATAGGGTAGATGGCACATAACCCATGGAATGAATCCAAGGGTGTCCCAATAAATATTATACTAGAAATATCCTTCTACTACATGGAAGAGCTCAAGAAGCATGCATGGTCTTAGGTGATTGTGAAGGATAATAGTTCCTAAATTCATGACCATGGTATTATTAAATGATCAAAGCACTACTAAGGTTTTTGACATAATGTTCTTTGGTAATTTGAGTTAGTTGTATACGTGGGAGGAGATAATGTTGATGCTAGATCCACCATCAATAATAACCCTCTTGATGTGGGTTTGGTTGATGTACATAGTAATAAAGAGGGGAGGATCTAGGTCATTTGGATGGATGGAGGGTATTTCTAAATCCTTGAAGGTAACAAGGTTGAAAAGTTGAAGAGCTCTGATAAAGGCTACTAGATGTTGTGGGTCTTTTGGTTAGACCTATATAGATTGTAAAACCTCTATCATCACTTGGAGGTGATGGGGTGAGGTATTGATTAGTTCATACAAAATCATCTTCATCAATTTTTGGTGAAGCTATTTTAGAACTACTCATTGGATTGATTCAAAAGGGTTAGATTGAGAAAGTCCCAAGATGGACACTTTAGGTTTGGTTGAAGGTAAAGGTGATTGGTGTTGGCCAGGTGATTGGGTGGTGAAAAAGGGATATGTCCATGGAATGGACACTTTTTTCTTTCCCTTATATTTTGGTTAAGCTTGTGATCGTGTGACCACATGGATAATATGGATTAGGGCAGGAGTCAAGCTAGAGGATTACTTTGGTTTACCCTCACTTTGAGGTAAGAGTGGGGAAATAGGTAGGCATTGGGTGTTTTTTTTTGTTTCTTATATTAGTGGTGAGCTCATGGGAGGATCATCTGACAATAATTCATCCTCATGATACAATTAATGGACCAAGACTTGAAGAGCCTTATAGTTATTTGTGTCATGCCTAGGGGTTTTATGATATGATCACACTAGGT
The DNA here is from genome assembly GCA_037957365.1 of Torreya grandis. Classification (NCBI taxonomy): domain Eukaryota; kingdom Viridiplantae; phylum Streptophyta; class Pinopsida; order Cupressales; family Taxaceae; genus Torreya; species Torreya grandis. Next base: position 2,441,821 of record JARHVA010000826.1, read on the forward strand.
GGTCATTATACTAGGATGGTTTTGGACTAAGTGGGTCAAATGGTTTGATAAGTGGTAAGGTCAAAAAATAAGATTACAATAACCTTGTAAAAATGGTTGAATAAGACTGGGTCAAAGGAGGTAGAAGTATAGGGGTCTTGGTTTTGGTACATGGGTTGGGAAAGTTTTTAGAAGTAGCTTTCATGATAGAGGTTTTGGGTAAAGGAGCATTCTTGATAGATGGTTTTGGTTTTGGTAGAGAGGTTGATAGCTTGCATTTAGAAGGTTTTGAGGTAGATGTTTGAGAGGTAAGTAGTTTGTTTATAGATGATTAGGAGATAGGAGGTTTGGTTATGGGTAGTTTGGTGAAAATAGGTGTGTATGAAAGTAAGAGTGATGGCATAACCAAAAGTGGTGGTTGGATTTTGATTGGGATGGTTAGTTTCCCAATTAAAGTAGAGGGATAAGGTCCCAAAATAGAGGGGAAAATGGAGAGGGGAGGCAGAGTTTTGGTTTTTGGGCTTCTAGATGGTTTTAACTTCTTTATTGACTTAGTTTGGGGTTTATTTGATAGGTTTAGTGGGCTTAAATCCAACTTTACTAATGGGTGAGTAATGTTATGAGTATTAAATATGCTAAGGTTCTTGATGGGTTTGGTTAGATGGTAGAAAGTGACTTGGTTACTTTGGGTGAGTTTAGTTCTAATGGTGCTACTATAGTTCAGTGGGTAGAGGTGTCTAATGGTTGGGTTGTGATAATAGTGGATTTGATAGTGGAGAGGGTAGATTGTTTTGATCGTAATAGGTTATATAAGGGAGCCAAATCTATTTACAAAATGTGGCCCAATATAAGTTAGGATCATATATGAATTCTAAGTATTTAACAAATTTGGGGAAAGGTTTATAGATGGTTCTGAGTCTGCTGGTAGTGGATTCAAAGGATAGGCCCAGGGGTTGAGGGGGAGGAATGATTACCTCATCCCTTTCCTGATCAAAAGGTTCTAATATCTAGGAAGGTAGTTCCTTGGTGGGAAGTGTAGGCAAAGTGGTTTCTTCCTTAGGAGTGATTTATAAAGGGAGAGTGGATTGTTCTCTGATTGAGAAAAAAGGTAGAGTGGTAATAAATACCTCCTTTGATGTGCATATTAAAGGAAAGGTCAATGAATCCACTACCTCAGTAAGTGAATTAAGAGAAGAGGTGATATTTTCAATGATTTCCTCAACAATGAGTCCACCAAGAACCATATTGATAGTATGGACCTCATGATTATGAGAGGATTCTACTTTATTTTTTTTATTGGTGGAAGGAGTATGGTTAGGGAATGGTTGTCTGAATATGTCAAGTGATTGGTTCAAGGGTGCATTGGGGTATCCAACACAAGTTCCCCCTTGCCAATGAGATTTTTGAAAATGTTATTAAAGGTATTACACCTACTAACATCATGTCTAATGAATTGGTGGAAGGTGCATAATTTTTTCTCCTTATACCAACTAGGTACAGGATGAGAGGAATCAAATTATTGTAGAGGATTGATTGGTGGGAGTTATATGAGAATTTATTCTAAAAATTTCTCTAAGACTAAAGCATATGACTCCTCAAATAGAGTAAATTGATTTTGGGTGTTTGGATTTTGATTCCTAATGTTTTGATTGGAGGAATTGGAAGAGTTAGGTTGGTTAACAATGGGTGAAAGAATGGTTTTAAGGACAACCATATTTGTGGTTCCCTTATTTTTGGTGTTAGTGTTGGTTTGATTATTGGGTCTAGAGGAGGATTCCTCACTTGATTTGAGGGTAGAGTTATTTTTTCTCAACTTTAGTTTTTCCTCATCGATGGCTCTATTTTCTAGTGTTAGTGCCATGGTAAAAGCCTCATCAAAGGTCCTAAAGCTCTAAACCTATGAGGTAGAATAAATGTGTTTGGCACAAGCCTGAGAAAAGATTTCAATTAGTTCAGGTTAGGGAAAATATAAAGAGAGTTGGTTTATCAAATTTCTCCAATAGGCCATGAAGTCAATAATGAATTCATCATCAAATTTCTGATTGGAGTAGAGATCAGTGATGGAAACCTTCTTGGAGTTGTTTATAGAAAAGTGATCTAAGAAAGTTTAAGCCAGTTAGGTGAAAGAAAAAAGAGATTTATTTATTATATCACTATACCAATCTAGTGCTAGATCAGATAGAGACATGGGGAAGGTATGAAGAAGGAGAGCATCATCGTAGGTAATCAAATAGCATGAGTGCCTAAATTCTCTTAAGTGTTGTTAAGGGTCATCCTTACTTTTAAAGTTAGAAAATTTGGGAATTTTCCATTGAGGAGGATAGGGTCGAATGGGGATGGATGGATGAATCAATTCATTACATATTTGGTCATATGAAAAAATATTATGATCTCCAAAAATAGATGACTCCAAAGTAGTCATTTTGTCCATTAACATTTTGATATGGTTGATTTAGGGTTGTGCACCCCCATAGTTGAAAGGTAGATTATGTTGGGCTTGGGTAGGTGCAACATATGTATAATTGATGGGGGATTGAGAGGCTACCACATATTGGTATGTAGATATAGGTGGTTGAGATGATGTCACATATGAATACATGGAGATATGTGGTTGGGTGGAAGGTAGAGGTACATAACCTTGTGAGTTAGGGATGTAGCTCAGGTTTTATGTAATGGGTACCTATTGAGAGATTAACACAAGTTAGGTAGGAGGTATGGTTGGGTTAGTAGATAAAGGGTTGGTGGTAACTTTGGTAAGAATGGGTGGAAGGGTAGAAGGTATGGGAACCACCAAGATCTGGAATGGGGTGGAGGTAGGTAGGTTATAAATGAGAGGAATGGTGGTCACACCAGTAGAGGGTACTCATATGATAAGGGAAGTGTTTGAGCCTAAAGGTTAGGTTGGTCCTATACTAGGAGGGTTATTAGTTGGGGAAGAATGTGCTTGGGTGTTGCTTGGTTGAGTGGGTTGGTTTTGGATGGTGGTATTAGTGGGGTTATTGGTAAAAGAGGATGCTTGGGTGACTAAAGGTTGGGTGGAGATGGTGGCAACATAAGTGTCACCCATAAGGTATGATGGTATGTGATAGGGTTGTTAATAGGTGAAATTGAAGTAGGGGTATAGTGAGATATGGTGTTAAGTTAATGCTAGAGGGCTATGGGGTTATTATTTAGAGAGGTGGTGAAATTCACTTCACCTTAGTAACTTTCTAAGGGATGGTAGGGATTCCAAAGGGATGGGGAGAACTATTTATATCTAATACATACTCCATAGATGAGGGAGAAGAGGAAGATGGATCATCAAGAGGTAGGTCCTAGTTTGCTTGGTTTCTTAGTTGTTGCCTAGTTAAAACCATGCAAATAAGGGAAATAAGAAGATACAAGCAATCTCACAACTTGAATAAAGAGAAGACAAGAAAAATTCAAGGAAATGAAACACACACTAAATCACTTTAAATCCTAAGGTTATTTTTAGTCTCTGTTGTGGCTTATGCCTTAAGCTTCAAAAATTATGTGACTTAACTTGGCTTGTAGAGTGGGTATTAGAAAAGAAGTCTATGGTTGGTTTCAAGTTGTGTTTAGGCTCTTAAAGGGGTATGTATTGAAAATCATTACATGGCTTGATATTGAGGCCTACCCCCTCACTCCACACACCATAATGATAAGGGTGTTGGGTGCTTATCCAAAATATATTGATTGCCAAATATTATACTCAGTGAGTAAACTAAGTTAGTTATCCCCTTGGTGATTAAATCCAAGTAGGATAGCTGGGAAAGGTGATTGCTAGGTGATGAAATCCTAGTCGACCCTTATGTCAAATTTTTATGCTTGATTAAGTGAAAGTGGTTTGGTCTTATGTGTGTGATAATAGTGAAGCTATGATTAGTTTACTTGATTAATTAAGCTATGTGAGCTAAAATAATCAAGCAAATAATAGATGTAGTCAATTTTTAGCCCAAAATGAAAATTTTATTTTTTTGTATGAGTAGAAAGACAAAAAGAATAAGTACCTAGATGTAACTATGAACCCAAGAAAATACTCAATGGTCCCATTAGGTGTGCTAGAATGTTTCACATAAATTTTACTTTATTTCCTTAATAAGAAAGTTGTAAAACTTGAAATAAGGGTAGGGTTAGTATAAAATAGATTTGGTTTATGTGCATTGATCCAGATAGTTGTAGATAATCCTCTTTGGTTTGGGAGGAATGACCTATATTGGGTTTACATGCATTGATCTAGACGATTGTAAATCCTCCTCTTTGGCTCGGTAGGAATGACCTAAAAATAAGAAAGCACTAAAGAAATGGCTGATTAGTTAGATAGTTAGGTGGATTTCCTAACAAGTTGGACCCAAGAAGCATGAGCTTCCTTGGAAGCTATCAATGCACACTTTTAAACAATCAAGTTCTAAAAATGATAGATAAATTTCTTGCATAAATAATATAAGGTACTAAAATCAAATACAAGAAGCGATTGATGAATGAATAGGTGAATTTGAATAATTATAACAATAAATAGATTGATATTAATGCTAAATAAATCAAGTGTGGTCCAAAAAATAGGGTGAGGCTTTATGATTAGGTAAAGGGTCTAAAATTGGGATTTGGTTGAGGTATAGTAGGTGGAAATGGATTGCTATTTATTTATCACATAGTGACTATCAGTGGTTAGGGTGACCATGGATGGTTGGAAACTTTCAATAGTTACTGTGGGTTTGGTCTTGTTCAATAAGTTGGGATGATAAGGTTACATAATGTAATTATAGAAGGTGGGTTTGGGTTAGGATGGTTGTGAAATAGAAACAAAGTAACTAATTATTAAAAACAAATACTTAGCTTTTTGATCTGAAGAATGTTGGGGTGGTTGGATTAAAACCTACTTGATGGAGTCTAGAGTAATTATGATATAGTAGCATTACTTGGTTATTGACCAATGAGTAATGACACCTCATATCTCTATCACACTCATTACTAGTTCACCGGAAGAAGGCCTACAAAAAGAAGTTCTGATATAATAAATTCTGATGATTGCTGATGGTTGCTTTGATTTTGGATCCCATCCCTTTCACCTCTTCTTATGATCTTCTTTATAAAATGAAAGGAGAGGTGAAATAATGAGTTTAACAAGAGGTTTAACAAGGTGTATAAATTTAGCTCTAGCATGCATTGATTTACACATAGATCAAGTAGGATAAATATTAAAAAGCAATTTGGAATTGAAGTGGGAGTTAATTGTTTAGGCAGCTAAAACCTAACCATTAGTGGTCAAGCCTAACCTTTGATGATTAGGGTAACCATTGGTGGTTGAGGGAAAAGGTTAATTTTGGTCAAGGGTGGGTTAATTATTTTATCTAGTCAACTAACTTGACTAAAGTTTATGGTTGAAAGGTTGTAGAATAATACTAAGGGGTTTTAATGGTTAGTTCAACATCTAGAAACATTTTGTGTGGTTTAGTGTCTGCAATACCTCACCAAACTTAGGTATATATTCATGTAGAGCCTTCGAGGGAGGCATACCTTTGTTTGAGACAAGAAAGGAAGGATTCAAAGTATCAAAATACTATCACAACTTGTGATAATGTGTAGAATATTGATTATTTATCCCATGGAAGTAATAGATACACTTGTGATTGATCTTAGGGGAAAGAATCATAAAAGGAAGTCTAATAGGAGTGTAAGAAACTAGAGAAAACTCATCAACCCATTTGGTGGGAAATAGAACCATATTAGGCAAGGGAAGCAAACTATCATCATGGGAAGGTGGTGATGGAGGAGGAATGGAACTAGGCTTAATGGAAGGAGTAATGGGATGAGAATCAGGGGTAGGCTAAGCAATAATAGGAGAAATAATAGGCTCAACTATAGTAGGAGAAATAATGGGATCAACTATAATGGGAATGGGAATGGGCTCTAATAAGGGATCTACTGAGGGAAGGGTAAGATATACATAAGGCCTAAGGAGGGCCACATAAATATTAGGAGTAAACCAACTACAATGATCAAGGAATCTAGAAAATGGTAAGGTTTGGTCATAACATGATCTATGAGCATACTCCTACGAGGCTCCTAAAAAACTGGAGGTGTTGGCACCATCTCTACCCTATGATAAATAAAACAAATACTAAAATTAGAAAATATAAATGGAATAAGATGGGAAGATACATAAAAAGACTCAAGTAAAGAAGAATGATAATGGATTATCTTGACATTATGGGCTTGTATAAGACTACCTAAGAATGGATCATCTAAATAATAACCATCATCATAATCTGGGGTATAAAGATAAATGACATAATTAGGGATACCTTGTCATTTGAAGAAGTGTGGTGAATATAATTCCAAGTCTTGGTTAAGACTACAAGAATGTCATCACAAGGATACTTGGGAGAATGAGGCTGTAAAGAAGTAAGAAGCTACATGATGATGTGAGGTGATAGATCAAAAGTTTTAATCCTTAGGTTAATCTCATCCAGGTCATCATCATCAAAATTTGAGAGGTTAGAAGGAATGTTACCAATGAGTTTGGGATGCCCATTATAACCTCAGTTTGAATTAATAGGACAATTAAGATGTTGAGACTCATAGAATGGAATGCTAGGCAAAGGTTCAAGAGTAGGAATCTTAAAGACACCATGATCCTTGAATTGTTTGAAATTCCTAGGGTTAGTGTCACACTAAATCATGTAAATGGATTCATTATGATGGAATTTAATGAATTGGAAGGTGAAATAGGTAATGACTCTCATATAATGAATCCATGAACTACCAAGCAAGATGTTATAAGAAAGGGGAAAATTAAATATCATCACCTTCATGTGAATGGTGATAGGTGGGACAGTAATGGGAAACTACACACAACCTAGAGGAAGAATTTTACTTTTATCATATCCTTTACAGGTGATACATATATACTTGAGATTACATTTTGAATATCCAAGGGTCTTAATGTATTCAAGAGAGGTAAGGTGCTAGAACCCTAGTTAATCATTGCATGTTTAACTTGGATATAGCCTATTTAAATACTAATGAATAAGGGATGATCATCTGTACAAAGCATAATCTCATTGGGAATCATAAAAGCTAAAGGAAACTTTAAGAAAAGAGAAGTGTCCATAGTTTCATCAATGTTGATAGACATCTCTTCACATTATTGTAATATACTATCCTTGGATCCAGATAAGGCTGCCTCCCATCTTGCTAGTGGAGGATGAGGGATATTCATCTTGCATAATAGTTTCATAAGATGGTTTCTATGACATGGAGAAGTCCTTATAATCTCAAGGAATAGAATTTGGGATGGGAGATTAGTGAGTTCCATGATGGGATCCCACTCATCATAACCCATAAGATTTTTGTTAGATATAGGTGCACAATGATTAAGGAGGTCCTCGGAAGGAGGTGTTGAAGTGCATTGGAATTTTTTTTGATAAGAAGAAGGTTTAGAACAAGGCTATAAATCATGTTGTGATGATGAAATAGTTGGTTCAAGTTAATTTTGAGAATTGGTAGAATAAGTTTTAGTAAAAATATGAGTATCATTAGTGTTAGAAGATGATGAAAGAGTGGTGGAAATAGAAAAGGAAGTGTTATCTAAGGATAATTGGAAAATGGATTGTCAAAAGTAATAAGGTCATCTTGCCCCAACTCATTTAAATGATTTGGAGAAGAATCCTAGATAACATGATATGTTCTAGATGAAAGAGTGTAGATAGGTTAAGAATCGATAAAAGTAACCACCCTTCACATATTAGTCATGTTAACCACATTCTCTTTAGAAGCAGGTTCAACAAGAATTTATATATTATTGGTGGAAGGGGTGGATTTATCTTTATTGTCTTGAATAGGTTGATGACTAGGAAGAGGGTATTTATAGATAGCTAAATGAGCATCAGCTTGATTTAAGGCTTGAGTTTTATCATGTGATTTATAATCTTTAAAAGTAATTTCATAAGCTTGTTGACTCTTTCAAATGATAGAATTGTGATCAAAATTAGGACCAAGAATAAAATCCATATATAAATTATGAAGTTGTCTATAGGTCTCATGAGAATTACCCCAACTAGCATGAAACCAACAAAACTTGTTAGGATCATACCGAGATTTCATAGGATGAGTAGGGTCAAGATCTCTTGGAAGAGGCCTAGGTAGATGCTTAAGAAATTTATCTAAGGATAGAGGTTTATGAACATTAATGTTTTTTGGTGAAGATAAATGAGGATTGGTATATTGCTAAGAAGGGGGAGCTGGTTTTGATGAAAGGGTAGGAACAACATGTTGAATATTGTGGATGGTGTCATAATAATCTGTAACACTATTATTGGTAACATTGCAATTTTTATTCTTAAGTAAGAGATGATGACCCATAGAAGGTTGGCGTGGATAAAATTGAAGCATAAGGAAATCTTGTCATCTAGCTTGGTCATTATCCTCCTCCAAGGTACATGGAGAGAGAGTCTAGACCTGATATTGAAGTTTAGGAAAAAGGGAATTAGTAAAGATATGGAGAATATTGTCATCAACCTTGTTATGTTCACATTTATTTGACAAAGTTTTACACCTTTTAACAAAAGCTTGAGCAGTTTCATTTTTAAGATTTTTGCAATTTATGAAGTGAGCCAAAGTGTTTTAAGGAAGATCACTAGTTTGGAATTGTTGAACTAAAGCATTCACTAAATCCTCCAAACTAGTAATGGAATGAGTTCTAAGTTGGTTTTACCAATCCAAAAGATCACCTATGAGAGTTTTGGCTAAGAGTTTGGTAGTGGAAAAAGTGTTCAATTTGACCCAATCCTTATAAATATTTCTAAATGTTTTAAGATGAAGGGTGGGATCAGCTGATCCATTATAAGAAATTATAGGTGTCATACCTCTAATATCAATATTAACAATTTGAGTAGTGAGAGGTTCATTTTGGAGATTCTTAATGGTTTTGTTGGCCAAAGGAGATTGAGGAATGAGATTACCTTAAGAATATAAAAGAGGAGGAGAGGGAACATTTTGGTTATGTGTGACCCAAGCCATTGGTTGAGGATGAGACTGAAGATGAAGAAGGTGATTTTGTATTCTCATCATTTGAATTGTGTTATGATATTGAAAGGTATTCATTTAATTGAGTGTTTTTAAAAATAGTTTATTTGTTTGATTAGAATTATTAGAAGAATTATATATGGTATTAATTATTTGGGTACCACTATTGGTGTTGATAAGAGCTTAGGAGGAACTATGAGAATGTGAGGCACTAGTGGGAAAATTTGCTTGTGTAACAAAAGATGGACTAATGAATGGTTGAGAGGAAGAAGTACTAGTAGCATGATTACCTTGGGTAGTAAATGATGCACTAGTGGAAGGAATAAGGATAGTGGATCTTATGAGAGGCTCACTAGATGTAGAACCTACCATGTTAGAGGATATACTAGGCATGGAGGTGGAATAAGTTAGAGAATAAGATGTCATGGTATGAGAAAGGGTCATAATTGAAGGAAGAGGATGAGAATAAAATAAAGTGGTACCCCAAAATCCAATTGAGAATGTAGGAGTAGGTGAATGAGGCTCTTCAACTTGACCACTAATCATAATATTGTAAATGGTAGAAGGATATTTTCTTTGATGTTGAGGAAATTTAGAGATAAATAAGAAAATTTTAGGGGTATACTCTAATTTGGGTTTGTATTCTAATGATAAAATAGGATTACACTATGAAGGGGCATTAGGAGGGGTTCCATAGTTCATTGTGCAAATGAAAATATGAACATTACTAGCATCTAAGAGAGGAGCCCTACTCTATCTATGGGAGACCCTATGAGGGTTGGTAAGATTCATCATGTCTACTAACTGCAACTCAATATTGTCATCAATAAAAATTCCATGTTGAAGGGAAAGAAAGGTAGATAAGAAAACAAAGAAATAGGAAATGACAAAAATAGTACAAGGTCGACTAGATTGACATAGCACAAAAACAAGCTCTACAAACTATATAGGGTCGATCCAATATAATTAATAGGGACTAGAAAAAGAGAAAACATGGTCTACAAATAGTACAAGGTCAATTGGGTTGATCTAGTATAGTGAATAGAGGATATAAAAAGGTACAAGGTTGACTGAGTCAACCCTGTAGACACCTAAATCTGGCCATGGATAACCTCCAATTAGGCTTTTGACCAATTTCCATCAAAAAACACAATTTATCCTAAAAACACTAAAACATGCTAAATGATGTTAAATTGACATATTCAAGTGCCAATTTTGGATAGAGTATCATTAAATGGGTTAATGCAATTTATGGGCCAACTAACTTTGATCACATCATTTTGAGTCAAAATGCCAATTTTGCACCTAGGTGCTCTGATTTGCTCTTTTCTATCAAATATATTGCACAAGACACGTGTATTTGTTATTTTGTGTTTGAAACATCCTAAATGGGACAATAGTTCCAACACATTTGACATTGACTTCCAATTCTAATCTAATCAAAATTTGGACCAATAACAAGGCATTCTGATCAATTTGAGTAATTTTGCACAAAGTGCTTAATCATGCTTAAGAGCTAATTAAACCAAATTAGAGCCTAATTAAGAATTCCATGGAAATTTTTTGAATACTTATTTTTAGAAATGAATATTGAATATCTGCATCATCAAGTGACATCATTTCTTGGGAAGACATCCCTAGGCCATAAATGCATAAAATATCAAGGTTAACCCCTCCCATGCCTCATCAATGCCTCCCATACCTCTTAAATGCCCCTCTATCCCAAATATTGATGATCCTATTTATGTATTTTTAATTTCATAATTAGATTAATCCTTAGCCATACATCTAAATCTTGAGATGGATGGTTCAGGTTGATTGTAGCCATTTGTAAAAATCTATAAATAGGAAGCCTTGCCACATAAATTTGAAGCTCTCACATGTCAAAGTTATAATGCTAAATTGATTCCAAAGATTCATGTAAATTAGTGTTATAATGTCCAAATATTGAGCCAAGCCAAGCTAAGCCAAGCCAAAGCCACAAGGTTCCAATGAAAAGAGGAGATAATCAAGCCTCTTTTGATGAAGACTTCATGAGCATAAGCTGAGCAAGCCAATATTACAAGCTAATTTGGAGCATTCAAGGGAGGTGAAATATTTGTTCTCTTTCATGTTTTAGTTTTATTTCCATTATATTATTGTTAACTAAGGTCAACCAAGTAACTAGGCCTAGAGATGTATGTTGGCTAGTGTCTTGGTTTGTTAATTTGATTTCATTTTATCACTAACAAGATACTAACACCTCTCTTGAGTCAAATTCCTAGTCTACAGACCCAATATAGTAGATAGGGAAAATTAAGAAGCCTATAACATATTTGTGAATTTAAATAAGATAATTTTTTCAAGTAATTCAAAAAGAAAATGACAAAAATGAAACAAATAGTCAATTGGATCAATGCCGGCCAATCTAATTGAAGCACATAGCACAAAACCTTGCACCAATTCTAGCTAATGCAAGTTTTTACAATACAAAATATAATTGAGTAAAGAGGAAGAAATAAAATTAGAAAGTAAAGAGCTAACTAATTGGTTAACCTAAATGATTATTAGATTATTAAGATATGATTTTAAATGTGATGGGAAGTTGACTATAGACAAGGAACTAGAATAACAATCTAAGGATGGTTTTAGGTAGTTTGGGCTGAAAGAGACTATAGTGGCAATGATAAAGGATTAGTATTGGGTCCTACCCCTCACTTCACACACTGTAATGATAAGGGTGTTGGGTGTTTAGCTAGAATATACCATTAACCACACTTTATACTTGACCAGAGTATCAAGTTAGCTTCCCCCTTAGTGATGAAATATAAGTAAGTTGGCCTTGGGTAGACATGTTAAAATACTTGTTGATATTTTGTGATTTGGCTGTGTGCATAAAATATAAAATATTAAAACTAAAATTATTAATTGAAAACCGCCTAATTAAGCTATGTGTTCTATTTTAAGCATGCAAGCAACAAGAAAAGAAAGTGTGAACTAATTACTAACATATAAGGTTAATTCCAAATTTGAAATAAGGTACAATGCTGATATGGTCAATAGTTTATGCACAAAATACAAAATAGGATTGACAGGGTCAAACCTATACTATGAAAGCAAGTTCTAAAAATAAATAAGGTCGATAGAGTTGACCTAGTTATCTAGACAGTACATAAAACACAGAATTGGGGTTGGTAGGGTCGATCCTGTTGACTGTGTAAGGGTAGTTTTAAATACTATAAACTATGATAGGAAATATTATAAAGAAAGATATAGAGAGATAGAAAGGAAACTTGGTGGATCAGATATGCATATAATAAAGATTGTTTTTCAAGAACCTTGATATAAGACTGCAAATTCTGCTACCTGGGTTGATTAGGTCAATTAAGCTTTACAAAAAATTGCTACGAGTACCTAAAATATATAGGGTCAATTGGGTCAACCTAGTATGTTGAACCTAATGTATAAAAAGTATAGGGTTGATTGGGTCAACCTATTATTCTAGACTAGATGTTTGGAAAGCTAAAAAAATTATACTAGGTCGACTGAGTTGATCCAATAGCTTGTACCTAAAATCCTATGCATAGAAGTTAGATACCGAGTCAACAAAGTCAATCCAATATAGAAAATATATGATAAAAATAATGAAATAAATGAAACAAGATGAACAAATCTTGTAAGGGTTAATTCATGTCGGGTTCATCAGAATGTATGTAATTAAAAATGCATCATGTCTATAAATCAATCTTAGCTAAGAGAAGATAGAGCATATCTACACTTTTGATTGGGAATACATTTGTTAAGCAGGGGCATGACCAATATGGGGATTTGATAGACCTAATTAGGGGATCACTTATCATAATACACCATACTAGGAAGGGTTTTAAAGCCTACAATCTAACACAATCATGCAACAACCCTAAAAGAGTCTTAGGTTTAATGTTCACTCTATATTTAATAAACAAGAAAGTAAATATAATCTAGTGCTCACCAAAGCTTATGGCACAAAGTGGGTGTTAAAAATTAAAACAAACTAAACTAAACATGTATACAAGACATATATGCATGTCAATGTATACAAAATCCTAATTCATGGGAGAGAAGCACAATTGCACTATGTATCTACTCTTACAAAGGAAAAATAAGCTAGGAATACATACCTTGAAGACAAAAATACCGAGCCTCAATCTCTCCCTTGGTCAAGGTGATTTGTAAGAGATTGTTATGGTATGTAAAGATAACAAATATAAATATGCCGTAAGCTACACAACCTATCTATGCATCCAAAAGACTTATCCACAAGACAAGATTCATATCTCTAAAAAAAGTATGGAACCCTAAGCTTTATTCCTTAAGTAGAATGGTCAATAAGTAGATGTTTGTTCACACTTATTCTTCTTCGATTCTCTTCTTAGAAATGGTTGTAAATGAACTTGTATATATAGGTGGATATTTACCTAAATCCTTCTAAATATGTCTACTATACAAGGTTGACGTAGTCAACACTATATGTTTTTGGGAGATAATTCACTAGGTCCCAAGCTAGGTCAACCGAAGGGCTAATAAAGATCCTAATGAAAAATTCCCCTAAATAGTGCAAGGTCAACCCAGTCGACCTTTTATAGTAATTAGAGGCTAACAACTATATAGGGTTGACCTAGTTGACCTATTATAGTCAACTAATTGAAAGGGGGTCAAGGCAATAATGATGATAAAACATGACAAATGATTGGAATGGGTAAGACTAAGAAGAATAAGCTTAGGGTAAATGGTTTTAAGAGATGAGTGTGTAGATGACAAGTAGCAAAAGGGAAAATAATCTTATGAAGGACCAATGGTTCTCCCACCCCTTTCTTAGTGCACCCCTTAAGGCATGTACTCAGAGAGATTGAGACTTGACAGGTTCCTACAAGATACAAAGAGTCAGTAATCGATAAAAGTTTGAAAATATTATGTGTATACACTACTCACCTATAATTAGAGATAATGAACCACCTAATTATCTCCCCCTAAGTACTTGACTTCCTTAATGACTACTAGGGATAAGAACTACACCCAGTTCTTGTATTTAGTGTTCAAATGTTTCCCTTAGAAGTGGCTTGGTCAAAATGTCTACAATCTAATTATGTGTAAAAACATATTCAAGTTTAACACTTTGTTCACTTACCTGATCTCTTAGGAAATGATACATTATGGAAATTTTATTAGTCCTTGAGCATATGATAGGATTTTTTGAGACTCTTATAACACTTTTATTATCACAATAGATAAGGCTAGGACTATCATACTCCACCTTGTAGTATTTTAAGGTATGTATCATCCATAGGACCTGAGTGTAACATGAAGTTATTGCAATGTAATTAGACTCAAAAGTGGATAATTCCATTGATTGTTGCTTATTTATTATCCAAAAAAATAGGCACCCACCTAAGAAAAAAGCTCCTCCACTAGTACTCTTCCTATCATCTAGAATTCCTACCTAATCTACATCTATATAGGCTATCAAATTAAACTCCTTGCTCCTTGGATACCACAACCCAAAATACATAGTCCCCTTGAGATACTTGAGTATACTTTTGACTTCTTGTAAATTATTTTCCTTTGGGTCTACTTAAAATCTTCCCATAAGGCCTACTACTTACATTATGTCAGGTCTAGAGGCAGTGGTGTATAACCAACTTCCAATTATTAAACTATATGATGTATGATTGAACCTTGGAGATTCATCTTCCTTGCTCAACTTATACCCTATGATCATGGGTGTGCTAACTACCTTACAATATTCCATCTCAAATTTCTTCAACATCTCTCTTATGTACTTAGATTATGAGATGAATATACCTCTTTTTGAATGGTTGATTTATAGCCCAAGAAAGAATTAAAGTTCTCCAAGCATGGACATCTCAAACTCATTATTCATCATATTTGGAAAGGCCTTAGTCATAATCTCACTATTTCCACCAAATATGATGTCATCCACATAGATAAATTCTATCAACTGATGGCCATGTTCTATCTTTATGTACAAATTACTATCTGCAACTCCTCTTTTGAATCCTTGATCCAACATATACCTTTCCAGTTTGGCATACCAAGCTCTAGGAGCTTGATTTAGAACATAAAGAGCCTTTTTAAATTAGTAAACATAGTCCTTATTACATGATAATGAGAAACCTTTAAGTTTTTCTATGTACACCTCCTCTTCTAAGTTCCCATTCAAAAAATTAGATTTGACATCCATTTAGTACACCTTGAACCCTTTGAATCTTGTATATGCTAGAAATAATTTGATGGCATCCAATCTTTCTACTAGAGAAAAGGTGTCCTCAAAGTCTACTCCTTTTATTTGGGAATACCCCTTGCATACCAATATATCCTTGTTCTTAGTGACATTTCCATCTTCATTCAACTTATTCCTAAACACCCATTTTATGTCAATGACATTCTTATCTTTAGGATTAGGAACTAGTTCCCAAGTCTCATTCTTTTTTATTTGGTATAACTCCTAATTCATAACACAAATCCAAAACTTGTCTTTTCTTGATTATACAAGGTTATTAGGTTCAATGTTAGATAATAGAGCAACATTCTCTTGATTTAGGTCAATTATCAATCTTCTCCATGTTTACATACTTTCATCTTTATTGCCAATGATTTGTGATTTAGGATGATCTCTTTGAATTTATCTTGAGGTGCCTTTTGAGTCTTGTATTTCTTCAAATTCTTATTATTCCTTATCAATCTCTATTTTTTCCTCTGCATTCTTTAAGTCTAGATTATCTGATGTATCCTTTGAATCTGAGTGTGATTTCTTTATCTCATCAATCTTCACACTTGTGCTTTCTACTATCTTCTGTAACCTCTTATTATAGTATATATAGGTTGAGATTATTGATGAGTATCCCAAGAATATACCTTCATCAGACTTGGAATCAAACTTACCTAGGTATTTCTCATCTCTTTTGATGAAATATTTTCTCCCAAACACTCTAAATTATTCCACATTAGTAGGTCTAACTTTTCACAATTCATAAGGAGTTTATTTCCATTAGTCCTTATATCTCCTTGATTGAAAATATAGACTGTAGTGCTCATTGACACTCTCTAGTATCCATAAGATAATCTAGACTCATTTAGTATAGTTCTTTCCATCTCTTGAACTATCCTATTCTTTCTTTCCACTACCCCATTCTACTGAGGTGTCCTAACTACTGAAAACTATCTCCTTATGCCATAGACCTCACATAAGTCATAAAACTCATTAGACCCAAACTCTCCTCCTCTACTATATCTTAGGAACTTGACCTTCCCATTATTCTCATTTTCGACAAGAGCCTTGAATTCTTTGAACTTGTCAAGAACTTCTAAATTTTCTTTCAAGAATACTACCCAAGTCATTCTTATGTAGTCATATATGAGTAACATGAAGTATCTATCTCCTTAAATACTTTAGATTCTTTTAGGACCATAAATATCAGTGTGTATTAACTATAAAGGTATTGTATTGGATTAATCCTTGGACTTGAACCTTCTTCTAGTCTACTTACCATGTTGACATGCCTTGCAAAGTGTGTTTGTAGGTTTGATGATTTTAGGTATCTTCTTCACAGTATTTTTAGAGCTTATCTTGAATATATTGTAAAAGTTTAGGTGAAATAACCTTCTATTACATATCCAAATCTCATATATCTTGATCATAAAGCATATGTCCTTCTTGATCTCATTCAAGACATATATATTATTCTCAGTCTTCTTAGTATTGGCAATTATCCTTCCTAATTTGGCTCTCTTTATATGACACCCTCTATTATGAAAGGTTAGTGTGTGTCCTTGGTGACATATTTTACTAACAATAAGTAGGTTATGTTTCAAATTTCCACATATAACACATTATCTATTTTAGTCTTCCTACTATCCAAACTCAAAATATCCTTACCAACTATATTGGCAGTTGTGTTATCTCCAAATCTCATTGTTCCTACAACATTCTTCTTTAATGAGATGAATTTGCTCTTATCCCCTATCATGCATCTTGAGAAACCAATATATATATATACAATTTCATGCCTTCTCTTAAATGTGAAAGGTAGTCTAAGCTATCATGGATTCTTCATCTTTAGTCTTTTTCTCCTCCACTTTATCCACATAGTCTAACTTCTTGATCCACTTCTCAATGGTATGACTGTATATACTTTTATCTTGATTGACCTTATTTATATGTCTAATCTTGTAGTACCTTGAAATATGTCCTCTTTGATCACAATTATACCATAGTATTCTAATTCTACTATTGTAATGGACACTCACCCTATTCCTCCATGAGGAATTGATTCTTGCATAGTGTTTACAATCCATAGATCTATGCCCATATTGATTACATGAGAAACAATAACCATTGAATGAATTTACATACCATGTATATTTGAATTTGAATGATACACCTCTACCTTTTTTTATCTCTTGAAGGATTCAAATTCTTCTTGACTTTTTAATGATCAACTTGAATCTCATATTTGAGAGCTTATGCATAGGTCTTTACTTTCTCAGTATTATTTTTTGAGGTATAACTCTCCTTGTTTTCCTTTTGGTATTATTTGAATCTAAGACCTGTATTATCATGTGGATACCTTTTAATATTTAGAATATCACCAAGGAATTTAGTACTCTTCTTAAATTTATAATGTGTCTTCAACTTGACTATTGTTTGATCTAATTCTACCTTAAGGAACTCCATTTATATTCCAAGCTTGATGCATTATTCTTCCTTGGTATTAAGACTTGTAGCGATAATTTCAATATAATTTTCCAATTTTTTGATGATCTCCTCATGTTTATTAGTGTTGTTTCTTAGTCTCTCTTCAAAGATATTGATTTGATCCTCATAACTCTTAACCAATGATCTTAGTTTTTGATTATTCCTTATTTAGAACTTCAACTCTTCTAGAGTACTCACAAATTTTTCCTCAAGGTTCAATTTATCCTCTTATTCATTTGATTATTAATCATCTATAATCTTTTCCATTTTGATCAACCCTCATTGTTTGTTTCTATAGCCATGAATAAGGTTTCATTGCCATCATGGTCATTACTATCAGATGTACTAGTGTCACTTACATAAGATGAGCTACTATATTTTTTGGTATAGAAACTTCTCTTGTTTTTGAATGACCCTTTCTTGACTTCATACTTCTTAAAACTATTTTTTCTCCTATTAGGATTATAGACCTTCTTATCATGACCATGATGTTCATCATGTTATCCACCATGCTTAGTCTTATCTTTGTTAGGACATTTAGATGTAAGTGATCAATCTTATCATAGTTAAAACATTTGAAAGGTAACTTTCCCTTATACTACCTAATTCTTTCCTTAGTTTAAAAAAAAAACATCTATTCTATCTTGTCATAATCAAGGTCTATGTAAAAATCATCCCTGGCCTTCTTACCTTATGAATTTTTCTCAACTTTGAATGTAGATTCCTTTTTAGAAGGTCTCCCATCACTTGTTCTCATTTCATAAGCAGTCACAATGCCATGAAGCTCATCCATTTTTAGTATGTTAAGATCTTTGATCTCCTCCAAAATAGACACCTTTGAATCAAACTTAGATGTCAGAGATATCAATACATTTTATACAACTTTTGATTCTTATAACTTATCTCCTAGGCCTTTGATGACATTTTTAATTCATCTACTCTTAACAGATAAGATTTAATGTTTTCATCCTCCATTATTAGACTTTAAAACTACCTTCAATGGGCCTACAATTTTTTTTAATTGAATTCATTATCTCCTTCATAGATGGTTTATAAATTTTCCCAAATACATTTAGATACATCATAATGCATGACCTTTATAAATTCTATTTTTTAAAGACCATATAGGATGGCATTAATCGCCTTAGAGTTGTTCTCACTTGTCTTCTTGCCTGCTGCATCAATTGGTAGTATATAAGGTGGAGTGAATCCATAAACAACATATTGAAATATGTCATAGCCTAAGGACATTAGATAAGTATTCATGTTGATGCTAAAAAATTATAGTTAGTCCCACTGAATAGAGGAGCCTTATTGGTTGAGAAACCTCCTTATACTTGATGACTAGATATGTTTGTGTTTCTAAGATCTCCTTTAAGTTGTTAGGCTTGATTTAAAAGACCAAGATATGATACAAATTCTTAGAATCATAATAATTAAGAGGTGGTGAATAAATGTTTAAAACTTTCAACAAATGTACTTTAACATTCCTTGAACCATCAAAGCAATACAAAGATATAATAATGCATAAAGAGTCATTCACATGAACATAACACAAGAAAACAAACATATGAGAGGGAAAATATCAAGGGGAATAAAAATCACTATGATATATGTAAATGAACAAAATTCATTAAAAAATATCAAATTATATAGAGAACCAACCCAACTTAGAATACCAACCCCAATAAAGTCAAATACCTACTTGACTAGGCTTTATCAAGCACCTACTTGCAAGGAAGCACCAACTCCCTAAGTGACTCAATACCAAATCATCAACCTCATGAATTTTGATCACAAAACCTATGATCTACTATTATGGTATCATTTAAATACCTCCTTCTACTCTAATAGGCAATATTTTATTCGCTTCTATTGCTTACATACAAATAAGCCTAAACTGCATTGTATATATACTATACTCATGGTTACACACCACTTAGTCAACTGTACACATTCAAAATATTAGTTTATACATAAAATATGTCTTAAAAATATTTATGAAAATTTTTAAAATTAAATTTTTATTCCTTTTGGTCTATAAAAACTCAATTAGGCCTCATTTCTCTTTTAGGCCTCATGAAGACCTAATTACATTAGGTCTATCTTCTTCACGTCAAACATTGATTTTCTTAGGCCTAGATGGCCTTATAAAACAACTTGAAAACATCAAATCACTTATAATAATATGTATAATGACCTATTCCATGTTTCATTATACTTATATCTTTTGTTCATACCATGAAAGCTTCTTTAGGACCAACTGCCCTATTTGGCCTATGTACCTCAAAAGTCTGTCTTACAAAAATGAAGCTAAAATACTCTTTAGATACTAAAATATGAAAAAATGAAACATTTAAATAGGTTATACATACCTCAATTTAATCACCAAATTTTTGGAACACTTTCACTTAAGAGATAAAGGCTCAAGAACATCTATGCAACTTACTCAGTCAGAATTGCCAATATACCTCAAAGACCAATCATGGTGACTTAGACCTCCAACAAGTGTAGATACTTTTAATGACTCATAATGAATTTAAATGGTCTTATATATATATATATATAAGATTAAAAATTCATATGTTATAATGCCAAATATTGCTCTTGTAGACCAATTTATTGACCCTATATCACACAGTCTTATCTGAACTAGACAGGTCATTTTGTGAACAACTTTTCATCATATTAATTGACCTCAAAAAATTATTTCAAGCATAAAAATTACTTATAAATCATAAATAAACTCTTTATTTACTTATTTTCATCAATATAACATGCTCAAACCCTTAAATCCATCTTCTCATATTTGCTTGGGTTTTTCACTGTTCACACCATTAAGTCTGTCTATGATTAACTAACCTAGATGAACAAATTATTACACTTGAAGGATGGAACCTATCCATAAAACATCAAAAAAATGTATTATGATTCTCTAGCTTATTCTCCCATTCATTTTCTTTTCTTGACCAATGCAAATTTTGAGAGCTATAATAACTTCTTGATAGATAAGCCTGTATCTATACATTTTATCTCTCATATGACTTACCACCACCACTTAGGGGTAATTGGGAGAGTTTCATACATGATACATTAGTTTTTTTATGCATTTGAGACCATTATGGATGATTTTAAATAAGATCTTTCACATTGGTTCCTTATTAGGGTTTTAGGGAGGTTTAACATAGGTTTTGGTGTTAATAATTGTTCATAAAGGACTACCCCTTAAATCCAAATCCAATGCCTAGATATATTATATAGGACTCTTAACCATATCTATTTAATATCTCAAGTTCCCATTCAGAGGTTACACATGCCATTGAATGTTTGAAAGTGCTTCTTGGGTCTTGAGATCTCATTCTATGAACTCAAGAAGGCCTAAAACATTGATTCATGAAATTTAATTAAAAAAATGACCTTAAAATTTGTGAAAATTAATAAAAAAACTTATTTAACCTCTATCCATTCCCACACATTCATACTTTCCTTGAAATATGATCTTCATACCTCATTAGGTCAGGCAGGGTCTAAGAGAGGTCTAGGTGTAGGCTTAGTCTAAAGGTCCTACCCCTATAGGCTTAGTATAAAAATCTCATGAATTATTAAATAATTTTATCTCTTGATAAAACAATTACAAACTACCTTCTCATACCTATGTTCATTCATTTTCATGCACATACCTCTTCATGTCATGACTAGGCTTCTTATGTAACTTTGACATCAATGAACTTACCATCATGTAACCATAAGGAATTAGTTGAATTAAAATTATCTCTCTTAATTAAAATTATATATTTAATTCAAATTATCTTTCATGATGACACTTTCTCTTTGTCCCTTGCCACATTACACACTGCCAACTAGGCTTAGTCACCTTTGACATCAACTTCATGTAAGATGCACCTTTGACATCAACGACAATACTCAACACATGGGAGCCAATGGATTTTTAGGATGTTAAAGAGGTATATGGACTTAAAATTAGTTTAATTTTTTCTTAGGTTAAGGGGAATAACTCTATGAATTATTGTTAAGAACCTAAACACCCTTAAACCTTGCTTAAACCCTAATAAGAGTTCAATAAGAAAGAAAATGAGATATATGGCTTATAATGATTTTTTTTGGATTTGAATGATCAATATGTATTATATATGTATAATAATCACCTAAATAAGCCAATTTTTTGAATGTGTGGGCTGATATGGTACACAAATTGGCTTAGAAATGACTTTTGTAAGCCTAAAAATGCAGGGTTTGGATGGATTTTCATGAAATTTGACTAGGTAGGACCTAATGGAGTCCCTTGAAATGACATATGACCTATATAAAATAGGTTAATATTATTATAAAAAAAAAAAAAAGGTTTTCAATGACTATAACACCATTTGGTGGTTTCAATACACCTAGTGTTGAACAAACATACCTTCAAGAGTTCCTAACAGACCAAATGCACTTGTGTATTAGTTCTTGGAGATGGTTTTGAGTTTGAATAGGGGTGGAATTATTACATATAGGGTGTTTGAGATATATTTAAGCTTTTATAACAATCCTAAAGTAAATGTATAAGCCTAATATGGAGAGATAAACTTTTCATTATGTTTTCATTGAAATATAAGTTCTTATTAGTTTGAAGAATCTTGAATCTTGATCCTCAGCCTCACTAAGGTGAAAGAGACATTGAAGTGGCCTATGATGTCATTGGAGAACTTAAAGAATCATGATCAATAATTCCACATGTCAAGACATATAATTATAACTCCTTCTAAATAAAAATGTATAGTTTCATGAATGAGGTTGATTAGTCATCCTATAAGGTCAAGAGTCATTCCATGCCACCATTGATGAAAAATAAGATCATATCAAGTTGAAACTTGTGAGGAAGATGCTATTGGACTATTCTTTGACAATTTTCTTGCTTGTAACTTTTTTCCTCATGAGATGACACTTGTCATATGCCTCTCCTAAACCTCTCCTCTTTCTCCTTCTCATTATATTCTATATATATGTCTAATTTTAGAATTGAATATATCCTCTACTTGAGTATGATAAATCCCTGCTCTTTTTGTAATCTATTAAATTAATAGATAAGGTAGTTATATCTTATTTTATGACTATAATTTAGTGTTTAGGCATGAATTATTGATCTTATCTAGTGTTGATTCACTTTTCCTTGACATGTCTCATTCTCTCACCTATATGTAGTTTAAACTCATTCTTACAGGTCATATGAAGTGTTTAAGTAGTCTTATGAATGTTAAATGAGGAAATATTTTGTTATTGTTCTTTAGACCTCTTTAAAAACATACATCCTTACCTAATCATCATATACCACTTTCATATTAAAATACTAATGTAAGATGAGCATATTAGGATTAATGTATGAATAGATTAATCCTATGCTCATTGTACATCTATAGATGTGTGGTATTGGTCAAAATTTGGTGAATCACCTCCCTATTTGATCTTAATTTCAACTCTCTCTCCCTTTCCCTTGAAAGCTACTATATTTAGTGATAGTTCTTAAGTGATGCATCAAGGGAGCTAGCCCTATCTAGAGGTTCAATCCATTCTTTAGGTCACCCAGAACCTAGGATTATTTCCATGCTATCACTTAAGTGAAGAGGCTTGAACAACATCTTCAAGGGTGAAAAATTTTAAGATAAAAATTTTAGCATGCCCAGTGGGATAAGAGATTTCATCTATTGAAGAGTTATTGGTGTTGTTCTTGAATACACTAGCCTTTGGAGGCATGAACATAATCGCCAATGGTGACTTAGAGTACATTCAACTAGTTTTAGTAGACTACGTATTCTTTAAAGCAAGTAATATTTATATTTTGCCTTTCTCAAGAGGGTTCAGTGATGAGTTTAGAGTGCATTTATATTTTACTCAAGTTGGTGAGTAATATCAACAACATATTAATCTTTATCAGCCCTATGTTGAGCCATGCCAAGCTTATGTTGATCCTTATAAATAATTTGTTGACCCTTATTAGTCCCATGTTGAGCCATACTAGACTTGATACCAATATTATTTCCCTTACACCCTAATTTAACCTCCTTAACAACCTATTCACCCATTTAATCAACCTTGTCAAAACCATACTAACCCTAATCAACATAGTTAAATTTCTAATCAGTCTATCTCAAACTTTAAACAAACTCTTTTAGGATATGAAAGGCTTGTGATAGAGCTTTATAGACAAAATGAGTATGGCCTAAGTGTCCCTATTCATCTCATTCAAAATATGAGGGACTCATTGTAGTTGATTAAGAGTAAGTGGACACCTATTGAGAGAGAGAACTAGCAAATACTAGAGAGTGATATGTTGGATATAGGTGGCTTAATTCAGTGCATAGAGGATAAGTTAGTGGTTCATGAGAGGTATTAAGTTTATTACCATAAACCTCATGTGCCTTCTCCTACTCCACATCAGCCCTCTTTTGCTTCACCCATTATTCCTCTAAAAACCAAATCAAGTTAGTTTTAAATCCTCCCAAACCCTTCACACATTCCTCAAGCCTTCCCATCATGGAAGTCAAACCAAGAAAGCATCAAAAATAGGAAATAGGTTCTTGTTGAGAGGGTTGAAGACCAAGATAAATAAAAATTGAAGTGTTTGATTGCTACTTGGAGGGAAAAGAATGAGGATATCTTGGCAAAAAACTCTCTTCCCTTTCCCTAAGATCCCCCAAAATGTCCTTTAAGATTACAAGTTGTAATCAAGTGGTGAAGTCATGGGATAAAAAAAATAGAAAAGGCTTATATTGGGACAATAAATTTAAAGATGAACCTTTTTCAATTCAAGCCCCACTCATCCCTCCTCAAGAACATTAAACTTTCCCATCATGGAGGTAAATTCAAGAGATCATTCAAATGAAGAAGGAAGTCCTTGTTGAGAAGGTGAAATAATAAAGAATATTAAGGTTTGAGGGATTGATTATTTAATGAAAGGAAAATAATGATAAGTTCATGGATCTCAAAATTTCAAAGCTTGTTTATGAGTGTGAACAACCCATCCTTAAAAATGAACATGTTCTATGGGAGGTTAATGAATGAAGTCAAGTTGCAACTATAAATGAGCCTCAAGAAGGATATGAGGAGAATGATCTAAGTGAGTATGATGAAGAGGTCATCATTGGAACACATATTGGTGAAGAGATAAAAAATTAGTCTTTTAAGATGAAGAGAAAGGTGACCTTGATGGAGTACAAGTTGATCAAGTGATAGTAGACCTTGAAAGAGATAATCTTCCTTAATATGAACAAAGTGATGATTAGGTTGTTGAAAAAAAAGAAAAGCCTCCTAAGAATTAATTATAAGTGGTTAAATAATGTTTTTATCCCCAAGAACATGATCAAAGAGGTACAATTTTTAATTCTTTATCAAATTTTGCTATGACTACCTCTATATAAACTCCTATAAATATAGGAGAAGGTCTAAATGATCTAAAACCAAATGAAGTTTAGTTATAGGACTTGTTTGAATTCTTAGGAGTAGGTTATAATACTTTAGAGGGATGTGATGGTATGATCCAGATTGAGGAAGGTAGCTTTGTCAATCAAGTCAACAAGGAAGAAGAAGTAGCTCTCCAAGTTTGTCATTCCAAGAGGCTTCTTCATTTGAGTTTGACTTGTTTGATGTTTTCAAGGTAGGATATAAACCTCTTGCTACATTTTCATAAATTTTTTAATTTTTTGAAAATAATACAAACATTTATTGGCTTCAACCTCTCAAGGAACAAGAAACTTCACCTCTTAAATCCAATTCTACAAGCACACTACAAGAAACATGTCAATTTATTCACTTTGATCCACCAACTCTTGAGGAGGAAAAGGTTTGTCATATGGTGAAGGTTTATCAAGTTTATACCACTACAAGAGCATGCCCGATCATATACTTATCTTAGTGGAAGCCAACAAGGAGGATCCATTACCTATCATGTTCATTTTAGAACATGAAGATGAGCCTAAACATGTCCAAAGTCAGTCTAAGCATAGACCCTTGATCACTAATGATTCAATAAAGGTGGAGGAGGTGTATAAGGTTTATTCTTAAGAATAGGAGGATGTCAATAAGATCAACATATAGTTTCCCTTCTTCTATTCTCTCATGTCTGTCATCAAGTTTTCTAGTCACATGAGTTTGGTGAAGAAAGGTGGCTACTTTGCTCTACCAGTTAATAGTTTTGTTTAGGGTTGTCTCAAGTTGTTATAGTAGGTTAGTATAGGATATATTAGTTTATATTTGTATTTTATTCCTATAAGTGCCTTTTAGTACAATGTTTTGTCTTGTTACTTTGTTGTGTGTGTTCTTCTTGTTTCTTATTGTTATGTATTGGTAGAGGCAATTAATTGTTCCATTTGCTTCAAGAAGCATTTAAAATCAAGTTCAAAGACCAATCAGGTCTGAGGTTGAGTGAGAGGTGACTCCATATCCCAATAGAGGTATAAGGAAATTGGTATAGATGCATATCAAGCATGCAATCCTAGGAGGTCATCAAAGATGTTAACCAAAAATTTGGCCACTATGAATGAGTATAATTCAAACTTTTATGTACTTTATCTTAACTTTGTTGATAGCCATTAAGGTCTTATATTGGTAATTAATGATTTAGGATGGTATGTAGTGTGTCTTCTTTGGTTGCTTACAAGGTCTTCTAGGATGGTCTCGTTGGTAGCTGAGTCAAGTTACTTTGTCTTGTCATAAAATGGTCATTATTTCTAGTTTTCCTTATGTGTTTAAAAAATGTTAAGGTAACTTATCACATTTTAATGTATTCAAAGAAGTTAAGGTTTGTGATTTGCATAGTTGACTTACTATTTTAGATGTCTCCTTATGTCACATCCATATGTAAGCAGAGAAATAGCTTAAATTTTTAAAATGAAGTCTTATTAGGAGAATTAATCATGTCAAATAAGGTCATGAATCTCAATCCATGATATTATACCATTATCTAAGGATTATAGTCTATTGATTCATTTTCATGCCTTAGCTATGCATGACACGTCTAGTATAGTCTATGTAAGTTATTAAGTGGATGAGCTACACATTCAAAGGTACTTTTCAATCATGAATAAATGGTTCCAATGTCATAAATATAGTTAACAATTAGAAATTTGGTCAGATGTTGCATGTTCAACGTCTAAAAGAGCATAATCACTCTTTAGAGGGTAGTTTAGTCACTTGTATAGGTTGAGAGGCTTATATTCAAGGGAAAATGCATGAAAATGTGTCTATTAACCTCTCTTAGGTCAAATTTATGTTCAAAAAACTTGCATAGGTCTAATCATGAAAAAAATACACTTTCACTCCTATTGAGTTCCTCACAAGTTCATAGAGACCCATTTTTTGATGCTTGGTACAGATAGGAGAAAGAGTGTATGGTAAAAAGATCTTATCTAGAGATGAATACCCATATGTGATTTAAAATAATGGTCATAGTCATGAATTTCAAGCCCCATGCTTTATGAATGATTGCTAAGAAGGTAGAGTGGTCTTAAACCCTACCTAAACCCTTAAAGCTCAAATTTAGATAATATGTATGTAAGTTTGAACTCATTGAGGTAATGTGAGAATTTTGGAAGCTTTAGAAGGGTTTTCCCATCATTTTCACACTCTCCTATATCATTATCAAGACACATTAAAATTAGTGGGTGAGCAAAAGGTTTT
Organism: Torreya grandis; assembly: GCA_037957365.1. Classification (NCBI taxonomy): domain Eukaryota; kingdom Viridiplantae; phylum Streptophyta; class Pinopsida; order Cupressales; family Taxaceae; genus Torreya; species Torreya grandis. The sequence continues at coordinate 2,469,233 of JARHVA010000826.1, forward strand.
CATATGGTGAGTTTACAGGTTTGATACTACAGGTTGAGTATCTGCATAGGAGGGTAAATGCATGAAAAAGTATATATATAAACTTTAAAAGTGTACTCAAATATTATAAAAAATATATGAGGTATCTCAAATGTTCCCTCATGCATTCAAGCTACCAAAGTTGATGCATGCTTGTGCATTATGGAGCTAGTTTCCATGTTGCAGACTTGAAATAAAAGACTCTCACCACTATCAAATTTGTATAGTGTGAAGAACATTTTAAATCAATTTTAAGTAATTTTTATAATGGAAATTAAGTGAATAAACACTCTTTATGGTGTCTAGATCTATTCAAAGGTGCCAACCCAATCAAGAAGATCATAAGCATGCAGTAAGTGAGTTAAATAGTAGGGGTTGTTGATATTCAATGTTTTCAAGTAGGTGTTTAGAATTAACCACTTAAATTAATGCATCCTCACAAATATTAAACACTATATAGAGACACCAAAGAGGTTTCTTAATTCTGAAAAGACCCCAAATTCTAAATGACCACCTACAACTAGCTAAGTATTCTTAGCCAACATAACTATAGGCATAAAAGGAGAAATCTAAGTAATATTGAGGTTTTTATCTCCCTTAAGTCATTAAAAGCATTAAGGGTAAAGTTAAGAAATTTTATACAACATATAAAGTGGTCATTATGACTTACAGTAGTTCAAAATCCCAAAAACACCTACAATAGTCCCTTCAATCTTTGCATAATGGGTTATATCAAATGAAAAGAGAGGTTAAATGACTTTCCCAAGACAACCTAAGAGATGAAAAATATATGAGGGAGTGGGATATACATTCATATAATTCATAAAGTTCCAAGAATATATATTTTGGTGTCCTATGTAGGAAACACAATAATTAAACCTTTAGGCCTAATACCCCTCTTAAACCCTACTCTATGGAAATCTAGTGTAAAATGATGGAAGGTCACTAATTAAGATTAGAAATAAATTGGAAATGGTTACCATGGGAGTGTTAATGCACCATGAATCTCCACTTTATAGTAATGGACCCTATATAGATCATTTTGGCCTAAAACCTCAAATCGGATGCACAGTTGCAGGTTTCTTAGTTTGAAGGTCATCTTATTTTGATTAGAACCTCATCTCTCCTCTTTATCCTTCTCATTATCTTCTATATTTATATGCATGATTTTGACATTAAATGTATCCTCCACTTGAGTATGGATAATCCCTAATCTTTTTGTAAGCCATTGAAGTAACAGACAAGATGGTTTTACCTTCTCTTATGAATATATTTTAATGTTTAGGCATGAATAATTGATCTTGTATAATGTTGATTTAGTTCTCCTTGACATGTTGTCTCATTATCTCACCTATATGCAGTTTGAACTAATTATTATAGGGCATATGAAGTGTTTAAGTAGTCTTGTGAAGGTTAAGTGAGGCAATCTTTCATTACTATCCTTTAAACCTCTTGAAAACTATCCCTCTTTGACTAATCAACAACTACCACCTTCATATTAAAACACTGATGTAAGAGGAGTAGATTAAGAATAGTATATTAATAAATCAGTTTTATCCTCATTGTGTATCTATAGTTGTTTGGTAGTGGTCAAAAATTTGGTACATCACCTCCTTCATTTAGTTTAATTTCATCTCTTTCTCCCTTTTCACTTACAAGCTAGTAGATTTAGTGATAGTTATTAAGTGATGCATCAAGGGATCTAGCCCTATCTAAAAGTTCAATCCATTATTTAGGTCACCCATAATCAAGGATTGCTCCCATGATATCACTTAAATTAGGAGGCTTGAATAACCTTTTTAAGGGTGTAACTTTTGAAGATAATAATTAGTGGGGTAGGATGCACATTCTCAACACCTCGCTTTGATGAGAGTTACCTACATACTAATATTATGAAAAATGATCAAGCCCAATGTAGTTCTCCCCACCTAAGTACTGGTGCAAGTGAAAGTGAAGCTAAAATAATTATTGAATTGAGTGCTTTGAATATTATTAAGACTAAAAATCTAAGTAATTTGAGATTAGGAATGTTGTGTATGGTTGTATGAAAAAGTAGGGTAGAATAGGGATTGATAACCTTAATTGTATACAACTTATTTTGAGCTTGTATGTGTAATTTGAATATAATTTCCATATAGTGGTTAAAGGGATAAAATTTATGTATATATACTAGTTTGGTGCTTATATGGGTACTAAAAGTGGTCTAGTCTGACCCTAGGTGGTTTAAGTTTTGAAAAGATATCCATTTGTGGAAAAAAAGGGAAAGGATGATAGTTCCAAAATTGGGACACTAGCACCATGTGGCACCACTATCCCTATTATGGCACTAGTGACCAGGTGGTAGAACCTAAAGAATGAATATTTAGGATGTAAAAATGAGGGTTTAAGACTAATTTAGGGATGTCTAGGGATGCCTGTAGCCTACACGAAGGCTGGATAAGTGTGAAAATATGCCCTAAAATAGGTTTAGGGATATGCTAGGGATATGTGGTCTCAAGTAACACTCTTAGCACTCAAGTGTCATTTTTAGGTGATTACACATTCACATAGAATTTTTTTTATCAATCAATATATTTGTTTTAATTTTATGGCTATGTTGGAAGACACTTGTCTTATTAATATGCAAGGAAGTTCCATGTTGGAGGGATCAAATATTACACATAGTTTAACCCACAATGTTGGCCTCTTTTCATTCCCATATGACTCCAAATTTATTATTTTTTTAATGGAAGACCTATGTAAATTCTAAATTCATGTTGGTATGTGCTTAATATCTTTATTCATTTAATATAAATCAAGTTATTGTGTGATTTATATTAATTTATGTTTCCCTGTACTACATAACTTTTAAGAGACATTTTTTACTCGTATGTGGAGGAATCCCTCAAGGTTTACATTCACATGCCAGTAATAATTATTGTCTTTATATCAAAATCAATGTTTCTTTTCACATAATAATTATAGGTAGGGGAAGGGGACTAGTATTTAGGACCCCTGACTATTAGTAAAGGTTCCTAAAAAACTCATAAGAGCATACTAATATAGGTATAACTAGTGCGATAAATGAAAAAATAATATAATAGACTCTACATCAGATTTAAATTATCTATTAATTAATGAAATAAGAATAAAGAAGCATAAAATATAGGCTTATTTGATATAGAACATTTGATAAGATCTATACGGTTAATAAATTTAGGAAATAGAGAATAATTTCACATAGAACAAACATAAAAGATAAGGGAAACTATTTTATAATTATATATTAATCTCTATCACATGTACCTAGGGATATGATATATTGATGTATATGGGTTGATGGAGATGCTGACATGTGGCACACATTTCCTTAGTTAGTTATATGGGTACAATATATTAGGATAATAGAGTAACTTGTGGAAGTAGTACATTGGGTAATGGTCAGCCTACATTAGGATTAGGAGGTTACCCATCCATGGGTTAGATAGATGTATATATATAGGAGATGATTATCATGGTAAAGATATCAAGTAAGCATTGAGTCTTCTATTATAAGAGGATATTGGAGGTTGTCCCCTCGAAGAGACATTGTGGAGTTATTCCTTACTAAAGGAGTATTATATGGTGTTTCCCTACTTTAAGGGTATTTCTGCATATATTGAATATCAAGATCATTACAAGTGGTATCAAAGCTTTGATTTGGGCAATTTGTGGAGTGAAACCCTAGTTTTTTTTAATCATCAATAACTTTTGATTGGTTGCAAATTTTTCCACAAATTTTTTAATGGATATGGATAATAGTTAAAATAAGTCACATTAAAAAAATAGATATTTTTTGATTCATTTTGAGGGAGTTATTTCTATTTTAGGGTTTATAATAATTTCAGTATATCTTTCAAAATATAACGAATTTTTATTCTAAATTTATACTAGAGATGTAAGCAGAAATAAGAGAAGCACAGTCAAAATTTTAGAATTTTTTGAGTTGTTTTAAGTCATTTGTTGCGATTTTATGGATCAATTTTGACATTTTAGGGTTTCATGAACCTTATTTTTTTTGTGGATCATGGAGTTGCAAACATTTTTAGGGGAAGATGATATTGATGCTAGAGAATGTGGCTCCTTTTGGAGAATAATTTTACAAAAACTTTGGGCAAAGATGATTACTTCCTTTTTTGTCTAGGCCTGCACTACATTGGTTTGATCAATTGAGCTATACAGATAGGTTTTCTTCATGGAATGAAATGAAATAGATCTTTTTAGATCATTGGGATATAAAACAAGAAGTAGAAAAAGAAGAAGCAGTAGAAGAAGAAGAAGCAAAAAAAGAAGAAATAGAAGAATCAACATAAGAAGAAGAAGAAGAAGAAGAAGAAGAAGTAGAAGAAGTAATAGAAGAAGAAGAAGAAGAAGAAGAAGAATAAGAAGAAGAAGAAGAAGAATTGGATGATAAAGGTTCAAATTATTTGGCTCCAAAGAAATCTGAGTCAATTTTTCAATTTCATGGATGCATTCAAAAGAAATGGGTTATTATGTCCATAACCCTACCAGTAAGTATAACTTCATCAACATGAATGTGTCCAAGCATCTACATGTTCAAGGAAATCATATCAAAGAGGTTCAAGTATATGGTAAGAATATTTTAATGTTTGAAGATATGAAGCTCATTATGGAAAAATATGTTTTGTATTCAGATTTTTATGCTTTAGATATGGATGATATGGATATAATTCTTGGATATCCATGGTTAGAGACTTTGGGAATAATGAATATTAATATTCAAAAAAGGTTCATGAAGTTTTGGTATAGGAAAAAGAAGATCACTTTACAAGATATCATAGTGAAAAAGGCACCAATAACAATCCAGGGAGATCATGAGGATGAGATTGAAATAGGTAATGAAGATCATGATGAAGATTCAGATGATATAGATAAAGACACACTACAAATGAACACTTCATCTACTCAAGAGATAAAGAAGGAAAATGTGGAAGAGGTAGAAGCAAAGGTGGATAAGGTCAAAGTTTTGGAAAAGGTTGAGGTATATAGACACCCACATCATCATGAGAGGAAACAATCATGGAACTAGGTGAGGAAGTGTCATAATAACATTCATTTTGTCTATAAAATAAATAAATTTTTGAATCATTATGGATATGTATGGAATCCAAAGAAAAAATACTATGACACATGGAATGAATGGGGGAATCACTATGACTATGCATGGAAGAATACCTACTATGGTCATGGTTGGAATCAAAGTAGCACAGAAAAATATGGTAAATGGAATAAAAAGAGGAATAATTATGCTTGGACACCAAAGTAGTATAATTATGATCATAAACACAAACAGAGGAGCACAATGGATTTTAGACACAAGCTTGGAGAGATATTACCTACCAAGATCACATATGGATGGTTAGATGATCAAGATTGGAGACAAGTGTGCAATGATTTGAAGCACACTCATTATTTGGTTTCTTCCTATATTTCGGGGATGAAACATGTCAAAGAGGGAAGTAATGCTATGTACCTAGGGATATGATATATTGATGTATATGGGTTGATGGAGATGTTGACATGTGGCACACATCTCCTTAGTTAGTTATATGGGTACAATATATTAGGATAATAGAGTAACTTGTGTAAGTAGTACATTGGGTAATGGTCAGCCTACATTGGGATTAAGAGGTTACCCATCCATGGGTTAGATAGGTGTATATATATAGGAGATGATTATCATGGTAAAGATTTCAAGTAAGAATTGAGTCTTCTATTATAAGAGGATATTGGAGGTTGTTCCCTCAAAGAGACATTGTGGAGTTATTCCTTCCTAAAGGAGTATTATATGGTGTTTCCCTACCTTAAGGGTATTTTTGTATATATTGAATATCAAGATCATTACATCTGACTCCAAATTTATTCTTTTTTTAATGGAAGACCTATGTGTTTTATAAATTCATGTTGGTATGTGCTTAATATCTTTATGCATTTAATATAAATCAAGTCATTATGTGATTTATATTAATTTATGTTTCCCTGTACTACATAGCTTTTAAGACACATTATTTACTCGTATGTGGAGGAATCCCTCAAGGTTTACATTCACATGCCAGTAATTATTATTGTCTTTATATCAAAATCAATTTTTCCATTCACATAATAATTATAGGTAGGGGAAGGGGACTAGTATTTAGGACCTCTGACTATTAGCAGAGGTTCCTAAAAAACTCATAAGAGCATACTAATATAGGTATAACTAGTGTGATAAATGAAAAAATAATATAATAGACTATACATCAGATTTAAATTATCTATTAATTAACAAAATAAGAATAAATAAGCATAAAATATAGGCTTATTTGATATAGAACATTTGATAAGATCTATACGGTTAATAAATTTAAGAAATAGAGAATAATTTCACATAAAACAAACATAAAAGATAAGGGAAATTATTTTATAATTATATATTAATCTCTATCACATAAGAACCATTTTAATATAAAATCAAGCACTATATATAGAGTTTTACAAAACATTATCACTTCATATTCCATCTTTTCACTCCATCTATATGAAAGACTCTTCACATTATGAAGCCTATTACTATGCTTATAAGGGTTGAGTACATAAAAAAAGATATACAAGAGACAAAATAATGCAAGTTGTACACATGTCCATCAATTAAACTTTGTGATTTTGGTAGCCCTATTCTTCTCCCAAAAATATTTTGGACTTAATTAATGGTCTCATCCTAAGATAAAGTTGTAATAAAGGTATCCTGAGATGAAGCTTGAAAACTTTTACTTTTTTGAAGAACTGAACTAGAAAAAAGAGTTATGGTTATCGATTCAGGTGTATTTGACTAGTTTTCACCTTTTTCACACTACTTATCCACCCTTATTTGGGTTTCAACTAAATAACATACTAGCTTACCACCATTTTAGGTTTTAAATAAACTAGCTTAACTAGGTGGCCACCCTTTATGGGTTTTCAACTAACCTAGCCCCACTCCTAATGCTTAAGTCCATCCTAATAGAGTGTACATTTTTTTTGAAAATTACAAAATTCAAATGGTGTGTAGTACATTCTAAGAAGGTGGTGGCATGGTCTAATTTGGATACAAAGATGATTGTTGTGATGTTGACTCTACTCAAGGTTCAAAAGAAGAAATTGAGAATGAGACTACATAATCTATTGGAGGAGGTTGTAGTTGGTGTTAGATCACTAGCTAAGAAATTTTAGTAGTCTTCTTCTATTGGAGCACCTATTGGAATTTTTGAGAAGGAATGAATTGAGGTTCATCAACAAGTTTTTCAATCGAGTGATCAAGTTGGGCAAATCTTGCTTAAATTTTTTCCAATCAGTAAGCTATTCTCACACCATAGAGTAGGACTTGAGACACCATCATATATATATATATATATATATATTATATTGAAATATCAATTACAAAATATATAAATTTGAGATGTAGAAATAGTTATAAAAGTCTCAAAAAACAACTAGTTATGGAGGCATCCCCCCCAAAAGTTTAAAAAATACTAATCGATAAGATAATATAGAAAAATGGACCCAAGTAGGCAACCTAGTAAACATAAAAAATCATAGGGAACCATCACACAACCTCCACCTAAATAAAAAGGTGGAATATTAATAATCAAATACATAGGTTAATATTCAGGTGCCCTCTAAGAAGCAGTGCAATCCATCTCACTATCCTCATCTGAATCTAGGCTAACAAGTCCCTCAGTAATGCTTTTATTCAACTCAGGTCCCAACTGATTCAATCTCATAGATGATGGTGGAGTGTATCCATCAACTTTTTTAAGTAGAGATCTCATATTATTTGATTTAACATATTTAATAACCTCATCCACATCAACAGACCCTCCCCTGTCAATGAGTTTCTCTAATTTCTTCATGAAGACATTAACATTGTCTTCAATCAATTTATAGACTGCCCTCTGCTCATCATCATCTTGTACCATGGGAATGAAGTTTGGGTTAGAAAAAGTTTGTAGATCATTTTTATCATAAGAACTAGGTTAAGATCCAAGTTGAGAGGAACCATAGAATCCTTAGCTTCCTTAATGAGACAACTGTCAAGACCATCATTTTGAACATCTTGCGTAATGGCCATAAGCCAACTATTTACACCATTTTTATCTGAATCTAAGGAGTTCACCCAATCCTACTCTAGATTATCTACTTGATCAAATTAGGACTCTTTTATGCAGTCCCATTCATGCTCAATTATTTTAACCTCTATAGCTGAGTATTGAGAAATTACCCAATCAGGGTGTGGAATCAACTTAGGATATCCACCTAAATCAATCAAGTAATTTAAAGTGATTTTGAGCATTCCATATCTCAGAAACCATTCCAATTATGCTTGAGGTACCTTTAGTTGAGGAAATATCTACAAGGAAACAAGATGAAGGATGAATTTAATAGAGAAGTCAGTAATCACCCTAACCTTATGTTGAAATACCTCTAAGTTCCTTTACTTCTATAAAAACCATAAGATCTTAGTTAAAAAAAAGATAAAATTTATGAAAGAAGGGGTGAATTTTGACTTTAGGATAAATATACCCAAAATAAATGTTTAAACATCTAATTTCATAGTCAAAAATAATATTACATTGCTTAAGACAACATTTCCAAAGGTTAGAAGCATAAGGACACAAAAAGAAAATCTGTTCAATAGTTTCAACATCACTATATAAGGAATAAAAAAGTTGGCCAAATCCAATTTTACTCAAAACAAAGCCAACAACAAGCTTATTATAAATCAAAACCACCAAAAGAATGAAATTTTAGTATCAAAATAAGAGGCCCATATCACATCAAATCTAAAGGACCAAGAATGTAGAGGATCACAAGTGTAAAATGATGAAACTTGTCTACCAACTATGATATAAACCTTTGAATAGATCAGATTTTTCCCTGCAGGCTATAGAGTTATTTTAGATTGGAAAGTGGAGGCATTTATATGATGGCCTTAACCTTAGTAGGATCCACTTCAATCCATTTTTTTATACAATGAATCCTAAAAATTTGGCTAAAGTAATGCCAAAAATGCACTTCTTACGATTGAGACAAACTTTGTATTCTTGAAGTCTCTCAAAGATTCTTTGTATAATGTCAGGATGTCTAGCACGAGTTCATGATTTTGATAGAATATCATCAACATAATCCTTAGCTATATCATGAATCATTTCATGGAAAATGATAGTCATGGCATTTTGATAAGTGGCACCAATGTTCTTCAAGCTGAAAGGTATGACTTGGTAACATAATGTTTTCCATGGTGTGGTGAGAATAGTTTTGTGCTGGTCCTCTAGGCTATCTTGATCTAGTTTTACCCAAATAATCCATCCATGAGGGATAACATCTTATACCCTATATTTGAGAAAAAATCATGTTAATTTTGGGTATAAGGAAATCATATTTAGTACAGGCTTTGTTGATATCTAAAAAATCTATACAAATGCATATGCCCTTTAGTTTTTTGCTCACTGAGACTATATTTGATATTGATTCAGAATAGTTTGGTGGTATTATGAAGCTAGATCCCAATAAATTTTCTAGATCCTTATTCACTAACATATCAATGTGTGGGTAATTTTTTCTTGACTCTATGTGATAATGTAGCAGATAAAAATGTATCAATAAAAAATGTAGCACTAAAAATGTAGTATGAAAAAAACATCATGAGGATAAAACATGGTGAGGAAAAATGTAGTGGTATTGGTAATGTCACAAAAATGTCATGAGGAGCATAATTGGGACATTTTAGGGATTATCACATTGTTTATTTGTTGTCTAGTTCATTTTGGTGATAGTAGTTAACATTTCATGGTGGAAAAGTAATGGACCAAATTTACAAGAAAAATAACATAAGAAAATGTGATTTCATGAGTTTGGACCTTTACTTGAAAGTTGTGTCATCTTATTTATGAGTGCAACCTTTAGTATGTTTTATTCCTATGATGTTTTGTCCTCGGTACATTTTTTACTTTGACCCTACCTTGATTTTGATTGTTCTTGTTATACTATTGACTGTGTTTGGGAAATGGGTCTTTATAGATGACCATATCTTGATTGGTGTTCTGTGTAGCTTATTTCACTTCAATTTCTCCACTTTTAATTAGGTACTCAATAAGATGCATAATTATGCATCAATAAACAACATGACCTATATCAAAATGAAAATTACAAAACTCATGTTCTTGATACTAGTCAGGTTTGGGTTAATATTCAAGAAATAATTTTGGTATAGGCCATATGATCAAATTGGTTACCACTAGATTTTAGAATACTACCTCAATAGGTTCTCCCAAGTTTTTGAACGGTTTATATTTGTTGAACCCTATATATGGAGGTGTTATTTTCAATGTGGTTAGTGAATTGGGTTGTACATTTAGATCCGATAGAGCTTATACTATTTGCACATGGCATGATTATGTTACTCCATTACCCACCATATTTTTGTTCTTATTAAAAACCTTAGGTTTCTCTATATTAGTAGCTTGAATAGGTGGTTGAGTTTGATTATATGTTTGAACTTGAGAATATATTTTCATAAGGCCTTTGGTTTTAAATGCGTTCTTGATCTACACACCTTTCTTAATAATTTATTTGAATGTGTTGGCACAAGTGAGTCTTAGATTGTGAGCTACCTTAGGGTGCATATTTTGTGTAAAGATATCAGATAACTACTTATCTGGTAAATTATGTTTAAAGTGACCATCTAGTGCTCTCCACCATTTTAGGTATGATGAAAAGCTCTCTCCATCTTGTTGTTTTACTTTGCATAAGTTAACCATTGTCAACTCATGCTTAATGTTATAATAGAAATGGTTGATAATTTTTTTGATAGATCATTCCAATCTGTCACAAATCCCATAGGCAATTTGAGGAGCCAATCTAAAGATTGCCAAACTAAAATACATGGAAATAAGTAGAGAAAATAAACACTATTGTAGGCTACCTCTTATAATGACATGAAAAAGGTTTGAATGTATTCTCTAGGGTCATACTACCCTTTGTATTTATCAAAATTTGGTGCCTTAAAATGAGGTAGGAAGGGTAATTGAAGAATGTTTAAGTTAATTAGATAAGGACATCTCATTAAACTTGTATTTATTATTTTGGTTCCCTATATCCAACCTTGAGACTATTTCTTTCATCAAATTGCACTCTTGCATGTTCAGTGAATTTGTTGGTGGAATATAATTTTGCTAGGTAGGAATGTACCCCCTGTGTGTTCCTATTAGGGATATGAACCCTTTGTCTATAATTTTGTTTTTGGTTTAACTTTGGATGTGAATAGGTCTATCATTGTTAGTTCAAAGGGATTTTTTTACCCTACCTTGATTCTGATTATTCCTTTACTACTATTGACTCTAACTAGTTTAGCATCTAGATGTACTAAAAGTTGATGCATAACCAAGGTAGGGTCTATACCTAGCATGTTTGAGAAATACCATGTGAATATGTCAATAAAATACATTAGAATAGTGATAATATAGTCACATTCTTCATCGATGAAGGATGCTCCTAGATAAACAATCTTGGGATCTTCATAGGTTCTCAAGTTTACTTTAGTTATATTCTCTACAAAAAGTGTGGAACCATCTTTTAAAATAGTGGGTAGTGTTTGATATGAATCCTTTTCTTGATTCATTTGTTGTGACTACAAAATATCATCATAATGAGAGGATATAATTCTTCCAATTTTGATAAAGGACAATTGACAAATTTCTCTAGAAAGTTGAGAGCAAAACTCTCAAAGGATTTATGTTGTTCAGAAGTGATACTAGCACTAGCTGTAGAGCTTGAAATTGGTAGACACTATGCTTCTTGTTGAGATGAGAAAACTTCCCCATCCAAGAGCTCCTAAAATATGTTTTCAATCAAGGGATTGTATTTTTTTTACTATTTCCCTGATCAACAAGCACCTCAAAGATGTTTTCACCTAAATATATCGATGTTTTATCTTTTATATAACCAAGAAATTTTTCCTATTCTCTAAAGTAGGTGGTAGGGTCCAATGAGAAGTTGAAGCTTTGTTTGTGATTACCAAAAGGTAATCTATCTCTAAGGCCCCATATACTCAATAGTAGACTCCTCATTATAAAACTCGTCTATGGGTATAACATAATTTTTATAGTCCCAATCTACAAGGTCAAGATGATAAAGGGAAAGTGAAATATGGGATATGATAGTCATAATAGAATTAGAATCAAATAAATTAGTGTAGGATAGCTCATTGTAATTATTATAATGGGATGTTGTGTCATTGCTGAGAGTTTCTACATCAGCCAATAAAGAGGAACCACTATCAGAATATATGAGGTCACCCCTAGGTAGTATAAATCCAATACCTTGATTCATAGTAGGTTAATCGATGGATAGAGGTTCCATAATACCTTGATCACATGGCCCTAGGCCTTTAATTATATAATCCAAATTATCCATAATTTAATTAGGGATAGGGTACTTAGGATTCTAAAAATGATTGGTGAAGCCATCAGTATACAACCAATTTACTTCAATAAAGGCTTTCTAATCCTGATTTGGTGAAGTGATTGGTACAAATACCATTGGCTATTTTTGTGTGTTCTTTTTCCAAATCATGTTGGACCTATAAGGATTTTTAGAAGGTTTGGGTTTGCCATAGGATTTGGGAGATTTGGGAAAATTTTCACTATGAAAGGCATCTTTCAAATGGTACATGGAAATGCCAACATCTTTAATATTAAGTTGTTTTACAAAGGCTATGGGACATAGATCAGATGAAGTAGAAACAAGATCACTAGGGTTGATATAATTAGATTTGGGTGGTTCATAAACTATTGCATTGTTCTTCTTGGCTACAAATTTAGAACCAGGGAAATAGTTATGATTTCTATATTCAACCTCTAAATGTTTGCAATATTGGTATGGCTGCAGATCAACATAAATGGTGAGCTCAATTCCTAAATGGGGGAACTTGAGGCATTGACACAAGGTGTAAGGGATGGCTCATACTTCATGGATCTAAGGATGACCAAGAATCACATTATAAGTTAATTCAATTTCCATAACATGGCATAGGGTATCATGGTTTATAGTCCCAACAATGATTGGTAAGCAAATAGTCCATGAAGACTCTCTTTTGACATTATCACATGTTTTGATCATGATTGTTTTAGGATGTATGTCCTTTGTTTTATATCCCAACTACTATATCAACTTTAGTGATACTATATTTATCCTTAAACCATTATCTATAAGAACTCACTTGATATTATGGTGAGTGATAATGACCTCAATATATAGGGGTTATTATGGATAAGACCAAGGGAATACATATCTCATTGATCAAAGGTAAGTTGATGGATCAGAGATAGATGCCCCACAATTTTTTGGAGTTAGGCAAGGTTAATGTCTTGAGTAATAGTGTACTATTGAAGGAAGTCCTTTAGTATGGTCCTATGAACTTTTGATGTATGTAAGAGATAGAGGATATTAATTTATGCATAAGTGTTACTTAGTTGGTCATGAGTACTATATGGATTTTCAAAGAAAGGACAAGAGGGTTTGGCCTTGGTTGATACAATATTTAGTTTAGGATTGAGAGGTACAGGGTTCAAATTTGGTTTGGTGTTAGAAGAAGGTAAAGGGCCTTGAAGGGTAACTTGTAAGCATATAGTTACGATTACATAATTTTGATTTGGTAAGGAGTCATTATAATTATAATTATTAGAAGGCACATGGTTCAAATTTGGCTCAATAGTGGAAGAAGATGAAGGGCCTTAAATAGTAACTCGTGAGAATTTAGTTTTAATTACATAATTTTGAGTTGATAAGGAATCATTATAATTAGAAGAATGGGGTGGTGGTATAGAAATAATAACCTATGAACATTGAGGCATAATGGGATTTCTTGAACCTAGTGTGACATTAATTAAATAAGAGGGTATAAACCCTAAAATAAAGGGACCAATGCTTTGAAAAGCATTGGATGGTTCATAAGTTTTGATTATAATGGTGGCAATGTGATTACTAAAAATATGCCCCACAATGTTATTATAATCATACAACATAGTGTTGTAGCCTAGGTTTTTAACTTAGGTATTATGATCTTGATTATGATTATGCTATTTTAGTTTTTGACTTTGTCCTTACTAACATTGGCTGTGACCTTGATTCTAATTATTCCTTTATTAATATTGATTGTGTTTGGGAAATGGGTCTTTATAGATGCCTATATATTGATTGGTGTTATGTATAGCTTATTTCACTTCAATTTCTCCACTTTTAATTAGGTCCTCAATAAGATGAATAATTATACACATTGATAAACAACACCACTGATAACACAATGAAAATTTCAAAACTCATCTTCTTGATAATAGTCAGGTTTGGGTTGATCTTCAGGAAATAGTTTTGGTATAGGGCATATGATAAAATTAGATGCCACTAGCTTTTGGAATAATACCTCAATAGGTTCTCTTAGTTTGCTGAATGGTCTATATTTGTTGAACCCTCTACATGGAGGTGTTCATTTTAAAGAGGTTAGTGGATTGGGTTGTACATTTAGATCTGGTGGAGCCTACACTGTTTGCACATGGCATGATTTTGTTACTCCATTACCCACCATGTTTTTATTATTATTAAAAACCTTAGGTTTCTCTATAGTAGTAGCTTGAACAGGTGGTTGAGTTTGATTAGATGTTTGACCTTAAGAATAGATTTTCACAAGGCCTTTAGTTATAAATGAGTTCTCAATCTGCATTCCTTTCTCAATAATTTCCTTGGTGTTCACACAAGTGAGTCTTAGATTGTGAACTACCTTAGGGTGCAAATTTTGTGCAAAGATATCAGATAACTACTTATCTAGTAAATTGTGTTTAAAGTGACCATTTATTGCTCTCCACCATTTTAGGTATGCTATGAATCTCTCTCCATCTCGTTGTCTTGATTTTCATAAGTCAACTATTATCAACTCATACTCAATGTTATAATAGAAATAGTTGAATTTTTTTTTGATAGATCATTCCAATTTGTCACCGATCCCTTAGGTAATTTGAGGAGCCAATCTAAAGCTTGTCCATATAAACTTCATATAAATAATTAGAGAAAATAAACACTATTATAGGCTACCTCTTATCACAACATGAAAAAGGCTTGAATGTGTTCTCTAGGGTCACACTTCCTTTTGTATTTATAAAAATTTGGTTCCTAAAAATGAGGTGGAAAGGATACTTGAAGAATTATTAAGTCAAATAGATAAGGACATATCTCATTAAACTTGTATTTCTTATTTTGGTTGCATGTCTCCAACCTTTAGATAAGTTCTTTCATCGAATTCCACTCTTACATGTTTAGTGAATTTATTGGTGGAATATAATTTTGATGGGTAGGAATGTACCCCCTTACATGGTCCTATTAGGGATATAAAACCTTTGTCTATAATTTTTGTTCTGGTTTACCTTTGGATGTGAATAGGTCTATTGTTATTAGTTCAAACAATTTTTTTGTGGATTCTTAGTTGTTTGATTCTGATTCCTAAGTACTTGTTGATGTGAGCTATAATAAATTTGATGGTTTTAGGGTACTTGTTTTTGGTTTACCAATGGGAATTAACATTCCTAGTTCACAAGGGGAACTTATTGTGTTTGATAATAACTTTCTAAATTATTTTTAAAAATACCCCCAACCTGTGATTGTGATGGGTCTTAAATATTGTGTTGTTGTGAATGGGAAAAAATATGCTGATGGTTGTTAAGCATAGGATATACTGAGAGGAGGGGTGAATCAATATATCATATATATTATAAAACTTTCCTTTAACCAAATTTCACTTAATCAAACATTCAAGGTATGCAATAAAAATAAAAAAATAAACACCACACAAGATAGAGAGAGACACCAGATATAACGTGGAAACCCAATGTGGGAAAAACCATAGAGAACAATCTCAAGTATATGAATGAGCACAAACCCAAACAATATTCACAAGCCAAGCTTGCAGGAGCACCATACCCATTTTACAAGCACCACCCCAGATACTATTCATGAGCACCAACCCACAGAAGCACCACACCCCTTTGCCAAGCACCAACCCAGTTACTATTCATGAGCACCAACCCATAGGAGCACCAACCCCTTTATCGAGCACCAACCCAACAACAATTCATGAGCACCAACCCATAGGAGAACCAACCCCTTTGTGTATACCACACACCTATCTCTCAGTGTTGCTATCTCAACAAATGATAGATCAATACAACATCTCTTTCCTCTCTCTCACCTTTGCTCTTCTAAGCTAGATATAACAAATACAAATCATATTCATCTTTCACAATTGCTCTTCTAAGATAGATATTACAATATCAAATCAACCTCTATCTCTCATATTTATAAATGGTTTCTCAAGCCTTTATTTATAGCTTTCCAAATGACCTTTGGCCTTCCCCCTTTGTGACCCTTCAATCCTCATGGAAAATGGCGCCAATATTGGATGACCCTTCATATTCAAGCCTTTGAAAAGTCATGTGGTGACCCTTCATGACCAAAAATGTCCTTCCCACTTTTGTCCTTATCTTTGGTGACTTTTCATATTCCTCAAAGTGTCCCTTCATGAGAAATTGCACCCTTACTCTTTTGTCTTCACTTGGTGACTCTTGGTATTCCCCAAGATGACTCTTCATGGGAAGATGCGTCTCATCCTTATTTTGTCTTTACCCTGTGGCTCTTCAACTTCTCCATGGGCCCTTCTTTTGTCTCATATGCAACCAAAAATATATTCATTAATATTAAATAAATATTAACTCATATTAGCCAAGATATATTTATTACAAACAACATTAAATGCAATGGGGCCTTTATCACCAATAATGCTAAACCTTTGATATCAATGACAATATTTCCAACAATCTCCCCCTTTGTCATTGATGGCAACCTCAATCCTAAAACTACCACATCCTGTCACCTACACATACTATCATCTAAAAACATACAGTAACTCCCCCTTATTGTAGCAACTTGTACCTATTCCTTGTACCTATTTTTTGCACCTATACTTGTACCTATTATTCTCCCCCTTTGACATTAATGACAAAGGGCCTACCTAGAGCTAACACTTATCTCCCCCTAACTTGATGCTAAACATCAATGGTAGGAAGTAATAGAAATTACTCCCAACTCCTCTCGCTGATCTTTGAATGTATCCTTTGATTATGCCTTTGAGAAGATATCTGACAATACATACACATTGTTCCATGTCCTTTAACATCTGCAATCAACTCATTTAAATCTTTTCTTCTAATCTCAAAACCTTCTTTATGAAACTTTAATATATATCCTTGATCACATATTTGAATAACACTCAATAGATTATGCTTAAGACCTTTTACATATAAAACATTCTTAGTCTTAGTTCTACCATAATCCAAACTCAAAGTACCTTTTCTGGCTATCTTGGCAGTGGTTTTATCTCTAAATCTCACTATACCACCATTGATCTTCTTTAGAGATATGAATTTACTTTTATCTCCTATCATATGCCTCGAACATTTGCTATCAATTAACCATGGCTGATCTTTACCTCTTACATGCAGAGCTGTATGAACCATCATAGAATCTTCATGTTATTTCTTTTGCCATGAACATGTCTGAACCTTCTCCCTGATGAATGGAGCTTTGAGATTCTAATCCTTCTTCTTGATGAATGGAGCTTTGAAGCTCTGATCCTTCTTGACTAAATCAAACATGCTTCTACAATACCAAGCTATGTGTTCAAAGTTGTTGCACTTGTAACATACTATGGTCTCTTCATCAAAGCTTGATAGAGGAGCAAAAGAGTTGTGGCTTCTGCTTGACTCTACTTGACTTTCCTTTTCCTTATTTCTGAAATTGTTAGCTCTTTTTCTACATTCTAATTTCTTGTGACCATATCCATTACAATAAAAAAAATAGCCATAAAAATAAGACCTGTCTGTATATCTCTGACCTGATTGCCTTTTGTAGCTTTGTTCCTTCTAGCCTTCTCTATTTGGAATGTCCTCTATATTCTTCACTTCTCCCCTTTTTGTTTCCTCTTGTGTAAGAGCTTCAACATAGCTCTTTTTCTTTTCAAAACTGATCCCTGTCTTATCTAAATATTATTTTTGACTTTCTAATATATTATTCAGCATGTTAGTGCTATCTTCAAATTTTGAATCACTGACTATTTTATCACTGACTACTTTCTTAATATCTTCTTTTAAAGAGGAAATTTCAATAACATACCTTTGACATTATTTTCTTGTTATTTCCAACTCTGCTGTGAGGTCTTCTTCATTCTTCTTGGCTTCTTCAAAGTGTGCTTGTAGATATTCAATCATTTCCTTTAACTCTTGTTCATTTTTCTCGATCTGGCACTTTAATATTTGATTCTTCTTTTGAACAACTTCTAACTCTTCTAAGGCACAAATGAGCTCTCCTTCCATATTCACTTTAGCTTCTTCATCTTCTTCTTCTTGATCACCTTCATGTATGGCCATGAATAGAATCTCTTCTTCTTCTGAATCACTGACTCCACTATCTTCACCTGAGTTAGGATCCTTAGAATATAGGCTCTTCTTCTTTAATCCCTTCTTAGATTTGCCTTTGAAATTCTTCTTGTATGTAGGCTTTTATTTTTCATCATCGTTAACCTTATTTGGGCATCTAGCTGAAAAATGTCCAATCTTTCCACAATTAAAACATTTAAAAAGTAATTTTCCTTGATATTTATCTGTTCCTCTTTTCAGCTTGTAAATGAAAAGTGCTCCATTGTCATCTTCATCATCACTGGAACTATCACTTGATTTTTGAATCTTAACTTTCTCCTTCTTTGATGTCTTGAAAGCCGCTTCTCTCTTTGAGGGTTTATCTTATTTTGTCTGCATCTCATATGTCGTGAGAATACCATGAAGCTCATCCATCTTTAGCTTGGCTAAATTCTTCATCTCCTCGATTGCCAAAACCTTTGCATCATATCTAATTGGTAGAGATCTCAAAACCTTTTGTACCACCGTTGACTCATCCAATGTTTCTCCAAGACCTTAAATCTAATTTACGATTTAATCAACTCGCAATAGATAACTTGCTATATCTTCTTCTTCTTCCATCTTCAAACTTTCAAGCTACCTTCTAAAAGTTTGCAACTTATCTTGCTAAACCTTTCCATCACCTTTGTAAATATTCTCAAGTTTTACCCAAGTTTCATGAGTAGTTTTACATTGCATAACTTTAACAAATTTAGATTCACATAAACCACATAAAATAGCATTTAAAGATTTAGCATTACATTATCTTGCCTTCTTTTCTACTAGAATAATTGTAAATGTCTATGGCTCTTCATATTCCTCCACCACTGCTTTCCATATGTCGAATCCAAGGGCCATCAAATAAACTTTCATTCTCATGCTCCAAAAAGCATAATTTTTTCCATCAAACAAAGGTGCCTTATTTTTAGAAAATCCTTCCTGTGATCCAACCATCGTGCTTTCCTGATCTACCTTCAAGCTATAAAACTTTTCAAAAAGGAACCTGCTCTGATACCAATTATTAAGCATGGGATATACTGAGAGGGGGGTGAATCAGTATATCATATATCTTATAAAACTTTCCTTTAACTAAATTTCACTTAATCAAACATTCAAGATATGTAATGAAACTCAAATAATAAACACCACACAAGATAGAGAGAGACATCAGATATAATGTGGAAACCCAATGTGGGAAAAACCATAGAGAACAATCTCAAGTATATGAATGAGCACAAAACCAAACAATATTCACAAACCAAGCTTGCAAGAGCACCATACCCCTTTATCGAGCACCACCCTAGCTACTATTCATGAGCACCAACCCATAGGAGCACCACACCCCTTTGCTGAGCACCAACCTAGCTACTATTCATGAGCATTAACTCATAGGAGCACCAACCCCTTTGCCGAGCACCAACCCAACAATAATTTGTGAGCACCAACCCATAGGATCACCAACCCCTTTGTGTATACCACACACTTATCTCTCAATGTTGCTATCTCAACAAATGATAGATCAATACAACATCTCTTTCCTCTCTCTCACCTTTGCTCTTCTAAGCTAGATATAACAAATACAAATCATATTCATCTTTCACAATTGCTCTTCTAAGCTAGATATTACAATATCAAATCAACCTCTATCTCTCATATTTACAAATGGCTTCTCAAGCCTTTATTTATAGCTTTCCAAATGACCTTTTGCCTTCCCCCTTTATGATCCTTCAATCCTCATGGAAAATGGCACCAATCTTGGATGACCCTTCATATTCAAGCCTTTGAAAAGTCATGTGGTGACCCTTCATGACCAAAAACGTCCTTCCCACTTTTGTCCTTATCTTTGGTGACTTTTCATATTCCTCAAAGTGTCCCTTCATGAGAAATTGCGCCCTTACTCTTTTGTCTTCACTTGGTGACTCTTGGTATTCCCCAAGATGACTCTTCATGGGAAAATGCATCCCATCCTTCTTTTGTCTTTACCCCATGGCTCTTCGACTTCTCCATGGGCTCTTCTTTTGTCTCATATGCAACCAAAAATATATTCATTAATATTAAATAAATATTAACTCATATTAGCCAAGATATATTTTTTACAAACAACATTAAATGCAATGGGGCCTTTATCACCAATAATGCTAAACCGTTGACATCAATGACAATATTTCCAACAATGGTTAAATAAACTATGATCCGTATTAAGTGTAACTTGTTGTAAAGTATCTATAGGTTTATTCTATTCAAGAGAAGCCATAAGGTTTGCATTAGATGTTGGATCAACTAATACTTATTACATATGGTCTAAAATTTGTTCTTGCTCCCTAAAAGTAATATCATTAATGAAAGTCATAGTAAAGAAGCTGTTAGGTATGTGATGAGGTAGTTAGCATACCATTTACTAATTTATTGGATCTTGATATTAAGATCTAGATCAGTTGGGGATGACTCTACAAGTGGTTCTTTTCCCTTGCTATCAGAAGCAATGTTAGATTTTGTAAAATGAGTAAGAGGTTTCTCTAGCTATTACTCCTCTAATCAAACAAGTATATGTAATTTTTTCATTGGGAAATTAGGTGGTAGTCGAGTTATTGATTCTATTAACCTAAGGAGAGATTCATCTTTATCCTCTATACGTTATTGTTTAAAATAACCATGATCATATCCTACCATCATTGGGATATTGTCAAATATGATGGAGTTTTCTTCTCCATCATAATAATGTTCTTCCTTATAACTAGGGCTATAAGAGACCCCACTATGAGTATACCTTTGCATGTTTGAATATGGTTTTTATATGTTTGTGAAATGTTTTGGATTTTAGTTTTACAAACTTTTAAAAGATATTTCTATAATTTTTGATCACATAAACACAAGATAAATTTGGATAAATAATTAGAAAGGAATGGCATGATGCCACATAATTAGAATAAATAAGTTGTGAGGATACTCGACCTTGGTTGGTTGAAATTACCAATTTAGAAGAGGGTAGAACAACCTTGGAGCTTAGGGTGTAGGATAGTATAAGAGAACCTAAGTTCAAATTATGTTAATACCTTAAAAAGTTGAGTGTGACTGTGGTGGGTTATGATCAGAAAAAATTAGAAGAATTTTTAGATTAATAATATTAAGATGCAAACTAAAAAAATTAGGATGTGAATTAACACAAAAAAAAAAAAAGTATAAAACCCAAAACAAATGGGTATCATAATGGCACACCATAGAAAATAAAGTTGAAATGGTCAAGGAACTTATAGTGTGAGTGAATGAAGAATGACCTAAGCTAAAATAATAATAAAATTAGAAACATCTAAACAATAATCTTCAATCTAAATAGAAAATTTCATCCAAGTTATTCAAACCAAGCAAAAAAGGTGAACCACCCAAACCCATGTTGTAGGCAAGACTTAGGAATATACCAATCAGATTTTGGATTAGAACTTTAGAAAGGTGAAAAATTCAATTTTGGGGTAAAAGGACTTAAGATTTTACAAGTGATGAATAGTTTAGACTCAAATGAACAATGTAACAATGCTTTTTGTAAATACAAACATAAATGATTTGATTTGTTTTTGAATAAGGCTAAAATGTTTTGAATTGATTTGAGGAGTGTAATACATCTTTGTTCAAAAGAAATGGTGTCTAAAAAGTGTTTAGGTTTTGGACATGTTTTAGTACACATACACAAATAGTTTTTAGACTCAAAAAATAATGCCAGTAAACAAAAATAAGAAAAAAATTGAAGTGTACATCCTATCTTAGAAAATGACAAGGTTATTTCATACTCTTGGATTTTGTCGATATACCCATTCTTGAGAGGAAATAAGTTGTTAGTCTAATAAATTTAGATGCACATGAAAAGCAGGGTTTTTAGGAACCCTCTTCTCTCAAGAGATCAAAAGGTGACATGGAACTTTGGGATACTCACCCTTCACCAATAGTACTCCACAATAAAAAAGTTTTATTAAAAAACTATAATTTTTACATGTTCTAAATGGTCCCATATGTGTGATTAACATTATGTCACAAAATGTCATTTGGATCCAAGATAATTGGTTTATTGTAAAGAGGTCTTATCATTTTACAACCACTACATCGATCAATTTCTTAGTGTAGTGCAATGTTAAGATTTGGCCATTGTTTTGAGGGTAGTAGTCACTAACAGAGGTAGTTTAACAACTCTAAATATTGTCCCAATGATTCACCAGATCAATTTGTATACCCTACCATGGAATGGGATTTAAATGATGCTAGGAGATGAATTCTTGGGTCAATGCTTCCATAAATAAATTATGGGGAGGAGGTAAATCATATCCACAAGCCAATATGCAATAAATAAAAATATAAAATGACTTTAAGGGTTAGTTTTGGATCACCCATGTCACTTGAATATTTGGGAGTGCCTTTGTGACATTCCTTTTATGTTTGGACTAAGTGATAAAATCAATAATCAAAGCACTTTGGATTACACAATTTCCTTAAATGGGATGGGGGGAGAGCATAAACTCTAAGCTTGTATTACACAAATAAAAATTAAGTCAAAAAAATATGAAACTACTTTAACCAACAAACAAATACAAAAAAGGAAAAAACTTTGAAGAGTCTTAAGCTATGATGATTATTTGTTTTAAGCCCAAATTCAAATGTGATTTAAATTTTCCTTTGTTGTTGTAAAAAGTAAACTAGTGAAGTGTCTTAATCCTAAAAAATAGAGTGTTATTATTCCAAAAAGGGGGTAGGATATCAAAAATAAATTAAAAATTATTGTTTTAACTCTCTATATTTGTAACATAGGGTGATCTCATCATTTTGTAGAGTGATCTCACCATTTCATAGGTTGACCTTGTTGTTGACAGAGTGATCCTACCATTCTACAAGGTGATATCACCATTCATCAGAGTGATGCTTCTATAAATTTAGTTAAAAAAGGATCTTGCTGATGATCAGATGACCCCACTATTTCATAGGTCAATATCACTAATAAGAATGTTAATTTCATTAATCTATAAAAACACACACAAAACATAAAAATCATAACAATCAATCTTGTCATTTGCATGCGTTATCTTGCTACTACTTAGGGTGATCTCATTGTTAGACCAAAAGATAATAAACATGAAAATTAGAAGAAAAAGAGAGCAAAATAGCCTCAATATAGGGTCTGAGTGCATAATTAGAAGGATAAAATAGTATATGAGATGTGTGATCACACTATGCATTCCAAAATGTATAATAAGATTATGAAGTAAGTTATTCCATGCATTAGGAGATAAAATCAATAAAAATCATAGAGAACCCAATGTGTTAAGCCTACTCCCTCGAAGGCTGGTGTTAATGAAATCAAGAAACTAATTACAAAAGTAACTCAAACAATACCTTCCAAGTAGTGGATCTCCTTCAAAAATGGTCAATAAGTGTGCTTATACCTAGATTTGGTGCTCCAAGTCTTCATTAATGCGGTATAGTGTGCATCTCTATCATCTCTTAGGTCATTAATGGATTTGGATCCTAGATTTATCGATTTAGGGGAATGAGTGAAGCTTCTCTATTAGTATTTATAAATAATAACTTTACACAATTAAATCTTGTTTGAAGCTATTTATTCATGATAACATTACACAATTCAAGCTTATTTGAATTTATTTCTACATAATAACATTACACAATTCAAGCTTAAAATTTATGTCTATGGCTCACTTATTTGTAGCTTTTTTGAGATGTTTAGAATTAACCATAACCATCCATCTTGAGATCAAGATGTGTGGTCATAAATTGATTCAATTTTGGGAGGACAAGAAATAAATATGGTCATCAATATTTGGAAGAATGGAGTATCAATAAGACATGGGTAGCTTTAATCTAGATATTTACCTCCATTAATGCTTTGTGGATGACACACTTGTGATTATGTGATGGGTAATGCCAATTTGAATAATGAATTTACAATAAATAGATATTCAACAACTTTCATGGATTTTCCACTCAAGCTCATAATTAGGTTTTTATTTGCTTAAATGATTTTAATTAGTTTCCTACAATTCTCTAGAAATTGGTTGCATGTTTAATGAAAATGGTCAAAAAATGTTAATTTACTTGGCTGTAATTTGACTAGAGTATAATCAGAAGAATATGTTAGTTGCATATAGGGTAATACCCCAATTAGGGTATTATAGATGTAAATTAACACATGCACATGATGTGTATGGCTGAACTAGAAGGTTTAGTAGTCCATGATGTCATTTTATTATGTCAAAATTTGAATAGAAGTGAATTAAGAAAAGATAATGATTGTGTAAAATGCATTACCCCAATCAGGGATCAATGAATGAGAATAGAGACTTGCACATGATGTGTGTGGATGATTTAGAGCATTTAAGTGATTTTGGTCTGGATTATGAGTTTTTGTAGAATGTCATTCATATTTACAATTTTAACACAACATTGATAAGAATTAGATGTCTACAACATGTCCCCATGTCCCTTGCATTGTGGCCCTTTGGCCAATTTTACATGCCTCATGTGTGTTATATGTATGATTTCTTGTATGTGTCATGGCCATGACACTTAACTCTTACTTGTTACACACTCTAGTTTTAGATACCATGAGGGAACTCATGTATCTCCCCTTCCTAATTGGTTTCCGTGATGGACATTATGCCCCATCCCCCTAGATAGATACTCAATTATTACTCATATTTATTGTTACATATATTGTTATATGTATCTTTACATGTTTGTGAATGCTAGACATAACATACATAATAAAATTAAAAACTCATGCTCAAATTATTTTACATTTTGATGTTGTGCATTCAAATTGTATTAGATTATTACGTAGATTTCATAATATACCTGAGTGGCTATAGAGCTAACATTCCAAGTTAGACATTTATAGTTATATCATGAAGTTTTAGTTTCAGATGCATCTACTACACATGGGTAGGAAGTGGTGGAGTTATATCCTACTTGAGTTCTTGAGACAGTTGGACACACCATCAATCCAATCCAAGCTATTCATAAGTCATGATACACCAAGCAAGAGTGGAAAATTATGGAGTTAAAATTGGATTGAGTTATTGAGCCACCCACACATGAGGATTGAGTAAGCCATCAACTCAGTCAAATTTATTCACCAATTGATCACTATACACACACACATAATTTATCACCAATTTTATGCATTGGTTTATGTACCTAATGAGGCATATTCATTCCTTTCCTCTATCCTATCCCTTTACTCAATTTTTATTTTATACTTAATTTTTTATTTTCTTTTGATATCTCTTAAGTAAGGAGTGATTTGTGCACATTTCATGTACAAGACATGGATTGGAGCATGCTTCACATACTTAGACCCAAATTCATAATCTTCACCTCTTAGGTAAGTCTAAGTATGCTTCCTTTTCCTTTATCCTAGTCATTTTGATTTGATGTATTTATAGAATAAAGGGGGAATAAATGTAATAACATAAAAGTGGCATTTGAGTGATAAGATTGCTGCTTGAGACTACCTATTCCTAGTTTAGCTCTAGACCTATCTTAGTGTGGGTCACATGCATCCCTAGTTATCCCTAAAGCAATCTTAGACCCTTATTATTACATCTTAGCCCTTCATGATTAGTGTTCTACCACTTGGAAAATAACACCATAATATGGAAGTAGTGCCACATGGTGTTAGTGTCTCAATAATGGCACTACTATAATTTCCATCCTCTTTTCAGAAACAGATATGTTTTAAAATCTTATACCTCTTAGAGTCAACCTAGACCTCTTTTAGCACCTGTAAAAGCACCAAAATACTATAAATATATGAATTTTAACCCTGTAACCACTAGATGGAAATCAGATGCAAAATACATATGCAAACCCATAACAAGCTATGCATAATTAAGGTTATCAATCCCTATTATACTCTATTTCTGCATACTACCATCTACAATATTCCTAGGCCTAGATTACCTAGATTTCTAATCTCAAGCACATTCAAATCACTCAAGTCAATGATCATGCTATCTTCACTTATACTTGCACTAGAACTTAGGTGGGGAGAAATAAATTGATCTTGATCCTTCTTCAGAGTATTGGTATGCAAGAAACTCTCATCACAATGAAGTGTTGAGGATGTCCATCCTACCCCAATAATAAACACACTTTTCAATTTGTATCAACCAAATGCCCTAACAACATAGAGGATTAGGGTTTAATCATAAAATCAGTCAAAATAGGCAATATTAAGGGTTTTAAAACTTGTGCACATATGAATAAACCTTACAGATCTAGATAAAGGTGCACCTAGAAGATCACGATAGTCTTGCATAGAGGACACTACCACCAAATAGGGACACTAACACCACATGTCCAATTAGGGCACTACTATCCAGGCGTAGTTTTGATAACTAGATCTTATTTACAACACTTAGACTAGCCTTTACCTTAGTTTTCAACCTCTAAATCATCCGTCTCAGTCATTTTCCTGCTAAGTTCTTATTTTTACTAATTATTACTATTTTTAGAAAGGTCAAAGTTAGTCAATTCTATAACATGTTAGTGGCTATATTTATTTCATATTATTACCCTAATTTAGTATACTCATGTCTTTAAAAAACATAGGATTTACATTCACTAAGTCCTTAAGGTTAAAACATTTACAAACTTGACAATTATTATGTGTGTGTGTTGGATTATCTTAGTGAATTTTCATTCATGTGTTTTGGATTTTATTTCCATGTATGATTTTTAGTTTATTTAATTTAGATGACTAGGTATGTGATGATATACCATGTACCTTTATGTTGTGGAATATGCTTATATATGTGGGAACAAAATGTATGTAAATGATATAGTGTTTTCCTTAGAACATGTATGAAATTGTGAATGTGGTAACAATTATTTTTTAGGTGATGACCTACTTGTTTTGTTTACACATCATATGACTTTCAATTCACATTAATGAATGAAAATGGGAATAACATATATGTGATAAGATAAATAATGAAAAACCATGAATCAAAAATTTTTAGGAAAAAGGAAGATTGCCTAATCCTAATGAGTAAATGGGGGAAAATGTACTTCTTGATAAAATTACAAAATATTGACTTTTTTGGATTCATCCATATATAACTATCCTAAAGAGAATTTATCAGTGGGATAATGTTACCCTTTTTATCATACACATATAGGTAGAATTTTGGAATAAATTTTAACTTGGACACTTTTTGATTTAATAGTGCTTCTACATTTAACTTATAATTTTATTTGTGACCCCCTACACTTAGTCTCATGTGACCAGGAAGACACATAGGCTCATCATCAAATTCTATATGTAAGTAATAAAGGGAACTTATCCCTAATGCTAACCTTATAAAACCAGTAAGATGAGGTGGATCACCATAGAAAGTTAACAAAATATGAGAGATGTGGAATTTGACTTTTCTATTTACATAAACTTTTGATTTTCATAAGAGTGTCTACTTGTATTATTTAAAATGACTTTACCCCCAAATCATGGCCTCATGTAACTAGTAAAATGTAAGGGATCATCACCGAATACTAACATAGGTGAGTAAAGTTACATGTTTGTGATCATACTAATGTTTTAATTTATAAGGCAAGGTAAGAGGAAACTCTACCATGGACAAGATTCTAGACTAGACTATAGGCTAAAATTTTCTAAGTTGTGTAAGAAGATGTGGGAAAATATATGCACTATGCTCATAATAAATAAGGAAAAAACCAATGTAAATAATGATTTTGAGAATGTTTCTGAGGGATAATAGAGTAATGTAATAATGGAATGATATGATATGTTGCATCCTAAAAGTTTCACCTTGTATGAATCAACAACAAAATAATCACTAAACAAGATATTTGATATGCAAATGAACATACAAACTATGGAAATGTAATGGAATTGAGGGAAATTTGATATGCAAGTACTAGCTATAAAAATGTTTTAGGTGAAAAGATTTCATTAACTTATTGAACTCGTTGCCTTCTAGAGTGCATAATGGATAATCTCCATTACTGAAGTCTTTAGTCACTAGGTAAGGGCATTACCAATTTCGTATACATTTTTGACCTTCTCCTTTTTTATTCAATCTAGATATTGAGACCAAGGAAAAGATATCCTACATGAATTGGGTGATCATGGAAATTTTGATTGTATTGTCTTCCCATATGATTAGTGTAAGCAATATTATTATTTACAACAATTATCCAACATTCATCTATTTTTTTAATTCAGGTATCCACTCCTCTTTGTGTTATTCATGATCAAGGAGGCCATGGATGGAAATGCAAAGGTTAGGTATATATACCTATATGGGTAAATGATATTTAGATTGAAACATGAGTGAATATGGAGTTTCCCCTATGGGTATTTTAATATTTATTTTATAATCCCAAAGTGTTGGTTAGAGCTATAAGTGCTAATCTCATTTATAATCTCTAACAATTTTAACCAATATTGACTTTAAGATTTTTGATAGTGGCCTCAACTTGGCTGTTGGCCTATAGGTAATATAAAGAGGATGAGTGGTGTTGTATATAAAAATTCTTACATAGTTCATGAACCTTAGGATTTTTTTAAGAAGACCTATTGTTAGTAATAATGACATGTGGGACCCCAAATTGACAAATGATTTGGTTAAGAATAAATGTTACAATGACTGAACCTATGACATATGTTAACAACAAATCTTCTACCCACTTATTAAAATATTTTGTCACCACGATAATGAAATGATGACAATATTAATAAGCAAGGGAGAGATTACCTACTAAATCTAATCCCCAAGTAGAAAAGAGCTACATAGTGACTATGGGATGCAATGCCATAATGGTAACATGTATCATATGTAATATTTATTGTATTTGTGCACATAATCTATGGCATCATGGTATAGGGTGGGATAATAATATCCCATCATGTGGATGTTATGAGCTATCACATGGCCACCAAAGTGTCCATCATAAATGCCACTATGCCAAAGAAAGAGAACCCTTTCTAACTCTTCCTGGTTGACACACCTGAGTAATATGCTGTCAAAGGATTTTTAATAAATAACCATGTCTAGAATAATGTACTTGGACATAATGATATGAAGGTGTTATAACTAATTTTAATTGGCACATTTGAGGTAATTGTGATCGATTAGGTAATTAATGATATCAATGTCCCAAGGAAAGGAGCTAATACCAAGTTTGTCTACATAGTAGATCAATTCATTAGGAAAGTTAATATGAATGAGATATATGAATTCCAAGGGAGAATAATCTAAGAAATCGGTGATAATATGTCCCTTAAAATATTTTTATTTAATGTAAGTTAACTTTAACTCACTCAATATTTTGATGAAACACCCAACTTTCCTAAAGAGGACTGGGTGGGTTAGAAAAGTATGTAAGGATGTGGATCTCATGATAACTCTCATTTTTTGATTAAGCATATAATTCCATAATTGAATGGTTACAAAAATTATATATAAACATTCCTTTTACACTTGAATGTACTATGTTTTATGATTGATGAAGGTGCGGATAATAAAGTATATGGTACATTCTTTGTCAACATCATCCTTTTGGGCTAACATATAGGTGAGGGATAGTTTAGTCACCCTAAAGTTAAATATTAAGGACCTATTTAGCTTAGGTTCTATGAGTATGGGGAAGACATCCAGAAGTGTTTTACCACTTCAAATTCTTCCTAACAATCATCTATCCAAGTCAGGCCACTTGTCTTGTTAATCAAGTTATTAATTGGATGAGCTTCATATGAAATATAGGAATGATCCATTGAATAGCTCCCAATTTTCCAAGGAATGGTCTATCCCTTATTCATATTTAGGGGGGATTACTTCCAAGATAACATGAATCTTGGTAGGGTCGATATCAATCCTCCACTAGGAGATGATATATCCTAGGAGTTTTTCACCCTTGACTCCAAACACACATTTTTATAAGTTAAGAGTAATACCATATTCGATCAAGCATGTTAAGATAATGAATAATACCTCTAGGTGATCAGTTTGTTGCCTTAATTTCCTAATAAGATCATCTACATAAATAAGATCATGGAATATATGGGTCATGGCCCTTTGGTATGTTGCCCTAACATTTTTGAGACTAAAGGGCTTCACAACATAATAAAAGGTCCCCCATGGCATAGTAAATGAGGTATTACTATGATCTTCATCAAAGATGTGGATCTAATTATACCCTCAAAATCCATCCATAAGTGATAACATTTCATATCCTATTATTGCATCAATAATGACATCAATGGAAGGGAGAGGGAAGTCATATTTTGGACATGTTTTCTTGATATCTCTAAATATTATACATATCATTATATTACTATTCTTCTTGAGAATGGGGACAATATTGGACATCCACTTAGAATAGTCCACTAACTTGATAAATCTAAATTTCATAAGTTTTATATCTTATTCTTTCACCATCAAAGTGGATTTAAGCTTGGTTATCATAAGATTTTTTTTGATTATTTTTACATTAGGCATCATAACTAGGTTGTGGACAACCACATCGAGCTTCATGTCTACCATGTCTATGTAATAGAAAATGAAATATTTTTCTAGATTAGTGAGTAGTATCTTATGGTATTATACTTCTTATTTAGAGAGGAAGACCCAAGCCTGAGAATTTTAGGACTATCCTCAGTCCTAATGTTAATGTCAATGGTTTACTAAATGAGGGAGGTATTGACTTCCTCAAACATGTTAGGGGTTGGGGGAAGATTAGGATCTTCACATTCTATATTAAAAATGTATTTCTCATAATTAGAGGAAATATAATCCTCAACCTAGTAATAAGAATTATAGTAGTTATGCCCAAAGGTTGATGTGGGATAATAAGTGAGGGATAAACCTCTCTTATGGTGGAATGATGGGAGGTCATCATAAGATTTTAAAAAATCAATAATAGCCTCATAATTATCAAATAAGTTAATGACTAATATATTTTTGTCTTTTCCAATATGGGAAATGGTTTGGTCACTAGGAGTTTTGTGCACAAGATGTTTCATCCTGATTGAAACCATGAAATTTGACTCTATTAAAAAGAGATGAGGGTTAAAGTGTGAAGATGATGTAGACATGGAGTTAGTAATTTGGTTACTTTACCTAGGTACTAATTCTATAGAAATAAAGTCAAAGTCTTTATCAGTATTATACATAGTGGCTTTAATAATTAAATATGTTTAATTTTAGTTTGATAGAGCTCAAAGACCTAGTTGGTGACAATTTATAAGTAACCTTGGATCCTTAAGTTTTGAATGCCCAATTTTTTTTTGATGAGAATGCCAAGTAATAGGGATTCATAATTGGCCCCATTATTTGTACACTCAAAGTCTAAATTGAAACCAAATGGCATGACTAATATTTTAGGAAAAATTAAAATAACTCCTCGTCCACCTAGATGACTTTTCCCCATCATAGTAGAGGACCCATTGAGCATGTATAGAAGAAGGATCATAATTTTCTAAGGGCTCCATATCCTTTGATATTTCAACCATATAAATATCGAGCATAGACATCAACCCCCATTAAGGTTTTTGGTCTTGAGAGTCAGAAGAGTGATGAGTCCTTTCATTTTGTGGGGTGAATGGGAGAATCTAAGGAAATTAAAAAGGTCATCTCTTGTGACCTGATTTAAGGAAAGGAATCACTTCTAGGAATTTAAAAGGCTTGATTCTAAGATATTAACTGAGGAAGGTAAGCACCTCTAATAAAATGAAAGGATTCCCACTAGGCCTTATCTTTGGTGTGGGAAGTATGTTGATATAGATATGATGATTTTTTGGCATGGGATTATGCTAACATATTTATGATTTTACTTTGGGGGAAAAAATTAGGAACATAATTGTGTAACTTATAATATTATTGATAAGATATCGATAACTCTATTTTTCCTATTTTTATATGTGGGAAGGCTCATAATAACTTAGTGAGTGGTTCCTCACAATAAACCTTATTTTCTAGTTGAAGGGAGGGCCTCTCCTTAGGAATGCATGGATAAACATGATGTTAGGTTGTGGAGCTAAAAGCTTCACTGATGCAAATAGGGGAGGAGGTTGCTGAGTGTCACAGTCACTGACGTCAGTTAGGCTGACCGACGTCGGCCAGAGGTGGACAAGAAGCAACCGACATCGATCATGAGTCGGCTGATGTCAGTCACCTCCAAGCAGACAAGGACCGACATTGGTCGCCTGTGCAGTTATGGAACTGTCAGTTGCACAAACAATTAGTTAATGAACTAGTTGTTTGCATGTAAGAAGGCTAATTATAGTCTTGAGCTACGAATCTAATTATTTTAATTGGATGTCTAATTATTGTTTACATGGGATCTATATAATAGACTCATGGGCTATATTATAATTTGTGCTAGAGAGTAAGAGAGAAAATATTAGCTCCTTCAGAGTGAAGAGAGCAAGGTGTGTTCCTCCTAGTGCCACAGTGCCAAGTATGGGTGCTGGTTTGGAGAATCAAAAGGATTCTTCATGTATGTAGGATCTTGGTCGACAAGTGTGTAAGGCCATGTTTGGAGATCTACATGGTAAGTAAGATCATTGATTTTTAGGTGTATGTGTGTGCGAGATCTAAGTTTGCAGGTGTGCAAAACTAGATTGATTTGCAGGTGTGCAAGATCAGGGAGGTCAGCAACACAATAGGGAGCAATATCAGGGGAGATCTACTTGGAGTACGGTGTGTACTTAGTTGGAGAGCAAAGAGGAAGGCAAGGTAGATCCTTCCAAAGTAAGATCATTTGAGTTGTAGGTTGTTGTAAGTTCATGGGAGATCTACTTGGAGTGCGTTGTGTACTCGGTTTGAGTATGTGTGTCTACTCGATGTACTGGCAGTAGTGATACTGACTGGTTGGAGGCGAACACCAACTCTATGTTTGAGTTGTGTGTTGGGACTGTAAGAGAGAGAGAGTGAGCTCTTGAAGATATTAACTTTTTATGCCCTAGAGGTGTGGAAGCCCTAGAGGTGTGTAAGGAAGAAGACTGTGACATCTTCTTTGTTGTATTTACTTCTAAAAGAGTATTAATACAATTGGGTATTGTCTCTCATATTCTATGTTATTTCTGAATTCTAGTTAATTGGTGCATTTTGGTTAAATTCCGTGTTTAGTTGCTTATACAAGGTGATCAATTGTGTGCTTTCGGATCCTAGCACATGAGATCCAATGTTAATCTCTATGGCACCTATTGTTAAGGTATGAATCTTCTTTTTAAGTATGGGCAAGGTCAGGGGTGAATAAATGGTCTAAATGCATGTTGGGGAAATTAGGATATGATGTAAGCTATAACTTAGTGAGGGCTGAAGTATAATGACTAACATCTTAATAGGAAGAAAAACTATTAGATTAAGAATTATGGAAAACTAATATGGCCCTATCATAACATGATCTAAGAGCATGCTCTGAAGAGGTTTGGAAGTAACAAGAGTAGTATGCAAAGTAAAACTTACCTAATATGGTTTGGTTGTTGGGAGATTATGATGGCAATCACAAAAAAAGGTTTTTATGAAGAGAAACTTCATTATCTGACATAAATGTCATGCAAATATCTAGTAGACTAGATAGCCCCTCTTTAGGGCCCTAGTTCTAAGACTTAGAGAAGTTATAAATTCATAACCCTTGAAGGTCGAACAAGAGGAAAAATGGTATGTTATTTTCTAAGAGATTGATGATTTTAACTATAAACATGGTGGAAACTACTAGACTGGTGACTAGATTTGAATTATAAACCTTTTCAACTATCACTACATCCTTCTCTTCCAATTTATAATTAAATAGAGCTTGCTGAATTTCATAATCTTTCTTCAAGATAACCACTTTAAAATTAAAAGCTTAATTAACATTGACCATCTATAGGGTTTTTGTGACCCTATTTGTAGGTGTATGGTAATCAATGTGTAGCCCTAGTTATTTATGCATGGTTTCTTGTAACATATCTAAAGGTTTAGGATCCCCTAGCTATGAAAACCTTCCCTAGGTATATGAACCAACTTTTATAGAATAAGGTTAATGATATAGCCTTAATCCTATGTATCCAGGGTCTTCTTAAAATCATGTTATATCTATTATCTTTGTCTATGACATAGAAATCAATTAGCATGATCATGGGACCTAAAGTGATTGGGATTACAATGGTTCTTATGGAAGTATATTTGAAGCTATCATAGCCTTATAGGGTGTTATGAGTTGTGGAATAGTTGGTTTCCCCATAACCAAGCTTTTGAAGGAAATAAAAGGGGACAATATTCATGGCCACTCCATCATCAACCATGGCTCTCTTTACATAAGTGTTGTTGATCCAAACTTTTATAAATAAGGATGGATCCCCCCTTCTTGTCATTTTAGAGTTTGGGGGAAAACTACATAAATTAAATAAATAACCAACATCTTAAGAGTCTTGAGCAAGTGGGAATATATCTAGATCAATGTGGTTGATCTAGGCATGTGGTGGAGGAGTAGCACTAGACATCTTCCTTAGTCTAAGGGCATCAATCAAGGTCAATAAATGAGTGGGGGAGTTCTTGATTAAATCAATAAATGAAATGTGGGAGAATGTCTTGGTCAAATAAGATATCAAATCATAATTTTGCACAAGCTTAAGGACAAAATCAATTTCTAAAATGTTTGATGGATGAAGAGTCACATAATGATATTTTATGGTGTGAGTAATAATATTTTCATCTTATTCAAATTATAACTCCATACCTCCTATCATTATAGTTTTGCCTTGTACTCCCAATTGAGGAGTGATGTTAGTATTATTAGGTACAAAGGTAGAAGCCTCAACATCATGGGTTGATTATGTTGAATTGAGTGGTTCTATGGGCCACCCTATTGTTTATTTTAGGTAACATAATATTGATGGATAAAAAATGGGTTTTGGTAGATCTATAGATTCTAATTTTGAGGGGTGACATGGCCATATTAAAAAGCATAAGGGTTTGTACCAAACTTCCCTAAGAACATGTATACAAATGTTTGTCTTTGATCTTCAAGGAGCTAATAGATAAATTTGTTTTATTATCTAAAATTTCAAGTATAATGACTGGTAACCCAATAGAAGAGACAATAGACATTGGGATCATATTCCCTAAGCCTTAGGTTTTGTCTTTATTTTCTAAACCCCTATTGATTATTCATTTGATAGTAGGGTTGGTTCTAGAACTGGGGGAACTATCTAACATGTGGATACTAGTTTTGATTTTTGTTTTGGTGTTTCATGTTGCATGGTTTTTGTCAGTTAAATTCAATCGTATGAATGGTAGGTGGTAGATTCTAGTTCCTAGTACTTGTATTGTTATTGTTATTGGTATTTTTCATTGGATGATATTGATTGTTATTTATTGGGTTTAAAGTTTTGCTCTAGTCGATGATGCCATCAGTGGTGATGTTCTCATTTAGATTAAGGATATTTAGGCCTTGGCTATTGGTATTGCTTGGACTTTCATTTTTAAATCCCCCATTTTTTGTTTTAGAGTGACAATGCATATGCTGTTCCCATATATTTACTTACCACTATCAATGGATATTTGGTTGATCCATAAGGCACTTTCAAGGGATTCTTCATAAGAACAATAAGGGAAATTGTAGACATCCTCACTCATATATTTGTTAAGGGAATGGAGGAAGAGGTCATGCATATCCCATTGATCCATGTGAGATACACTATAAAATGATAATATAACCTATCACCATCTCATGATGAAATGAGTATCTGACTCATTATGTTCTTATTTGATATGAAGGAATTATTGAATGCCAGTCTTGAGAATCTTGTTCATGTCAAAGGATTTAACGAATTATACCATTAATTATCTAAATGATTAAGTTGAATCTTTAAAAAGGCAATGATATCAATAAAGATATATTCATTCTAGGGTTTTAGGGAAATTTTTGATAGCAACCCCATCCCAAGGTAGGAGTTCCCTAACATCCTAGCATAAGACTTGACATGTGTGTTGGGATATTATTCCCCTTTTAAATTTAGAAGGTCTGATAGGGGATATGGGAGAAGAACCCATCATATGTTAGGATTGAGAGGTTCCTTAAGGTATTCAACATAGGTCCCCATGTTATTAAATTTAGTTGTTGACATAGTGGGGTTAGATTGGAAATGTGGGGTCACATAGGGGTTAGTTGGATAACCACTAGAAGGGATAGAATATGCTTGATAGGGTGAATTAGAATAATCTAGGAAATTGTTATCCAATTAAGTAGGAATAATATTGAAGTATGAAGGGATATTATTAGACATAGAAAGATTGATGGATTATTTCAGAGGGGTATGCATGGTTTTCAGATTGTTGGGGAGATACGTAAGTTGGGGTTTTGGATTATCTATGTTGGGGGTATAATGGGAGGCACATAACCATAAGGGTAAAGAGTGGTGGATTGTTGGCTACCCCATTATTTTAAAAAGGTGGAACATAAGCATACACACATCCTATTTGGTTTTGGGTAGATTAATAAGATGTAAGGACGTTAGAAGTGTCCAGGTTGGGAACCCCATGATTAAGGATGTCCCCCAAGGGTCAGTTAAAAGCATAGATTGGTGGGTGTATATGCTTTTGTTATGGTGGAAACATGTAAGTTTGTTTTTGTAGTAGTGAGTGAGTCATCATTTAAATAGAAGAAGGATAAGAATGAGCTTTTATAATATAACATGGGCCTATCCCTTAACTTAGAAGTTGTTTTTTATTCTCTAGGTCACAAATACAACACATTATGGTGTTAATTAGATCATTTGAGACAATGGTGGTGTTATACCTAGGCATATCTTATGCAAGTTAGGTAGAGGTGTGAGATTGGTTATTTTGGAGAGGTTAGTTTAGAGTAGGAGCCGCAAGGGTAGTGGTTATAATTTTCATCAAAGAATTGCAGGTATCTTGGCTCCTACTAAGGGGATGCATGGCCACTTGAATGTGATTAACCTCATCTTCCAAGTGGAAAATCCTTCTTAGGTAATGATAATATTTAGTACCACTTTACATGTCTAGGATTTGTAGGCTAATCTATATCCTAGTGGCCATACTAGGAGTGACTGCACCTCCCCTATTGAGGGTTATAGGGTTGGATTTAGGATGATTTCTATCTATTTTGGATATGTCTTGCATCTTGTGAATAGAGAGCCCACTCCTAATTTGGGTATTAAGATGAGAATAATCATAGAATTGGTAATCTAAATTGGTGTCAAATCTAGGGTTATTCCAACTTACCAATGAAAGCTCACTAGAGTTTATTTGGATTTTTTATAGACCTTCATGTAAGATATCCACCTATGTCATGTCTAGACATATTTTGGGGGTATATGAATACATGAAAAATAAATGGAAGGAGGAGGGAAAGTGGATAAGGGAGAAATAAGAGGAGGAAGAAAATCATAACACAAATTATGGAAGCCCTTCATGTTGGGTTCACCAATATATGTATATGATAATAACACACATGAAATTGTGCACTCGACTCCCTGAGGTTAGGCTAGGCAGCCAATGTAATGGATCAGTGATGGGTGAAAATATGGATTGGGTTGGTTATTTAGTGGAATGAGATTAGGAATGAGGAATGGTAATGGATTATTGTGAAGGAACCAAAATACCTCCATAGTGTTTTGTTATTTATTGAGAACATATATATGTGTATAAAAATTCTATGGTCTTTCAGTCTCTAAGATTATAAGGAGGTGAAGCTCTTGGTCGATACTAGGACTATGGAAATGAGGGAAGCTAGGCTAAATGAATCATAATATGAGATCAAATTTGTTAGTTTAACTATGCCCATTCAATGTCATCCAAAAATGTGAATGATATAGGAAGAGGCTAGACCTGAGGAAAATAAGAAAGGAGGGGTGGAGGTAAGGATCTAGGCTTAGATCATGTTATATTATCAACCTCTTTTTTGAGGGAGGAAAATGATTGGTGGATTGGGTAATTTTATTGTTACTCCAAGGCATTGAGAGAATTAAAAAAAGGTGTGGGATTTTGGAAAGATGTAAAACCTCTCTTATAATCTTGGTGTTGATACCAGACTATATATTAATTGTGGGACCAAGTGCCCTAACATTAGGGAAAAGACCTTGTCTAACAAGACCAGGTGTTTTAAGAAGTGTCATCCAAAAGGGATTAGAAAATGTGTAAGCATATGATATTTTAGTGTTTGAATGGACTTTATATGTTTTTAGAAGCAAGTTTTTAGTTAAGAGGCTTGCACAGTTGAGAAAGGATTTGACAACATTTTTGTTTTTTTGTTTGTTTTAAGAATATTGATTGAAATAAAAACTAATTACGTGATGAAATGAAATAATTGAAAGTAGAGATAAATAATCAAACTAAAATTAAATCGATGAACACTTATTTTTTAATTTTCTATCTAATTTTTAATGCATGCAAAGTAATAGAGAGATAGAGATATATTCTAGCTATGCTAATGTTAATTTTTAACTTTTCTAGATGCAATCTATATGAAGTTGTTTTTGTGATTTTTAATTTATATGTGAATGGATCTACTGTGTAATTTTTTTAAATTAAAATTAAAGTGATTCAAGAAAATATCTAAGCTCTAAATAATAATACTATGAGGTTCCCAGAGCTTTGTTTCACCCAAACAAGCCAAGAACAACTTTTTAAACTTTCTAGGTGTTGTACATTAGCTATGAACAAAGTATTTGAAATAGAAATGAATGATTTAGATTTATATTTATTTAATTAAATGAATTAAACATAGTTTTATTAATTAATCTAAATAATAAAAATTAAAATCACAATAGAACCACTTGTTCACCTTGGTTTGTCTGAGTTTTTTCTACTTACTAGTTGATTGTTTGAGAGTGAAAACAACTTGTTTCAAAACTAAAAACTAATTATTTAAATGGTTGAAAATGTATGATATATTATCTAAAATTAACCTAGGGTTTATATACAATATTGTATTATGAAATAATATATTTAATGAATGCAAACAATCAAATAAACTAATTACTATTTTGTACAAGGATGAGAGAGAAAAATTACTATTCCTATCAAAAATTGCTTTTTCAAAAATAATGATTTAAGTTAATAAAATAATTAATGAAAATTTAGTATAATATACTAAATAAAATAAATAAATCTAAACTATGAACCTCCAACCTAATCATGATGTTATCCATCTAAAAGTAAGATATTTATTATACTGTGGTCCTCAAAGTGGTATCTCCTTTACCTAAATGAAGATTTTAGGAACTCTATAACAAAGAGGATGAATAAATTAATATAAAAAATGGGAGAAGAAGAAAGAAACAACTCCAAACAAAGAATGGCTGACCATGGCTGGTTAAGGACATTATTTTCAAAGACCTGGTTGTAAAAATAATGGATCTCTATGTCTAGGACTATGTTGTCGAACATGAAAAAATTAAAGTAAAGATGCAAATTAATTTTATTAGGTTTTTGTTTTAAAGGATTCAAAAATATTAAGCTATAATGAAAAATTTGGATTAAAATCAAGATAAAATTGGCTTATTTTTAGAAGAGCAATGGATGTTGCATGAAGGAGTTTAACTAAGTTGAATTGGGAGTTGAACTAAGGAAGAGTTTAAAAATAGACAAAATCAAAAGTGGAAGTAAATTGGGATAGAATGGAGGTGAAATAAAGGTGTAAAAAATAATAAAAGTGACAATAGTCATATAAAACACATCACATAATGAGTCTCAA
Organism: Torreya grandis; assembly: GCA_037957365.1. Classification (NCBI taxonomy): domain Eukaryota; kingdom Viridiplantae; phylum Streptophyta; class Pinopsida; order Cupressales; family Taxaceae; genus Torreya; species Torreya grandis. The sequence continues at coordinate 2,509,522 of JARHVA010000826.1, forward strand.
AAGCTAAAATTATAAGGCAAGACAATAGTAATAGAACCATCCCTATTTGCAGGGGTAGTTATGGAACCACCATTCTTGGGGATAAAACTACCTATTATCATAAAAATTGTCACCCTTGAGGAGGATGTTCAAGCCTCCTCACTTAAGTGTTAGCATGGGATCTCTCCAAAGGTTATGAGTGACCTTATAGCTAAAGATAACCTCTAGGTAGGGCTAGATACCTTGATGCATCACTTAGAAACTATAAACTAAGCCAATTGCTTGCATGGGAAAAGGGTAAGAGATAAATGAAATAAAAATAAACTATGGAGGTGATGCACCAAATTTGTCTCCTCCACCTACCTATCATGCACTAAGAACATGAACTATGGCTGAATCTAATTACACACCTCAAATGGAGTCTCCAAACATGAATATTTCACATATAGGCTCTAACATGATGCATATATGAAGGGGATGATCAAGAGGTATAAAATACATTAATGGATTATTCCATTTTAAATCCACAAAGGCTATTAAAATCACTCTTTGTAACCTTAAAAAATGACTAACACCTAAAAATAGGTAAGAGATAGGACAAATGAGAGGAGGTTGAATACTCAATCACTAGCATTCATCAACTAACATGAATCATACACTAGTTACAAGAGTAAAATAATGATATAAATCAAATTTATTCATATCTAATGCAAACTAAAAGTGCTCATTTAGAAAGGGTTATGCCATATCCATCAAAATGATCTCTTTCAATTCCAAAATTAGGCATACATATAGGAAAATGAAGAATAGAGAGAGAAGAGAAGTGTAAAGAGCCAATGATGGATATAAAGAAACCATGAAATAATTTATATGCAATAATTAACTACCAAAGGATAGTTATGAAGTCTCTCTTCAACATGTATGTGCTCTATTTGATGAAAACTTGAGCAAGGTGGAATAGGAGTTATGTTTGGCTTAGTGACTCACCCTTGAGCAATTGAAACTACCCCTTAGATTGATTATGAAGTGAATATTCATATCATTGGGGTATAACTACCTTCGACACTAGTTTAACATCCATAATCAATCATATCTCCATCTTGATTCTACAGTTTTATTTATCATTCTCACATTTACTCTTTTGGAGGCCTATTCTTTATAGCCATGTTTTGGTAAAAATTTATTTGGATTGATAGATACACAATAATTATCAAGAAATTAAAGGAATATTTGGGTACCCATTATCCCTGTACAACTTCACCCAAAATTTACATCACAACTCCCAAGGTAGATCCACTTTCTCAACACCCACCTTTCCTAATGAGGCCTAATGCAACCCTACAGTCCTATAGATAATACAAATCCATGTTTTACCACCTAAAAACCATAAAAAACCTTTAGGTCACATAAAAATAGGTTTGATGAATTTTTTTCAAGAGATTTCATGCGTTAGAATTCAAATTGAATTACAAGGTTTTTAGCCCTAGTTGGAAAAAATGCAGGCTTGAGTAGGCCGAGAGCTAAACAATGGATAGAGAGAGTTTTAGAGTGTTTAAAACCAAAATAAATTATATTTTAGGTCTCACCCACATTCAATAACCTCTTAAAATCATTAATTTTTCAATATCAACCTTCAAAACCCTCCAATCATGCCAATTTCTCCTAATTTTGTGTGCATTTTGGATTGTATGCATGGTTGTAGGTGTTTTAAGTATTTGAATCACCTTAAAAGTAGTTTTATCACTTTTAAGGCCTATAATGGTTTCCCATACACTTAATATATCAATAAGAAATCCAAACTCAGTATAAACCATGACATATTTTCATGAATTCTTGAAAATAGGGTTGAGAGAGAACTTTTAGCAGACTTGTTAGTGCTCTTGAGGTTTGAAACTTGTTTGGTTCAAAACAAGGTTTTATTTCATGATTTTACATTTTAAAATCCAAAAATACCTTAAAATAACCTATTCATGGATTAAAATCTTAATCTGATCTTCAAACATCATCTTTTATATAATGCTTGCTCTCTTAGGTTGAGAATGTAGACCTATAGGTCTACCTTCACCTCAACTTTTAATCCATTGACCATGCTATTATTGGTATATTAAAACTTAATTTTATATATTTTATCCTATATAATAGTTTTAAAGATCAAAATTCTATTTAAAACCTCTCAAACTATCCTCAAATAACTAATTTTGCTTGCAAAGCACTAAACTGTTATTCTTAGGTCTATGGCCTGTTAACTCACCTCAAGAATCATCTTAGAGATTTGGTAAATTTAATAATGATTAATGAGGTTATATTAACTTTTAACATGAATTATATCCATAAATATTTAACCTAAACTACCAAACCAAACCTCAACATTGTATGCTAATGCAACTTTCTTCTTATCTTGGAAGGCTATAGTTGTACATTTGGACTATTTTTGACCATTTTAGTACTTTATGTGATTATTTTGGAATTAAAATATTCTCAGACCTTATTATGAAGTCTCACATAACCTATGAGACTCTTAAATCTCATATTCACTTGAAAATTTAAGGTTGGATCCTCTTAACCTATAGACAGACCTATAGGTGATTGTATGGGCCTAAAACATCTTCAAATTGCCTCTTAGATGTTCTTTTGATGTACTCAGATGGTTTATATTATTCAAATTCTTTGTAATAATTCATTTCCAATTGAGATACCACACAAAATCCATTATTGGCTTCTTAATTTCTTCTTTCATGCTTGAAATATCTTCTTACATGACTATATCCTCTCATTAGAAGCATACCATAATGAGTTGGTTCAAGAAGACCACCTTGGATGATGAATATAATTTGAGTAAGGATAGAAAGAGAAGTGTGAATATTATACAATACCATATGAAATATTCCTAATGAATTTAAAACATTTTTTATCTCTCCATGGCCTCAATAATGTTTGGCTTGAATTGTAACTTGCAATAACCCTTTTGAATGCATGGTTTGTAACCTGCAACAACCCTTTTGAATGCATGGTATTATCTATCCACTCATGTTTTTATCTAATTTTATGCTTGTATTTGGTATAAATATGATGATTGGAGGAGTTATAGGTTTATATAAGTTTCTTGGAGATCACTTTAAGTGATCAAACACTCAAACTAATAAGAACCCTACTCACCACCTTCAAGAAGCACAAAAACACTACATTTTTGTCCTTTTTGATGCTCACACATGACACTAATGATGGAGGATTATGTGATATTTATATTTATACCATTTAGGATATCAAATAACTAACCATTTTCATCCATTAATCTTTAAAACTTACTTCAATAAGAAAAACCCTGCCTAAAGGGTTTTAAGAGGGTTTTAGGTTGCTTAACTTGTTAACAATTGTACATAAAGTTAAGCATTTGTAACATAAAAAAATGTATGGAATTTTTATGGAATAGGGGCCCATATACACCCCAAATATTATTGGTTTCAAATCTTCTTCCTCTTCATGGAATGAATAACCGAAAATGGCCTTCATTAGTTTGCAAAGGGGTCGATGGAAGAACTATTTTTTTTTTAAACATTATTATGACATAAAAATGATTAAATAAGACTAATTTTACTCTAAAAACCTCTTAGATACCTGACCAAATTCATTTATGAATTGAACTAACCACCTCCATGCTAAAAAAGTATTTTGTAAGCCCTTAAGTGTGTTTATATGTTATACTTTAGTTTCTTGATCTTTGGAGGGTCCCACCAATTATTTCATGTTGAAATAACCTAGGTGAACATTATTTATGGATAAATAACTTTGTAAAATCTTATAAATGTGTTGGAGGCCCAAAAATGCACTTAATTATTCATATTAGCAAAAGCAACATTACCTTAATTTTTCCAAATTTACCTTAAATTTTGCTAAACATGAAATAATAATGTTTTCACATTGATATAACTTGTATTTATAATCTCAAATTCCACTATAAGACATTAGATCACCTTGGACGTTAACATATCAATGTTCCACCATTGGTTAACATACCTTAACCTTTGCAAAGTAACCTTAACTTTGTCAAACTTACCTTAATCTCTCCAAAACTTAAATAAGACATTCATGAATAAGAAAATGACAAGACTAATGGAATGAATCACTCCAATAAACCATTCAAATAGACCTTAAAATGATAATCACTTGATAATCCATCCTTAATATGACCATGTTTGACCAAGTTGACGTATAGACTAAGATAAAACCTAACAAAAGATCAATAAGAAGGTTAGGAAAGACAAGAAGTAGAGTTTAAAATTGTATCCCTTCATTGTGGCCAATTTTGTCTAACATATTTGAAAACCTCTTAGGATTGCATGCCTACCATACACCTAGGTCGATTGCCTAGTCCATCCATTAGGCTATAGAGTCACCTATGCTCAACATAAATTGAAATATAACTTGACACTTGACTAAAAACCTCATGAGAATAATTAAACAACTAAATTCCTTAAAAACACACAATAATACAAAAATAAAACAAACCAATAATAAAACCAAGACAAGAAAATCACACTATATGATAAGAAGTACCTAGGGAAGACAAAACAATAAACTATTATGCACAAGTAACCTTTCAGAACTGATCCTCCTAGATTAAAAGGAAAAATCTTTGAGTCTTCTTTATGTGATGAATAAGAAAGGTGTACAAGTTGTTGGTCATACCTTATTCTTGATTTTGTATCTCTTTTATTGATCATCATTATCTCTATCTTAACTTCAAATGGAGCAACAAAAATAAACATGTCCCTAATGAACATAAATTCATCTTGATCTTTAAATTTTACCTCATAATACTATCCATCCTTGGAAATGTGAGAGACCTCCAAATTGATCACACTTTGATTCATGAGAGTATAATTATCTTCATCTCCTATTATCTCTTTAAGCTCCATCTCTTACTCATCTTGAAGAGTATCATCTTCATCATATCTTGCTACACCATGAGCTTGAACTTCTTGGTGATGACTTTTAAGACTTGTTGGCTTGATATGAGCTTTTTACTTATCATCAAAAACCTAATTTTATCTTCTAGATGTTTTATCCTACCAAGCTCTTCAAATTCATTAAACATGTGCAAATAGGACTGCCACATGTCCTCAAGACCTCATTGAAATTGTTTTGGAGGTTTAACTAGATAAACCACCATAATGTTCTCTTTAATATCATTCTCATGCATGTCTTCATCATGCTTATTGTCCAAGACAACAATATTAACACTCTCCTCATGGGATGTATGTGTACTATCCAAACTTGAGCAAAATGTTTCTAGTTCCTCCCAAAAGGAAGCTTCTTCTTGATTACTTGAAAGCATGCCAACTTCAATATCATTCTTTCCATTATCTTTAGGAATAAAAGATTGATCAAATGCTTCAAATTCTTTAATATACTCATGAAATAGCTACAAATTTGATTCTTAAAGATCTATCTTTTTCTCATGAGGCTCAATAAAGCTAAGGACAAAAATGTCTTCATGAAGACTCACCTCATACTCAACTGCAACTTGATCAACTACACAAGATCATTTTTTCCTTCATCAAAACTCAATACATGACAACTAGATTGGTCTTCTTATTCTTCCATGAAGAATGGAAGCTCATCTACCCATCCTAAAGGAGTTCTCAAAACTATTCAACCAAGATCTATCTAATAAGCCATTACTTCATCCATGGAATCATCACTATACACACAAAGAGAATTAACTATCTATAACTCAAATAGATTATACAATGAATAGTTCATCTTGCATTGTGATGTGAATGACTAGGTGAATAGGTACATATATAGGTGGAAGTTAGGATAATCCCAACCATACTATGCATGTGAGATTAGCTTCCCCAATAATAAATAACACTTAGTAAGCTAAAGATTAGAAAAGTAATATCCTACACCAACACCTCCACTCATAGCTTAGGTGGGTGTAATAAAGGATGGAGTGTGAATCCATGTGTCCCTATGGACACCAATACATCTTACTAGAGTACATGGATGTTGAGACATTATAACTACCAAGTGAAATTAGGAATGGTGTTGAATATGATGATCACTTAATATGAACACTATACTACAAAATACTGGGTAGAATGATGAACCCAAGGAAGCATTTATTTAACTCCCTCCAACAAGATGGTGAAAAGTGAGCACAAATATTAGTGGGCTGACACACTAGTGTCTCTAATGGAGATACCACATTGGTGTCACTATAAGAATCAAAAGTAAGGCCATGGAGTCAAGTTAAAAAACCTCATATGGGTTTTGGCAAACAAAGTTCCTGAATGAGATACCCATGTAGAAAGGAGGAATCCAAAAAATAGTAAAAAAAGTGAAACATATACATATAACTCATAAAGTGGAGAAAAAAGAGAAAAATCATTGGAAAAAACTTGCCCCCAAAAGAGATAAAAAAATATGAGAGATATATAAAGCCCCCGAAAGATGATGTTAAATAAGTCTACACTCAAAGTACTCAAAAGTCACAAAGGAACTCAATCTACATGAGTGTTTTGAATCCACTACTCAATCATAAAAATAACTAACACTGGGCATCAACAAAATAAATCCAATCAAAAACACTATCAATGGTGTCAAAAGTACAAAAGAGTAATATATATATATATATAGGGAACACTTAACACCTAAGAATCAAAATGTACACCATACCCCCCATATGACTGACTGGGTGGAGTGATGACAAAAAAGTTGTATATACACCCCCACATAATGGGTAGAGTAGATGAAAAAGGTTTTCATGAGCTATCTAAATCCACTACTTGAATACCAAACAAATTAATACTGTATGCCCCAAAATAACTCCATATCATGCTGAAAGAGACTGTCGAATTGTCTAAGAAGATAAGATGACACTGGGATTCACCATAATAGCTATACTTCAAGCTATGAGAGACTGTCAACTATCTAAAAAGTGGTGTCAAAAATGCAAATAGGATATCTTAAAGATGATGGATATGATGGTGATGGAAGAGATGAACAACTAAATAAGTGAAAAAGTGCTCAAAATAGAGCACACAAACACATGAAGGTAGACAAGTTTAAATCAACAAAACCCCCCATGACATTTTATAAATCAATACAAGTACAATATATCCCAATACATTAAAAAAATGAAATAAAATTATGATTACACTGGGATTCACCAAAATAACTCTAAATAAGGAGACTATCAACCTATCAAAAAATCCATCACAAATCATGAGAGATGCTCCAAAAAACAAGAGAGTAGAAAAGTGTCTCCATAGAAGAAGGCAAGGTGCTAGGAAAGGGGCTATGATGGAGACATGACACAAACTACAAGTGTGTCAGGGTGATAATGCACAAATGGGAATATAACATGTCGCGGGTTGATGGAAGATTGTGGTAAATGGTAAAAAAATTCATCATGTATGCAAAAACACTCCTAAAATGTTTAACTATTAAAACATGATAACCTATAAAAACACATGCAAAGGACATCAAACTCAATTAAAAATACATCTGAGATAATGTAAAGTGTAATAGTGGCATAAGTGGTACAATGTGGGCCAAAATTTCATGCAAATAGGATGTTGGTCACAACTAAAAATGCATATGAAATTATAACAAGATATCAAAAGCAAAGGTGAAAAAGAATTTGTTTTCTTGTGAGGGGGTTTGGTGACTTGCCAAACTAGACCTCACCCACTGGTCTTCAACAAATGAGATTATGAGAAATAGGACCAAACAAATAGCAATCTCTTAAAATATTCTTATATCTCTTAAATATCTCTCAAGATATTGTTTTAAAAAAATAATTAAAAAATTATAACCCCACAAAAAAGCGAGAATCACAAAATGTATTGTTTTAAAAAACAATAAAATATTATCCCTCACATAAAATTTTCCCCACTTAAAGGAGAAGTCCTCCACTAATTAGAAATTCCCCCATTTTCATAATGTCCTCTTATTATGTTTATTAAAAAACAATTAAAAACATTCCCTTTTAAAATAGCATCCCACCATATATCCACATGGTTATCAATGAATGCATCTAAATTTGACTTAGACTACAAATATTTGGTTAAAAACATAAAGCTCAAAAGCATGAACTTTACTTACCATAATTTTAGCATACTAGAAACCAAATATGGAGGATGGTGAGGGATATAAGGGAAGATGGGCTTGAAATGACAATGGATAGGATAGAAACTATTGGAACATAATGCAACTGTCAGTGTAAGGAAACCAAATGCCATGTTGAGCCTTCTAAAACACAAAGAGTTTGTAATGCTAAGATTCTAAGGCAAACCCTATGCAAAGAGAGAAATAGGTGGGTGATGCACATACATAGGCTTCTGAAGCAAATCTTGTTTTCACTAAATATACTATGTCTATAAAGTAGATATCCTTCAATCATCTAATCTAAAGCTTGAGAACACTTGTCTTCTATGATGACACAAATAATCCCAAATCCCCACGGTCAAACCAGTTCATGTATTTCACCAAACCAGATGAATAAAAACTACACAGAGAGGGTATATCCTTAGGCCAGTGAGGGGTGAGCCATGAGGGGAAGGAGAGACATGCCTTCACAAAAATATGCATGATACAAATCTAGTACCAACACCATCTCCTCAACTCTTTAGATCTATCAAACAAACACAAAACATGTAGATTTGCAAATAACTCATAATTTGCTTGAAAAACCTATAAAAATATATGAAAACCTAGAAAAACTCAAATTTATTTTTAGAAAAATAATGAATAAATATGGTGTATGGGTTTCTACATGGGTAACATCAAAAAACCCTCAAAAAATGATTTTTTGCAAAATTATCTATTTTCAACAAATTGACAAGTGATCCTAACATTTTGAGGCTTTCTGAACTCAATGGCATGGGTTAGAAGAATTGAAAATGTACCAAAAAGTAGTTGACTACAAAAAATGGCTCAAAAGACTATGAAAATAGCTACCAAAAAAAGGATCAATCAATGAAATAATGGTGGATTTGGAATGGGAGAAACCCAAAACTGAGTAATGGATGTTGGAGAGTTGTTCTGATACCATGAAAAAGTTCTAAAAAATATTTATCCAAGATCTCTCCAATAATCCATTACTTCATCCATGGAAGCTTCACTATACACACAAAGAGAATGAACTATCTATAACTCAAATAAATTATATAATGAATACTTCACCTTGCATTTCCATGTGAATGACTAGGTGAATAAGTACATATATAAGTGGAAGCTAAGAGAATCCCAACCATAATATGCATGTGGGAATAAATTCCCCAATAGGAAATAATACCTAAGTAAGCTAAAGAAGAGGAAAGTAATATCCTACACCAACACATCCAAGGCCCAATTCAGCATACCTCTCTTGTCCCAAATTTTATTTGTCCTCCTCTAGAGGGCTGCCAACTTCTACAACTTCATGTCAGAGTTCACCTTTATGTTCTAGATAGATCACATGCTTGCCAAGCAAGTTAACTTCTTCCCTGAAACTATGGTACATCTTCTACTATACTTGATCAAGATCTTACTCATCACCTTTTTCAATGGAATCACTTTGATTAGAGGCTATTGTCATGTTACCTTGCACCCATCCATAAATATTATCTTCCTCTTTATCCTTGAAGAATTATTTTACTCATTTTTATCAAAGGGAACTACCAAAAAATATTTATTCAACATATAAACTAGAATCACTCTCTTTAAAACCTTAGCGAGGTTCACTTGCAACTGACTGATTTTGATTCCCAAGGACAACCATCTCATCATTCTTTCTTGACAGGCTCTCCTTCTTAATTGAATGTTTAAATTTTGACCTCAATGCATCAAGGTATCCTTCACAAAAGGAGAGGTTGGGAGGGTAAGAGACTTCGTTGGTTTGCTTAAAAATTGATAGAGTATACTTCTAAATTAGGACTTTGGGAGGGCTATGCTGATTGTAGTGTTCTTGAAGGGATGGATAAGGGAATTGAATTAAGGATGCTACATTCTTCTCCTTCCACTCCTTAATCACTCTATCAAAATTTTATGTGTCTTGAACTTCATGGATAGACGAAACTTGAAGGGTAGGTGAATAACTTAAGGGAATTGAGATATTTCTTGACATGATCTCCATACACTTCTCTTTTTCTTAGCTTTGGATAGGCATGAGAGAAGGATCTTTATCAGGAGTTGGCATGACATAATCAAGGATCTTAGTCTAATAAGGTCTCCAAATATGGAATGGATTTAGGTTATTGAGGAAAAGTGGGTGAAGGTGACACTAGCATGGACCTCTCTTGATGTCATATTGCAATTTGGGATGGGTTTAGAGCAAAATAAAGTTGAATTATAGTGGGATAAAATATAAAAAAAATGTATTGAATTTTATGCCTTTCTTCAAGTAATAATCTATTCTCCATACATTGAATTAGTCCTCTCATTTATATCACCTCATCAATTGGTATATACTAATTTTCTCTCTCAATATTTTCCCACTTATTCTTGACCAACTATAAAAACTTCTCTCTTTCTTAATGATCTCACTTTAATTGGAAGGGATAGGAAAAATTAGGCAAATCTCTTTCTCTCTATCAATCTCCCTCATTTTCATTTCATATTCCCATACAATTTCTTTTAGTTTTGATGGGGATTGAGTGGGATTATCATAGCTTTGACAAGGTTGACTAAAGGGATGAGTAGGCTACCAAGTAGGCTGAGTTGGATTTGGAGAGGGCATATACATTTGTTGATAACCTTGGTGAGGTTGACATGCTACTATTGTAGATTCATTTTGGGTAAAAACCATGAATGCCATCAATCTACTATGAAGAATGTGAAGGCATAGAGTATGTATTTTGACAAAAGGAATGCTAAGAATACATACTGATTTTCTAATTCATGCCTTCAAAGGATGATGTATTGAATAACATCATAAAAAAATCTTCAATGGAAAGCAATGCTTGTTCCATCGGGTGTGATAGAACTATTATCGTAAAATTTTTCACCCTTGAGGAAGATGTTCAAGCCTCCTCACTTAAGTGATAGAATGGGATCTCTCCAAAGGTATTTGGTGACCTTATAGATGAAGAGAACATATATGTATGGCTAACTCCATTGATGCATCACTTAGAAACTATAAACTAAGCCTATTGATTGCAAGGGAAACTGGTAAGAGATAAATGAAAGAAAACTAAAATAGGGAGATGATGCACATAATTTATCTCCTCCACCTTCTTATCATGCACTAGGAACATGAATTATGACTAAATCTAATTGCATAACTCAAATTAAGTCTCTAAACATGAATGTTTCATATAGAGGCTATAACATGATACATAGACTAAGGGGATAATCAAGAGGTCTAAAATACACTAATGAATGCTTCCATTTTCAATCCACACAAGGTTATTGGAATCACTTTATGTAACCTATAAATATGAGTAACACCTAAAAATAGGTAAGAGATATGACAAATGATAGGAGGTTACATACAACATCACCAAAATTTATCAACTAACATGAATCATAATCTAGTCAAAAGCATAAGAGAAGGATAGAACTCAGTTTTATTCATATCAAAGGCAAAGTACAAGTGTTCATTTGGATAGATCCACACCATATCTAATAAAAATATCTATTTCAATGCCAAAATTAGGCATACATATAGGAGAAGGAAGAGAAGAGAGAGAAGAGAGATGTCAAGAGATAATGATGGATATGAAGCAACCATGGAACAAGTTACAAGAAAGAATAAATTTCCAAAGGAAATTTATGAAGTATCTCTTCAACATATTTATGCTCCATTTGATGACAACTAGACCAAGGTGGTGTAGGAGTTATGTTTGTCTTGGTGACTCACCCTTGAGCACTTGAAACTACCCCTTAGAGTGATTATGAAGTGACTAATAATTTTATTAGGGTAAAAATACCTTGACACTTATTTAAAATCCAAAATAAATTATCTCTCCACCTCTATTCTATAGTTTTCTTCATCATTCTCACATTTTCTCTTTTGGAGGCCTATTCCTTGTAGCCCTATTTTGGTATAAATATCCTTGGTTAGAGAGATATGAAACACTTATCAGGAAAATAAAATAATATTTTGGTACCCATTATCCCATTATAACTTCACCAAAAATTTTAGGTCCCAACTCTTAAGGAAAATCCATTTTATCAAGACCCACCTTTCCTAATTAGGCCTAATGCAAGCCTATAGTCCTATAAACCATACAAATCCGTACATTAACACATAAAAGACAAAAAAATAATTTAAGGAACATAAAAATAGGTTTTATGACAAATTTTAAATATATTTCATGTGTTAGAATTTAAATTAGGTGAGTTACAAGGTTTTTAGCCCTAGTTGGAAAAAATACAGGCCTGAGTAGGCTAAGAGCTAAAATATTGGCTAGAAAGAGTTATAGAGTGTTTAAAATTGAAATAAATCATTTTTAAGGTCTAAAAAACCTTAAATAAACTATTATAACCATTATTTTTTCAATATCAACCTTTAAAACCCTCCAATCATGCCAATTTCTTCTAATTTTGTGTATTTTGGACTCTTTGCATGGTTGTAGGTATTTTTGGTGTTTGAATCACCTTAAAAGCATGTTTATAATTTATAATTCCTCTAATGGTTTCCCATACACATATTATATCATTAAAATATACAAACTTAGTACAAACCATGGCATATTTTCATGAATTCTTAAAAATAGGGTTGAGATAGAGCTTCTAGCCGGCTTGTTAGTGCTCTTGAGGTTTGAAACTTGTTTGGTTCAAAAAATGTTTTATTACATTATTTTAAATTTTAAATTCCACATATAACTTCAAATCATCTCGTCATGGCTTACACTCTTAATATGATCTTCAAACATCATCTTTTATACAATGCTTATTGTCTTAGGTTGAGAATGTAGACCTTCAGGTATGCAAACTTGTAGTTCTGCATTCACCTCAACTTAAGCCATTAAAAATGATATTATTAGTATATTAAAACATGTTTTTATCTATTTGAGTATATAAAATATTTTTCAAGATCAAAATTCTCTTTGAAACCTCTCAAACTATCCTCAAACACCTAATTTTGCTTACAAAGTACTAGACTGCCATACTTAGGTATGTGGCCTGTTAACTCACCTAAAGAATTATATTAGAAATTTGGTACATTGAATAATGATAAATATGGTTATATTAAATTTTAAAATTAATTATATCCATTTATATTTCACCTTAAATACCACTCAAAAACTCAACATTATATGGTCATGTAACTTTTTTCTTGTCCTGGAAGGCTTATAACTGTACATTTGGATTGTTTTTGACATTTTAGTACTCTATGTGATTATTATGGAATTAAAATATTATAATAAATTATTATGAGGTCTCAAAAAACCTATGATACTCTTAAAAATCATCTTCACTTTAAAATTTGAGGTTGGATCCTCTTAACATACAGACAGACCTATAGGTGACTATATTAGGCCTAGAACATTTTCAAACTACTTCTTATATGTTATTTTGATGAAATTATATGGTTTATGGATGGTGTAGATTCATTATGTTGTCCCCCAAAAAAATGTCACTCATTTTTAGGACAACGTATAAGTTATTTTGGTTTTTCAAAGACCAAAATGTCTTTTCTCATTTCAAAAAATTGTTTTAAGCTTTCAAAATTGGGAATTATTCAAGATTTTTCAGTCAAAGGACTAATGGTTCAATAGGTTCAAAGGCTTATACAAGGAGGTTCAATCAAAAGAATTAGTTTCCAACACTTGGTCATTTTCAGGATTGGTTCAACACCTTGGTTCAATAAAAAATGTCCATCGGTAAGCATCTAAGCAAGAATCCAACCATTGAACCATCGAACCTTGAACCATTTTTGTTTAATGGGTTCAACAAGTTCAAAGGTTCAACGTCATCGGTAAGAGTTAAGTGCTTCATCAAGGTTTAAAGAGTTCAAGGTTCAATAGGTTCCACACGTTTGGTTCAATGAGGATCAAAAGGACTTAGCTGAAATAAGGGAATGGACCATTAAACCATTGAACCAAAGTTGGTTCACTCGGTTGGTTCAAGAGAAAAAAGTTTAAAGGAGTGCCCCAAGAGTCAAAGACACAAGTGCCCTTGCAAAGGGAATTCCCATGGCAAAAAGTGACAAAGGCAAACAAAAGGACCGAGACAAAATCCTGATAGAATCCTGTAGATGCTGTTAAGTGTCATCTTCTGAGCCTCATTTCACTTTGATTCTAAGAGCCGTAGAAGCCACCATGTGTCCTTTGTAATTTAAGTGGAACATGCCAAGTGGCATCATCTGCATGAATCCAAATGAGTTCTGCATAGTTGTATAGTGCTTCTAGAATGTGATGGAAGCCACCACATGTCATCTTCTATAAGACATTCAAAAGGCATCCAAAGCTTCTACAAGTTCAATGGAAGATGCCACGTGTCCTTCGTCAAAGTTACAGTGGATGTTGCCATGTGTCATCCATTAAGACATAGTTTCAAAGTAGTGGAAGCCATCACATGTCATCTTTTGATCCCCATTGCACTTTGTTTCTAATTGCAATGGAAGAATGCCACCTGTCCCTACTAAATCTTGTCAGAAACCACCAAGTGTCATCTATCAAGACACTATATACTCTACCCTCAAGAAGTCATGGAACGTGCCATGTGTCCCTTGCAAAGTTTGGCAAAAGCTGACAAGTGTCAATCTCCACAATTTCTCCCTCCTATTTTTTGTTTTCATAAAGATCGTGGTGGACCCCTAGTGAGCTGCCGAAGAAAGTAGAATGTGCCATGTGTCATCATCTGCCTGACTCTCCAAAGACAAGAAGAAGCCACCACCTATTCATTTATAACTCTGTGGAGAGTGACACGTGTTTGTGTTTGAGTTTCAAACAAGTTTATAAGCTTCTCCTAAGCATTTTTCAAAGCACAGTGGAGACTGCCACGTGTTATCATCCATGTGAATCTAAAATAAGTCTTGAGTGTTTTCAAAGGCTGCTAAAGCACAATGGAGACTGCCACATGTCATCTTATACTAGACTCATAAAAAATGTTTCTAAAGCCTCTAATAGCAGTGGGAGCTATGGCGTGTCCTTGCCTATTTCTAAGTGGATGCTACCATGTGTCAATTTTTTAAGGAAAAGTGACCAAAGAATAGAGAGACAATTTAAGGACCCAATTCAATAGCCAGAAAGGGATGAATGATAAAGGAAAGAACTAGAAATATCCACGCATGAGATATGTTTCAAATGAAAATAGACCCAAGGATGTGAAATTGGTGGCAATAAAGTGTCTGTTGATTTTTGCAGACTTAAGTGCAAGAGCCCTAATCGCTGTGAAGTGGAGGAAACAATACAAAAGATCTAGAGTGTCAACACAGTGTTTAGATCTGATAGACCTCTTGAACCTAGAAATGTGGATGCAAATTTCTCAAGCCTTTAAAAGACATGACTTATTCGAGAATAAAGGCAAAGTGAACAATGGTACAATCAAGAGAGGGAACTAAGAGGATCATCCAGTTCTAGGGGATGACAATCGAGTTAAAATATAGAACTAAAACTGCATTCAAAGCATTGCATGCACAACATGAGCTGTTCCATGAGATAAACATGCCAAACCTCTCTCAACCTCTATATATTGTAATCTCTCTGATTATTATGGGGATTTTTACTATCATAGAAGCAAAAAATCTACCCGAATTGAAAGGCATTTACTAAGACTTTGAGCTCATATTGTTAATCATTTTTCTTCATTTGAATAAGAAAGCAAGTGACCTTTTCAGACTTTGTGCTGGAAATAGGTTGTGTTATTTAGGGAATTGTTCGTATGTCTGTTTCCTAGAAGCGTTCTTATTTATTTGATCTAACAAGTAGAACTAGCAAAATTGGTTAGGAAGGTGTCCTGAAGACCAACTTTGGGATGACTTTGTGCCCCCACAAGTACCTTCAGTGTGTTTGTATTTTTTTTTCCTGTGTAAAGGACCTTGGGATGACTTTGTGCCCCCATTGTTCTTCGTATCTCTCTCTTGGGCAGTTAAGGTGGAGACTTTATGATGCATCTTATATTGCTGGTTACTTTGTACTTTGGTTACTGGTTACTTGTTCCTTGAAAGGACTCTTATTGTTTCTTGCAAGAATACTTATGAAAGAAGAGAAGTGCCTTTAGTGTTTCCCAGGATTTCTCCTCTATTTGTTAACATCATCTCTGAAAAAAGAGAGATGGATGGTTTGTCCTACCCTTGTGTCTTATTTTTTGCTTATATATATATTATATAGCTCCATATCCTTGATAGGGAACCTCCCCTTGATGAGAGGAGAGATTTATCCCCTTTTGATGTAGTAAACCTGCATATCTGGTCGATCAATCTCTCTATTGCTATGGTGATAGGACCTATTTTGCTCACCAATTAGTTGGTCAAAAAAATATTCACCCAACAATTTTTGGTGACTCCGCTGGGGATCAAATGTGTAGTTTGAAGCCTCAAGTTTCAAGCTAAAGCAAGACCGGTTCTTTCCTATTTTTGTTCTACAATCTGGAAACTTCACACTATACCAAAAGCCAAAAAGCCCAAGGTGTTGTTGACCCTATTTTTGAGTTGGTGCAACAAAGAAATTTTGAGTTGTTTCCTCTACAACCTCACCTTCAATGAACTAGGAGTCTTCTTCTTACCAACACTAGGTCACCAACACAAGGTAGATCTACTTTTTGTGCTATTAGCAAAACTTTGCCTATACATACACCACCCAGATTTGTTATCCCTGCTTTCAATAATCCACTCATGGTAGTTCAAGGCCCCTAGGGTAACTCTTTTGGCCCACTCAATCTTACTCCACCCCTGCATGAGCTTTCACGTAGTTCAAGGAAGAATTTCCCCAAATTATTTAGTGATGGAAAGGTTCACCCTGATGAACACATTGCAGCCTTTAGCATAGCCTACGATGTGATAGGCATGGAATTTCAAGACATGGTAGTCAGACTGTTCATGGAGACATTGTAAGGTACTGTTGTAGATTGGTTCTACCATCTACAGGCTAGATTAGTGACTAACTGGGACACACTCAAAGCCAACTTTAAAGCTAGATTCAAACCTGTAGAAGATGCACATGCCCTTCTGTCCCAACTCACACAAATGAAGAAGGAACCTCATGAACCAATGAGGGATTTCATCACCAAATTTGATAAGTTGAGGAATAGGATCCCTGCAATTGCTTAGCCTACCCTCAAAAACCTCAAGTTCTTCTTCATCAACTCATAATTGCCTAAAGTGAGTTTTCTATTGAGACATGTTGGCCAAATAGACCTTGCTAAAGCTCAGGACTTGGTTACTAAGGTAGAAGATGACCTTATCTTGGTTGAGAAGATAAGGAGAGATCTAAATAGAGGTAAATCTTCTTCATATTTTGATTACTCATCTATAGCCACTATTGATCCCATGGTACAGAAGCTAGCAAATGAATTGCTGGCTCTCAGGAGACAAATGGCCCAAGGGATGTCATCTGCTCCTACATATAGAGATATCCCAAGGAGGACATTCCAAAATTAGACATACCAAGGCAATGCTACCAGGGGTCAAGGGTAGTTGAATCATCTTCCTCCCCCATAGAGGAACCTTGCCATTGAAGCACCTCCAACCAACTCAGCAGTTGGATATCTTGAAGCTGACTCAGGTTTCTCATTCCAGCCTAAGTTAAACCTTGAAGATGATGCTAATATCTTCACTAAGGAAGAATAAGAATTAGCTAGCGACTCCAACATTGGTTTCCTGAACTATCAGGATAAAACCAGAAGTGAAGGTAATGCAATAGAGGGATCATATGCTGTGTTCACCCAGTCTAAGAATCAATCAGCTCAGGAAGCTGATAAAGAGAAGACGGAGGAGTGACCTCAACCAAAAATCTCAATTGCTAAGTGTGGAAGTACTCTACCCTTCCAGCCAAAAGATTTGATGACTACAAGAAAGGTAAGTACACCAAATACCCCTGTACCTTCTACTTCAAATTTGTAGTCCAGTTCTCCCCTGCCAAGAATCAAAAGGATGAGTTCCCATCCTCTATTCCTAGCTCATTTCAGACGTTTGACATTATTGATCATATAAAGAAAGCCAAAGTTCAAATGTTTGAATTTGAATTCCTACAGTCCAACCCTAATCAGTTGGATAAATTGTTTCAATGTGTGAAGAACCAAAACATCCCAGCAAGACAAGAAGCTAAGAAAGCAACTCATGACCCCCAAAGGAACATGTCTATCCCAAAAAATCTTGTCATTACTCCTCTTGCTGCTCCTGGAAAAATAGAGCCTTTGTATGTATCCCTGTTAATAAATGGATATCAGCTGAACAATTGTATCATTGATTCTGGAACTTCAAACAATGTCATGCCTGCCAAAGTGGCTGAATCCCTTGGCCTTACACTGACCAAGACATTTGGTAGATGTTTTTCCATGGAAAAAAAGTAAGTACCATTGCTAGGGAAAATTAAGGATGCCCAATTTGCATTTGCAGCATTCCCAGACAAAAAAATCAAGATGACTGTCTTGGTGGCTGACATCCCAGCATCTTATGGCATCCTTCTTGGCCTAAATTTTTGCAAAGATGTTGGTGGAAAATTAAATATGGACTTGTCTGAGGCAATAATCCTAGTCAAAGGCATCATGAAAAGATTACTTCCTAAAAAGGAAACAAAATATGTGGTCACCCAATCATCAACACTTGAAGCTCAAATTTTATTTGAATCTTTAGGCATGGGTAACTACTTTCTATCCACTGAAGAAGTTCATGAAATGCCTATTGAATCTCTCAAAGGTGGTGACCTAAAGGTTAGTTTAGCTAGAAATATGGAAGAATCTCCACCTCCAAATGAGGAATAATCCAAAGGAAAATTAGTGTCTAATGAGGTATGGATCCTTGAATTCTATGGTAGCTATTCCTCCACCAGTTTAGGAGCTGGGGTTATGTTGATATCTCTGCAAGGAGATATTTTTCCTTCATCCTACAAGTTGCAATTCAGCAACACTAATAACATAGTTGAGTATGAATCCCTATTGCTTGGATTAAAGGCTACTCAAGACAAAGGTATCAAGCTTCTTCATGCTAAAGGAGATGCTGAACTGGTGGTTTGTCAGATAAGGAACTTGTATCAGACCAAAAATGAGAGATTGCACCATTACCACAATCTAGTCTAGGACCAAATTGAAAACTTTGATGCTTTCAGCATCTCTGTAGTCCCAAGGGAATTCAATGATAGAGCTGACACTTTGGATATCTTGGGCACTCTTCTGGTTCCCCACTCAAACTTCAAAGGAGATAGGTACACTATTGAATTGGTCTCTCAACCAAGTGTACCTAATAATGCCAGTCATTGGTAGGTGTTCAACAATGACAACCTAATGATTGCTTTCTTGGAGCAAAAGGACAGTTTTAAACGATTGCATTTTGAAGGCAGTGAACCTCAAGAGCCTGAACTGACCCCTGAATCAAGTTCAAGCATGGATGGAGAGTTCATGAAACTTAAAGGGAATAAGATTCCCAAAGGCCTGGTCTCCCTTAAGAAACTATTTGATAAGCATGATAGATTCATCAAATAGTAGCAAATGGAGGCAAGCTCCTCTCAGGGGTTTTCTCAAGTAAATCTAGGTACCAAGGAAGATCCCAAGATGGTGATCATTAGGAAGTGATGCACTCCTGAGGAAAGATTCAAGTTCACTTCTCTACTCAAATAGTACATGGACCTTTTAGCATACTCTTATGATGACCTGAAGTCACTCAGGCTTGATGAAATTTGACATGACATCCCTCTGAAGGCTAACTCAGTGCCTTACAAGAAAAAACCTAGGTAGTGTAATCCAAAGATGTCAGGTACTATTCTATCTAAGATACAAAAGATGTTAAATGCTAGGATCATTTTCCCAATCCATCATTCCACATGGATTGCCAACATAATGCCTGTGAGGAAGAAGAATGGTGAAATTTGCCTTTGTGTGGATTTTAAGAATTTGAATCAGTCATCCTTGAAGGATAACTATCCTTTGCCTATCATGGATCAAGTGCTTCAAATAGTGACTAGTTCAGAGATGTTATCAATGCTAGATGGTTTCTCAGGATACAATCAGGTTGAAGTTGCTGAAGTAGACCAGCATAAAACTACGTTCACCACACCTTGGGGCACCTTCGCTTATAAGAGAATGCCTTTTGGTTTGATAAATGCTGGTGCCACCTTTTAGAGAGTAATGGACCTCGCTTTCAAGGATGAGATGGGCAAGTTTATTATAGTTTATCTTGATGAATTGACTATTTTCTCTAAGCATCACCCAGATCATGTGTGCCACTTACAATAAGTTCTAGAACACTACCGTCAGAATGGCATTTCCTTGAACCCCAAGAAGTCAATTTTTGGAGTAACAGAGGGAAAACTTCTCAAACACATTGTGTCTAAAGGAGGCATAAAAATTGACCCAGATCGAGTCAAGTCTATCCAAGAGCTTACCTTGCCTACAAGTAAGACTGCTATTCACTCTTTCTTTGGAAAGGTGAATTTCTTATGAAGGTTCATCCCTGAGTTTGCTAAGAAGACTAAACATATTGTAAACATGATGAAGGGAAAGCCCACCTTTGGCTAGACTAATGAAGGCAAGTTAGGGTTTAAAGATATCAAGACTGCCATTGCTCACGCCCTAATTCTAGTTTGTCTAGATTATAACAAAGAGTTTACCATGCACAATTATGCTTCAGAACACATGCTTTCAGCGATTCTAGTTCAAAAAAATAAAGAAGGTATGGAGTCTCCCATTTTCTTCATGAGTTGTCCTCTCAAAGATCATGAGTTGAAGTACTCAAATATGGAAAAGCATGCTTATGCAGTGGTGAAGGCAGTAAAGCATTTTCACTTCTACATCTTGAATTCACATACTACTACCTTGGTTCTTGACACAATAGTCATATCCATACTAACTCAGTAGGAGTTTGGGATGAAAAGAGGCAATTGGGTTGAAAAAATTTAGGAGTTTGATTTGCTCATTAAACCAACAAATCTGGTTCAGGGAAAAGGCTTATGCCAATTAATTGTTGACAACAAGCCAGAGCGAACAGAGCATCAAAAATTAGAAAAAGTAGAAGTGCCAACAATCCTCTTTTTCTCTACCACTGATGAGTGGTATTGGGGTATTGCTCATTTCCTTAATTATGGTGAATGTGTTGCTCGCCTATCTTATAAAGAGAGAAGGACTATCAAGTTAAAAGTGGCAAATTTCATCCTTTGGGACAATGGCCTATATAAGAGGGGCCTTGATGGAGTGTTCCTTCGCTGCGTGGAGAAGGAGCAACAAAGCCAAATTTTGAGATCCTTCCACAATCGAGCTTGTGGAGGACATTTTTCTACTCCTGTGACTACCCATAAGATCCTTTAGGCTAGATATTACTGGCCTACTCTTTTTCAAGATGCATACAAGTGGGTAAAGAAATGTGAACTATGCCAGTAGTTTGTTGGAAGACCCAAGTTAGCTGCCCTGCCTCTCAAGCCAGTAGTCATAGAAGAACCATTTCAGCAATGGGGCCTCAATTTTATTGGTGTTGTAAACCCATATTCAAGTGCTAGCCATGATTATGTCCTCACAACCATGGACTAATTCACCAAGTGGGTGGAAGCAATTCCAACCAAGCATGCTACTTCAGAAGTAGTGTGTAATTTCCTGAAAGAGAACATCATTTCTAGGTTTGGGGTCCCAACTAAGATTGTCATTGACAATGCAGCTTGTTTCACTTCCCAATAGATCACTAAATTCTATTTTTACTATGGAATTACACTCTCCCACTCATCTGATTACTTTACACAAGGGAATAGACAAGATGAATCAAGTAATAAGAACCTAGTGACTATCATCAAGAAGCTAGTTGATGACAACCAAAGAACATGGCACAAAGCATTGGTTGATGCTTTGTGGGCTGATAGAATTACACCTAAAAGGGAAACTGGTATGTCTCATTTCCAACTTATTTATGGTATCAATGCTGAGATACCAATCACCTTGGAATTTCTAACATTAAAATTGGTCAAGGCAATTGAAGATCAAACATATGAAAGCACCCTTGATAAGAGAATTATGTGCCTGACTGAGCTAGAAGAGTAGAGAACTGTAGTGGCAGACTAAATCATAGTCCATCAAAGCTTGGTGAAGAAACTCTTTAACCAAAAATCAAAGATCCGAGATTTATAGGTTGGAGATCAAGTCCTACTATGGGACAAGAGAAGAGAACCAAAGGGAATGCATGGAAAATTTGATTCCCTATGGAGAGGCCCTTTTACTATCCATGAACTCAAAGGTGAAAATAGATTCCTATTGAAATATCAAGATGGCACACCCTTTTCTCTACCTCATAGTGGGCATCATCTAAAGCACTTCAACTCTTGAAGTATTAGATGCAATTGTTTATACATATGTATATTTGTATAGTCTTTTCTGCTTTGTGATGTTTGATTTCATGTTTTTTTTTTCGTCACCTTTCTTTCTGGGTAGCATGACTCCGTAGCCCAATGGCACACTTCAAGGCACTAGAGATTCTAGTTTCTACTCTGCTCAATTGTTCCAAGTTCTCATCTGAAGGAAGTTCCCCAATAAGAGCCAACTGTTGTCCCCCAAAAAAATGTCACTCATTTTTAGGACAACATATAAGTTATTTTGGTCTTGCAAAGACAAAATGTCTCTTCTCATTTCGAAAAATTGTTCTAAGCTTTCAAAATTGGGAATTATTCAAGCTTTTTTAGTCAAAGGACTAATGGTTCAACAGGTTCAAAGGCTTCTACAGGGAGGTACAATCAAAAGAATTAGTTTCCAACACTTATTTATTTTTAGGATTGGTTCATCACCTTGGTTCAATAAAAAATGTCCATCGGCAAGCATCTAAGCAAGAATCCAACCATTGAACCTTGAACCATTTTTGTTCAATGGGTTCAACAAGTTCAAAGGTTCAACATCATTAGCAAGAGTTAAGTGCTTCATCAAGGTTCAATGGGTTCAAGGTTCAATAGGTTCCACACGTTTGGTTCAACGAGGATCAAAAGGACTTAGCCAAAATAAGGGAATGAACCATTAAACCATTGAACCAAAGTTGGTTCACTCGGTCGGTTCAAGCGACAAAGTTCAAAGGAGTGCCCTAAGAGTCAAAGACACAAGTGCCCTTGTGAAGGGAATTCCCATGGCAAAAAGTGACCAAGGCAAACAAATGGACTGAGACAAAAGCCTGACAGAATCCCACAGATGCTGCCAAGTGTCATCTTTCGAGCCTCATTTCACTTTGATTCTAAGAGCCATAGAAGCCACCATGTGTCCTTTTTAATTTAAGTAGAACATGCCATGTAGCATCATCTGCATGAACCCAAATGAGTTCCTCATAGTTCTATAGTGCTTCTAAAATGCGATGGAAGCCACCACATGTCATATTTCACAAGACATTCAAAAGGCATCCAAAGCTTCTACAAGTTCAACGGAAGCCACCACATGTCCTTCGTCAAAGTTAAAACAAATGTTGCCATGTGTCATCTATTGAGACATAGTTTCAAAGTAGCAGAAGCTGCCACATGTCATTTGCTGAGCCCCATTGCATGTTGTTTTTAATCACAACAGAAGATGCCACCTGTCCCTGTTGAATCTTATCAGAAACTACCAAGTGTCATTTATTAGGACACTATATACTCTACCCTCAAGAAGTTGTAAAATGTGCCATGTGTCCCTTGCAAATTTTAATGGAAGCTGACAAGTGTCAATCTCTACAATTTCTCCCTCTTATTTCTTATTTTCATAAAGACTGTGGTGGACCCCAAGTGAGCTGCCAAAGAAAGTGGAATGTGCCATGTGTCATCATCCGCCTGACTCTCTAAAGATAAGTAGAAGTTGCCACCTATTCATTTATACCTCCATGGAGAGTGACACGTGTCTGCGTCTGAGTTTCAAACAAGTTTATAAGCTTCTCCTAAGCATTTTTTAGAGCACAGTGGAGACTACCACGTGTTATCATCCACGTGAATCTAAAATAAGTCTTGAGTGTTTTTAAAAGCCACTAAAGCACAATAGAGACTGCCATGTGTCATCTTCCACCAAACTCATAAAAAATGTTTCTAAAGCCTCTAATAGTAGTGGAAGTTGTCACATATCCTCACCTATTTCTAAGTGGATGCTGCCACATGTCAATTTTTTAGCAAAAAGTGACCAAAGAATAGAGAGGCAATTTAAAGACCTGATTCAATAGCTAGAAAGGGAGGAATGATGAAGGAAAGAACTAGAAATATCCATGCATGAGATATGTTTCAAATGACGGTAGACCTGAGGATGCAAAATTGGTGGCAATAAAGTGTCTGTTGATTTTTGCAAACTTAAGTGTGAGAGCCCTAATCAATGTGAAGCAGAGGAAACAATATGAAAGATTTGAAGTGTCAACACAGTGTTTAGATCCAATAGACCTCTTGAACCTAGAAATATGGATGCATATTTCTCGAGCCTTTAAAAGACATGACTTGTTCAGGAATAAAGGCAAAGTGAACAACGGTGCAATCAAGAGAGGGAACTAAGAGGATCATCTAGTTCTACGGGATGACAGTCGAGTTAAAATACAAAATTGAAAGTGCATTCAAAGCATTACATGCATAGCATGAGCTGTTCCATGGGATAAACACGCCAAACCTCTCTTGACCTCTATATATTGTAATCTCTCTGATTGTTATGGGGATTTTTCCTGCCATAGAAGCAAAAACTCTGCCCAAATTGAAAGGCATTTATTGAGACTTTGAGCTCAGATTGTTAATCATTTTTCTTCATTTGAATAAGAAATCAAGTGACCTTTTTAGGCTTTGTGCTGGAAATAGCCTGTGTTATTTAGGGAATTGTTCATATGTCTGTTTCTTAGAAGCATTCTTGTTTATTTGATCTAACAAGTAGAACTAGTAGAAGTGGTTAGGAAGGTGTCTTGAAGACCAACTGTGGGATGACTTTGTGCCCCCACAAGTACCTTCAGTGCGTTTGTATTTTATTTTTCCTATGTAAAGGACCTTGGGATGACTTTGTGCCCCCATTATTCTTTGTATCTCTCTCTTGGGCAGTTAAGGTAGAGACTTTGTGCTACATCTTATATTGATAGTTACTTTGTACTTTGGTTATCGGTTACTTGTTCCTTGAAAGGACTCCTACTGTTTCTTGCAAGAATACTTTTGGAAGAAGAGAAGTGCCTTCAGTGTTTCCTAGGATTTCTCCTCTGTTTGTTAGCATCATCTCTGAAAAAAGAGAGATGGATGGTTTGTCCTACCCTTGTGTCTTATTTTTTGCTTATATTTATATTATATAGCTCTGTATACTTGATAAGGAACCTCCCCTTGATGAGAGGATAGATTTATCCCCTTTTGATGTAGTAAACCTACACATCTTGCTGATCAATCTCCCTATTGCTGTGGTGATAGGACCTATTTTGCTCACCAGTTAGGTGGTCAACAAAATATTCACCCAACACATTACATGATTTTTTATAAGTAATTTAAAATTTAGATATGACACAAAATATTTTTTTGGCTTCATAATTGCTTTTTCATGCTTGAAATGATTACTTACATGACTGTATCCCCTCATTAGAAGCATGCCACAATGAGTTGGTTAAAGAAGACCAGCTTGGATGATGAATTATAGTTGAATAAGGATATAAATATAAGTGGGAATATTAAATAATACCATATTAGAGATATCAAGTGCATTGAAAACAATTTTTTATCTCTCCATGGCTAAGAAGGTCTACCTTGGATTGTAACCTAAAACAAACCTTTTGAATAATTGATCTTATCTCTCCCCTCTTGGTTTTGGATCATTTTATTCTTGTATATGTTTTTATAAGGATTATAGTAGGAGTGTAAGTTTTATATATGTTTATTAGATATCACTTTAAGTTAGAAAAAACTCAAACTAACAAGAACCCTACCTGCCACCTTCAAGAAGCATAAAAACATTATCTTTTTATCCTTTTAGCTACTCACATGTGCCATTGATGATATAGGATGATGTTATATGGCTATTAATACCCATTATTATATAAATAAACCAAAAATTTTCATCCATGAATCTTAAAAACTCTTTGTAATAAGAAAAACCCTACCCATGGGGTTTTAAGAGGGTTTTAGGATGCTTAACTTGTTAAAAATTATTCATAAATTTAAGTCATATAACCTAAAAATAATTCATGTAATTTTGAGGGAATATTTACCCCTATCCACCCCCAATATTATTTTTTCCAACTCTTATTCCTCTTCATGGAATGAACACCTAAAAATACCCTTCACTAGCTTACAAAGGGGTTAATGGAGGAACTGAAACATTTTTTTCATTCGTCTAACCTGATAATGCTTTTATAAGCCTAATTTAACTCTAAAAACCTTTTATAGACTTTAATAAATCCATTTATGACCTGAACTAACCACATCCACATTGAAATAATTATTTGCAAGTCCTTGGCAAGTGTGTTTATACACTATACTCCAGTTTATTGATCTTTGGAGGGTCCCACCACTTATTTCATGTTGAATTAACCTATTTTAACATGTGTGAGGGATAAATAAATTTGTAAAATATTATAAATTCATTTGGGGCCCAAAAATTCACTTAATTCTTCATATTAACAAAATCGACATTACCTTAATTTCTTTAAATTTGCCTTAACTTTTAATATACATAAAATAATAATGTTTTCACCTTGATGTACCTTGCCTTTAGAATCTCACCTTCCATTATAAGACATTAGATAATATTTGAGGTTAACATAACAATGCTCCACCATGGGTCAACATACCTTGACCTTTACAAAGTAACCTTAACTTTGTCAAACTTACCTTAATCTCTCCAAAATGCAAATAATACCTTCATAAATGATAAAATGATGAGAATAATGGAATTAATCACTCTTTTATACCATGCGAATAGACCTTAATATGACAAGCACTTGATAAGACATCCTTGCCATGACCAAGTTTGACCAAGTTGACTAATAGTCCAAGATAAAACCTAAAAATATCAATAACAAGGTTAGGCGAGATTAGAATCAAAGTTTAAAATTTTACCCCTTGATGTTGTCCAATTTTGGCTAACACTACCCTATCAAATTATAAAACTACCCTACATTTAAAATAGAACCACCCTTTTATAATGTCTTATTCAAGGTAGTTTTCACAATTGCCTTGACTAACCCATCACTCATGGGGTGGTTCTATAATTCTACAGGGAATTTTCATCACTTAACATGTCATCTATATCACTAATTACAACCTTTTAAAATAAGCTAAGGGAAGCTACAAAGGTAACAAAAGTGGGGATTTAAGGGACCTAGAAGAGAGAGAGGGGAAAGTGTATGTAATCAGAATTGAATGGTGTGCATGAATCAATCTTGGATCAGATAAGCTAGATCACACCTACACTTCCATTTGGGGCACACACTTGTTAAGCAAGAGCATGGCCAATATAAGGATCTGGTAGAACTGAATAGGGGATCACTTATTCCATATATCATAACACATCATATTAGGTAGGGTTCCAAAGCCTACAATCTAACACAATTTCACAACAACCCTAAAAGAGTCCTTGGTTTCTATATTCATTTATGATAATAAACAAGAAAGTAAACTAATCTAATAACAAGAAAATTAAACTAATCTAGTGCTCACCAAAGCTTATGGCACAAAGTAAGGGGTTATATGTAAAGCAATCAAATACATGTATACATGGAATATGAGGAGTAATATTATTTGAGCCAACACTTATGCTACTTCTATCTACTAAAAGAGAGGAGAACAAAGTTAGAATATACTTACCTATATGTGAGCCTGTCATGACTTAATCTCTCCCTTAGCCAATGGGGATTCACAAGAGGTTGTTTTGGTTTGTAAGGATCACTTTATTAGGCTAAAGCGTCTAAGACCTATCCACAAGACTAATATTCTCCAAATAAGAAACCTAAGCTAAGAATCCTCAAGTAGAATGGTGGAAGAGTAGATTGTGAAGAAACATGAGCGAATAATAACTCCTAATTACATTCATATGGAAATGACCAAAATAAACTTGTATATATAGGAGTATCTGACCTAAAAATAACTTAGACATGTCAGATGTGCTAGGTTTATCAGGTTGACCTAGCACATTAATGGGCTAATCCATGAGGTTTATGCTAGGTCAGCCAGATGAAAACTAGGCCTAAAGAGTTAAAGTGACCCCAGACTATGCTAGGTCAACCAGGTCAACCTAGCTTACTAAAGGAAAGGGAAAAAAGGATAGAAAGAGGAAAATACTAGAGGAATGTGCAAGGAAGGAGAGATAGCTTAGGGAAAGGTTTTAAGAGCTGAATGGATAGAGAATACTATGGCAATAAGGGACAACAATACTAAAAATCACCAAAGGTCTCCCCACCCCTTTCTTGGTGTACCCATTAAGGCATGAACTTAGATAAATTGAGTCATGATGGGTTCATTCAAGATGCAAAGCATCAATAATCGATAAACATGTGAAAATATTATGTGTATACATATGCCCCACTCGAAGCTCATCATGTGTCACTAAGGTGTAATAGGGGATGGTGCTTTGAGAAAGAACATAAGGACACATACAATGCTGATGATAAAAAAAAATTGTAGCATTTTAAAAAGCATAAAATAATTGAAAATAAGTGATGGAAAAGGAAACTAACTAAAAAGTAAATAACTAAAAAGTAAATGATGCGTACCTTGACTTACCTTTATCATGAGATGTTTGTCAACTGTGTTTTAGTTTTGATTGAGGAGGGTGCAGAGATTGCTTTAGACAAACCCAAAAATACAAAACTAAGGAGAAAAAATAAAAAAATGTAAGAAAATGTAAGATAACTAGTGCTATGTGGATGGGACATACTTGGGAATTTGGCAAGCTAGGTGACAAGTACTATGTTAGACCAAATGACCAAGTCAAACAAGAGTAAATCAGGCAATCAAAAAGATAAGGCTACTAAAGACTAAAAAAATAAAACAAGTAAACCTCAAGTAAGAAACAACAAACTTACCAAATCAAATCAAGGATACATGTCAAACAAGATGGTAAAAAGAGGATTCAAAAAGAAAAATGGTAAAACAAAATTGATGAGTGAGTAGTAACAATCCACATCTAAATCATCAATGGAAAAAGGGGATGCATAAAATGGAAAATAACATGGTTGGGTGAGCATTAACAATCCAAATCTCACACAATAATTAAAAAAGGATATGAACTTAGGTGTTCGCAATAACAAAACACCAAAATCAAGATAAATGGGAAAAGGAAAGAAAAGTAGTTTTAGTAAATATATAAAACATGATGAATATGATCCATAGTTTCTCAAACATGTTGTTTTGTGTCTAAAGATAGATAAAAATAAAATAAATTAGTGTTAGCATGTTTTTAAGAAATAAAGAAAAAGGAATTTAAAGAAGAGGGAAAATATATTTGGAATCACAATTTGTATATCAAGTGGGGAAATGAAATGGGTGGAGGGGAGAATGATGGAAAAAACAATGTAGAGAAACTCTTTATCGAAGTCAAGACACTCAAATTTGGTTTGTTAAAACAAGAGCACTGTTGACCTTAAGGACTCTAAAGAACCTCTCTTAGCTACACAAGTCTTAGGTCAACAAATGGAGTATATAGATCATCTCATGAAGGCTATATGCATGAAAATTAAAATGGACCTACCTCTCCAAAATGTGTTCCCTGATCTTTAGGACCCCTTACAAATCTATTAGTCTATTACAAAGATTGGGTACTTGTGTGAGAAATTAGGTATCACTATAGATATTTTTGAAATCCCCTATTCCAATCTACTGGCCTACCACACCCCAAATGACTTTAGTTCTATGTGAAGTCGGCTATGGATTTTGATATTTGATTAGAGATAGGAGATGTGCTTGTAATCACATATTTTGGTGTGACTAGAATTTTAAGATTTGTATGTTGCCTTTTAGATATCATTGCCTTTTATTTTCAAATGATTAGATTTTAACTTTAAAAAAAAAAATTCCTCCATATGGATTTAGAAGACCAAATATGGTTGCTAAAGATGAATTTCATTTTAAAACTTTGGGACAAGGGTGATAAGAGAGAGAAAATCAAGGAGCATGGGGTCTAAGAGTCTCATAAATCTAGGTGAAATAAAAGTGCTATCTTGACTTTGACCTTGTTTTATCCAAATGTGGAGGTGAAAGAAAGGGGGAAATCAAGAGGAAAATGACACATGTAAAAAATTTAAATTTCTTCCAATTGAAAAAAAGTGACAAAGGGAAAAAAGGAATACAATGATAGTAAAGGTGTGATACCTTATCATGAGACTATGGGAAGTGAAGGAAAATATGCTAACATAGATTGTTTATAGATTTCATCTAGTAAAAGAAGCAAAAGCTAATGTCTAAATAAAAAGGATCACAAAGAACATGAAAATAAAGGTAATTTTATGAGAAGGGCCAGGTTTTATCCATGGTCTTACCAAAAAACTCACAAAAGGAAAACCCAAGGGGTGCCAATAAGCAAAAAGTGAGTGAGCCTTTATATAAAGTACCTCACAAAGAAAGATTCAAAGGATGCCAAAACAACATTGGAAAGCAAAAAAAGAATGAAAAAGAAGAAATAAGAAATAAAAATAATGGTCATTTTATGAGGAGGGCTAGGTTTTATCCATGGTTTTACCAAGTAACTCATAAAAGAAAATCCCAAAAGGATGCCAAAACTTCATTAGCAAGCAAAAAGAATGTAAGTAGTGGTAGTTTTGTGAGGAGTGCTGGGTCCTATCCATGGTCTTACAAAGAAACTCATAAAATAAAAATAAAAGGGGTGTCAAATCAAAATGAAAAATGCAAGAAGATAAAGAAGACTATAGTACATTAAGAAACCCAAAAGACCAAAAGGGATGATTAAAGGTTTGTGAACAAAAAGGAAACTACTGTAGAGGGAAAGACCCATGCTTGAGTAACCTATAAAAAGTGTTATAAAGATAGGAATAAATCATGAAAAGAAGAAAATGTATCCTATATTAATGGCTATATCAATGATGAGAACATGGGAGAGACAAGCTTATGTCTCAGAAGGTTTCTTGAAGTTGAATTAGTTTGGTAGCATGTAATGGATAATAAGAGTGGGCATTGTAAGATGCCCTAAAGGGTAAGTGGATGTAGGTATGGGCATCACAAGATGCCATAGAGTCTAAAATGATATGTGTGTGGGCATCAAAAAATGCCTCAAAGGCTAAAGAAATATGTGGATGGGCATTGAAAGATGCCCCAATAGTTAAAAAGAGGAAGAAAAGATATGAAAGCATAAGAAGAAAAGATAACCCCATAGAGTGTTTAAATGGATTCAAGCTATCCAAGAAGTTTATAATGGGGGATATGATGCTTGAGGATAAAAGGAAAATAATTATAAATAATAATAATAATAATAATAATAATAATAATAATAATAATAATAATAATAATAATAATAATAATAATAACATACATAGATAGAGAACTAAATCAGGTAGATATAAAACTAAGTCAGACATACAAAGAATGTAGAAAGCTAAATTAGAAAGCAAAGAATGCATAAAATAGTACTGGGTTGACCTGATCAACCTAGCATAAAAGACAAGGCCTACAAACTATACAAGGTTAACCAAGTTGAAATAGTATAGTGTACAAAGGTCATAAAAAGCATTAGGTCGACTAGGTCGACCTAATATAGTAGATAGGTTCCTTTTTTTTCCTATATCTTTAGTTTTAATCATACATTTAAAAAAACATAAAATGCATTGGATTTGTGATGATGTAGGGAATAAGTAAGTGATAAAAATAATGATAAAAGAGTAAAATAAAAATAATTAAATAAATGAAAGGAATCATGCTAGTACTAACAAGAAAAGAGATAAAAATGGAAATGTGAAGACAATCCAACCAATGATGGGATAAGATTCATGTCGAGTTCACCAAAATGCATGTAATTAGAATTACATGGTGTACATGTATCAATCCTAGATTGGATAATATAGATCACACCTACACTTCTAATTGGGGCACACACTTGTTAAGCGAGAGCATGACCAATATGAGGATCTTCTAGACTTGATTAGGGGATCGCTTGTATCATCTATCATAATACATCATGCTAGGCAGGGTTCCAAAGCATATAGTCTAACATAATCACACAAAAACCCTAAAAGAGTCTTATGCTTTATATATTCACTTATGATAATAAAAAATAAATTAAACTAATCTAATAACAAGAAAAAAAAACTAATCTAGTGTTCACCAAAGCTTGTGTTATAAAGTAAGGGGTTAGATGCAAAGAAATCAAATACACGCATAAGGAACTTCAAATAAAGTAAGTATGAGTAACACCCTCATACATGGAATATGAGTAATACTATTTGATATAACACTAATGCTACTTCGATCTAATAAAAGAGAGGAGAACAAAGTTATAATATACTTACCTGAATGTGAACTCATCGTGACTTAATCTCTCCCTTGGCCAATAGGGCTTCACAAGAGGTTGTTGTGGTTTATAAGGATAAATTTTTTAGGCCAAAGCATCTAAGACCTATACAAAAGATTAATATTTTCCAAATAAGAAACTTAAGCTAAACTCCTTAAGTAGAATGGTGGAAGAGTAGATTGTGAAGAAGCATGAGCAAATAATAAATCCTGATTGCATTCATATGGAAATGACCAAAATTGCCTTATATATATAGGAGTATCTGACCCAAAAATCACTTGAACATGTCAGCTATACTAGGTTGACTGGGTTGACCTATCACATTATCAGGATAATGATTGAAGTTTGTGTTAGGTTAGCCAGATAGAAACTACGCCTAAAGAGCTAACGTGACCCCAAATTATGCTAGGTTGATTAGGTTGAATTAGCTTATTGAATAGGTAAAAATGGTTCTAAACAAAAGAAAGAAGGATAAAGAGGAAAATACTTGAGGAATATGCAAGGAAGGAGAGATAGCTTAGGGAAATGTTTTAGGAGCTAAATGAATAGGGAATAATATGGTAATAAGGGACAATAATCCTATGAAGCACCAAAGGTCTACCCACTCCATTCTTGGTGGACCCATTAAGGCATGCACTCAAATAAATTGAGTTGCAATGGGTTCCTACAAGATGTAAAATGTTATTAATCAATAAAATTGTGAAAATCTTATGTGTATATAGGAAGCAAAAAGGGAAGGGGTGTTAGAGAGTTATCATTTAAGCATTATTAGGAGGTCACAACATCATAATTTTACCTATCATGTTGAGAATATTGCACCATGAAAAAATTGGGTGCATCTAATACCCCTCACACCATGATGTAAATAAAATAGATAACTTATTGTCCTATAATAATAACTAAGTAGTTTTAAACTATTAAAACTTAATTTATATGATAAAATAAATAGATAAAATAAAGATCAAAAATAAATGTTGAAAAATAATTTGAAAGAATCAATGAATTGAAATAAATAGGTAGAGAATGATACCAGGATAGCCAATATAGTTATAAATTGAATATACTAAATTGAAACACATGGAACTTATCAAGCTGGTTGATTTAGTAAAAACACAAATAAAATTGTATTAGGCTGGATGATATAATCTATGCAAACATAACATTAAACTAGACTAGGAAATAATATTTCAGATAGGCATGAAACTATATTCAGATGGATGATAGAGTTGGCTAAAGGAAGGAAGGTTGGACGGTTTGAATAAAATTCACATTAGGTTCAACAAAATGTATACATGAGTTAGGATTAACCCATAATTATCCTATCTCAATAGACTCGAACTTGAATAAGCTCAATCAAATAGAGCCTATGATAGTTGGAAAATGACCTATGAATTTTATATAACTATCAAAAGGTTTCCTACGTTTAAAATGTCAAAAGGAAAGGATTCTAATTCCTAAGCATATGATACAAGGATGCATCTCTCACTAAACCTCTATGAAAGTGAATTAATTATTAATGATGATTATAAGTATGCAAGTCAAGTAAATTAAACTAAGGGGAAGTGTTATATAGATTGTAATTGGGTAAGGTGAAATGGTCAACCAAATGGGGGTATATTCAATCTAAATTGAAATATTAAAATTATAATAAATTCTATATCCACACCAGCTTATTCAATGTAGATAAATCCTAAACAAATATACACACACATTTATTCACTAAGTTACAAGCAACATCTAACTACTAAGTAAATAAAGGAAAGAGTATAGTGTTAACAATACTTAACTTTGGGTAGACCTGTCAAGCATAAATATCCCCCCTTGGATTAAGTGGAGATTTAAAAGAGATGATGTGGGTTGAAAACTTCAAATGGTTGGATAAAAACCTAATATATCCTCAGATAGGAAATCCTAATGATTCCTATTGAAATTCAAAGACACCACTAGATAATCTTCCTCAAGATAAGGTTATAGACCAAAAATTCATCAAAATATGACTTAGGGAAACAATGTGAGCGAAATCAGAGTGAATAAAGTGTATATGATATGTTGGAATGTGATTTAAGCTATTTGGGAATTATTCCTAATTTAGTTAAAGGGTCTAAGTAGTAAAATTAGTAAATAAATATGTTATAATTAAGCTACTAATTTATGTAAATTAGATTAAAATTTTGACCTTTATAAAATAGTAATAAGAGGGAGAAAATAAGATTTAGATGAAAACTAACTGATATGATTGAGACAAGGTCTGAGATTCACTGTGCAGGATTGAGACACTATTCCAAATCAAGATCTAACCTTCATTGTATGATTAGAAAAGAGCACCAAAAGTGGAAAGGAATGACATTAGTGATATAGTCCACCTTTGCCACTATTGTCTAGGAGATTTGAACTTTTTGGGTTTTGTTCGCTATTCCTGTGTGACCCTATCTATGAAGTTTTGGTAGCTAGAAGTCATTAGAGCTCCCTATAGAGTAGATTATCTCTTCAAACCCTATACTCCATTATTATTTTACCAATTTTGAGAAAGAGGATGGGGTTAGTGTGTGTAAGATTCACTAAATGTATATCCACACCCCTTGTGTGGGCACACTACCTACATACCAATACTTTGAAGAGGGATCGATCCATATGTAGTTCTCCCACTTGATTTGCTTTGTGAAATAGAGTGTATTAATATGAAAAATACTAAAATAGATGTGCTTGAGGTGGTTAGGGATTGGTGTAAGGATTTTAATAATATTTTAAGTGTATTGGATGGTTGTATGTAAAGAATAGGAAGATTGCTTAAGTAGTCTTACTTGTATTCTTGCTTGCTTAGTGATATATTCCAACCCCTTTCCAAATGATATTTTAATGAGATTTAATAAGGATATATTGGTCATGGGTTGAATGTGCTCACATTAGGTTGATAAGGATAAGGATGTGAAATTAGAATAAACTAACCATTAGGACCAAAAAATCATTTGGATATGAGTGTCAAAAGTAGATAGGAGTGGCACCGATGTTGTAGTCCAAGTGTGATGCTATTGTCCTAAGTTGATGGGGCCTAAGGGGATGGATTAGTCATAAAAAGAGTAGTTTGGCTGAGCTAAGATTAAGTCTAGAAGGCTATGGATGATTGGGAATCAATGAAAAGATGCCTATGAGGGTCATGAGAGCAAAAAAAAAAATACTAGGATAAAGGAAAAATAGAAAGTGTACTTGAACTTACCTATAAGGGTGAAGCTCATGAAGCTATGTGATGTTAGGTGTGAATAGAGAGAGAGCATGATATGAAGTGTGAACCTATAAAATAAAATAAAAATTAGATTAGTTCTTACTAGATACATTATATCTAAAATAAGAATGTACAAAGTTGGGTAAGAGAAAGAGAGGAATAAATACACCTGACCAGGTATGTGGATTGATACAAAACTTGTGATATTGAGTGATGATGGATATGTGCTAGGTATGTGTTGTACCAAAAGTATTATCACAAAGAAAGCTGAGTGATCAATTCCTTGAGAGTGGATCAAGAATGTAATGACTATCCCTTTAGATCCATCATCACCCACTAAGTGAAGCTAGGTAGTCATACAGGTGTTGATCAATGCTAATCCCTTTGAATAGGTGGCTTAAGAATATAAAGGTTAGCTAGTCTTTTGGCTCCATTATTGCCCCATGAAGTGAAGCTATGAACTAATATCAATATGAAATGTGTGTCATATGAGATGGCTCTTAAATCCCATGAATGCACTATGATTTGACAATGTTGGCATGTATATCTAAATATATGCTAAAAACTAGGCCACTTTTGGCCACTCCAAAAGATGGAGATTAGGATTATATGAAATCCACTCCAAAATTGGTGTACTAGGCTTATATGAAATCCACTCTAAAATATGGAGGTTAGGCTTGTATGAAATCCACTTTGAAAGGATGCTAACCACCTATAGATGGAATAAGGCATGTAACTAATGAGAATGCCTGGGTAATACTAAACTCAAATAGAAAAGATATAGAAGTTATACCAACTACCATATCTAAAATTGGAAGTGAGATCCATCATGCCATGCATGATGCCCCTATATCTAGATTCTCTAAGTAAAAGTGTACCAAAAATTGCTGAATATGAATTGGTGTGACTGTGAAAAATTGTAGTTGAACCTAATTTTTTGCCTACTTTTGAAAAGTTTGGTTTTTATACTATTTGGATAGGAGTGCTAAAAATAGATATTAGTGGCACTGATTCTATATTCAAATCTTGGTGCTAGTGTCCTGGGCCAAATCTAGTAATTGTTCTGACATTTTCACTATCTGTCTAGTCTATTCTAACTAGTTTAATGTTTGGTTACTATTTTGGGTGTTCTAAATGCTACTTTTTTTACCATTAAGATCTCTAATATCTATGAAAAAACCCTTATTTGTTTCCCCCTCTTCTGAGGGTAGGAATTAAGACCCTAAAATGACTACCCTCAAAAGAAAAATGCTGCAATTATGTTATGTTGTAAAGATACATGATATATCAATGATAATTGATAAGATATATCAAGATATAGAATGGTTTGTAATGAAATATTTTTATATAAATAGGGGTATGCCTAGATATATACAAAAATATAATAACATGTGCAATGTACTGAATTAGAACTGGAAGTGGAAGTCTAGTTAGTTTTTAGTTGTTAGTTGGCAAGGAGGGATAGAGCATGATGTCCATCATGGCATCCAAAATAACAAGATAATGCATGATGTGGATCATGGAATTTCAAATAATGAGAAGTAAATAAGTAATAATCGCACAAGGAAATAAATGTACAAGAGTGGCCAAGGGGCCAAGCAAACAAGGGACATGGGTACATGCCACCCAAATTAGAAAGCAAACGTACAAGGCATGTTCAAATTCCACATACACATACATTTGAAAATAAGCAAGGTTGGAATGAAAGCCACATTCACATAAAATATTAAAGATAAAGGAAATTGAAAAATGTCCTAAGGCATACACATAAATAGAAGCAAATTACATTGGAAAATGTCCTAAAGAACATATAGGAAACAATCAAGAACTAAGAAATACAATCACATCTAGCTACACAAAGAAAGAAAGGAAAGCATGTAAAGATTGGAAATAAAATCACATCTAACTAATTAAATAAATAATATGAAAGTATGCAATGCATATTATTACAAGACTAGGTATATTCTAGGAAATACACAAGTACTATATACTAGTGAGTGTCGATAGAGTAATCTATGTAAGCTAGTAAATAATGTACATTATCATGATAAATAGAGTGTGTAGTATAGGAATGACATAACTTGGATGGTGTAGTAAGGTAGAATATTCCCTTAGTGGGTATGTATATCAATGTATGTCTCAATGTAGAAGTAGGATTCCCCCTTAGTGGGTGGGATGAAGTAATCAAGGATCTGGATGTCACTATACACACTAAAAAAAGATCAAGTGAAGCATGGTAATATAGATAAATAAACAAACATTAGCATAGAATATCAAATTTAAGTCTAGCATAATATTAGAAATGTAAAGCAAGGATGATGCATATAATTTAAATATTTTTAGAGTTTTTTGAATTATTTGCATGTTTTTGTATTATAAAATATTTGAATGTTTTTGGTAGTTTTGAGATTTGAGTTATGTACAATCAATCACATGAAGATTATGTACAAGAATTTAAAAATAAGCTATATACAATTTATTATAAGAAGATTCTGTACAAGGCAAGATGAGAAACTATGTACAAGTAAATAGAGGAAAGATATGTATAAACATTGGAAAAAAAGCTATATACAAGCGTATGAATAAAGCAATATGTACATGATGACATAAAAGGCTAGGTTAGAGGGGGTAAAGGGTCCAAGGATGGATCTTTTTGGGGATGGAAATGGAAGAATGGATCATGACCATCATTAAATGCTTCAAGATAATCATCATATGCTATGAAAGTTGTGTACATAGTGTCATCCTACCAAAAATGAATTGAAGGTTGCTCTAGTGGTGGAGATGTTGATTCCCCTCTA
Source organism: Torreya grandis (assembly GCA_037957365.1). Taxonomy (NCBI): domain Eukaryota; kingdom Viridiplantae; phylum Streptophyta; class Pinopsida; order Cupressales; family Taxaceae; genus Torreya; species Torreya grandis. Next base: position 2,547,991 of record JARHVA010000826.1, read on the forward strand.
GGAAATTTAACTCTACTAGTATATTGATTCAGTGGAAGTGGAGGAGCTGGTATTGGTGGTGATATAATTTGAATAATACCCTCAAATTGTAGTTTATCCAATCTCTATTGTAAATCTATACATGAGTTTGTATCATGGCCTATGATCTTATGAAAAAGATAAAATGGGCAACCATCCTACTGTGATAATCTACTAATAGATGTATGTCTTATTGAAGGTAATGTGATTAATCCATGATCAAGTAATATCTATAACATAATTTTTGGTTGATGCTATGTGTTTCCTACCTTAATCTAAATGACTATATCTATATCCATAGAGGTAACCATGTGAAATTTATGTGCCATGTAATCTATTTATGGCCTAAAATGTGGAGTATATCTTATGAGTGTATTTTGAGATGCTAAAAGTGATGTAAGATGTGTAATGATAGCTCTATAGTCATCTCAATACTCTATTTGGCCTACTAACATAAAGATCAACCCACACAAATAGTCATCTATGAGTGTGGGTGTCATATCATCATCTAAAGAATCTTGGGAATTTGTATCAACATCATGTACATATGGTAACTCAAAATTTACCACAAGGGGTAACTATGATATGGGAGTCTCATCAACTATAGTAGTAGAAGAAAATGGTGTTGTGAGAGTGTAATTGATGGAGTAATTGTATCTATATAATTAATTGGTACTACTAGAACTACTATCGGTGAATGTATAATTATACTAGGTGTAGGAAGTGTGACTGATGGATTAGTTGGAATGACTAAAGCTATTATGATTGGTTGAATATCTGGAGCTGAATACACAACTATAAGTGGAGTGTGAGAAGTGATAGTCTTTCCAAACTCATATGTATGTATCTGATCAAGAGAAATGTAATGAGGTAGTGATTAAACTGTGATAGAAGGTGTCCCATCTAGTGAAATAGTCAAATATGACTCTGTAATCTAATAATATCTGAAGGGTTGGTTATTTTATGGGTATGTGTATAAGTATCCTTCATGGGAAAACTTAACACTTTGATGAAGAGTAGAAGGAACTACCCCAATAACATGTATCCAATGTCATCCAAGTAAAATATTATAGTGAAGAGGTCCTGACATAACTTGGAACTGTGTAGAGAGGGTTTTGGGCCCTACCATGATATCAAAAGCAATGGTGCCCAATGTCTATCATGGTATATCATCAAACCCTTTAATATTCTTATATTATTTTTGCATGGATGCCATATCTATGCCCATGGTATGTAAGAATGTAATACTGTATATATTGAGTTTAGAACCACTATCAACTAGAACTCTCTTAATTATGTTGGTTTTGACTTGAACTTCTATGAATAGTGGTAAATTTTGATCAAAAACTATTTGAGATGGCATGTCATCATGATCAAAATAAATGACATCCTCTATAGTTTTTATTGTGTTGACCACTAATGTAAAATAAGAAGGCTTTGAATCAATAGGCATAGAAGTTTGAGTAAGTACCTGATAAAGAATGTCTTTAAACACATTAGCTTTGTGAAGTAGTTCTAACATGGAAATCCTAGTTGGTGTGTTCCTCAACTGATCAACAATATCATATACCCTGTGTGGATCTGACTATGTAGGTGGGTTGGGCTTGGGATAGGAAGGAATAGGAGGGTTGTAGGTTTCTTGATTAGGTAGGAGAGGCATGATAACACATCAAGTAACAACTCTAACCACATTATATACTATCCTTATAGGACTAGTAGTATTAATGGGAGGAGAGTGAAGATAATTGATAGGTTGAGGTGGTGGAGAGATATAAGGTGTCAATTGGGCTCTTTGACGATGGGTAGTGACTTGGGGAAGAGTAAAATGGACCATGCAACATAACTTGACACAAGATAGAGGCTCTAAAGGAGGTGAATAAAGAGGTATCTTAACATGTGTAACAATAACTCTCTTAATCTCATCCTATATTATGAAAAGTAAGCATGAAATGCAAAGGATAAAGCTTTATATTAACATATGGTAAACTTCATCATTCATGTACATGATAGGACCAAGTATAATCTCCTTATTATTTGTTAAAAATTCAAGAAATATTTGAAAATAAGTGAGATCCATTTTTGAAATATGATTTTAGAATGTAAGGTGATATCTCAAAAGCAATAGGACCTAGTGCATGCAACTAGGGTTTGAAAAATGATTATTTTGAGATTTACTATGAAAATTTGAAATTTAAAGTGAATTTCTGAGTGAAATATGCAAGTAAAAAATCAAAATTTTATTAAAAAATTTGTGATTTAACATGACCTAGTAGATGCAACTAGGGTTTTGCAAAATAAATGTTTTTGAAAATTACTATTGAATTTTTAAATTTTAAGTGAATTTCTGATTTTAATATGCTGCTAAAAAATTAGAAAATTATTAGAAAATTACTGGGAAAATATTGGGACCTAGTATGGGCAACTAGGGTTTGAAATAAAATTATTTTAAAATTACTACACAATTTTAAAATTATATGCAAATTTATGATTTTATTATGCAGGTCAAAAATAATAAAATATGGGAAAAATTAGTAGGAAATTTACCCTAGGGTTTCTAAGGTTTTTATGTGAAAACAAATTAAATTGAGTTCACCAAATGATTTAGCCTATTTAGGAATATTGGTGTATTATTCCTAATTTAGTTAAAGGATATGAGTAGTAAAATCATTAAAAATATATGCAATGATTTATCTACTAATTTGTGTAAATTAGATTGCAATTTTGACCTTTATAAAAATAGTAATAAGAGGGAGAAAATAAGACTTAGATGAAAATTGATTGATATGACTGAGACAAGGTCTAAGGTCATTATGCAAGATTGGGACACTATCACAAATCAAGATCTAACTTTCATTTTATGATTGGACAAGAATGCTGAAAGTGGACAAGAGTGGCACCAGTGTTATAGTCCACCTTTGCCTCTATTGTCCAAGAGATCTAAGCTTTCTGAGTTTTGTTCACTATGCCTATGTGACCCTGTTTATGAAGTTTCAATAGATGGAATTTAGTAGATCTCCTTATAAACTGTATTCTCTCTTCAAAACCTATACTCCATTATGATTTGACCAATTTCAAGAAAGAGGGGGGGTTAGTGTGTGTAAGATTCACTGAACATGTATCCACACCCCTTGTGTGGGCATGCTACCTACATACCAATACTTTGAAGAGGGATCAAGCCATATGTAGTTCTCACACTTGATGTGATTTATGCAATAGAGTGTATGAATATGCAAAATACTAAACTAGATGTGTTTGAGGTGGATACAGACTGGTGTAAGGATTTGAATAATCTTTTAAGTGTATTGGCTAGTTGTATGCAAAGAATAGGGAAGATTTATTGAGTATTCTTGATTATATTCTTTATTTTTTAGTGATATTCTCCAACCCCTTTCTAAATTATCTTTAGATGGGATTTTATAGTGATCTATTGGTCATGGGTTGAATGTGCTCACATTAGGCCGACAAGGAGAAGGATAGGGAATCAGAAGAAACTAACCATTGGGGCCAAAAATGCATTTGGACAAGAGCACCAAAAGTGGACATGAGTCTCATCAATGTTGTAGACAAATTGTGACACTATTGTCCTAAGCTAATGGGGCCTAAGGGGATGGATTAGTCATGGAAAGAGTAGTTTGGCTGAGCTAGGATTAAGTTTGAAAGGCTATGGATGATTGGGAATTAGTGAAAAGATGCTTATGAGGGTCATGAGAGTAAACAAGAGGGAATTAACGGTTGGGTGTCAAAATTTACCTGAAGTTACCAATTTTTGTATTTTATATGACTAAAGAATGAATTTTGACCCCTATATATATTGATCCAATACCTTGAACCAAATTTGAAATCTAACATAATGATATTGAATCAACCAATGTAGTTTAATTTTTTTGACTAACATGGAATGTTATTCGATAGCCTAATACAATACATATGTTCAAAGATAAGCTTATAATTTTTTAGGGTTGGTTGATATAATGCAATAAGGGTGAAAGAAAATAAAAAAAATAATATCATCCATTCTGATGTTTTAGGATATATGAAAGCTAACACAAATAAATAAGGACAAGAGGGAAGAGGTAAATGGTAGGAAAATATGAAGAGTCCAAAATTGTAATAGGAATGATGTAATCATGATATAGTAGCAACATATCTTGCAAAGCACCACAAGCCTTGCCTTCCCATTCCCTTGTGTATGCTTTAAGGCATGCACTTAGGGAGATAAATGTTCATTTTTTTCTAAAATATAAAGTGTCAATAAATGATAAATTTAAAATATTATATGTATACATATGTTTCACCAAAGTAAATTTAGGGTAATATGTGATGGTGATTTGGGAAAGAAACATAGCAATACAAAAATATAACTGAAATAAATTATGGAAATACCTAAAAGTAAATGAAATAAAATAAAATCAAAATATATACCTTCACTTACCTTATTGATCTTATATGAGGCTAAATGTGTCACCGATGATGGAAGGATACCAACATGTGGAATGATAGGTAGACTTGAAAAATGAGATAAAATTCCATTTTTTTAAAACAGTTTTGTTCACACCTAAAAAGTCTATCTTTCTAGGATTCTAAGGATTTTTTCAGTTTGTGAAAAGGGCCTAATGAAATAAATATATGTGAAAAATATGGAATCTCTTTACAAATAATGAAAGGCTACATAATTTTAAAATTTTACTATAAAAGGGTGAAAAACTATTCATTTGTGTAATTTCTATTTTTGGAAAACTAGAGCTCTAACTATGAAAAAATATCACTTTGAGAGACTATGGCTCATAGATGCAGAGGTAAACATGTTGGAGGACACATTGTATTCATGACCAGAGTAGTACAGGTATATAGTGCATTACTTATATGTTTTTTCATTTTTAGCATAAAATGAGCTAGATTAGGAAATCGAGGCCTAAATTCATGTAATCAAATTTGGCCAAACAAGCATAAAAATGAAGCTAAAAGTATGTCAAGAAATGGGTACTAAAAAAAATTCAAAAATAGGGCTAAGGGAATTTATTAGGGATTAGGAATAAAAATCCATACTCATTGAACTATAGTAGCCATGGCAATGTAATTTGTAACATGTGTGAGTTTTCGTAGATGATACCATATGGTATGACTGATATAGTTAGGATAAATGTTGGTTGATATCGTATGGCATGGCAAGTGTGGTATAAAATTATCCATGTTGGATGATACCATTGGGTATGGATGATGGAATCATGAAATAATCTATGTCAATTTAGTATTATAGATGGCCAATATAATAGAAAGGAAGTGTGAAAGGCTAATACCATGGTGTATGTTTGATGCAATTGGATTGAAATATTATCAATACCATAGTAAATCTATGGATGAATTAGAATAAAATTCTAGTTGATACCATATGGTATGGCCAATTTAGTATAAAAATAAGCATGGATGATGCAATATAATGTATGGTTGATGCATTATAATGCATGGCTAATGCATTAGGAAAAGGGAGAAAAAAGTATTCTTTTATTTTGTAATAATTTCAAAAAATAATTGCATATTTTGGTATTAAAATCAGATTGTGTTTTGTTTTCTAGTATTTTATAGAGATGATAGATATTATGGATATATTAGATACTATTTGGATTTTAGATCTACTAGAGAGATTATCACCAATCAATTGGGTAAAACTCACCACACTCAGTTTTGGAGGGATTATGGAGATGTGTCGGGTGGCTCATAGCATGGAGTTTATCACCATAACATACTTGCTATACCAGGGCTACCAATTTTGGTCAACATAGTGGTGTTCAATACCCCAAATACATTGGATGAGAGATGAGCACTAGCCTAGTGGGCTACTAGGTTAGGTAGGTATTAAAGGTTTTGACTTGTCATATGGCTCTTTAAGGTTTACATTTTTGGTGTTTTAGACATCTGAAAGGCCTTGATTAGACTTATGACATGTGATTTGTCACAAGTTTAATGGAGTTATTTCATTATACATCATCACTTATGCCACTCAATGTTGGATTAGGGAATATTATTCAATTTAGGATTAGTCATCTGGGTGTAGCTAGTGTATGATTTATATGGCATCCTAAGGAGAGGACAACATAGCATGGGACTGATTAAACTATTTTCTATTTGGATATGTTCACCATGTATATAACTATAGATAAATCATGCTATATATGACACCCTCTAGGTTGATATAATATAGATGTAAACAGACCAACTCAAAACTATATTTGGTTGGCTAATAAAGAAAATAAGGGTAAAATAAACTAAACAAATGATATTGACTAGGTTAATGTCATAAAATATAGGAAATCTAACACAACTAAATAAGGAAAAGATGGAAGAGGTAAATGGAAATACAATATAGGGAGGATAAATTAATATTAGGAATGGTGTAATCATTATATAGTATCAACATATCTTGTAAAGCACCACAATCCTTGCCTACCCATTTCCTGGTACACCCTTTAAGGCATGCACTCAGGGAGGTCAATGTTTGACAATTATCTATAAGAGAAAGAATATATAAATGACAAAGTGAAAATATTATGTGTATATAGGATGATATTGTATCAAACTCCATAGGTAATTTTAAATGTAAGCCCTTGATTACATGTGGGATTGGGTGATGTAATAATTATTATGGTTAGCACCCTTGACCTAGGTACTCCCTTCCACGAGTTGCTTGCCTAAGAAATATTGAAATGTGTTATTTTATGATTAAAATCCTCTTTTATCCTTATTTTATTCTTTTTCTTCCTTACCTATTCTCTTTGTACCTCTTTTGGTTCTACACCCATCATGTCATTATGCTTCCACTGAGTTTTTCCAACCTCTTATTTTGCATGCCTTTCACAACTCTCCTAGACACTCCCCTCATCTAATTTCTTATAGCAGTTCATGTGGATATGTCTACCTTCACCAAGTATATTAAAAAATATCCTTATTTTTTATTCCTAATGGATCCTATATGTAATTATCTTTTCTTTTTATCTTTCAGGATCATATGGGTTTACACTCTTTTTTTCCATTCACCTCTCCAAAGTGTTTTATTTGACCCTTATTGTGCACCTTCATCCATTCTTACCTTGTGCATAATTTATTTGTTATATTATCATTTTTAATTTTATCCTCCTTTACATGGGTTGTCCATGTGGTTATCCCATCATCCACCTTTCTTATCCTTATAATTCCTTACCTTTTGCTCCATACTTAGACTGATATTTTATTAACCACTTCTTATCATCTCTAGGATGATCTTCTTTTACTCTTTCAAATAGAAAATACTTATTTTTATCTACAAACTAAATTTTACTCTCCTCATCTACTAAAAGATTGTTCTAGTTGTCTCCTCTACCTTTTAGTGGTTTTTTGGTGCTTAACACATCAGACATAATGTGTCTTTGATCAATTATAATCCAAATCCTTATTGCTGACTTCAACACTCATGTAGGTCTATTTTTTATCTTATGTTATCTCACACCTCTTCACCCTTTACCTATAGGGAAAGTCTCATCTAATCCACATTCCATACCTTGTGTTTTGATACAACTAGACTTCCATTTACTCCTTTTATTGTTGCCTTAACACAAAAAAAATCATCTCTTTGGGAAACTTGTCTTCCCATATTCCTTCTTCCTCACCTTCTTATTTTTTCCCTTCTCCATGTATTACTCTCATTATGCATATCATGCCTTCACATTCTTAGGCTTGTTTTTTTTCCAATGCTACTCCCTTTCATCCCCATCACATGATTCTTTCTTATCTAGTGAATTTTACCTTAGGAAGATCTTACCTCTATTTATTCAAGATGATCTTATCTGCCACCATCATTTATTTTCTCCTCTTCCTTTTTTGATTCTTCTTTTTCTTGTCACATTTTCCCCATTGTGATATTTACTCTTCTAGCTCAGCACTTATGATACCCTCTCTTCACCTTTTCTTATGAGGCTTCATTTTATGCCCCATGCAATCTTAATATTACCTTCTTAATTTTTTTCATCCCTTTCATGAATTTTAATAGTCATGCTTATTCTACTTCTACTTGCATAAAGATTTCACACAACTCTCTCTCTTCTCAACTAGTGATTCTTATAAATTTATCAACTTACTTCACATGTCTATTGAATTGTATTTATAGTGGCTGCCTCTTGTTTGGTGATATGACAACGTTTAGTTTCTTCCCACACAACTCTTATTCTCTATGATTTATTTTTCTTTACATGCTCAGACATTTGAGCCTATTAATAGATACCTCAAGATTTTTTAGTTTTCTAACATTCTAGTTGCTCTCTAGTAAACTTATCTCCTTCCCTTAATGGATAATCATAATTATACTCATGTTATTTTCCTCAATGTTTGGTGCTCTACAAGCCTAAAATACACACTAAGAAACTTTTCTTCTTCTTTCTTTGTCACACCTCCTAATGATTACACCACTATGCTAGCTACCTCAATGTTTAGTGCTCTATGAGCCTTTAGTTGTTTATTAGGAAAATTTCATCCTTAATACTATCTTATAAAACTTATATATACTCCATATACTATGTGTTTCTTATCACACTAAACACATCTTTGTAAGTTCCTTATGATAAGCAATCATGTTTACATGCTACTCTACGACTTTGATACCTCTAGGTTTTTTCTAATGACCTAAGGATTCCTTATATATCCTCATGTAATTGTAAACTTTTTCATGCACATATATAAACTTGTCCATTTTAGTCAATCTCTCCCCATTGACTCTTGGTTTCCTCTTATAAATCCTCTCCATGTTTTCTTACCAACTCTTATCCTCTCATGCCTTACATCTTCACATGTTGCTCATTATCTTTAGGAAAACTTGGATTTAGCTATATGATAACCTCATAAATTAATTATATTTATTTTTAACTCCTTACACTAGGGTTTATTAATTTCACCCTATAACCTATTGTGATCAACAACTATCTCTTTTACTATTATCAAAATTTCCTTAGTGCATCCTCCATGTCACCTACATTAAAACATGTGCTATTTTCTTCCTCCATTCATAATTTTATCATATGTAAGTTTATATATTTCAATAAAAACATATTTTCATGTTGATGCTGAATTATTGGAATAATATCCATCTTGAATTCACTTATTGTACTCTACAACCAAGTCTCCTACTCTACTCCTTGCACACTATATTTTCATATATCTTACCTAGACACATTTATTATTTGGTGTTGGATTCCATGATTTCCTTGGGAATATTCCCAAGGTTGGATCAATTTTTACCTCCTTTGGTTGGTGTCTATCAATTCTTACTTCTATCTTGAGGTGTATCTATGAGTATACTACTTGGTATAGTAATGCAAAAATCACATGTTTCCATATGCTCACCCTTTCATTAACTTGCCATATATTTTTATCCTCTACATATATTCAAAACCTTGATGTTATATCTTATATATTTATCCATGGAAACCTAAATCATGTGGATTACCTGTATGCACCCAAATTTTACATGGTGCTATAATCTTGATATAAATCCAATGATGATGTAATGATATCTTGTTTTGTGAACCATAAGGAACGCTCTAAATCCTTGAATTTTTTTAATTAATTATTCATATAATTGACCATTTTTGGTCCCATTTATTTTACTTATACAAATTATGTTATATTATTTTAAAAATTTCCCATTTAGGATGAAACTGTCACTCCAAGTGATAAAACTGCCCCCCTCCATTACAAAACTGCCCCTCCAATTACACAAATATGATAGTGGTTTTTTAATATAGGTCGTGGTTATATCTTAAAGATGTGGTTTTGTATTAAAAGAGGGGAAGTTTTGAAAATGTATGTATTAGTTCTATCACCCAAAACATTAGTTTCAAAACTGCCCATGCATAAAGTGGCGATTTTATCACCTTATAATTGTCTTACAAAATTAGCTCTTGAGAATCATTCTTTGGCACATTTTACATGATTTTTATCACATTTAGTTTTAAATACATACTTTAAGTTAAACTCCAATAAATCCTAGATCACTACCTCTTTTATTTTCAATCATTTTGAGTTCATCCCAAGATCAACTCTGAGTTGAATTTAGTTAAACTCATCATACAAGCTCTTAACTCTTTATACAAAAAGGCCATTTTGGCCTAATTTCATTTTTTTTTCCATTAGAAGTTATTTTTAAGACTTTATAGTGATATTAATACTAAAATTTACTAAATTTCCAGCCTCTATTTTTTTTTTGTTGACTACATTGCAATAAGTGAAGAAGTGTTATTGGTCATCAACTCAGTCTTTACAAACTAGAGCATTGGTCAGCCTTAGTTCAGTGGCTCTCCATTTATGGTCATGTATCATCTCCTTTCCCATTTTTTATATATATTGGTCATCATATAGTTAGATAGTTCTTATAATTCACATAAAGATAAAATGCTAGCATACCGAGGATTCTTTCATCAACATACTACATGCATTCCAACTAATCTATTCCTTGGTTAAGTTGGAGTTTATTTTGATTTATAGTATTTCCTTCATTTATTAGATTATATTACTATGGTTTTTTTTTTCATTATATTAATTTAATTATTCATAAAAGATCAAATCTGATAGGGAGATAAGCTTATTTAATTTCATTATCTTTGCTACCAAAAAAGGAAAAATTAGTTAGTTTTGGTTGGCTTGCCTTCAAGTAGATTTATTTTATCTCCATTAGTAAAAAATAAAAAAAAAATACTTAGGAAGATCTTATTGAAATTTTAAAACATTTCCATCAAAAATAGCACTTCATTTTCAAAGTTGAAACAAGTTCTCTTGCATTCAAAACAACTAACTAGACAACCACAAGAGTTTAGACAATCTTAGGCATTCAAATAGAGCTAACATACTTATGATTTTGTTTGTTTTAGTGAATGAAAAGTGTTGTTTTCCCTATTTAAAATATAAAATAATAATTTTTATTTCTTCTCTCTTTTAGGAAATCATTTACAAAGGTTGTTTACAACAAACTAAGAAATTCAAAAGGCTAGTTTAACTTGTTTGTAGATAAAGAAAATAAAAAATGGTGTTGGGACATTCATGTTTTAGACTAAATTTAATTTTTAATTAATTTTCATATTTTTATTGCATAATTTATCCATTCCACATAGACAAAACAAAAACTAAAAAAAACATCACCACCTAGTTTGTATCTAGACAAAGTCAGGGAAAATCAGCACCTTGCATAATATTATAAGTTTCTTCCTCTTTCATTTGCATGAATTGTGAATTATTGGAAAAGAAAAAAAAGTTTTGTTTTAATTTAATTTCAATTTTTTCATTTATTTTATTTTGGCACTTTAATTTTATAAAACAATAATTTTACTTTCATAGACTCAAGAAAACCCAAAAACAATCCAAAAACAATAAAAAATCAAAATAATAGTGTCAATAAGCCTTGATAACACATGAAAACATCTATATTTAATTAGAATCTTAGAAAACATGTGAAATTATTCACGATCCATCCAAAGATTTCCTATTCATGCAATCACCATACACAAAGCCTTGCTTCAAGAATCACAAAAAACATACACAATAAGCCATTGTCTAAACAAAATCATATGATTATAACTTGGATTTTGACTAACCTCCTTTGGATGACCCTTCCTAAGACACTAAGTATTATATACCATATTTATTCCATATGGTTAGAGCACCTGGTCCAATAGTTGGTATATAGTCCAATATTAATACCGAGCTAAGACATGAGGTTTTTCATTCCACCCCGATTACTCATCTTATTGTTGCCTCCTTGACTTGTTTAGATAAAAAAGAATGAATTATTGATCCACCCATAAATTTCCTTCATTAAAAAATAATCCATCACTATAATTTTATCCAAGCATAATTTCCCACTCATACCTCCTTCTCCTTAGGTCTAACCTTGTCTTATATCATTTAGAGTTTTTGAATGACATTGACTAGGCATAGACAAACTAACAAAGTATATCTTTTCCCATGAGTTATTTATCTTGATATCTCTAATTTACCTAGTCCTAGTATCGATAAGGAGCTTCACCTTCTTGTTGATATCATAAAATGAAGGACCTGGTATATTTTTGTGCATATTGATGCTCTTAATGAGTATTGATATGTTGCTGAGGTATTTTGGTTCTATCACAAGAACACATTACAACCACCCATTTTGAATCCCATTATAATTAATAACCAACCTAATTCATAGCCCATCCATTATGTCAGTTGCCTCAACTTGACCTCATGGAGTTGAGTGCACAGTTTAGCATGTGATATTTTTAATCACATAATTTGGTGAACCCAAAATGAAGGACTTCATACTTTACATATACCATTTCTTCCTATTCTCTTCTCCCTTATCCAACTTATCTCCTCATTATGTAAAATCTATAGTTATTCATATACCCACAAAATGTGTTTGGATATGATATAGGTAGATCTTTTGTATTAGAATATTATAAGAGAGGACAACTCAATTATAGTGATCCTTCATTGATGAGTTGGAATAAATTGAATTTAGACACAAATATAGACTACTAATACTATGATTTACCTCATCCTAACACTCATATTAAGAGTGGGGTCTCCATTTAATAAATATGAGACATATCTAAAACAATGAGTAACCACCCTGACTCCAATACTATGACCCTTTTTGGGAGAGGCATGACCACTCCTCATATGTCCATAAGGCCATCTATTAGATTACAAAACCTAGACATAGAAAACATAGTTAAATATGATTACTACCTAGGAAGGATCCGTCACTTAGAGAATGAGGTCAACAATATGTAAGTAGTTGTACATCATCATAGTAAGATTCAAGATGCCTCCAACCCACTGATACAAGCCAAAAACACTACCCTTTCAAATCCCACCCCAAACCAACCTCTTCATACTACCACATCTGACTCCCTTACCCTTCCTATATAGGAGGTTATTAAACCTAACGCCAATCCTAGCCCAAACCAACTCATTATCACCCTGGTAGGTTGCATTCACGACTTGGAGAATAACCAAAAAGATTTGGGTCAGGGAATAAGCCCAAATTCTCCTACAATAGATCATCTCCTTCCTTTTCTCATTCAAATAATGACTCATCTAGTGCCATAACCATAAGCCTATATGCTTCCACCATAGTATGCACTTATACTCCCAAAAAACTATGTGTTTCACCAACCCCTTAGGTATATCCTCACTCATGGGGTGCCTAATAATGACACATATAAATCCCATTCATCTTAATAATCACATGTTTAAATACTAATGGGAGGTATATACATCTATGCTCTACCTTCATAAAATGATGTGGCAACCAATAATCCACTATTATTTACACTTTTGAGTTATATACATCCCACATACACTCACCCTCTATAAATAAGCCATGTCCCATCTTAGTAGCATAGGGTTACATATAAACCACACAAACCCCACCAAAATAAACCTCCACACTACCTACATCTAATAATCCCCTTTACTTTCATATATATTTGAAATAAACTCAATCAGATAACTATTTTTTGGTGTACTCTACTTTAGCTTATTAGGATTCTTCTATTCATTCTAGTGGATACTAAACCAACTCCTAAGTGACTCCACATTTTCATTCTAATTCCACTAAGACAATAACAAAATATAACAACATCAGGACTTATGTTGAGTACCTCAAATAACCTATCGATGCTAACATATAAGGAGTTATTCTCCCTCATCCCCTACCACACCTTCCCAAATTTAAAGGGGAGGTGATCCCAATGCACACATAAAATATTACACTATGGCCATTAGGAAATACTACCTTAGGATGGGGTTATTACAAAAATCTTCCCCAAAAACCTAGAGGGGATAACACTCAATTGGTATTACCACCTCTTTGAGGCATCTATACACTATTTCCACAAAATCATGGCCAATTTTGTCAATTTTTTTGATATGAAAAAGCTCCTAAATACTGGTACACATGATTTTTTTCACATCAAGTGAGAACATAATGAGTCTATTTCCCATTTCATCATGAGATGGAAGTAGGTCTTATATTCCTCTACTAGTACACGCAATATGGACTAATGAAAATTGTGCAATGTCTTCATCCATTACCTTAACAAGGAGATGAGGGAGGATATCCATAAATTCCCATATTGATCCCATGAAGAAGCCCTTGAGATCACCTTGAGAATTGACCAGGTATAAATTGATAATGGTCGACAAACTTATGGGACCAATGGGTGAATTATCACCCCAAGCCAAAATAGTGGGGGATTTCAAAGTACAAGTCCAAACAAACCAACCAAGATTTGAAGGTCTTAAATCAAAATAAGAATGCCACTACTAATGGAGACATCAACTAGAATAAGAAGATAAACCTTATGAATAACAACTAATATCAAGCTATAAATAACACCAACACCACTAAACAAGGGGTTAGAAATAAAAAACCCCACTTGACATCTATATAGTAAAATTTAATTGACTACCACCACACAATGTGTAACACTAGAATCATAATCAAAATTAGTACCAACTAATCAAATAGTGCTCCTAGTTTCAAAATGAAACCTATTACCAATGAAATAATCAATAAGGATTAAGTAAACAAAGAAAGAAAATGAAACCTAGATACTATGATCCCAATGTTTATTGCATATTTAATCTAGTTATTGGTCATGACACTTGGAACTGTAGATAATACAACAAATTCATACAAAAGGTCCTAAAAGATCGAAGGCAAATATTCATATACATGCTCCTAGGGAATGTTAACATAATCTCTTGAGCCACTTCAAATAGTCATGTCACCTCTCAAAATTTGAAAATCCAAATCCATCAAAACCTATTCCCCAACCACTAAACACAAATTACCCAAGTTTAATAGTAGGGTAGCCCAAAAAACCACCCTATTCAACTTAATCAACCCACAATGGAGTGTACTCATGATGTTAAAGCCCCCACCTCTAGGATAATAAAAATTGATGTAGATATTTAGTTAGAGTGCAAGGAAAAACCATAATGATAAGGGTCATTGAATTATAATTCAAAGAGGAGGAAAACACCATCACTCACACTAGAGAGTATCAATATATGGACTTTCATCCCTCAAACATTTTGGAAATAGAGACTATTCTTAAACTAATGGTGAAATATGACTTAATATTTGATTTAACCAAAGAATTATCCACATTTTATTCCTATATTGCTCAAAAACATCATTTCTCATTAGTTATCATTCCTCTATGCCCTAGGATTTGGGAATTTATGTAGTGCCACTCCCCTGTTCAAGTTCAGATCAACCACATTGATTTGGACATGTTTATACCTAGTCAAGAATCACATGATACTAGTTGTTTATTTAATTGATGAAGCCTTCCTCCTAAATTTGAGATGGCAAAGAAGGGAGATCTAATATTATATATATAATTATACATTTAAAACAATTATGTGAAGAGAGCTCTGGTTGATGATGGAGCCAATGTCAACATCATTCCCTTTTCTTTCTTATTAAAACTTAATTATGGGGAAACCAATTATTATAAAATATGTAACACCATATGAGGCTAAGATAACCTCAAATATAATTCCATAGGGACCATTATGCTCCTAGTCACTTTGGGTCCTAAGAAGGTGCTAATCGAGTTCTATATAATAGACACATATACCAACTATAACATGATACTAGGAAGATCTTGGATACACATGATGAAGGATATACGTTCAAACTTATTGTAATGAATATGATTTTTGCACCTAAAAAATGTCTTTATAGCATAGGGGGATCCTAAACCCTTTGACATGTTATTAACAACCATGAATAAGCAACTTAGGTTACACATAGATTTCCATCTACCTACCAATGGGGTCACAAAACCTAAAAAAATGGTCGATATTAATGGATCCAAAAAATCCAAAGCAGTCATCCTAAATAAGGGTACAAAAATACCCCAGGCTCCATTAAAGAATAAATCAAAATAAAAAGACACAATATCATCCAAAAAGAAAATTGACCTAGAAAAAACCACTGATTATGTAATTTACTCTATATCTGCAACCAAGATTATCAACCTCTTAGATAAAGACACTCTATTCATACTCCCATTTGACCCACAAGGGGTGGGGCCTATAATTTCTCTAGACCTCAATGCTAATAACCCTAAGATGGGTTGGCTACCCTAGCATACCTTTTCATGATATAAGTGTCTAGGAATGATTAAATCCCCCTTCACAATAATCATCCCAATGGATATCATTACTACCTCATAATGTTAAATCATATAGAGTTCATTTGTGCTTTATGTTCCATCCTTGTGACTTTTGAACCACATCAAAGTATACTCATAGATCACACTATGATAGGGACATACTAATTTTTCATAGTTACTAATCCATTGGGTCTATTACCTATAGAGATGTCATCCATTCTACTTAGGCCTACACTTGGTTGTGTTTCTCATCACATCCCAAGTTTGTCAACAATAAAATAAACCATTCCTTTCCCCTGATCTATGTCAATACTTAAGGAAAAGATTCATACTATGATGGTGGGTAGGATAGAGATTAATATAATATCCCATAATTACCCACATATTCCTAAATGAGGGATTATTTTTACCTTCATGAAGGAAAAATACCCTGGAAAGTCACTTATTAAATTTTGCGTAGGATTTCCCACATAAAAATAGGACAAATAATACTACCCATGTCCTACCCATTGTACTACAAGTTGTATAACTATGCACATACACATTCTACACCAAAGTGAGTTACTAATTATGTTGGAATACTCCCCATGCCAAAAAAAACCTTACTGCATTGACATACTTCCCACCCCAAAGAAAAGGTCAATTAAACATCCTTTTGAATTTCTAGAGTTACTTACCTACCTTGAGCTAGAACTTAGAAAACAAAATCTTGAGTCATTTACACCTCCACTAGCCCTTCCATTCACCTCCCAAATGGGGTGGGCTCATTATCTTCATGAACCTCAAGACCAGGGACCCCAAGAGGGGTTACCCAATATTTTTTATATCCATATGGTCAAGATATCATAAGACCAATAAAATTAACCTAATGTTCATCCCCATTATACACATGACCAATGGATCCTTTACTATGATGGAGCCAAGTTTCTCATAGGCACTAAGGTAGGAGTTGTTCTCATCTCTCCTAAAGGAAGAGTCATGCCTTTTGGATTCAAGTTAGAATTTGAGTGTACAAATAATGGGGCTGAGTACAAGGCCCTATTACTTGACATGCTCATTTTAAAATGCATGTGAATTTAAAACTTAAGGATCTAGGGCAACTCATAACTAGTTGTAAACCAAGTTTTTGAAGTTTATTGGATCAAGTCCAAATACCTTTAGCTATATAAGACCATTGTACATGAGATCACCAAGGAATTTAACTTTGTTTATATATAAGTAGTCCCTATGGAAATCAAATAGCTTACCAAATCCATGGATACCTTATATTATTTCTTTATTCCCCGTCCAAAAATAATAAAATCCAATTTTGTAATCTCAATTAGGATGAAGAATATTAAGCATAAGACTCCTGACAACCAAGCCATCACCCACATAATAAAGGATGATGAACTCTTATTACTCAATATAACCAATAAAAATGAGGCCACTCTTGAGTTATTATGAGCCGTTGATGACCTCCTATCATTCCACCATAAGAGGGGATTCTCGCTTACCCAATATCCCACCTCAGCCCTTAGAACTGAATATTATGATTCTTACTATCATGTTGAGGATACTTGTCCTCTAATGATGAATGCAAGGTATTCAATATAGAAGGTGAAGATCCTAATCTTATCCTAACCCTAATGTGTTTAAAGAGGGTAATTCCTCTGTCATCAAATAAATAATTGAAATTAACATTAAGATAGAAGAGAGAATTTAAGAGAGGGTCTTTGATGAGCATTCTATATAGCTCATTATATCTCATATAAATGATCCATAAGTATTTTAACTTGGTTGTATATTACATTGCATTTAATATTTAAGGTCTCATCTAAGTAAGAAATGAGTGAAATTATCTTTTGTTCATATGTGATACATTATTGATTATTTATCTTATTATTCATGTCTAACTTAGATGAAATGAACATAATTTTATATACATAGATACATCCTTATGGTAGGATCAATTTGAGAAGTCATCAATAATTTTGGAAACACATTTTTGGTAATAGTTTTGAAGACTCGGTGTAGAAAACATTGAGATCCAAAGATCCTTAGTTGAGATTTGAAGATCTGTAGCTCCAAAGATGCTTTAAAGATGCTCTGAAGCCCTGTCTAGCCATGCTCCAAAAGATGCCTAGCCACAATTTGAAGATGTCCAATTTTACTCTTTAGATCAATATAAAAACTCCAAAGATATCTAATGTATTTATATATATTTTATATATATATATATATATATATATATATATATATTATTTTAGACATTACTATTCATAGTAATGGTCTAAAATGATCTAGATATAAATGTATTTCTATTTTATAAAATTAGACATAATGTCTTCAGATCTATGTTAATTATACTTAGTCTTTTGTTAGTTGAATCAGTTCTAATGTATCCCTATAAGTGTGGGCCCTGATTCCTATATCTTTTATTTTGAATAAGTAGATTTGACTATTTAGATTGCTAGATTTTGTATTCTAAGAATAGTCATTGAGACGTGCTTTAAATACATGTCTCCTTCTCATTCCAAAAAAATTAGATAATAGATAATAGATAATAAAATAGGGAGAAGAAACATGCAAGTGTAATTTCATGCATTTGTATATGTTTATTTTGATAATGAAATATTAATAAAGTTTAGCATTCCATTTCAATACTAAGTAAAAGATGATCCTATTTTGAGGAAGGAACAAGGGCCCACTTCTCTTTGAAGATCGAGATAATTGGTATTTATAGTTGATAGTTTTAAAGTGTATTTATTTTGATATAGATATATTCCATTTTACTACAAGTGTGATTTCACTTTCAATGCAAACTATGATTTCCATTTTAATGCAAGAGTGTTTCCATTAAATACAAAGTTTGTTTTAATTCAATACAAATGAGTTTTCTTTATGCAAATTGTGTCTTTTAATTCTCATAAGAGGTGAAGTTTATTAACTCATATCCATATTCATAATTTTTTAGGAAGGAGTCTACATGACAATAGGCAATCAACATTCTCACATTCTAAAATACAAAACTATCCTACCCAGTCGATCAAGTTGAGTGAGGACACCATAGTGTCTTATGCTAGATGTTTAATTTTTAGATGTTGATGGTGTGAATTAAAGAATATTTTCAATAAGGAATGACATAGGTGATATTCAATTAGCAAAACTTTCTAGATTTACTTTTTATACAATATAGAATTAGAATCTTATTTTCTATCCTTAGGATTTAGATATCAATAGTAAAGTAAAATCCCCAAACAATGAACTATTAACTCAAATATCCAACATCTCATTGCATATAGCCTTGGACACTAGCCCTAGTAGAAAATGACACCAATCCATTGATTGGTTGAATGAAAGGTATAATGACATCCTATCATTTTTGGCACCATTACTGGAGACTCCTAATCAATAAGTGTTAGTGAGATCTTATATTATATGCTATGTACCTAGGGATATGATATATTGATGTATATGGGTTAATGGAGATCGGCATCTCCATCAACCCATATACATCAATATATCATATCCCTAGGTACATAGCATTATATTTATATAGAGAAAATTCAAAAACATTCATATACCTCAAAAACATAAAAACAATCCAAAACTCCTTAGATTTATGAACTATCCAAGAGATTCTCAAGTATGGTTTATCTCTAAAGATTCCAAAATAAAACAAAAAAAAGAGAGGATTCTATCCTTGCTAGAAAGATCAGGAAGTGAAAGAAAGGCAATTGAAATCTTTATACAATTTTTTTTTGATTCCTCTATTGAAAAAGGTTCATCCTCACAAATAGATCCTACAAGAAGAATTCTATTCAAGACATCTTCCCCTATTGGGAGAATTGATCTTGAGAATCCCCTTTTTAGAACAATTAGATTTGATCCATAAGATGTATAAGAAGAATATCTAATTACCAATGAATATTCTCTCTTTTAGGTAGACCATAGGTTGAATACCCAAGAAGAGAAATTGGATTGGATTGATAACCAAAGTTGGGAAGAAAATATGGGAGACAAATATGCACATGTAAAAAACCCTGATTGACAGCCTGAATATGACATAACTTTTCCTATCCAATGAAATTAGGTCTTGATGATAGAACCTCCATGAAAAATATCTCATCATCTATTTTACCTACTTTTAGAGGTAAATCCTCAAAGGATCAAGATCAATTTCTCTTTGAGTTTTAGGTTCTATGCCAAACATATGACTATGTCATTGACAATCAGAAGTTTAAGTTATTCCCATCTACACTTAAGGATGAAGCCATGAGATGGTTCATGGTCCTTGAGGGTAATAATATAAGTATTTGGGAAGAAATGGAAACAAAATTTCTTGATAAATATAAGGATTATTGTAAAGTTAGGGAATAAAAAGAATATTTTTTTAAGATCAAACAAAATGAAAATGAAACCTTAGAAGATTACCTTGATATGTTTATATTTGCCCATAAATGGAGTGGTTACAAAATCACAAAGGAGGTCATGAATACAGTCTTTTTTAAAGGCCTAAATGATGATGCATGTGATGATTTAAACCTAATGGGAAGGGGTGACATTGACAAGTTAACTTTTCATCAGATTTCAACATTATGTACTAACCATTCTAGGACAAGACCTAGCATAAGGAAATCATAGTTAGGAAAATCATCTAAAGTTGGCCAATTAATGGAAGAATTTGATAATTTAAAAATAGATATTCTAGTACAGTTAACATCCACATTATATGGTCTCAAGGCAAAAGCCAATGCCACTAACATTGAACAATTATCAATATATTATCCTAGATGTAGATGTTAGAGTTATAATCACTGAGAGGCAGGGTGAATCAGTGATGCTAGATAATCCAAAATTCAATTACAATCCTTTCAAACCCTTAACCAAATAACATTATCATTCATGAATCATACACATAATTTATAGTAATGAAAAAGAAAGATAAGCAAGATCACACACATTACACAAGATCTACATAGAAAACCCTCTTAGATAATAAAACTCACTAGAACCCATAAAATGGACTAAAGTCCTATAATAACAAGATCTAAATTTATACCAACACCAAATGATCAAGGAATACTCATCCTTTAATTTTGAGAAACACCCATCTCATAAGGAGGAACCAACCCCCTAGGAAACCAAACACCCACTCAACTACCTTGATCTGATGTATTCTACACTTGATAATGGACTTATATTAATTTAACTCTTTCCCCTTTACACTCTTACAAACTTACACACACAAGTCATGCATACAAAATGCCCTTTTAGATCACTCTCAAATAGCCTCTAAAGCTTACTCATTCAATCTGCCTCTTCTAGGATTATTAGATCCAAAGACCTATGTGTTCACCTTCATCAACTTGATCAGACAAACATGACTAATTATCTTCACTATCTGATGGTACCCATTGACCTATACCTTCTCTTTCAAAGTCTCTCTCCTTCACTTGACTCCCCACTTTCTCAACTCTACTCTCTCTTTCAAATCATCACACTCACTCAAACTTGCTCATCTAAGTAATACATCTAAACTACCCTTTTAGATCACTCTATGATCCTTCACTCATCCTCAATCTTCTCTCTACTTTAGTATATCCATTGAGCACACTCACTATGATCTCTTTCCTTCATCTCTATCTTCTACTCTCTTAACACCTTCACCTTAAGTCTAGAAACCATTGCGTTGGTCTCCACTCTTTATAACGTCTTCATGAATATCAACTTCTAAGTCAGCCATAAAAATTGACTTAACCTTTAATAGATATACTATACTAACACATATCTCAATACCATCCTTATAGGTTGGCCATAACATTCATGGGTCACACTTCAACAATTACACCTTTAAATTAGGTCTGAGTAGCCCTTATAGGTCTCATGGAGACCTATTACACATTTAACACTTGATTAAGAAAATTAAGAACATAATATCACTTTCAAATACATGGGTCCACTCTATATGACCTTTAATACATCTTCAAATGAATACTACAACCAAACCACTCTTTTACTAAAGCAAAAATTGCTTAAACATAATTATGTACATACTACCACCATGAATGAACATATAGTAAACTTTGGATCTCAATAAATTCTACTATACAAGTAGTCAATCCTTATAACTAGATTCTCTATATGTACCTTGAAGTCCTCTATAAATTTTACTTTTATACTACCATGAAATTCATCATGGATCAAAAGATATAGCTCAAAAAATATAGACTAGTTTTCCCTCATTAATTTGAATATTCAAATTCCAACCATCACTATTCAAACACTAAACATAAAATTATTTGACACCATCTCATGCTCCCTGATAAATTTGAACAAATGTGCTCCATCAATCTCCTTAGGAGTAGCCTAGTCTTTACCTTGCAATAAGCATCATTGATCTTAGATCTACACTACCATGATCATGCCACTTGGCAGCTCTACATGCCTTCTATGCACATTGACTATTTGAATCAATGAACTTCATCTATCTCCAGCTATATAAACACTCGTGTGCTATTGATCTTATGTCAACTGAACGAGATTGAGACACATGTCACTAGCACATGCTTTCTAAGCATCCTTTGACATATTGACTTCACTCACACCATTGATCTCTATCTAACATGATCATGTGTTCTATTGTATCCTTATCCATTTAGATTAAATTTTCATCATTATATTTATGATCTGATTAATGCTCATCATAGATATTAGATAATGCAAATTTGGCTAAGTATGGGAACTTAGTAAATTTTATCTAAGAAACAAACATTAAATCTTAATAACTTTTGCTATGATCCATGTCCAAACCTAAAATTTGAACCTCATGATATTCTCACATAGGTAAATCTATCCATATATCAAGTTTCTCTTAAAATCTTCACATGTGTGAAATATGATGTCATCAAATTTTGTACTCAACTTTATCTGTCAAGATGACTACTTGAACCTAGACACTCAATTGATTGCTTTGATGAATTATTTTCAATTACATAAACATTCCAAGAAATAATAACACCCCATAAGGTCTATGAAACATGTCCATACCATCAATATCATCCATTAATTACCTCACTAAGTCAAACACTGAAGAACCATGCAGGAACACTAAAGCTTATTAAAGTATACTTTGTCATTGCCATTCTCACACACATGATACCTCATCAACATTATTTTCCACCTTGGAGACATCATTGACAAATATTCAAAAATATCCCCCTTTGTCATAAATGTCAAGACCATTATAAAGTTTATGCTTGACTTTGTCTCTCTCTTCAAGCACTTTTTCCCCCTTTGACACAATGACAAAATGGGCTCATATTCTGATCATGAAGACCTAAAAAGACTTCAAAGGCCAATGATAGGTAATGACCACCTCTAAGAGATGATACCAACTCCCTTTAACATTATGCATACCTCTTCTTACCTTGAACTTCTCAAACATGCTTCATGACTACACTCTTCTTTGATTATACAAAGCTCTATGAACACAAAACATATAAGAATAACATAAACTACTTGAACTTACCTTGAGATACATTAAGAGGGACTCCCCCTTACATTATGCATATCTCTTCAAGCCTCTCAAACTATTTGAGTTATTTCTCCCTAACTCCATGCTCTATCTAAAAAGTCATCTTCAACAAGTCTTCTTAATGAGCTAGATTTGCCAACAATTCTTTCTATGTAATAGAATATTCTTGATAACTCATCATCCTTGATCAGACACCTAGAAACTTCCATTACCTACTTTCAGACCTTGTATACACAACTTCATTATTCACCATACTGACCAACTAGACCATCCATCAAATATTGACCAAAAATTTAACTTTAGGATCATTGTCCTTAAATATATCTTCTGAATCATTCCATCACAATACTTTGGAGTAGTTACATAAAACTCATTGCTCCCCCTTAGCCAAGTACATTTTCAAAAAATCTTTCTTATCCTATAACATCAAATAAAATTCAATTGGTATCCACCATGCTTCCTCTTGCTTGTCAAGTGTCTCTTTGAATCCTAAATAGAGACACCCTGACCCACAATGTCTTAGAATAATGTAAAACTAGGACTTGTCCACAACTCCTCATATTCCTTCTCCTCCTTGGTCATCTGATACCAATAGTTCTTCTTCTTCTTCTTCTTCTTAGGCTTAAGAGAATCAACATGATCATCCACTACAATATTCTCCTTTTTTCCTAAGCTTGAATTGACAATACATGGAGACAATAAATATTTATGACATACCTCATTACTAGATATTGATAATTGATGTTATTCATATGAAACTTGTTTAATAATAGCAGGATGTTCACTTAGATCTACACACACCTCAAGACTAGCCTCAACTAGCATCTTGGTCTTCTCCTTGAGCTTGTTCTCTTCATTCATAACATGAGTAGATAATGAGAGATCTTGGAATTCTTCAACCTTTGTAGCATTCTACACCATAACAAATAGATCACTTAGACCTATAGACTCATCATGACTCACACTTTCCACTTTTGGTTTCCATGAGTTAAGTATCCTTCTTCCTTGCACTCTAGGAGTCTGAATAAACTTGTTTTGACTTGATAACCTTGCTTGAAGAACCTAGCAATGTGACCAATATTCTCACCGTTATATCAAACCACTCATTTTGAAGGAAACTCAACTTGCCTTTCTTTATTTGGAAAACATTTTGTAAAATGTCCCACATTATGAAAATTAAAGCATTAAACCTTTCTTACACCACTTCACTTATAATTCCACTCATTCTTAGCAAGTATTCTACACTCTCTAGCCTTATGACCAAATTGATTGCAAGTGTAACAATAACCACTAAATTTGGCATACCTCATGGCATTTGGTTGTTTGATCTAATTTGTCTTCATTCTTTTAACATATTCATTCCATGAATGATTATTGACCCTAAAGGTTTGATTGTATTTATTCACATTAGTCTTTACCTTATCTTGAGTTATATTCTTTTGTTCTTATTTATAACCAAGTAAAATTCTATCACTAACATTATTTGCACTATTCATAATGTTGTCTATATTACTTGAACTCTTTTCAAACATTAAAAATGACTTCATATTATTATATGTGTTTTATAACTTAGATTTCAATGACTCATTTTCAATCACATACCTTGATTACTCATCTTCTTTAGCTTTCAGACTTGTAGACATGATTTCTAATTGACAACTAAGATGATTGAATATATATTCATGCTTCTTGGTGTCTTCATTCATTATTGCCTCAAACACACTTAATTTATCTTCATAGTCCTTAATTTGATATTTCATCTTCTTTTTAATCTTCTTCTCAATCTTTAGTTCTTCACTAGCATTCCTTAATTCAGTCTCATAGTCCTTCTTGTCTTCTTCATTATCTATATCACTCCAAGTAAAATCTTTTTGATATGATTAAATTCCTTCCTCAGCCATGTAGAGTAATTCATCTTCATTATCAAACTCAAAATCAATATCTTCACTCTCATTTTATGAGCTACAATCTTTATTGGTGTAGAGACTCTTCTTGTTCTTGAAGGACCTCTTCTTATTGCCAAAATTTTTGAATCTTTTCTTCCTCTTATCAGACCTAAATGTATTCTTGCATTCATCTTAGATTTTACCATGCTCTTCATCATAATTATTCTTATGCTTATGATGGCACTTGTTAGCAAAGTGTCCTACTTCTCCATAATTGAAACATTTGAAGGGTAACTTACCTTATTCTTCCCTGAGCCTATTTTCAATTTACTAGTAAATAAACTATTAGTTCATCATCATATATCTCATCATAATTAAATTCCTTACCTTGAGTTGTTTTATCATTTGAATTCATTTTTATCTTAAATATTGCTTCCTCCTTTGGTATTTGTCATCATTGACTCTCATCTCATAGGCAGTAAGGATGCCATGCAATTTATCCATCTTCATTTGATTAAGATCATGACTTTATTCTACAGTAGATACTTTAGAATCAAAATTGAGGGAGAGAGACCTTAAAACCTTTTATACTACATTAGCTTCTTTAAGTTTCTATCCAAGACCTCTGATAATGTTCACAATCTCATTAACTCTCTGAAAAAAGGATGTCACAAAATCTTCCTCTTTCATTTTGAGACACTCAAATTGTCTTCAATGATTTTGCAACTTGGCCAACTTGACCTTTGAATCCCCTTCATAAATGATCTAAAATTTTTCCCATATCTCTTTGGTAAATTTACAATGAATTACCATAGTGTACTTAGTTTATGAAAGACCACTGGTGATGGCATTCATTGCCTTAACATTTATCTCACACAACTTCTTATCAACTACACTAGTTAGAGGGGTTAGGGGGGCTGAATATCCATACACAATAGATTGCCAAATGTCAAACCCTATTGACATGATGTAGGTCTTAATCCTTGAACTTAAAAAAACATAATTGGACCCATTGAAAATTGGTGATTTCTTTGTAGAGAAACCCTACATCTATTGAATTTTCATATTTTACCTTGGATCACCTTCAAGTGGTTAAACTTGTAACAAAGGTCCTACTTTGATATAAATTGTTAGAAGTATAATCAATGAGAGTGGGGGGAGTGAATCAATGATGCTAGACAATCCAAACTTCAATTCAAATCCTTTCAAACCCTTAACAAAAAAAAATTATCATTCATGAAGCATACACATCATTTATAGTAATGAATAAGAAAGATAAGAAAGATCACACACATAACATAATATCTATGTGGGAAGCCCTCTTGGGGAATAAAACCCACTAGAACCTACAAAATGGACTATAGTCCTATAATAACAAGATAAAAATTTAGACCAACACCAACTGATCAAGGAACACCCATCCCTTAATTTAGTGAGACACCAATCCCACAAGGAGGAACCAACCCCCTAAGTAACCAAGTACCCACTCAACTACCTTGATATGATCTCTACCTCTGATTTGATGTCTTTTACACCTAATGATGGACTTTTATTAATTGTACTCTTTCCCCTTTACACTCTTACAAACTTTCACACATAATTCATGCATCCAAAACACCCTTTTGGATCAATCTCAAATATCCTCTAGAGCTTACTCACTCAATCTATCTCTTCTACGCTTATTAGGTCCAAATACCTATGTGTTCACCTTCATCAACTTGATCAGAAAAGCATGATTTATTATCTTCACTATTTGATGGTCCTCACTAACCTATACCTTATTTTTTAAAGGCTCTCTCTTTTTCTTAACTCCCCACTTTCTCAACTCTACTCTCTCTTTCAAATCGTCACACTGACTCAAACTTGATCATGTAAGCAATACATCAAAACTACCCTTTTGGATCACTCTAGGCTCCTTCTCTCATCCTCAATCTACTCTATACTTTAGTCCATCCATTGAGCACACTTCACTATGATCTCTTTCCTTCATCTCTATGTTCTACTCTGTCAACACATTCACCTCAAGTCCAGAAACCATTTCCTTGATCTACACTATTTACAAAGTTTTCATGAATATCAACTTATAGGTCAGCCATAATACTTGCATTAACACTTAAGACATATAACATGCTAACACATATCTCAATACCATCCTTATAGGTTAGCCATAACATCCATCGGTCATACTTAAACATCTACGTGTTTCAATTAGGCCTTAGTAGTACTTATAGGTCTCATGGAGACCTATTACCCCTTTAACAGTTCATTAATAAAATTAATAACATAATATCACTTTCAAATACATGGGTCCATTTTATATGACCTCTAAGACATCTTAAAATGAGTACTCCTATCAAAACATTCTTCTACTAAAGCACAAATTGCTTAAACATAATTTTGTACATGCAACCACCATGAACAAACGTATAGTCAACTTTAGATCTCAATAAATTTGAATATAAAGATAGTAAAACCTTATAGATAGATTTTATGGATGCATCTTCAAGTCCTCTACAACTTTGCCTTTTACACAACCATGAAATTTATCTTGGATCAAAAGATATAGCTCAAAAACTACATATTGGTTTTCCCTCATTAATTAGAATATTTAAATTCCAACAGTCACTATTCAAACACTAGAAATTAGACACTTTGACATCATCTCATGATTCTTAATAACTTTTAAAAAATGTGCTCCTTTAATATTCTTGAGAGTAGCTTGGTCTTTACTTTGTATACCATTGATCTTAGATCTACACTATAGTGATCATGCCACTTGGTAGCTCTACATGCCTTCTATGCACATTGATTATTTGACTCAATGCACTCCATCAATCTCCATATGTATGAACACTCACATGCCATTGATCTTATATTAACTTAATGATATTGAGACACGTGTCACTAGTGCATGCTTTTTGAGCATCCTTTGACATATTGAATTCATGTGTACCATTGATATCTATCTGATAGATCACACACTCCATTGGATCCTTATATGATCAGATTAAATGATCACAATTAGATATATGATCTGATTAATTCTCATCATAGATCTTTGATAATGAAAATTTGGCTAAGTATGGGAATTTAGTAAATTCTATTTGAGAATCCAACTTTGCACCTTAATAACTTTTGCTACGTTCCATGTATAGACCTAAAATTTGAACCATATGATCTTTTCACATAGGTGAATCTATCAATATATAAAGATAATATTTAAACCTTCACACATGTGAAATATGATTTCATCAAATTACTTACTCAGCTTTATCTATCAAGATTACTTGAACCTAAACACTCAATCGACTACTCTAATGAAATATTTTCACTCTCATAAGCACTCCAAGTACTCATAACACCCCATAGGGTCTATACAACATGTACATACCATAAATATCATCCATTAATTTCTTTACTAAGTTAAACACTAAATAACCATGCAATAACATTGAAGCTCATTGAATCATACTTTGTCATTGTCATTCTAGTACACATGAAACCTCATCAACAGTCTTGTCCACCTTGGAGACATCAATGATAACTCTCCAATAGTAAACTCAAAAATGTGGTATTTATGATCTAGACCATGACACCAAGAATTACAATAATCTTTTTACCATGAGAAACCAAGTAAAACAAGTGGTACATGTAATTGAGGAAGTGAAATTTATCCAAAGACAAGGAAACTAGTACCCCCAACCTTAAAATCAATTTGGTCCATGATTTCCTCCCAATCCATGAATGATACCATGGGATGGATAAATCACACTACTAACGTGGGAACCACCACCATAACCACAACCATGGGGTACTCAAGAATGGATGCCACAGATGTGGGGAATGCCTCAAAATCCTTCACAACCCTAGACATAGCAGCAAAACCAACAACCACATTGGATACAATAGTTACCACCTCAATGGCCAAATCAAAAATATCAATCATAGAGAAGGTTTCCTCTACAATATTCTTTGATTTCTTCACAACCTTAGCCACCATTAATTGAGTAGAAAGTTAACCAACCATAGTTACCTAAATAAATAGTGGAATATCCTAAGAATAGGCAAAATGATTTTTATTATGGATTTAATCAAGAAAGTAGTGTTGTAAGTGGTTTAGCTAAGTGTAATAATGTTCAACTCAGGTTAAGAAAGGTAGTAGGAGATTCACCCATTACCATAACTAAAGTTCCTAATGATGAAAACACTTTTGAGTCACCTATAGTCTAAGAACCAAATGAAGATAAGGTAGAATCTACCACAACTCCAACCACAATTCAAGATCCCCTTGCTATTTCATTTCTTGAGAAATTTAAGGAAAAAAAACCTAAGAAGGATTATGAATTGATGTATGGATTGAGAAAGATGATGATACAAATTCTACTGTTAAGAGCCATTAAGGATATTATTGAATTAAATCAAATCATTAAAGGATTGTGCTTCAAAGTACCAGGTATAAAGAAAAAACATCCTAAAACAATTCAAGTAACTGGTAAAATTATTTATTTACTAGTAGGAAACATACTTGTTCCCAAATACGGAGACCCTGGTAGTGCCATGAAGACTGTGACAATTGGGAAAAAAGTACATACAAAATGTGCTTGTAGATCTAGGTGCTACCATCAACATAATGGCTGTCAAAATAGTAAAATATTTATCCCTCATATGGATTTAACCTACCAATATAATTTTTTAAATGATAGATCAACCCATGGTTATGCTTGAAGGAACCATAGATAACATTCTAGTCACCATAGAACCTTGGGATATCCTATAGATTTCATGATCCTGCAACCTAAACCCAAGAGGGTAGGCTATCAAATCATTCTTATAAGACCTTGGTTATCTATAGTCATAACATGAATTGAATATAAATCTATTAATATTAATATTTATAGTGGAATTCATGCCAAACAAATCTCCTTTTATTCACCTGCTATACCTTCAATGGATCTTTCTAAACAGATATGGGTGGATCAACCTAAAACAAATTAGAATAGTGTGTCTTCCTTAGCCATGGTTACTATAAAATAACTTGTCCAAGAATTTGAGGAATATATAATATAATATTTAGACCAAGAAATCCTAGCTATGAAGTTTGGTAGCTTAGCTTTAAAGTTTGATAGCCTAGCTCTGAAGTCTGAAAGCCTAGCTATGAAGACTGATAACTTAGATTCAAAGATTGATAGCTTAGCTCCAAAGACTAAAAACTTAGATCTAAAGATGAAAAATCATGAATGGGAAGAATTTAATTCTATTACTAAGAACAAAGACAATGTCATAAGTTCCTTAAACATGTTATCTGATCCAAAATATATCCAACAAACCATAGCTGACTGGGCTCAAAATGGGCATAATTCATTTTTAAATGATTTTCATTATCCATTGACCAATATGCTCTCCATAAGTGAAATATTTTACAAGTATGTGGATACATTTCATATACTACTACCACATATATGTACATTGAATACTTTGATAAGTGAATACAAGTAGGTAAATTCCATCATTCTAGGTACTAAACAAATTGCAATCCATCCTGGTAAAATGTTGAATATCAATAGTTGGTTAACTGACCAACAAGAAAGTAAAATGTTTAATATAATGGTATGAGACACAAAAGAATTTTCTTGGAATTATGGTGATATGAAATGAATACATCTTAGTATCTGTACCCATCACATATACACTAAAGATGTTAAACTAGTCACACAACCATAATGGAGAATTAACCTAGTCTTGAAAGAAATTGTAAAGATATAGATAGAAAAACTATTGGAAGTTGGTTTCATTTACCCCATATTTTATAGTCAATGGGTTTCAACCCTAGTCATTATGCCTAAGAATAATGGAAAATGGAGAGTCTACGTAGATTATAGAGAATTGAATAAAGCCACTATGAGAGATTACTTTCCTTTGCCTTTTATTGACGAAGTCTTGGATAACTTGGTAGGAAAGAAATACTTTTATTTATTATATGGGTTTAGTGGATAAAATAAAATTATAATAGCCCCTAAAGATTAAGATAAAACTAAATTTACCTACCCCTAAGGAATATTTGATTATACAGTCCTTCATTTTGGATTGTACAATGTACCTACTACCTTTCAGAGAGTAATGTTAGCCATATTTTCTGATCTTACAAGTGATTTTGTAGAAGTATACATGGATGATTTCACTATCCATATCAGTAAATTTTCTAAAGCCTTGATAAATCTAGATAAAGTGCTCACCATATGTGAAGAACATCAAGTATATTTAAGTCATGAGAAGTGTATAATAATGGCCAATGAAGAGATAGTATTAGGACATCATATCTCTTCCCAAGGAATAAAAGTGGATCCAAAGAAGATTGAGGTAATTTATAATCTTCTTATTCCTTAGACACAAATAAATGTTAAAAGTTTTCTTGGTCATGCAGGATATTATAGAAGATTTATTGAAAACTTTAGAAAACTAGTTGCACCTATGTTTTCCTTGCTAACAAAAGATAGTGAATTTGTATGGAATAACAAGTGTCAAGAGGATTTTGAAACATTAAAAAATAAACTCATGAATGCTCCAATTTTGAAAGGACCTAATTGAGAAAATCCTTTTCATATCTATATTGATGCTTTCAATAATGCACTAGGAGTAGTTTTAGGAAAAATATATGAGGAAGGAAAACTGTATGCCATTTATTATATCAGCAAGAATCTTACTCTTATAGAGAAAAACTACACTACTACAGAAAAATAATTTCTTTCTATTTTTTATACCATAAACAAGTTTAAGAACTACATTATTGGTTATCAGGTATTTATCTATATAGATCATTCAACTATTAAGTACTTAATGAATAAAATAGTAGTAGGTGGGATAATTATTAGATGGATACTACTGATGTTTCAAAAATTTGACATTACCATTATAGATAAACCTAGGAAGTATACTGTTGTTGTTGAATTTTTGTCTAGATTGGTCACTACAAGTGAAGATGAACCTATAAAGGATTATTTTCTAGTTGAACAACTATTTTTTATATCTAAATTACTTGGCAATAGGGAGTTTTCCTCATTCCTTTACTTTTAAAGAAAGAAAACATTTTATTAGATATAGTTCTCATTTCAAATGGTTTAAAGGCATGCTATTTAAAACTAGACCTGATCATGTACTTCATAGGTGTGTCAAAGATGATGAAGTATTTGTCATCATCAGAGCATGCCATAGTGAAATAGGAAGAGGAAAATATTCAACAAAAAGGACCATTTATAAGATTCTTGGTGTAGGTTATTATTGGATATCTCTTTACAAGAATGTAAAAAGGTCTGTATGGCAATGTGATCCTTGCCAAAAGATGGGTAAGCCTAATCTATCCTCAAAAATGCCTCTCCATCCTCAAATAAGTTTAGAACCATTTGAGAAATGGGGTTTATATTTTGTTGGACTAATCAACCCACCATCTCAAGGAAAAGAGTATTTATTAGTATGTACTAATTATGTTACTAAGTGGTATGAAGTGTAGAAACTCACCTTTACTAGGGAGGATATGGTTGATAATCTCCTATATTATAGGATTATGCTAAGATTTGGAGCTCTTAAATCTATTGTTTATAATCAGGGGCCCTAATTATTTTCTAACATGATCAAGGATTTCATATAAATTTACCAAATTAATCACTATAAATCCTCACCATATCACCCCCAAGCTAATGGGCAAGTGGAGGTCACCAACCAAGAGCTTGAAAACATTATGACCAAAATAGTGAATCATAGCAGGAAAGATTGGGCAAATAAAGTACCTAAAATAGTTTGGGAATATAATACAACATGGAAGGTTACTAAAATATTCTCTCCATATAAACTTATGTTTGGAAATAAACCTTTGTTACCAATTGATTTTGAACTACAAACACTGAAGACAATGACTGATATGGGAATTAATCTTGATGGAGAATAAAATGAAAAAATAATATAATTAAATGGTTTGGATGAACTAAGAATGGATGCACTCACTCAAACTAGCATGATTTAAAATAAATGAAAATCATGGAATGATACTCATATTATAGAGAAATAGTTTCAAGAAGGTGATTGGACACTTCTATTTGATTCTAAATTTTAGTATTTCAAAAGTAAGCTTAGGACAAGATGGTTGGGGCCATACCTGATTAAAAATATTCATAGTAATGGCTCTGTCTAACTTCAACCAATTGATGGTGATCAAATGACACTTTTGGTTAATGGTCATAGATTTAAAGTATATAGAAGACCTCTTAGTAGGGAAGAATTCACTAAATATAATCAAGACCAATTTGACCTTGTGGAAGAACTTGGTTCTTCCACTAAGGCTGAATGATCTTTGTGTAGACAACCAATAAAGGGGGAGTGATAAAAAACAAAAAATGACAATTCTCCTCCCTTTAAAAATTCAAAAAAAAAAAAAGAAAAAAAAAATATAACAATATAAAAATAAAAAAAAACTACTAAAAAGTGAAAAATGAAAATGGCACTTTTTAGAAGAAACTTTTGCAATAAACATGAATTATTATCTTGTCAACTAACTTATTTTATCAAACTTATTTATACTTGTAGGACACATGGTAACTTTAAGAGATAAGAATGGATCCTTATAATATGTGTATAATTATACTTCCTTCCCAATAGGTTAGACATTTTTTGTTTTATGTTTCATATGTATGACCATTAGGCGAACAACACTTCTACATATTGATAAGTTTGTTTGCCATGTGGATGTGATTGAGGCCTACACAATATTTGAATTTCAAGATTTTATGTGATTTTATTATAAAAGACCTTTTCAAAAGATATGACTTAATGTAGAAATCATTGTGAATATCATTTCAAGTGCTACCAAGTGTGATCTCTCATGCCATGTCATTGATATTGACCTAAAAAAGTACTCCCTCATTAAAAATTTGCATGTTCCAAAGTGATTGACCATCATTTTTGCTATAATATTGTGATACCCCTTTCTTTTCTATTCACATCCTACTTTCATTGCCCTCATTTGTACTTTATGCAATTTCAAGCTCAGTTTTTCATCGTGTAAGCAATTGTTCAAGAATATTGTGAATAACTACGAAGATGGGAGGTAAGAAGAAAAGGAACTACAATTGATAGTACCTATGCTATAAGATGAATTTTCTAGGGTTATTTTTGATACAGTAGGATGGTTCAATTTAATAAAGGCATTCTAAGGTTTTGAGGAAGACATTGTTTAAGAATTTTAAGAAAATTTTGATGAAGATCACTCAATATTATAAGGTGAGAATATTCTTATTGAGTCCTCTATTATCAATGAAATTTCATGGATTATTGAAGAAGGTTTGGTTTTTAATAACAAATTGAGTTTTGTTGATCTAATTCAAATATTCATTGATGATAATGAACCCCATCTTAGGCTAGCCAAAACTTCACAAGGCCTAGCCAAAGGAATAATTCAAGATAGTCTTCCACCTCCATGGAATAATATCATATATTAGGTCATAAAATACCTCACCTATGATGGATAGTTCACTATGGTCAATGGAGACATTATGTGGATTCTAATTCATTTGAGGAAAGGAGCCACTAGACCTAAATGCCAGGTAAACCTACCATCTTTTCTTCACTATGCTATAATTAATGTGTCTCAAAAATTAAAAAGTGGCATGGATCAATTAAACATCATGGTTTAATTCATCTCATATGTCAAAACCATTTCCTAAATAAAACTACGGGTGAGAAGGCTTGGTATTCATTTATGCAAAAAACACCCCAAATTCTTGGTAGGAAATCATAATGTGCTAATTCTCTTCCTCCCATGATAGTAAGAATAGAGGAAGGTCCATATTTAGCACCTATAACTCCAAAGATGTTGCACTAAAGGTCAAAAATGAAAATGAGGGTTTCATTAGAAAACCTTACTTCATCAGTCAAAGCTTGGCAAAGTCATTGGATAATTATCTAGGAGGAAGAAGAAAGTGATGTACAAATAACTAAAATTTTGGGAATTTTAAGCTCTCCCATATATGTTATAGATGTTGAATAGATAGTTGAAGAAACCCCTATATAAGATATTGTAGCTAAAGAAAAATAAAGACCCTTACCTTCTCTAGTTGATAAGGGTAAATATCCACTTATAGAAGAATCTTCATCTTCTCCTTATCTTGTTCATGAAGACAAAGAGTTTTATAATGCTATGACACTATCACAACATGAAGAAACCATTTGACAACATCAGGCAGAGCTAGATTTTATTCAATTCACACTACAAGGTAGGAACCAAACCATTTCTAGTTTGGAAAGAAGATATGAAAATTCTATTGCTCAGGTTTGAGCATATGAAGTGATCATTATATTAGTTAATATTGAATATACTAGAATTCATAATCAATTATTTTCACAATCTCATGAACTTAACATCTTATAGAATTCCCTTGAAAATAAGGATGCTCAAATTGATAGTCTACAAAATTATATTACTAGTAAGGATGATTAGATTAATAATTTACAACACTCTATTTTTGGTGAGAATGTATTTATTACTCAAAAAAATACTTGTATATAGGAGAAAAAAATTGATAATGCTGAGTTGCAATCTTCCATACAAGATATGAATAGGGAAACAAGGGGAATAACTATAAAAATTAAAGGACCTACAAGGGATATTCCTTCTTTTCCTCTATGAAAATGATTGTAATTTGGAGGAAAGTAAAGAATAATACTTAGAATTTGGAATAAGACAATGCTAGAATCAAATTTGAATCTAAGTAACAGTTGTAAAAAGCTTAAAATTCTATTTAGACTATTTGTGAAATTACTAAAAAAATGTTATCTTGTAAAAAAACTTCTTATTTCTATGTTATATTTCTTCATGAACAATTTTATAAGTGGAAAATTCAATTGATTTCTCTTGGTTTCCCCATGTTATTGAGGATGAACATATGTTCATGGATGTCTTTCTTAAAAGTACTATAGAAAGACAAGATCAAATTTATGAGTTCTATATTTGTAAAATATTGTTAGGTTACCAATATGGATTTTTAATTAACTTGTTTGTGGGGGAAAAAAATTAAGTGCTTTCTTTTCCACCATGATAAATTAAAATACTTGGGAGAAAGCACACAATCAATTCGTAGAACTACAGAATACTATAGACCTATGTATGAGACCTCAATTTTTATAAGCCCACAAACTTCTTACTACCTTCTATATTTTATATCATATTTACATGAAAAATAAATATAATGAGTTTTTAATAGAAAATGTTACAACCTTTCGATCATCCAAAATTCTTCTAGATCCATCAATGCAAGTATGGATAGATGGGAGACTTTGCCTATTGCTTTGAAATGTAGGGAAGTTATGAGTCCCACCACCATTAAGTAGAGTCTTTAGAGAGATATGGAACTTACTCAAATTATCACTCAAATATTAGAAGAAGGAGGGTTAGATGTGTGGATTGGCATGAGATTGATGCCACCCATTTTTCTTTGTCTTGTGTCTCCTTGGCAAAATTGGCACAATTAGGAAGAAATATAATTTTAAGCATGGTTACGTACAGTGGTAAGAGATTTGGGATTTCTACCTAGAAACCAATGTGTTTAGGGACATCAATTTAAAATATATGATCTCAATCTATAGTTAGAATTTGGACTCCTAGATTGAAGAACAATTCTCACACTGATTTGCAAAAGGACTTACAAAAGGTAAAGTGTGGGGGAAAAATTATGATCATTCTATATAGCTCATTATATCTCATATAATATATTCATAAGTGTTGCCTCTTGGTTATAAAAATTAATATTGCATTGAATTTAATATTTAAGGTCTCATCTCAATAGTAAATGAGTGCAATTATCTTTTATTCATATGTGATACATTTTTGATTATCTATCTTGTTATTTGTGTATAACTTAGATGAAATGAGCATAGTTCTATATATAGAGATACATACCTATCGTAGGATCATTTTGAGAAGTCATTAATAGTTTTGAAGACTTGATGTAGAACACATTGAGCTATGAAAATCCTTAATCAA
Organism: Torreya grandis; assembly: GCA_037957365.1. Taxonomy (NCBI): domain Eukaryota; kingdom Viridiplantae; phylum Streptophyta; class Pinopsida; order Cupressales; family Taxaceae; genus Torreya; species Torreya grandis. The sequence continues at coordinate 2,585,632 of JARHVA010000826.1, forward strand.
TCTCTGAAGATCTGCAGCTCCAAATATGCTTCGAAGATGCTCTAGAGATGCTTTGAAAACCTATCCAACTGTGCTTTGAAGATGCCTAGCCATACTCTAAAGATGTCTAGCTGTAATCTATAGATCAATATAGTAACTCCAAAGATATCTAATGTATATATATATATATATATATATATATTCCTTCTTTAGATTATATCTTTTAGACATTACTATTCATAGTAATGGTCTAAAATGATCTGGATATAAATGTATTTATATTTTGTAAAACAAAAAATAATCTATTCAGATCTATGTTAGTTATACTCAATCTATTACTAGTTGAATTAATTCCTATGTGTCTTTATAAGAATGGGATATGATTCCTAGATATTTTATTTTTAATAAGCAGATTTGGCTCTTTAGATCATCATATTTTGTATTTTGAGAATAGTCATTAAGATGTGCTTTAAATAGATGTCTCCTTCTCATTATAGAAAAATTAGATAATAGATAATAGAATAGAGAGAAGAAACATTCAAGTGTAATTTTGTGTATCTATATATATTCCTTTTGATAATTAAGTATTTATAAAGTTTAACATTCCTTTTCATTACTAAGTAAAAGCTGATCCTGTTCTGAGGAAGGAGCAAGGGCCCACTTCTCTCCAAGATCAGAATAATTGGTATTTCTAGTTTATAGTTTTAAAGTGTATTTATTTTGGTACAGATATATTCCATTTTAATACAATGTGATTTAGCTTTCATGCAAGTGTGATTTCCCTTTCAATATAAAGTGTGATCTCCTTTTTAATGTAAGTGTGTTTCCATTAAATGCAATTTTTTTTTCAATTAAACACAAGTAAGTTTTCTTTATGCAAAGTATGTATTTCAATTCTCATAAGACGTAAAGTTTTTTAACTTATCTCCATATTTAGAATTTGTTAGGAAGCAGTATAGGTGATAATAGGCAATCAACATTCTCACATTTTGAAAGACAATATTGTCCTACCCAGTTGAGCAAGTCAAAAGAGGACACCATAGGGTCTTATGCTAGATGTTTAAGTTCTATATGTTGATGGTGTGAAATGATGAATCCTTTCAACAAGGAATGCCATAGGGGATATTTAGTTAACAAAACTTTTTAGATTTACTTTCTATGTAACACAGAAACAGAATCTTATTTTTTGTCCTTAGGATTTAGATATCAATAATAGAGTAAACCTCCCAAATAATGATCTGTTAACTTAAATATCCAACATCTCATTACATATAACCTTGGACACTAGCCCTGGTAGAAAATGATACCAATCCATTTATTGGTTAAATGAAAGGTATAATGATAGCCTATCTGTATTCACTCTTCAAGTATGATGTGGAGGGCCATAAATAAACTCCTTGCATAACTATATAAAGCTTTAACTTTCTCCTAAATTGACATGGTAGGCATCAACCCCAATGTAGTCATCTACAACTTAGTTACAATGCTTGATGCAAAAACTATCAATAAAAAACTTAAGCCCATCAAGCCTAATGTCACGTTGATGGTAAAGGAGGAAGTCATCAAAAATTTAAAATTTAGATTTATTAAGCTAGTGGACTATTCCATTTAGATTCTTAACATTGTCCCCATCCTCAACAAGAATGATAAAATTAGAATTTGTATATACTTATGCAAAATTAATATAGCATGTCCAAAGGATGACTTTCCTCTCCCATCCATTGACATCATTTTTGACACTACCATAGGGTGTGATTTATTATCCCTCATGGATGGTTTTTTGAGGTATAAAAAGATTCACATATATGATGAGGACCAAAGTAATACCTAATTTACTATGCCTTATGGGATATTTTATTATGTTTTGATACCCTTAGCTATAAAAATGTGTGGATAACATATCAAAGGGCCGTGACCCACATATTTCATGATCTCATTCACAAGATAGTGGAGGTCTATGTAGACAATATTTTAGGAAAAAAAGATGATGTGTAGACCATTTAGAGGTGTTACACACCATATTAACAAGTTTAATAGAATATGGCATAGCTCTTAATTAGAGAAATGTGTGGTTAGATATAGTCACTAGTGGAAAAATCCTAGGGTATATCATCTCCCAACATGGGATTGATATTATCCCTACTAAAATTTGAGCAATCTTAGAAATTCTCCCTCTTATAGATGAATCAATAATAAAAAATTTTTGAGGTAAGTTGGGAGCCATTTGATGACTCATTCTTAATCTTGCCTACATCATTCATCCCATTAATAACCTACTAAAAAATAAAAGTAGTCTAACTTGGACAAAATATTATTAAGAGGCATTCAAAGTAGTAAAGTTCTTTCTTATATCTCTCTGTATGGTCATGAAACCCAAACTAGATAGGTCCCTAATACTTAATATTAAAACAAATAAGGTGTCCCTCACCTACATTTTATATCAAGAGGAAAACACTAGCAAGGAATATGCCATTTATTTCATTAGCCAAACCTTCATTGATTATGAAACATGATATACTCAAGAAGAGAAAGAATGCTTAGCACTAGTGTTCACAGCCAAATGTTTGTGAAACTTCATGTTCAATCAGGAGACAAGAGTTATCATGTGATATCAAGCCCTATGAACTTTCCTAGCATAACCAAATCTCTTTAATAATGTTGGGTGCTTAATTACACTCCTAAACAAGTTTTATTTAACTTATGTCAACCAAAAGTCTATTAAGGGACATATCATCACTTATTGGTTGGCAAATTCACCCTTGGAAGTTAATGGCTTCATAGATACTGATTTCCCTAATGATATGATATGCTATGTATAAAATATCACTCTTATCTCCTCTCCTTGGTATGCAAATATCATCAATTACATGATTGACCAAACTTATCCCAAAGGTGCCAACTCAAAATAATAATGACATCTTCATGTCAACACATCCAAGTATGATATTTTAGATATAATCCTTTATCACAAGGCCTTTGAAGTCATATTTCTCTAATGTGTTGACCATGAAGAGCTAGAAAGAATCCTCTTTCATTGTCATAGTGGCATTTTTGGTGGACACTTTGGCATATATGTGACTACTCAAACATATATTGGATGGGATACTTATGGCCCAATCTAGAACATTATGCTATCAAATATGTACATAAATGTGAGAAATTTCAATGTTTTTTGCACAAGATACATATTCCCACTAGGGAATTACAACCCATTATCACTCTATGGCCCTTTTCCACTTAGGTTTTGGATTTATTAGGTAATCTCTCCCTACCTCTTTGGATGGTCACATTATCACATAAATTAAATATTTCACCAAGTGGGAAAACATAATGCTATTAATAACTATCACTAAATAAGTCATCAAAAAATTATCTTAATCAAATCATCTACTGAATTGGGGTCCCACATATCATCATTATTGATGAGTCCCCTTTCAAAAGTCCTAAAATTCATGAATTATGTAAGGAATTCAATATATCACACCATTTATCCTCCCTATATTATCTACAATTCAATGGTCAAGTTGAAGCTACTAACAAGACCCTAAATTTTATTTTGGTCTAAACTGTTAGAGATTCTAAACAAGACTATCATCTGTAGCTCTATCTAATACTATGGGATTATAGAAAAAATATTAAAACACTGAGAAAATTCATATTCACTCATGTTTATATTTTAATCCATTCTACCCTTTGAATTAGAAATACCTAGCCTCCATGTTTCCCTATAGGGCCTTCTTGATCAAAAAGAGTATAGAGAGGCATGATTGGCCGAGTTATAACTCTTAGACAAACATCAAATTATTTCCACAAATAATTACAATGATTATATTGATTTTATGGGTAGACAACAAAAAAATGGTCCACAAAAACCCAATCCATGTAGGATACATTTTCCTTAGGATCAATGGTCAAATTGACAAGAAGAAATGAGAAGGTCAAAAGTTTATATCTAACCGGCTAAACCCTTACCTAGTGACAAGAGACTTCAATGATGTAGCCTATCGGTTATGCATTATAGAGGGTAATAAATTTGGTGAGTTTATGAACTCTTTACGTCTAAAATTATTCTATATCTAGTAATTTAATATCACACTATTCTCATTTGCATTTAATTTTCATAGGTTGTATGTTCACCTACATATCAGATATGTTTTAAAGTGATTATTTGGTTGTTAGTTCACATAATGTAGAAATTTTCAAAATGTAGCATATTACATCCTCCCACTCCCACACTACCCTATCACCACATATAAATAATTCTCAAAATCAAAACTTTACATTGTCTTTGCCTTAGTTATTATGAGTATAGTACACCTCTTTCCCTAAATATTATTTAACAACTTATAAAGATGTTAGCCTATGGTTGAGTCTAGAAGCTTGTCCATGATAGAGTCTCCCCTTATGGTGCCTTATAAACATATAACATTAACATGATTAAAAATAGGTAAATTTACTCACCTATTATGGTCCTTGGTGATGATCCCTTGCATATTTCTAGTTTCATGGGGCCAATATTTGGGGGTAAATGCCTTGTAGATAAAAAAACACTCATGTGAAAATTAAAATGCTCATGTAAATTAAAAAAATAAAATTTCACATCTCTCACCCTTTTGATAACCTTAGCTTATGATCCCTCACATCTTATTTGTTGAATGGGGTTAACACTTGGGAGAGATGACCCTTACTGACCTACATCTAACCTTTGGTGATGAGCCCATGTGTCTTCCTGATTACATGAGACTAGGTATAGGGGGTCACAAAGAGAAGTAGAAGTCAAATGTAGAATCAATATAAAATCAAAGTATGCCTAAATAAAAATTATTTAAAAATCTTGCCTACATGCCTATGTTTAAATAGGGTAACCTTTTCCAATTTACTGACTCTATCAGGGCTAGTTATCTCTAGATGAAGCTAATAAACTTATTATTTTATAAGTCTAAAAATAATTAAATTTTACCCTTTGCTCATAAGGATTAGGTCATCTTCATTTTTCCTTTAAATTTTTGATCTATGGTTTTCATTCTTTATCACCTCACATTTATCCTATTTCCACTTTCATTCCTTGCTAAAAATTGAAAGTCATATGTTTTGTACATAAAATAACTAGGTAGTCACTTGTAAAATAAATTTTAGTGTAATTATAGTTACATATATTTATACATCACGTTACATAAATTGCATACATTATGTTCCCACATTTACATAATTATATCCCATAAAAACATATAAAAAATATATATACATATACATATACATCATTACATGGCTAGCCATCTAGAGTTTATGAACTAAAATCTCATGAATGATAAGCCATTAAGAGGTAAGCCAACACACACACACACATAAACACACACACACATCATAATAAATATTGAGTTTGTAAAAAAAATATGTCTAATATAATATCCTATTTAAAGGGCTGATGTGCCTCATGGAATCTAAAAAAAATCAACATATATAATGGAGTAGCAAAAATATATACAATATATCTTAGGATCCTATCCTCCTCTTGTGAAAGGGAATTAATACATAATAATGCTATGGATTATCACTCTAATAGTCTCCTAATAGATATTCCCTCATAAGCTAGCTCACCCTATCTGATTTGAAGACCAATATGAAATTCCCTACTGGTGCCCCCCTCTGAAGCTGTCCTCCCTATCCTATGGTTAGAGGCTCTTTCACCTCCTCCACCCACTATAGTATTTACCAAGGTATTTAACCTCATTGATCTATATAGTAGGGTGTTTTTCTCTATCCTTAGAAATTTAACCATTTCAAAAGCATGGTATGCTATGGTGAAGACATCTGTGTGATGACCAATCCCTATAAGGAGTCCAAGATTGATCAAAAGTTAGTCTCTAGTAATATTACTGATAAAATAAAAATGATTAATCAAGGTATACCTGATCATTCATCTCTAACTACCCATAGTATTTATGATCACAAAATACAAAATTCAACATCAGATCTAGTTGATATAAAAATCCAACACACAAAAAATCACCTAAGAAACTAAAAGAATCAAAGAATAGGGTGCAATCACAAATATGTAAATGAATATTTTACCTAGGTCTCCCTCATGCCAATCAGGGTCAGAATCATCCTCCATATCCTCCTTCTCATTTATATCTAGATCCTCCTCCAACTCAACATACACTAGAGCCTCACCATCTCTATCTCTTAGATTTTTTTTGTGTAGGGTCCTCCTAAGTAGAGTCTTGAAATTGTGGTGGTGGTGGTGGGCCCATTTATTGCTAACCTACTATTCCCTATCTTCTTACTCATGTAGCTAGCTATAGGGGATGTCCTTGTGCTACTATTAGTTAATCTAGTTAGGTAATTATCACCCCTCTCATAAGTAGGTATCATGCTAACCATCCTAGTCTCACTACTCTCAACTCACATATGCCCCTATAAATAACCTTAGGTATGGGAAGGTTTCTAATATAGGTCATACTAAACTATTGGGGTACCCTACCCATAGGGTGTATCTCAATCTATAGAATATGGTATCAAACTTGAGTGGTCCTAGTAACTACTACAATGTAGGCCCCCTCATTAGCCCATTTCCAAACCATGTCTTGGTAAGGAAGGGAAATCAAGTTAGCCATTGTTAGAGTCTCAAATACTTGGGGTAAAGCATGAAAAGGTGAAAAAAATGTCCATATAGTATCCCTAATATCCCTAGGTTCTCCAATCACTATTCCCCTTTGGTAAGGGATGATTCGCTCATAGATCCAATCCATAACAACCATCAAGTAAATGATCAAGAGATCCCCCATATGGGACATGTAGTAAAGATCCCTACATGTTTGAGATAGTATCTCTTAGATCTAAGATTAATGGCCCGCTCTCTCCTCAATACATCAACCAATTGGTGACTAGATAAATAAAAATCTATTGGTACCCTTATCTACCACTAACTAGGAGGCAAAAATAAAAATAATAGATTTTTGTAGTTGGGGATTTCCAATCCTTCCATTTGAGAGAGCCTCACATTGCATTTTTTACCCACATTAGGCTCATCACATCTATAAAATTATAATCCTAACTTTATGCCTCATAATAATTATTGGTAGCCCATATAGAAACTAACCGACCAATCACAGGAAGGTTTGTAATCTAGTAAATGTCAACGAGAGTGATATCCACTCCTTAAGGGCCTAGGGGAACAAAAACATGTTTTAGTCAGGGTCCTAATAGGTTATAAAATAAAATAACAATATGTTGGATGTTGGGATGATCCCCACCTGTGTTATTCATAGAATCTTAGTGCTGTCAAGAATGGCCAGCTCGTTCACTATTAATAGTGCTAAGAATCAGGGGAACCAATCCTTATCCGAAGTTCTACTTCAATGTATATATTCCCCATGTAATTGAAATACCTTGAGTTAGATTAAGGAACAAAATTTCCATTTATAATCTTTCATTTCCCTATTTTTCCCCATTATAAAGGGATAAAATTTCCCATTCTATAGGTGTTAGTTATATAACCATTGTAGATGGTTACATAACTATCTTAGGTGGACACATAACCACCATAGGTGATTACATAATTGAATCTAAGTGATGGTTACAGAACCACCTATTTTATAAATTATGGTGGTTGTGTATCTATTATGGAAGTGGTATAGCCTATGGTCTACAAATGTTGGTGGCTTTGTTCACAAATGATGGTCTCATTTCCCATCTGCATGCCCTCCTAAACCCCCTCAAAAACCCAAAAAACACACCCTCATTAAAAAAAATTCTTCATAATCCTTATCTCCTCCCTTGAATACCATTTCAAAGCTCAAATTTATCAATTTAATTAGATGTTAGCTAAGTTTTAAGAATAATTTCAAATGTGGGGGAAAATAAAAAAAGTACAGAAAAACCTACCTAGTCCTACCCGACCACTTTTCTAGTTGATAGATTTTACATCCCCTCACTCTCCTCTTTTAGTTGATAGATTCCTTATTCAAAATGTTCATGGTAAATCTATATCTATAAAATCACAAATTTATAAATTCATAAATGAGTTAGATTTTGTCAAAATTTTAAATATACTAACCTTCAAACTAGCCATTTTAACTTAAAAACTTTCCAGATTATGCATGTTTCTCTTTTTTATTTTCATTATTCATATTACATACTATATTATTTTTATTTATATTTCAAAACTTAAAAATTAAGAAGTATTTTATATCTCTTATAACACATCTTGTGATTTTATAGGTACATAATGACTTGGCACCATATTTTGTTCCTTGACTGGGTTATTTAGGTAATATGATTTTCCCCATGTGTATGGTAGATAATATTGTACACAATTTGATTACATAGTTTAATTTACACTTTTTAATTACATTTCAATTGATTATCATTCTCTTCTTGAAATTTACATGAAGTCCTAGATGGCTCTGTTCTACCACTTAGATAAGGTAAGTATTCCTAACCTCTTGTTTCCTTTCCATACACCTTTACTCGAGACTACACCTTGCCAACTCATGATAAGGCATCCTTCTGAGGGGGAAATGTGTATGCACCCAAATTTTACATGGTGTGACAATCCTCATACAAATTTTAGAATGATTAAATAATCTCTTTTTTTTTTCTCCATAGGGAACTATTTAACTCCTTTCCCTCTTTTACTTCCTTATTTCTCCCATTGACTGCTTTTGGTGTTAGAACATTTAATTATAAGTGGAATTAATTGACCATTAGCCTTGGTATTAATTAAATACACAATAATATATTATTTATTATCATGAGATAGAAACTTCTTGATACTAAATAATAGAGTTATAATTATTTAATTATTACCAAATTTTAATTAAATTGTTTTATCAAGATGGATGGACTTGTTACTTTTACAATGGTCACCTCCCTTGGTATTTCAATATAAATAAGGTTATACCCTATTGTGAAACCAACCCATGAATATGAAATTATTATGCATATTCAATCTAAGGATTTTATGAAATATTATTTGAGAAAAAGTGATAGGTTGAATAATTGTATTTGGTACAAAGTTGAGTTTCTCAATTATTTGAATAATCATCATTAGTGGGGTTTTTTTACCTCTGAGGTTTTTCCATGATAAATTCTTATGTTTTGTATATTTATATATTCACTATTATGTACTTTTATTATTAAATTAATACCTAGATTTTTTATACACATAATATTTTTAACTTTTATTGATTACTAACACTTTGTATCTTGCAAGAACCCGTCAAGTCTCAATTTCTCTGAGTGCATGCCTTAAAGGGTACATCAAGAAGGTATGGGAAAAAATTGGTGATTTTTAAGATTGTTGTCCATTTTTACACTTTACATATACACACTCATGTCCTAAAAACATTAACCCTAAGCTTATTATTCTCAGCCTTACCCATTCCAGTCATTTTCTTCTTTCCATCCTCCTCTTCTTACCTTAATCCTATTTTGGACAATTGGCTGTACTAGGTCATCTAGGTCGACCTTGTATAGTCTAGGGGTATTTTTCACTTTTTAGGTTTGTTAGCCTTTCGACTGACCTAGCTCAAACCTAGTGAATTATCCTCAAAAAAATATAGGGTTGATTGGGTCAACCCTATATTGCCGATGTTTTAAGGAGGATTTAGGGAAAGATCCACCCATATATACAAGTTTATTTCCAACCATTTGTAAAAAGAGAAGTGAAGAAGAAAAAGTGTGAATAAACATTTACTTATTGACCATTATACTTGAGGAATAAAGCTTAGGTTCCATACTTTATTTAGAGATACAGATCTTGTCTTGTGGAGAAGTCTTTTGGATGCATAGATAGGTTGTGTAGCCTAGAGCTAATTTGTATTTTTTATCCTTACATACCATAATAATTTCTTGCAAATCACCTTGGCCAAGGGAGAGATTAAGGCTTGGTGGGTTTGTCTTCAAGGTAACTATTCCTAACTTTGTTTCTCCTTTGTAAGAGTAGATAGCTAATGAAGTTGTGCTTCTTTCTTCCATGCATTAAAAATCTATATACATTGACATGAATATATGTCTTCTATGCATATTTAGTTTTGTTTATTTTTTTCTAACCCCCACTTTGTGCCACAAGTTTTGGTGTACACTAGATTATATTTAATTTCTTGTTATTAGAATAGAGTGAACATTAAATCTAGGACTCTTTTAGGGTTGTTGTGTGATTGTGTTAGAATGTAGGCTTTGGAACCCTTCCTAGCATGGTGTATTGTGATAAGTGATCCCCTAATTAGGTCTAGTAGATCCCCATATTGGTCATGCCCCCTCTTAACAAATGTATCCTCAATCAGAAATGTAGGTATGCTCTATCTTTTCTGAGCTAGTATTGATTTATAGACATGATGCATTTTTGATTACATACATTCTAGTGAACCCAATGTGAACTAACCCTTGTAGGGTTTGTTTATTTTATTTCATTCATTCATAATTATTTTTATCATATATATATTATACTATATTGACTTTATTGACCTAGTATCTAACTTCTATGTGTAAGTATAGGCTACTAGATCGATCTTATTGACCCAATATAGTTTTTTAGATTTCTAGACATCTAGTCTAGACTACTAGGTTTATCCAATTGACCTTGTACATTTTTAGGCATAAATTTTAGCATATGAGGTCAACCCAATTGACTTTATACATTTTAGGCATACAACAACAAGTTTTTGTAAATCTTGATCAACCCAGTCGACCTAGTTAGTAGGATTTGTAATCATATATCAAGGTTTTTAAATAACACTATTCATTATTTGCATCTATGATCCATAAATATTAATTTATATATCTCTATATATTTATTTATAGTTTTTCCTTTCATAGTTTTTAGTCTTGAAAATTACCCTTGCATAGTCAACTGGATCGACACCACTGACCCAATTCTATGTTCTGTGTGTTATCTGATAACTGGGTCGACTCATTTTTAGACCTTACTTCCATAGTATAGGTTTGAACTTTTCAACCTTGTTCTATATTTTGTGCATACATTGTTGAATATATCAATATTATACCTTGTTCCAAATTTTAAATTAACCTTATATGCTAGTAATTAGTTCACACTTTCTTTTCTTGTTGCTTGCATGATTAGAATAGATCACATAGTTTAATTAGGTGATTTTTAATTAATCATTTAGTTCATTATTTTATATTTTATACACACACATGCAAATCACATAATCTAAACAATAATTTTTAACATTATCTACCCAAGGCCAACCTACTTGGATTTCATCACCAAGTGGGAAGCTCACTTGATAATCTAGTTAAATATAAAGCGTGGTTAATGGCATATTATAGATAATAATCCAACACTCTTATCAATGTGATGTGTGAAGTTATGGTTTAGGATCCAATACCAAGCATGTATCATTACCACTATAGTCCCTTTCAGTCTAAACTACCTAAAACCATCCTTAGATTGCTATTCTAGTTCCTTAATTATAGCCAACTTCCCATCGCATTTAAAATCATATCTCAATAATATAATTAACATTTAAGTTGACCAATTAGTTAGCTCTTTAATTTCCAAGTTGATTACATTCTATTTTCCCAATTTTATTATGTTTAGCAAAAAAATGCATTAGCCAACATTGGTGTAAGGTTTTATGCTGTGTGCTTCAATTGGATTGGATAGTGTTAATCCAATTAATTGTTGGTTTCCTTATATATTTTCAAATTACTTGCAAAAGTTATCTTGTTTGAATTCACAAATCTATCATCAATTTCTAAAATTTCCTCTCTATTATGATGGGTCAACCCAGTCAACCTAGTACCTTTTCTAGCCTCTATTCACTATACTAGATCAATCCAATTAACCTTATATAGTTTGTAGACCCTATTTCATCTTTTTCCAATCCCTATTAACTATACTAGATCAACCTAGTCAACCTTTTATAGTTTGTAGAGCCTATTTTTATGTTAGGTCAACCTAGTAGACCTTGTACTATATCTATTATTCCCTATTTTCTTGCTTTCTCATTTCTCTTTCTTGCCCTTTATCATGAAATTTATGTTTGATGAAAATTCTAAGTTACAGTCAGTAGACATGATGAATTTTACCAACCCTCATAGGGTCTCTCATAGATAGAGTAGGGATTCTCTCTTAGATGCTAGTAATGTTCATATTTCCACTTGCACAATGAAATATGGGACCCCTCCTAATACTTCTTCACAATGTAATCCTCTCTTCTCATTAGAAGGCCAACTCGAATTATAGTATACCCATGAAATGCTCTTATTAATCTTTGAATTTCTTCAACATTGAGGAAAGGATCCTTCTACCATTTAAAATCTTATGATTAGTGGTCAAATTGAAGAGCCTCATTAGCTTACTCCTAAATTCTCAACTAGATCTATGGGTATCACTTTATTTGATTCTCAGCCTCTTCCTTCGATCATGACCCCTTCTCATACCATGATCTCTTCTTCTTTTAATTATCCCACCTCCATGCCTAGTATATCCACTAACATGGTAGATTATACATCTAATGGGTCTCTCACAAGATCCACTATCCTTAATCCTTCTACTAGTGTATTGTTTGGTACCCAAGTTAATCATGTTACTATTGCTTCTCAACCATTCACTAGTTCATCTTTTGCTACACAAGAAATTTTTTCCACTAGTGCCTCACATTCTCATAATTTCTCTCAAGCTCCTATCAACTCCAATAATGGTACCCAAGACACTAATACCAAATCTAATGCTTCTAAAAATTCTAATAAAATACATAACTATTGTTACAAATACTTAATCAAATGAATACCTTTCAAGCTCATAACACAAATAAAATGATGAGAATGCAAAACCACCCTCTTCATCTTCAATCTCATCCTCAACAAATGGATTAGGGTACACATAACGATAATGTTTCCCCTTCTCCTCTTCAATATTCTCAAGGAAATCTCATTTCTCAACCTCCTTTGGTTAATAAAAACATTAAGCATCTCCAAAATAAACCTCTCATTACTCAAATTATTAACATTGATATTGGAGGTATCACACCTAGAATTTATTATAATAGATCAACTGATCCCATCTTTCATCTTAAAACATTTGGAAATCTTTATAAGGATTGGGTCAAATTTAAGACCTTTGTCATTACCAAAATATTATCCAAAACCCTCATAGGTGATGCCTTGTATTGGTATAATCAACTTAAAACTCATTCCATTACTATTTTAGAGGATTTAGTGAATGCTTTTGTCAAAGAGTTCCAAACTAGTGATCTTCCCAAAAACACTTTGACCCACTTCATAAATTGCAAAAAAATTGAAAATTAAACTTATCAAGCCTTGGTTAAAAGGTAGAAAAATTTGTCAAACAAATGTGAACATGACATGGATGATGATAATATTTTCCATCTCTTTACCAATGCCTTTTTTCCTAAACTTCAATATCAGATCCACAATCTCTCTCCACATACATTGGAGGAGGATATTGACCAAGCTAAGTGACAAGATTTCCTTATGCATCAATTCAAGCCACCCCAACCTTATATGGGTCCTTTTCTCTTACTTAAGAATAAAAATCACACTGTTACCAATAATGGTGTTATAGATTCTTGTGACACCATTCACAATGTTTAAGCTATTGTTCCTACCCCTTCATCAGAACCAACTCTTTCTTTTTAAAAATATACTAATCCTCACTTATCTTCACCAAAAAACATTAATGTTCATAAAAATATATCCTCAGTTGAATTGATTAAGACTCTACCTAGGCCTTTTCCATAAGATCTTGACCCTACCCATCCTATGAAATCCTAGTATGATTTGTTGGTTTCACTCTAGTTGGGGTCATTCTCACGAGACCTATAGATAACTTCATAATTTAGCTATAGATTTTATTCTTGGTCCTAATTTTGATCATGATTCTATTATTATAAAGCATCAATAATATTATGAAATTTATTTTAAGGATCTGAAAACACATGATAAAACTCAAGCCTTAAATCAAGCAACACTCATTTAGATATCTATAAAGACCCTCTTCCTAATCATCAACCTATTCAAGAAAATCAAGATAAAGCCACCCCTTCCATCAATAATTTTGAAAGTCTTGTTGAACCCACCTCTAAAGATATTGTGGTTAACATGAATAATATGCAAAAGGCAGTTGCTTTTATTGATTCTCAACCTATCTACACTCCATCTAGAACATATCATGTTATCTAGGATTCTTCTCTGACTCATTTAAACGAGTTGGGACAAGATGAATTTATTAATTTTGATGATCCAATTTCTGATTCTCCCTTGGATAACACTTCCTTTTATATTTATACCAATCTTATATCATTTTATAATAATAATGATAATCAAATTTCTACTAACACTTCTTCTATCAATTCTCAAAATTAACTTGAACCAACTACTTCATCATATCAACATGGTTCAAGACCTTATTATAAATATTATATTTCCTATCAAAAAAGTTACAATATACTTTGGATCCTCCTTCTAAGGACATCTTTAATCATCAATCACCTATATCTAACAACCTTCTTATGGGTTATGATGAGTGGGATCCCATTGCAGAGTTCACTAATCTCCCATCCCAAATTTCATTTCTTGAGCTTATGAGGACTTCTCAAAGTCATAGAAACTATATTATGTAAATATTATTTGAGATTAATGTCCCATATCCTCCCATAGCAGGATGAGAGGCATCCTTATCTAGATCTAAGGATAGTATATTACAATAATGTGAAGAGATGTCTATCAACATTTATGAAACTATAGACACTTCTCTTTCCTTAAAATTTCCCATAGCTTCTATGATTTCCAATGAGATTTTAATTCATATGGATGATCCTTGCTTATTCATTAGTGTTCAAATAGGTGATATCCAAGTTAAGTGTGCATTAATTGAAGAGGGTTCTAGTACCTGCATTGCCTCTCTTGACTTCATTAAGACCCTTGGATATTCAGAATGCAATCTCAAGTATACAAATATCACCTTCTAAGGATATGATAGAAGGAAAATACCTACTCTAAGTTGTGTATGGCTTCCAATTGCCATCCCACCTATCATTGTTCATGTGAAGGTGATGATCTTTAACTTTCCCCTTTTTTATAATATCTTGCTTGATAGGCCATGGACTCACCATATGAGAGTTGTTGCTTCTTCCACCTGCCAATGCATTAAATTACCTCATAATGGATCCATTTATAGGATTTAGGGTGACATTAACCTTTATAATTTCAAATAATTCCAAGACTATGGTGTCTTAAAGATTCTTACTCTTGAACCTTTGCCCAACATTCCATTATGTGAGTCTAACCATCTTAATTTTCCCATTAATTAAACCTAAGGTTACAATGGGAATAACAAACTCATTTGGAACATTCCTCCTAGCCTCTTAGATTATAATGATGATGAACCTGATGAGATTAACTTAAATATTAAAACTTTTGATCTCTCACCTCATCTCATCTCACAACATCCTGCTTCCTTGCAACCTCATTCTTACAAGACTCTTTGTGATGATATTCCTGTAGTCTTAAACAAGACTTAAAATTATATTTAACACACTTATTTGGATGACAAGTTCATCCCTAATTGTGTCATAGATATTCACACCCTGAATTATGATGATGGTTATTCCTTAGATGATTCAGTCTTAGGCATTCTTGTATAGGCTTGTGATGCTGAGATTATCTATTATCATTCTTATTTACTTGAGTACTTATTATCACTTGGATTTTCACCCTTTGAGGAGATTTCTCAGCTCTCCTCATACAAGTGGCACAATTTAAACACTTCTATACTTTGGGTGAGCCTAAGAATGAGGTGAATCTCTAGATAAGGCTAACTCCTGTGATGTACCACTTGTAGACCACTAATACACCTAAAATTAGGGGGGAAAGGGAGAGCCAAAACTAAAAACAAACTATCCTAAAAGAGGAAACACATCAAATTTGTTGATTAATTCCAACCATCTACATGTTATACATGAGAATAAATGACTAACCAAACATACACTTCTCCAATTTACATCTTCTCATATCAATGTTGAATTAAGAGGTTGTGATGAATGTTTAGGCTAGGAGGACTAGATAAGAGGCCTAGAATGGTACTATTTGAATATACTAACTCAATCAACCTTGACACATCATAAAAAACTTCACATTCACTTTAGGAAGAAGCTTTCTAACTACAAATAGGTGAGAGAATGAAACAATAATGGTAAGGAAACAAGTCATCACTAAGAAAAATCAATCATCCAAGTAAAATACACTATGAAAAGTCATGAAAGAGGTATAAAAAATCATATACAAGGTAAAAACAAGTATTATTATTGATCAAATTATATTAAAATGAGTAGGGATTTTCCATACTCAGGTGGAACATAAGTTACAAAGGCCAAAATGGCTAGTTTTTATAGAACTTGAGAGAGAGAGGAAAAGAAAAAGTCCAAAGGTCACAAGGAAACTTTTAAAGATAATAAATGGAGTTAAATATTCATTAGGTTAATATTTTAAATGAATCATGCAAGGTTAAGAAGCACAAGTGTCACCCCAAGTCATGAAACTCATGAAAAGTGGCATGCAATTCTCTTTGTTGGCTAAAAAAACTACCTTCATGATTTAGCCCTATTTGAAAATCCCAAAATTTAATAGGGATAGGTATAATTACTAGAATGAGATGTAAGGATTTTATACATGCCTCTCCATTAATTAGTTGTAGTCCTGGTCATTTGGAATCATTTGGGAATGAGCCATCACCATCTATAGTCTAAGAAAACTCCTCTTCTAATCTCCCCTGACACTTGGCCACAAAATTGGATTTTTTTCTCCATGAAAATATATGGGAGGGAGTGGATGAAACTTATAAAGACTCTCCATGGCCTTATACTACTTAGGAAAACCTTAAAAATACATCCACTTAAAGTTCTCACACTTCTCATCATCATGTTCACTATGCTAATTTTGACTGGCTGAGATGAAGCAACTAGAAAACACACTTAGGATTTTTTACAAGGAATTAAATTGGGTATTTATACTAAGTCATAATATTTCTTTAAAAGTTGATTTAATCTCTTAAAACCTCCTAAAACTTGAATAATGCATAAAATTGTAAAGAAAAGCCTATTTTGTATTCCATCAGTACAATTTCATATAGTCCAAAAGCATGGGGAGTATCCTAAAAGAGTCTCATAAAAAATCCAATCAATTTAATGGTCAAAATATGCCATTATAACATCTTCCCATACTCATTTCTCTAATTGGGTCCTTGTAAGGGTTTATCAAGGTTTTAGGCCTATTTTACCCTCTTAAGGTTTGTTCATGTATATTTGACATTGAAATTCCAATAAAATGCCAAAAAAAGGTTTCTTAGGACCCTATCCATCTCATATAATATTCTTTAGTCTCCATGCAAACCATCAAAAGAGATACAAGCTTCCAAACCTCTCTTATCAAGCTTATTTTCACCC
This sequence comes from Torreya grandis, assembly GCA_037957365.1. Classification (NCBI taxonomy): domain Eukaryota; kingdom Viridiplantae; phylum Streptophyta; class Pinopsida; order Cupressales; family Taxaceae; genus Torreya; species Torreya grandis. Next base: position 2,603,043 of record JARHVA010000826.1, read on the forward strand.
TTTCCTATAGGTTTGGACTATTTTTGAGCCAAAAGTGGCTTCCTTAGGGGTTTATTTGAATTAAAAAAGATTAAAAATGACCCCATAATCATTATAAAATCCATTATAAATATTTAATAAGGTTATAAATGTAAGTGACCTATCATTTGAAATCTAGGCCTTACCATGCCTAGTAGACCTAATTTGTCTTAAAGCCCAAAAATGGCTTCTCATGGATTCCCCTAAAATATATATGATTAAAAAACACCTAATTTATCCCTATGAACATGTTTAAATAAAATTTAGTGCTCACTTGAGGTTAGAAACAAATCATACCTTCCATTTGGCTTGAGCTTATAACCTTGCCTAATAGGCCTACCTACAAGTTTGAGGGTCTAGGCCAACCTATTAGGATTCCTTCCTATATGAAAGGTTATTAATAATTTAATATGTGTGTTTCAGCTTATTATAACTCTATAAAACATTAAATAAACCTTTGGCCCAAGATTTTCATCTTGCTCTCTAAAGCCGATCAATTTGCATTTAAGGGGAGTGTCCTCTGTCTGAGACAAAATAGAGGGAACTCCCCTAATTCCTTAGATAATGTTGAATATTATAGGGGATTATATAAAAAATAAAAATTTTATGTACCAATTTTTATCCCTTGGTCTAAATATTTTACCTCTCAAATTCTTTAAGACCCAAGATAGACTTGTTAGAGGTAGACTGTGTGTAGGCCTCTCCCAAGTGGACTATGATATGCATCATTAGAGCCCCTTTTTTACATCATTTAACATTTTAAAGAGATTATTTATAACTTCATGGTCATTATTAATTTTCTCTAGGTTTTTTAAACACTTCAACTCTCTCATACCTCTTTCCATACATTGGTAGCATAGGTCTGAATGTGACTTCTAACTGTACTTTATGTTTTGGAGTGTACCTATATGTAGAAATGCATAGTCAAGATTTGAAAACAATGTATAAAAATTATTTGGATAAAATTAGGTTAATTTTGTGTTTTATTTGACTCATTTATCTCATCTCATGAATTTCAAAAACGTAGGCATTATTCCTTTATGCTCACTACCTGAGATAGTCATCTACAGTTGGCTATAGGTGAACATGAGTTATAAATGACCTTGGTCATGGTGTGTAAAGGACCTAATTGAATCCTTGGGGTCAAAAAAAATATTTTCATACTTTAATTCACCTTATATATTCTAGAACATCACATAGATACCATGTTTAGGTCACTATTTCCATACTCAATTGTAGGTGCACATTTCCTTGAGAAGGGACACCTGTAGGTGTTAATGAAGCTTAAAACACTACATATTAGCATAATCATAATTATTTACATGTATATTTTTATACCATTAAAACAATAATTCCATTCCAACCATGATAATATTCTTTGTTTGTTCTTTGGATGTCAATGGTCATTCAAACCTCAGATCCTATAGATGTTAATGTAGGGTTTCAATGTTTTGAAATGCATCTTTAGGATGTTCTACTCCTATTTTCCACTATCTTTATGACCTATATCTTTGTAATAACTCATATATATGATAAATTATACAATATTTACCTATTTATTTTCTTTAAAAATATTTTCAACCATGTTATAGGATATTCACAAAACACCCCTGGACCTTTGTTTTCACATTTTAGGGATAAACTCCCAGAATATAATCATATCATGATGGGGGATGGTATACACCCCCATTTTCTCATTTGAAACTTAAATAAGGTCTAAATTGGTCAATTCACATGATAAAATCTCAAATAAGGTTTTTTTATGTTGTAAATTCCTCATACAAGGACTTCTAAAGCTCTATGGTATCACCTATAGGTGGTCATTTGCACATACACTGGCAGTAGGTCAACTAGATATTATACAAGGTGTGTTGGTTTGTTATCAATTATATTATTTTAAAAATTACCCTAATTTACTCTTAATAATATTAATATATTGAAACACATATCAACATTTTCCTCTCAACATGACATCATCGAAGAGGCTCCTATAGGTGTGTATGGGCTATATGTAGGCAATGAACATGAAATGAAACAATATTTGTGGATGAAAGGCATAATGAAAAACTTAAATTCAATGTAAATACATAAAATTAATTATTTTAATTAAGGATATATGGATACATGTTCCAAAACATCCATTCCAACGTGAAAACCTCTTGCAAACATATGGAATAAAGTAGGTAGAGAGTATCTAATGACTATTTGGTGTGATGAATGAGCTTATAACTAGTATTGTATCTTATTTAACAACAAAATTAAATATATTAAGTTATTTATGCCTTGAAAAAACTAATATGACCTACTTACCATTCCATGAATAAGCTAAACAAGCTCTATACATATGTGTTTCAACATGCCTACAAGTGAAATTGAGCAAAGAGTTAATTGAGAGGAATGGTGAGACTAAAAGTTGCCCAAAGCATGATATGATGAAAAAAACATTAAGAGAGGGAAAATTTGGCATTGAGACATGTGAAACACCATATTATATTGACATGAGACCTTTGTAGAAGACCAATATTATGCAACAAGGAAGAACTTGACTGAAACTTCATAATGGTGATACCTTCCTAAAACATAAGGTAACCTACTCATCAAAACACCATGAAACATGAAAAAAACATGAATATAATTTTATAATATATCCAATATCATTTATAGTCAACATCACCAATTGGTTTGTATGGACTTGTCCAGAATGGAGCAAAACCTATAGGGTGCATATATTAGCAATCAAAAAAACACATTCAAATTCATGAGGATGGTTTATAAATTAAAATTGACCAATATTTAATTTATTTTTATGGAAATTAATCTAAGTGTAATTTCACATCCCAAAGGCATTTTACTTGAAAGTTTTCTAACTATTCGCACCAAGCATAAACTTACGGACTGGTTCTGTGTGTCTAAAAGGGTGATGAAGGAGAAAAAATATTTTAGCTCAATTTTGGAAATTTTAGATCATTTAAAATGTGTAATTTAGATTAAGGAATATGAATAGACATTACTTGACCTTATCCCATGTGTCACACTCCCTTGTGGGTTGTACAAGTGCCAAAATCTTCTCTTTTCCCAAGAAAATTGTCCTTTCTTTTGAAGAAACTAACACTTTCAATTAAAAATAGTTGATAAAGACTTATTAGGATACATGGGATGTGACATCACCTTTTAGAAACTTAACACTTCCCAAAGAGGCTATATAAGTCATTAAATACCCTTTTTTTACCTCAAAATGACTCTTAGGACTAAAAAGATTAAAATTACTAATGACTAAGGCTAATACAACATTAAATGACATCAATTAACCTATAATACACCTCATGACATAATATTAGACCCATAAATACCTAAAAATAATTTTTTTATGTATATGGGTCTCAATTTGACCTATAAGGTCAAATTTGGTCAACAATATTTTCATGTATATTCCTATCATCTTTCATTTATAGTTCCTAATTTTAGTATTTTTACTCCGTATCACAAGGTAAAGATGACACTAACACCTATAGTTTCTAAGGATCCTTTTAGGAGTGTGCTCATGGATTGTATTATGACTGAGCCTTACCATTTTTTTAAGTTCCCTAATCATCATAGTTGGTTTACTCTTAATATTAGTGCAATCCTTCTTAGACCTTCTATAAATCTTGATCCTCCCTCAGTAGAGCCTTTGTTAGAGCCAATTCCTACTCCCACTATAGTTGGTCCCCTTCCTACTCCTGATATAGTTGAGCCTGTTCCTACTCCTACTATTGATGAGCCTACCCTACTTCTCATCCCATCGCTCCTTCCATTTATCCTAGTTCCATTCGTCATCCATCACCATATTCCCTTGGTGATGGTTGCTTCCCTTGCCTAAGATAGCTCCTCTACCCACCAAATGGGCTAACAAGTGTTCTCCATCTTCTTCCACTCTTATTATACCTCCTTTTGTGAGTGTTTCTCCTAAGACCACTCACAAGCATATCTGTTGCTTCCATGGCATAAATAATCATTATTATACCCATTATTGCAAGCTAAGATAATATATTGATACTTTGCATCATTCTTTTCCTGCCTTGGATAAAGCCATGCCTCCCCTAAAGGTTTTACCTAAATATATACCTAAGTATGGTGAAGTATATTATTTATGGCACCAATGTGGCACCCATCACATTGATCATTGTCGTATCCTTCAATAATATCTTAAGGATCACCTTGTAACTATTCCTAGACCTTCTTCTATTCCTCCCACAAGTAATTCCCACAAGAAGGCTCATCCTTCTCCCATGGATCCAACTCTAGTGGTTCCATCTCCTCCTATGGTCTCTTCATCACCTTGTATGCCTCCACCCATGATTCCTTCACTTGTGGACCTTCCCTCATATGTGGTCCCTTCTCCACCCATGGGTCCTTCTCCACTGGTGATTCTTGAATATCCTATAGATCCCACTCCCATGCATTCTCCCAAGCATCCCTTGCTTGATTTTACTCGGCATGATCCTTCGAGCATTCCTGCTTTTTCAATTGAGGAGTTTAGAAGAGAAGTCTTTTCCCAAATTTTAGTGAATATTGATGAGACATTAGCAGTAGTTTATATCCAAATTCATAAAGACTTATCCAATGTCTTGGATAATGTGTTTGGGCATATTTATCATTATCTATGAGCACATGCATGGCGCATTTACATTTACATTTTTATTGGATGTGTGCTCCAATTTTATTCATATTTATCTATTATATCATTTAACACTGTGTCAAATTCATATTTTTCTTATATGGTGATTCTTTACTTTTTGATACTATATATTGCTTATCTTGTCATTTACATGCATATATAATTGTCTTTTTTTATCATTGATTTCTCTTTATTTCTTAAATTTTTCTCAAAACTCTCTTCTTGTGTTTTCATGATTTTTTGATTTCTTAACTCTATTTTTTAAAGCTAATTGTCATTGTGAATTGGTTATACAAATCCTGTTCCCTTTGATCCTTATCTCCTTTTACCATGTGATAAGTTAGAAAACAATGCATCTCATTATACTTTACTTTCACTGATCCACTTTGGATCTCTTTTTTCCCTTCTTTTTCACAAACTAAGCATATACATGGTTGAGAGTTGAGATCACATACTAATTTATTGTTAAGCCTAAGTGTCCTAGTCAGTCTTTGCCTTTGGTTACTTGGCTTCCTTTAGCCTTATCCTAAATCTCATTTGTGTGTATCATTACATCTCTCATGGTTGGTCATTCCAAATTCATCTAGAATATGAATCTTCAAAAGCCATAAAAAATTTAAAAGCTAAATCATTTAAATAAAAGGAAATGATATAAAAAGCAAAAATATTCTTAAGAGTCAAATCACACTAAAAGACATGATTCTAATCACATATTCTTCTTATTGTTGAAGCTCAAAATCCAAAATTTTCCTCACAACAGAGTTGAGGTCCTTTAGGGTGTGGTAGGATAGTAGATTAGAAGAGGATAATAAAAAAAATATTTTAGTGCTACCTACTTTCTCACGCAAGTACCCAATCTTCACAGTAGACTGATAGCTCTATAAGGGGTCCTAAAGAATGGGGAACACATTGTGGGAAGGTAGGTCCATTTTACATTTATTATACCAATATACCTTCATGAGTTGATCTAAGTAGCATGCTTATCTACCTACAAATCTTTATGTTTATAGATAAAATGTTTCCTTTGTACATTGATGGTCACTAGTCACTTAGTGTCTTCTCATGTCCTTAGTATGCCTATTATCTCCTAATGTCTTCTCATAATACACCTAAGGCTTGAATTTTACAATCCATTTTTCATTCCCTATATCCCTCATATTTACTTTTTATAAATATTGTTTTGTCTACTGATCACTCCCCTTGGGATTTCATTTCTCAGTTGCATTGTAAGACCATAGATAGGACCCAACCATCCTCACAAATTACCACATTTTTCCTCCGTATAACTCACATCCTTTGTTACCTAATAGTCTTGATTTTTACACCCTAGTGGTGTTTTATTTTTGAGTTGCAGTGTAATACCATGGATAGGACCTAACATTTATCACAAATGTTTCTAATAATATAAGTCACAAACAAAATTACATGTGTCAAATATGAGATAAGATGTGATTGATTATGAAGTTACACGTCATTAACATGCTTCACAACTTGATTTAGTATATTTTATGCTTAATTTATCTTTTTTTTATCTTCTTATTTTTTAAGTGCATGTAAGAAAACAACCATTTATTGAATGTTTGATACTTCCCATCTTGAATTAGTGTGATAAATTTAAGACCAATCTTTTTTTCTCTCTTATACTTATGAACATGATATAGTATAATTGATTGACTTAATTAATTTATTTTTATACCATTTGTGCCCTTTTTCATACCTTCTATTTTATTACTTTGTTTTCATACTTTCCAATGTGATTTAGTATGATTTTACTTGTTTTAATTTGGTACAAAGATCTTTCACATTGGTTTAAGAACAAATTCTTTTTTACTATCTTATTTTACCATCCCTTTGTTCTTTATACTTGGTCTTTTTTTTTGTTATTACACATTTACCAACTTGAAATAGTATGTAGTACATTTTTGATTGATTATATTTTACCAAGTATTTTTACTTATTTCTTTTTAACCATGCATGTGTTCTACATAAATGCTAGAAAAGAAACCACATCTCATATATTTCATATAACATATACAACAATAACTAAATACATGTGCTAGAAATAAATATATCCAAAGCATCCATAAATACAACCATAATAATGACAACATACATAATCAAAATCATTATGCCAAAATGATACATCATATATACATCTCATAAGTTTTGATACAAGTACAACCATATATACAATGCTCTAGATCTAGGCTGGGCCCCAACATATCTATCTCATGGCCTAACCATGCTACTTTCCGAGGCCTCAATCTGAATCCTTTGAATAATACACTATAATGAGGCTATTCAAGATTTCAATCCCTCTACCTATACTCATAGATGCACTATTGACACCTATGCTTGAGCCAAATTGGTCTAGGTCATTGTATGAGCTTGCATCAACTAGGGCTACATCACCATATGTGCCTGTGTAATCTATGTCACTATAGATAGATGTATAGATCTCTCTTCTACTAGGGCCTACCATGAACATATATTACATACACCCATCTCTATTGGTGGATGCATCCTCTCCCTCTATGCTTGTATCTACCTCACTACCTCTCCTGCTAATCTGAACTAGCTCACTTGAGTTGGGGTAAATGGTACACTAGGGTACTCTAATGTAGTAAGGTCATACAACTATAGAATCTCATCTAAGACATCATGGATTTCTCACTTCATAAAGGACCCCAATTTATCCTCCTTAACCTAAAAATTCCTACAAAATCACACCAAAATAGATATTAGATCACCATCATATCTTGTAATATCTATCTACCTCTAGTTTGTATTTCAAAATCAAAATTTAAGCAATAATTTAATCATCTTTATTACCTATTTTTGTCTCGACCACTATGGTATCACCATCCACATAATCACCTAGCATAGTCTCCTCCTCTATAGGTCACCTCCTAAACTCAAATCTGGTTATCATGGTTTGTGTTTACCTTAACCTATGCCTGAGTGGCTTCTCTATCATCTAGCTCTCTTCTGGCTCACTTTTAAAGTCCTTAAGGATGGTGATAGTCTCCACTCTCTCCTACTCTTCTTGCCTCTATTAATGTTTTGTCTTTAGTGGTCATAACTCATCTCATTATGGAGTTTGTGGTGGTATATTTGGTGTTACCACCTTCACATCTCTCTCCTCTTGATCTACTCCCTATCATGCTCATCTAGTCTATGGCTACTCATAATGTGGTCTGAGTGTTAGACTCATTATTATTGGCCCTACCCCTCCTCCACCATGACTCTCTCACATGTTGAGCCCACTACTTGGGCATCAATATCGATACCACTAAATGAATTAATCCCATATATCCTAGCACTTGTACCAATAGTTTTGGCTCTCTCTACCAAGTATAGTGTTAAATAACCTTTGTCCTTATTGTAGCTGGTAAAAATATGTACTAGCTTGGCCATGTAGTCACTATGTCTCCATATGGCTACCACACTATGTTTTCACATCTCATAGTCTTTAGCACTGGCACATGGGTCATGACCCTCACTACTTGGTCATTTATACACTCGAGGTGACCTATCATCGATTGCATAGAGTAACCTAATTGATCATTACATGAGAAACTTGTCATAGATCCAAGTTATTAGGTCACCGATTGCATAGAGTAACCTAATTGATCATTACATGAGAAACTTGTCATAGATCCAAGTTATTAACAATATGATCGATCTTATAGATTTTTTCCCTTTGAATAACACCTCATACAAATCATGTATGAGCTAGACCCAAATGACAAAACCCATATCATATAGTATGCACTCCTCTATAATCCTCCTGCTCAAGGATACCATGAATAATGATACCTTGCCATTTGACTTGTGACATAACACTCATTGTATCACAAGTCCTATCATAACCTTTTAGATATCCAAAATCTATGATGCATAGACATTAAACATGCTAACTCACCTACCTCCTAATATTGTATCTGAACTTGTAGCCCACATGGCTAAGGCTCTCCTCTCCTCTAGGCTATCTGGAATGCCTGTAGTCACTAGTTCTCTTATCATCAGTAGCCTTAGGATAACATGCACATCCTCTAGCATGATATATACCTTTACCATGTCCCCATCCACCTCCCATCTAAAGTTATTAGTCAATCATTCCTAACATTTAAGGAACATGACTAATAGATCTAAGCTCAAGGGAATCCTACACATGTCAACTATCCCTCTTAGGTCTATAACTTCTATCTTAACTCTATCACGTATGGTCAGATGCTCCAATAGATCTGGTAGTTAAGACATGTCTACCAATCTCTAAAACTAGGGTCATCCATGCAACCAAGTAACAAAAAAATATGTATTAGATCCCCCATGTCATGTATAGTCAAAATACATTATTTTTACTATTTTAATAAAAAACAAGCTTAAACTATTTTAATTTATTCATTTTTACCTATCTTTAACCTACTCAATCCTTTTACCCTTAGTTATTTTAGGCCATTCTAGCCTTCTTTCAACATTTTGCATGTATTTTCATATAATTTTGGTCTTTGGTCAACCTAGTTTAACCAAAATTTACCTATTTTTAATCTAGTTGACTTAAAAATCTAATTCAACCCTCTTATTTTCCTCTCCCTAGTATTACATTGTCATTTTGGACTTTTCAGATCAGTTGGCAAGCAATACTAGGTTGACGGTCTACAAAACCTACTGGGTTGGCACACACTTGCTAGGTCAATAGTGTGAATTTTGACTAGTTTTACCCTATTGGGTCGACTGGGTTGACCTAATTATTTTTGGCTATCAAACCCTTGCATTTTACTAAAATAATGCCTTTTTGTCATTTTATTCTTAAATCCTCTAAACCCATTTCCCAATTTTCTATTTGTGACCTATAGAATCTAATTTTGCCTCATATTAACATCTAAAATTTTTAAAAATTACATTTTTCTAAAAATATACTTAATTCAACAAAATACTCAAAAATTGGCTTAAGATTCCTGGTTGCCTACCTGTAGTGCACCTACTACCACTATTGGAGCCCCTCCATATCTAGCCTATCATCTCCTCACCATCTTAACTTTTTTGGTCTCCAAAGATATTTTCTCTCTCTTTCAAAAATTGAAATATTGAAATGACTTCTCTTTCCCCCTATTTAAAAATACTTTTCAAAATTCAAATTCTTCAATTATTTTTTTACACATTCCTTGTTTTATCTATATCTTTGTTTTTACTCATCCATTTTCAAAACTATAAAATGCATTGGATTCATGATAATGTAGAGAATATTTTCCACTATCATATGCCTAATTTAAAAAAAAATATATTTTTGGCTATTTTTTGTACTAACTTCTATAGGTTCACCTAATGTTCTTCACATTAGATGCCTTCATATTTCTTGTAGTCTACTTCTTTATCTACAACACTAAGGTAAGTTAAGGTATGTGTTTTTTAATTTTGTCCTTTATTTTATCTTATTTTCTACTTATTTCACTTTACTTAGCATCAATGGTGTATGCTATCATGTTATATCCCAAAGCACCATCCCATTTTGCACTTATGTGACACATGATGATCTTCATGTGGGGCATATGTATAAACATAATATTTTTAACTATTATTGATTACTAACACTTTGTATCTTGTAAGAACCCATTGAGTCTCAATATATCTAAGTGCATGCCTTAAGGGGTGCATAGAGAAAGGGGTGGGTAGACCATTGGTGCTTTATAAGATTGTTGTCCTTTTTTCCACTTGCTATCTACACACTCATTTCCTAAAAACATTAACCCTAAAATTATTATTCCTAGCCTTACCCATTCCATTAATTTTTCTCTTTCCATCCTCATTTTATTTCCTTAATTCCTTTTTGGACAATCAATTATACTAGGTCGACTAGGTTGACCTTGTACAGTCTAGGGGTATTTTTCACTTTTTGGGTTTGTTAGCCTTTTAGCTGACCTAGATCAAACGTAGTGAATTATCTTTAAAAACTTACAGGGTCAATTGGGTTGATCTTGTATAACCAACATTTACAAGAGGATTTAGGGCAAGATCTACCTATATATACAAGTTTATTTCCAACCATTTGTAAGAAGAAAAGTGAAGAAGAATAAGTGCAAATGAATATCTACTTATTGATCATTCTACTTAAAGAATAAAGCTTAGGGTTCCATACTTTATTTAGATATATAGATCTTATATTTTGGATAAGTATTTTGTATGAAGAGATAGGTTGTGTATCCTAGAGTTGATTTGTCTTTGTTATCCTTACATACCACAATAATCTCTTGCGAAGCACCTTGGCTAAGGGAGAGATTGAGGCTCGATGGGTTCATCTTCAAGGTAAGTATTCATAACTTTATTTATACTTTTCAAGAGTAGATAGATAATGTAGTTATGTTTATTTATTCCATGCATTAGGATTCTATATACATTGACATGAGTATGTGTCTTTTATGCATGTTTAGTTTAGTTTTTTTTAATTTCTAACCCCCATTTTGTGCCACAAGATTTGGTGTGCACTAGATTAGATTTACTTTCTTGTTATTATAATATAATGAACATTAAACCTAGGAATATTTTAGGGTTTTTTCATGATTATGTTAGACTGTAAGCTTTAGAACCTTTCCTAGCATGGTGTATTGTGACAAGTGATCCCCTAATTGGGTCTAGTAGATCCCCATATTGGTCATGGCCCCTCTTAAAAAATGTATCCCCAATCAAAAGTGTAGGTATGATCTATCTTATTTGAGCTAGGATTGATTTATAGACATGATTCATAAAAATTCATCATGTGCATTTTTATTAGAAATGATAAATAAATAGGTTTTAAAGGGATCCTATAACTGCTAGCATAATGAAAGGAGTAACAACAAAAAAAGTTAAAGAATGATAATAATTCAAGATAGAATGCCTTTATCTGAGTATAGAGTAATGATTAAAAAAAAGAAAAGTTAGACCAATATACTAAACCAAATAAGTAGAAATGACTATAAACCAATTAACTAATAGACTTAGAAAGCTCCTTAGAGCTTGAATTTTCTTGACTAGTCTCATGCTCTTCCTTAATCTTCAAGCTAGATTCTTTAAGCTAAGTATTTTTGATTCTACCCTTGGTCCTCCTTAATAAGCCTTCATATAAGGTTAGGTTGGTCCTTTCTTGCATAGGGTATTATTCTAAAATTTCCACTAGGTCTATTTTCTTCTTAGGTAGAGTAAATTTCATCTTCAAAACAACATCCAAGTCATTCTTGATCTTAACTATAACTACCTTGAGTCTGTTCCAATTTGTAATGAGGTTAGACATAGCCATACCAACATGTTCTAGCTTATCTATAAAGTCCCCCAATTATATATTATATTGGTTTAAAGAATCATTTGGGGATAGTGTGAGAGTGACATTAGGGGTGGGAGTTTCAATGGAGGGAGTGGAGAGGAGCTTTCATTTTTTTGCTGAGGGAGGAAGGGGTGATTAGGTGGTTAAGGGGAGTATGAAAAATGGTGGTGGAAGGGGAAAAGGAACCCAAGATGGGAGAAGGTTCTGCTATGGCCTCAAATTTAGGGGCTTTAATAGGGTGATCTTCCATAGGGGGTATTTAGTAGAAGGGAGGCATTTGCATGAAACAGGTTCTCCTTTTTGAATTAACATGAAGATTAGTCCATGGTATATGATTTAATTCTTATTTCTAATGTGATATGCTATATTCATTCTCTCTAATTATTTTAATATATAAAATGGTAGACTAATTTTGTAACCTTTAAAATGATTGAGTAGAAGGAAGTGGTGCAAGAATATGACCATGAACTTACCTTCTAAGGTGAGATATTTCATCACTTATAGGTAGATATCCAGCCAACATTTTGGGAGGTTGATTTTTGGAAAGCCTTTTTTATCAGTTTTCATATCTTCATCTATATTAAAAACTTCTACATGAGCTCTAACTTCTTGCTACTATCTTTTAATGCTTTTATTTTGGTGCATGGAATTTATATCACCTCCCTAATATTTTAATCTAAAACCTCGATGTGTAAACCCCTCATCTTGACAATTAATTTGTTCTATGCAAGAAAAAATTCCTTCAACATGTTTTCATCATGGTTGATTATACATTACATAAAAGAGGCCAAACCCACTTTTTAGAGTTTCTTCCAAACTTTTATATTATTATAAACATCTGAACATGATAGAGGTTCCATTTGGTCTCTCTCTCCTCCCATTGTCAATTGATTATAATGGGAAATTCCTATAATAATTCTAGTGGATTTGAGTGAAATAAATTTCTTAATCATAATAAATGCAAGAATGGGTATAAAATAATTATCCCACTCATTTCACACACTAATCATTAAAACATCAAAAGGGACTACCGAAGCTAGCTCAAGGAAAAGAAGAAAAAGTGCAATCATGATTGAGGGTGCACAAGATATGGGATGGGATATGATTAGGACTATACCACATGACCAGATTGAAAGCTCCAATTCTAAAAATTGTAAGGAAATCTACTACAAAGTTCCCCTCCCTCTACATGTGGATAATGGAAACATGTGTAAAAGAGCTTAAAAGGTTACATGCATCATCAATCAACAATTTTATGGTATGGGATAGGATCAATTTACCATCAAAGGCCTAAATTATATTAAGGGAGTCCCCTTCAATGATGATGTTATAAATGTGGAGGCGGGAAAAAATTTGAATGCCCTAAAAGGACATCATAACCTCTACCACATGGTTGGTTTGGTGGCCCAAATGGCCCACATAAGCAAAAATAATAACACCATCATGATTCTAAATCATTACCCCCCTAACTAGCCCTAATTTGCCTTTTGAGGCACCATAAAAGTTGAGCTTAAGCCACCCAAAAGTATAATTGAACCATTTGGTGTCATGATAAGTTACCATTGATGGTGTCATAATCACCATTTGAGATAGATTCCATAAGCAAAGAACTAGAGATTTAGATCGAGACCTACTGACTTTGTCTTTAGGAATAAAAGATTTCCAATTCTTCACTATATAAGAACATAGGATCTTGATGATTAACCCAAGAGGATATCTCTAATTCTAAAAAATAAGATCATTCTTAGCCTTCTAGATGGCCCAAAAAATTAGGAAGGGTAAGGTTCCATAAGAAGGAAAGAGATGGAAGGGACTAAGGAGATTTCCATTGTTGAATAAGTTCTTGAATGGATCTTAGATAGACCCAAGAAATAAGAAATTGATTAAGTAACCTGTATAACACATAACAACTAAAATGACACTCTAGAAATAGGTGTTGAATGGACTCTGCATAAGTAGAATAGAGTGAACAATGATTAAGAATTGGTATACCTCTCTTGATAGGATTATATGTAGTGAGAATTCAATTCTGAGCAGCCAACCAAAATAAGATGTTGATCTTAGGGGTAAGGTGTTTTAACCAAAGAGGTCACCAAAGGTCCCAATTATCCTTTAGGTCTAGGTGCACTAGATAACCTAATTTCACTGAGTAATTCCCACTATCTTTAGTGAACCAGATAATAACATCTTTCTTGGGGAATTAAGGTATATGAATTTATTTGATTATAGAATTGAGATCGAGTAGAGTCTATGATTCCTCATTCAAGATGTTTTATAGATAAAGGTATTTCCATTCCATAGAGCCTCTTGAGAATTCCCACTAGTCTTTAACTTTAGTGTCCCACTCTGCATGTGCATTGTTATATATCATGTGTATTGATATATATATATATATATATATATATATATATATATATATATATATATATATATATATATATATATATATATATATATATATATATTATCAATTATTTCATGGTATCAAAGTAAGAAAGGTGTATTTAATTGGTAAAAATATTACAATGAGTTTAATATCAATAATTGAAATTATTATTTTTAAAGTCTGAGGAGGTAGTGTATAGCCTTGGCAATAAATAATTTTGTTAGAATTCCATTTTAATTCATTTTTTATGTTGTGGAGTCAAATATTTGCCTATAATTTTCATTCAAGCTATCCAAAACTCCATTCAAGTAATCAAAAGTTCTTTTTTGGAAGATTCGTCTTGCCTAGGCATGGTTGTACATCACTAAATTTTGAATATGTAGTGCTTGGATCTCTCTCATGAGGGGTCAAATATCTTTATTTTAGTCTACAATCACTCCAACACATAATTAAAGATTCAAAACACTATTTTTTGAATATAATTTAATACCATAAATGCCATTGTCTGACCTTGTGGCATTGGATAGATTCAAAAATATTTTTCTTGGCTTCAAAATTGGGTTTTTAAGGTTTTGGTTGCATTGTTGTAAAGTTTCAAGGCCTCTTACAATTTTTTAGACCTTGAGAAGGCCATTCCAGGCTCTTGGAATTTTTTCCTCTCCACTTGTGGTGCCCCTGTACTATTTAGAAATTTAAACAATAATTTATGGTCATAAAAATTCAATTTTGAAAGGTGGATTCACTCTCTGGCAAGATTCCAAGAAGGTTGGCAAATTTTCATGTAGTTTAGTGATTTATTCAAGATATTATGTGCACTACTACATCTACAAGAACACCATATATCTACTTGGAATGTGTTAAAAGTATGTAAATATTTTTACATAGTTTTTGAAAGTAATTTTTAAATATTTGATTTATTAAATTCTTTATTTTCATGCAAAAAGGCATGGTCCCCAATTTTAATTTTAATTTTTTTACCCAAAAAGTTTTTGTTTTATAAATATAATAATTTTTTTTACATGCACATTAATATATATCTATATCTACACACACACACACACACACACACACACACACACACACACACACACACACACACACACACACACACACACACACACACACACACACACACACACACACACACACACACACACACACACACACACACACACACACACACAATTTTTAAAATCGGTCATAAAAGAGTTAAAAATAAATTAGGGAATGTTAAAATTTAACTAAAATTCTAGATGAGTTGGAGGTTATTATTTTTATAAATGCTTGTAATTTTAGAGGTCATGTGTTCAAAAACCCCAAAATATACTTTTTAAAAAAAAAAATTGGTCAAATTTAGTTTAATTTTAATTCTATTTTTTTGGTTTGTATGCTAATTTATCATATGTTAAAAACCCAAGTTGCCTTGTCAACCTTGTTTTGACATTCAATCTAGTGGATGTTTTGTCAAACATAGTTTTATAACCTATCAATCCTTAAGTTTTGTCACCTTAAAGACACATATACATGGTAAATTATGTATTTTTAAACCTCCTATTATTAATTTTACAATTTTTTTAGTAATAGTGTCTAGATGGTTATGCTGAGTATGACTCTTTCAACACCTAGATAAGTGCAAATCTAATTTAATTTTTTTCATTATTTAGAATCTAAATTGTGTATTTGTATGTGTGATTCAATTTATTTTGTAAAATATTTCAAAAACAAAATAAAAAATTGTTAATAATTGTGCTTACACTAGTGTAATTTTATGACACTTGTGACACCTAATTTTGTTGCAATATTTTGCAAATTTCTTACTTTGTCTAGCATTAAAATGAATAATTATTATGTGTTTACACTTGAAATATATTTTTTAATTTAAAATAAAGTTAAAATTCACACTAAAAAGGTTTAATTTTAAGCATTTGTTTACTATCATTTTTAAAGGGAAGTTATGTCTTTGCTTAATTTTATTTGAGATAAATCACAAATGCTTAATGTCAATAACTATAATATTTGGAAAATTCATATTTAAGTATAATTAATGGCTTTAAATTTAAATAATATTGTTATTAGGACTAAAAAATCCATATCTAGATGACATGTGACCCATGAGCTTACCAATACATTTCAACATAAATTGTAGGATGATATGTCCATTATCTTGTGGAATGTTAAGGATGAATTTCTTATCCACATTGATAATAAGAAGTATCCTAACGACACTTAAAAACTCCTTGAATTCATTCATGAGAGCGCTCACCTCTCAAAAATTATTAATTCAATCTTTGAATTGCTAACTACATCTATGAAAGGTGATGAAACTGTTATGAATTTTATTGCTAAAATTAAGAACATTAAATCTCAGTTAGATGGTTGTAACTATAATTTGATTCAATATCAACTAATTTATTTTATCATTCAATTAAATATTCATGAAAAGTCTAGAAATTTCATTTCAATTTTTAATTCTAAATCAAACTGAGTAAGATATCCTTGACCTTGCCACTTTGTTTGCTCTCCTATTTCAAGAATAACAAGTTATGACTAATTTGATTCTAAATAGAATTCCACTCAAGCACTTCTCACCTTAAATATTTTTTTTGATAATAATAAGAACCATAAATATAACCTTAATTCTAATTTTATCTCAAATAGAAATAGAAAATATAGTAATAAGAATCATAAACCTAAGTTTAATAGGAATTGTAATATGTGTGGTAAATTTGGTCATAAAATAGAAACCCATTATAAATATAAAGATATAATTAATAATAAATCATATTAAAATAACAAAGGGATGAAATATAATAAAAAAAATAAAAATAATCTCAACCCTAATCAGGATAATGCTTGGATCAAAATATTATTACTTTATAGTTTACTTTATTTGCTTCAAATGAAAATGAGTGAATTTTAGATACTGGTGCATTGCACCATATGACTTGATTATCTAATATTTATGTGATTTTAGAGATATATTTTAAAGGTTTTACTTAGGAGATAATTCATTTTTAGAAGAAACTAAGCAAATAAAGGCAAAATTTTTAAATGATTTTATTAATGATGTTTTTAATATAGCTAAGCTTAAAAGGAACTTGTTATCTTGCTCAAAATTTACTAATGATAATTTAATTGTAACATTACTTAAAGATAACTAGTATATTATAAATTAATATATGTCTCTGATTATTCAAGGGGTTCAAAATATTGGATTATACATCTCTCCTTCATCTGCATGTTTTCTTTCATTGCATCGTAATAATGGATTTTAATTATGGCATGAAAGATTAGGACATGTTAATTTTAGAAGTTTACATGATATACCTATTCATAATCTTGTTGTTGAACTTAATATTGGAGAGTTATCAGTAATGTCATGGTGATATCATAGAGGTGTCTTGGTGAGTGGATGAAGTGCTTTGATATCCTAAGTAATAATGATAAAGTGTGCAATGTGCTTGTTCTAATGTGCTTAAAGTTAGTTTGGTTGATCTTCAGTTTTGACATGGATAGAGATGTTTAGAAATGAGTATGGAGTATTGAGCATGTGAAAGGGATCATATAATAGGTTTTATATGATTTTATATATTTTTTTCATAATTATAATTCATTTGGTATTCCATAGTTTTCATCTAGATAGTTTGGGTCTAGTGGCAAAAAATCTGAGTAGGCAGTTTGTTGATGTCACCATTGCCACATGTGGATGAGTCAGGAGGAGTTGGTCATATGGTGGTGATAATATTAGTCCCTATTTATTATGCACTAAATATTAGGTCATGCACCTAAGTACAATCAAATATATGTAAGTGCAAAGTTAAGCTCTCAGGCATTTTGACAGTGTTTTCCCATACTTAGCCAAATTTGCATGAGGTAATAAAAAGCCAAGTAAGCAATTTGATGATGGTATGTATCACATGTGTGGATGTTTTAGAATAATATGATCATATGTGTTTTTTTAGTTTTGTGCCTAGTTATTATGTGTCAAATTTTAATTCATGTGATGTAACATGATAAAAAATATGCATGTGCAAAGTTGGACTCTTAAGCATTTTGATAGTGTTTTCTACATTCAAATAGAGCCAAATAAGTAGTTTGTTAACATAATATCTCACGCATGTGAAGGTTTCAAGATAATCTTGATATATGGATGGAATATACTATATGAGAGGATCTTATGTGCTACATTTTAGATCATACAACTAAGCACAATGAAATTTATGCAAGAGTAAAGTTGGCCTCATAAGAAAGTTCTAAGCATAGTTGGCTCTATGATAGAAGATTTTGAGAAGGTATTTTAATGGTGATGTATCTCATTCATATAAAGGTTTCAAGATTAGTTTGATATATAGTTGGATTCCTATTTTAAAGGTGATCATATGTTCTAAATTTTAGATCATGCATCTAAGCACAAAATAATTTATTAAGGTTCAAAGTTAGCCACTTAGGTAGATTGCAATGGTTCCTATACTTAGTCATTTTTACAAAATTTAAAGTTTAGGACCAAATAAAAATCTAACAGTTCATGGGAAATCATACAGATTAATCCAATACAACATGTCAAGTCAAATAAGTCAAGGTGATAGTTGTTTAGTGCTGGGCAAAGGTAAAGGAGAAGGATATAATGGTGAGTGGGTGTTCATGCAAATTGATTAAATGGTGAGCACTATAAGATAAAGACCAAGTTGATTTGTAGAGATCGATGGAGCGTGTTTAGTCAATATTTTAAGGGTGCATGAGATGAGGTCAAAGTGACTAAATTTTAATGTTTGGATAGTGGTACCTATGTGTTAAAATTTAGAAGAAATCAATGGTGCATATTTTATTTGAGAAACGAGGACACAAGATGCGAGCATAGTGTTCAAGGTTTAACTGTGACCATTTGCATTTGAATATTTGAATTTGCAAATGAAAAATAGTGCTTTATATTTTGGCTATATCTTTTGATCTAGAAATAATTTACTCATGTTGTAAAAAGAAAATTTATAGAGGAATCCAAGGCACATTTGGAAATATAGATTTAAAGATCTGAAAGTGTGTATAGTCATAGTTATGAAGGTTTAAAATTGACTATATATTTGTGCTTATTTTTCAAGTGACCTGAGAAGGATAATTGATCTTGTGTAGATGCTATTTTGATGTTTCATGATGAACTAGCTATTGAGGAGTGTTGTATACTCCATGAGGATCATATATGTGCATTATGAAGGTTTGACCAATCATATACAGTATGAACAAAGGTTTAGATGTTGACTGTGTGTTTGTTAATAATGATTATGTACACAAAATGTTGTTTAAGTGATTTATGCTTAAGTAGAAGGGTACTATGATGGTTGTTGGCACTTAAGGAGGACCTATAGATCATTTTGAATGGGTCTATGTATTTGGAAAGTTTTCCTAAGTTGTAGTTTGCTCAGAGAAGTGTCAAATATTTAAATGGGTCTTTATAGGACCTAAAAGTGACTTAGGCCTATTTGAAAGTGGATTATGCTTAAGTGTGGCCCATGTAAGATGCCTTAAGGGTGAAATCATGTGTTTTGGATGACAAGGAAAGATTGTGGACTTGATAATTCATGATTTATCTATATATAGTGAAACCAAATTAGATGGTTTCTATATTTTTAGAGGCTTGAGTGAGTACAATATTCATTGAAGCAAAGAAAAGAGGAGATCGAGTGTGGCCAATTGTTGGGTTGATGAGTAGAGTAGATTAAGGACTATGTATATGACTTATAGGTTATAATTTTTATGGTAGAATAGTGCTCATATAGGTTGAGGATGAATGAAGAGGCTTGTGTGAGTGGAGTAGAATGAAGAGTTAAGGATCAAAGAGAGGAAGTGTGCCCAATGGATGGGTTGATGAGCTGAGCTAGTTCATGATTGTGTGTATGACATGTAGGTCATATTTCTATGTCATAATAAGTACTATATCATATTTGATGCTTTTAAGTGTGAGTAAGGGATAGGTGATGTTTGTGTGAGCTTGGAGATTGATTTGTGAGGTAGCTTAGAGTATGGTATATGTGAATAACCTCATGGTTAGGTTGATATTATGGTGATAGAGTACTTGCAGGTATGCTGAAGTGAATGTTAGTGAAGAGTTGGAGAGTGGGGTTAGTTGGAATATGTAATGTGTCTTAATTGATCTTTATGTGTTGGTACAAGTATGTAATGTGTTTTGGCCAATAAAGAGTATTAGGTGAAAGAGTGAAGATGAAGAGTGATAATCAAAGGTCCATCATTAGGTGTTGAAGACATCAGTGGAGGTGTTCATTTCAAAGGAGGGTCTAAAGGACTTGGTATTCTTTAGTGGTAGTTGCTCCTTGTGAAACATGTGTTTCACTAAAGGTAGGTGGTCTAAAGGAGTTGATCATCTTAGGGGCAAGTGCTCCTTATGGAATAAGTGTTTCACTAAATCTTAGTCAAGAGGATTTAACCAGTCTTTAGTTTGTAATACCTTATAGGGCAAGTAGTCTAAGTGTTTGTAGGATTGAGAGTGGGTTTTATTCCTCAAGAGGGTTTCACATGTAGATGATGTGTTATTATGTTGTATAATCTTGTTCATGTTTTGGATAAATGTAATTTCATGATTATGTTTCTAAGATCAAGTTGATGTATGATGGAATGGTTTTGGAATTGAATGTGTAATTTTGTATATTAATTCAACCCCCCCTCTCAATATCTAGTTTCAACAAATGGTATTAGATCAGGTCCTTTGGAGGAAGCTTAACAGTTTGAAGGAGATCCTTAGTAGGTACAAAGATGGCCAAAAAATTGAAGAAACCGAATCAACAGTGGAAGGTTATGATCAAGTCACTTGAAGAGCATATATGTAATTTAAAGAAAGATGTCAAAATGGATGAGAATGTTATCAATGATTTGAAGGTTTAGCTAGTAGATGCCAAGACAAGTGTGATTTTAAAAAGAAAGTTGTTCAAAATAAAAGAACATCATGTTTGATAAAGAAGCTTGTCATAACATTAGAGAAGATGACATCAACAAAGAATAAGTTCATCTAGAAGTTGAACTAATGAGTGCACTTGGTGAATTAAAGGAACAGAAGAAGAGGAATCATAAAATGAGGAATACGCTCAAAGGTCGTGAAGCACAAGTCATTTATCTTGAGGGAAGTTTGTTAGTCAAGTTTGAGAAATATGAGAAGAAATATCAAGAATAGATCAAATCTATTGAAGTACAAGCATATAGATTGAAAGACATGGCCAATAAGGCCAAAGAGGATGCATACAAGATCCATTTAATCGAGGATAAGTTAAGGACTGTAAGTGCAAATCTAATAGAAAGATAAGGTGAGTACACTCTACTAAAGATTGAGATGAAATCATTGAATAGTAAGAATGAGATTGTTATAGTCAAATTGGATAAGCTAGAAGAGAGGCATTAGTAGCCTAAGTATGTCAAGGAGAATGAAATATTTGAAATCAATACAAGAAGGTCTGTTAGAAAACTAAATGCTTTAAGGTATGATAGTTTATTTCATAGTAATTTTTATACATGTATAAAGTATGGTCATAGAGCTAAGGATTGTAGAAGGAAGTCAGTAAAAAATGAGTCCTCATGGAGCCTTAGAAGAAGAAGCAATTGGTCTTGGAGAAATCATAACTTAGATCATTCAAGAGGTATGTTGAATGACATTGTTTTCCATAGTTACAATAAAATAGGACATATTGACAAATTCTGTAAGAATAGTTTGAAGATGAACTCAAGTTTTGACAAGAAGAAAGATGCTCCTAAAATTCATTCAATGGTATTGAGACCAAATAATATGAAGGATAATAATTATCAAGGTGGAGTGCCTGCTACAATAAAGAAGGAATTAGATATAAAGAAGATATAAAATTTGTCTTTTGGCTAGATATAAAAAGAAGACCATAATCATCATCAAGAAAAAGGTATGAATGATCTTGTTTATTTTAATTATCATAGAGTTGGTTTCATTGGTAGGTATTAGAAGAATAGGTTAAATGAGTTCCAAAAGCAAAATAAGGTGTATGGAACTCTTAGTTTGTAAGGAAGAGGTCATAAATGGGTATGAAAACCTAATCCTATTAGAAGAGATCAGACTGAGACCAAAGATGGTTTGTTTTCCATGATAGACATATAATAAATCCAATAGTTTATGTTGATAACATTTATTGACAAATATGAAGAAAAAAATAAAGTCAAGGATTCATTCAAAGTCAAGCCAGATTTCAAGTCATATGAGATTATAAAGATATGGTACTCTCTAGAGTTTTGGGAATTTTATTCTCTCTTTGTCAAAGGCGTATCTCTCTCTAAGCTTTAAGGAGACAATTTATAGAAAGAGGAATCATAATGGATGTTGTTTGGGTCTTGAGTGATGTTGTAAGACAAATAAGGTCATGAGAAGATGTGTTGGATTTTTGTGAAGGACTTTGTTGTTTGGTAGACCTTTGTGTCAAGATGTTCTTTGATTGATCAGTTTGCTCTCAGTTTTTGAAGAACTAGCCCAAAGGATTAGGTAGTGACTTGAGGGTTTGATGTCTACAAACCCTAAGGTATGTGTTTATGATGACAATAACTCAATTTTGGTATATGAAGTTATGTGAATATCAGATAAATAATATATAATGTTTTCATCAATTGGTAACATGCTTGTAATGCATGGTTGAGCCTAATTTAGTGTTCTTTGTCATGAAAGAATGTTGGCAATATGTGCAAAGTATACAAGTAGGGTCAAAATGGGTGTTTCCAGATGGCATAATAAGATTGATGAATTTTCAAGAAGATTTTGATGCTTAAAAAGGTTGGTTGATGTTATCTAGCTTACTCCAAGTGGTTTTGTGATATGAAGGTATGTTGAAGTTAAAGTGGAGATTTTTATTTTCTCTTGGGTTTCCTAATTTGTGTTTAAGAATATACAGGTATTAAAATGGGTTATATGAAGTCAAGGTTACCATTGGTGAGGAATCTCAAATCTTGGTTGAGAAGTGTGTAATGGTTGTCTCCAAGTGTGTAAGAAGTTTTAGGAGTGTTCATTGACTGGAAGATGTTGTATTGACCTCATTTATTTTATGATTCTAGGGTTTTGGGCTCTACTAAAAAAGTGTTTTGCCTTGTTAATTAAGGTATAATGCTTATTAATATGTTTAATGGGCCAAATGAGTTGTAAAATCAAGCTTCACAAATATTTGAAGGTTTATGGTTCTTAAGTTATTCAAGTATTTGTCAAGATGGAGGCCTAATTGACAAGTTGGTTTTTGAAGGAAGTATGTTGTAAAGGTTGAAATAGGTGTTGAAATTGGTGTGCTTGAGGGGGAATATGAGAGTGATCCATATATTAAGTTTTAATTCTTGATAGTGTGTCTTATAAAATTTGTGGGCTCTGCAAGTTCCAGATAGGGCTACAAGGAGACTAGACAAACCTAGTGTGAAGGAGAGTGATTTTTGTTTAGTTTATCCAAAAGAGAAAGGAATGATTATTTAAAGGTGAGGTATTATGTTGGATTAGTTCATATTTCCTATTTGGTGAGTGGTATGAAGTTATGTTTGTGGTCTTTGAGGTGGTTTGATAAAGAAGGCTGGTAAGCCTATATGTTAGCTCTTCATGGTATGTGGAAATATGAAAATGCTCAAAAGTAGCAATGGATAAAATATTTTAGGGGGAGTCCCTATTATATTTTTATTGGTGAGTTATATTATATTCCAATGGTTTTTGTATATTCTTTCTTCATTAATTAAAGTGCTTGGTTAAAGAGAGTGTTGGCATAGAGCAAGAAGGATGTTTTCAAGGCAAGAAGAGGTAGGCTCAAAGTAAGGGGAAGTTTGTATCATCTTTATAAGATGGTCCTTTCATATTTGATGGTGTTTCTAGGTCCTTAAGATCAATGTATTCCCACTTTATCATTGTGTCAAAGGGGGAAAAAGTTTCTATTGTGAGAGTGCTTGAAAAGAGAAGGAAGGTGAGCTAAATGATGTTTATTGACATCAATGACAAAGGGGGAGATTTTGGGAGAGTTTTCAGTGATGTCATGGCGATATCGTGGAGGTGTAATAGTGAGTGGATAAAGTGATTTGATATCCTAAGTAAAAATGACAAGTGTGTAATGTGCTTGAAGTTGGCTTGGTTGATCTTTAGTTTTGGCATGGCTAGAGATATTCAAGGATGAGTATGGAGTATTGAGAATGTGAAAAGGGTGATATAAGAGGTTTTATATAATTTAAGAGCTTGTGTGCATAATTTTAATTCATCTAGTAGTCCATAGTTTTCATCAAGATAGTTTGGGTCTAGTGGCATAAAATCTGAGTAGGTAGTTTATTGATGTCACCATTAACACGTGTGGATGAGTCAAGGAGAGTTGGTTATATGGTTGTGATAAAAATAGTCCATTATTTATATGCACTAAATCTTAGGTCATGTTCCTAAGTAAATTTAAATATGTGCAAGTGAAAATTTGGGCTTCTAGGCATTTTGATAGTGTTTTCCCATAGCCAA
This sequence comes from Torreya grandis, assembly GCA_037957365.1. Lineage (NCBI taxonomy): Eukaryota > Viridiplantae > Streptophyta > Pinopsida > Cupressales > Taxaceae > Torreya > Torreya grandis. The sequence continues at coordinate 2,627,878 of JARHVA010000826.1, forward strand.
ATTTGCATTAGGCAAGAAAGTGACAAGTAAGCAGTTTGATGATGGTATACATTGAACATATGGATGTTTTAGAATAAGATGATAATATATATATATATATATATATATATGTATATATATATATATTATGCTTAGTTATTATGTACCAAATTTCAGGTCATGAAATGTAACATGACAAAAGATATGCATGTGCAAAGTTGGTATCCCAAGCATTTTGACAGTGTTTTTTTATGTTCAAATAAACCTAAGTAAGCAGTTTGTTGACATAATATGTCATACATGTGAAGTTTTTAAGATAAAATTTATATATAGATGGAATCCCCTATGTGAGAGGATCTTATGTGCTAAATTTTAGATCATGTGACTAATCACAATGAAAGTTATGCAAGATCAAAGTTGGCCTCATAGGCAAGTTCTAAGCATAGTTGGCTCTATGATAGAAGATTTTGAGAAGGAATTTTAATGGTGTTATATCTCACTTGTATGAAGGTTTTAAGATTAATTTTATATATGGTTATATTCCTCTTTGAAAGGTGATCAAATGGTCCAAATTTTAGATCATGCATCAAAGCATAAAAAAAGTTATTAAGGTTCAAAGTTGGCTACTCAAGTAGATTGCAATGGTTCCTATACTAATCATTTTTTCAAAATTTAAATTTCACGACCAAATAGGGATATTACAGTTTGAGGATGATCTTAAAAATTGATTTAACAGTGCATATTGAGTCAAAGATGTCAAAGTAATAGTTGTTTAATGTTGAGCAAAGGTAAAGGATTTAATGGTAAGTGGGTCTTCATACAAATAGATTGAATGGTGAGCACTATAAGATAAATACCGAGTTGATCTATAGATATTGGAGTGTATTTAGTCAATATTTCAAGGGTGCATGAGATGAGGTCAAAGTGACTAAAGTTTAACATTTGAATAGTGGGAACTATGTTTTAAAGTTTATAAGAAATTGATGGTGCGTATTTGATTTGAGCAACGAGGACATGAGATGTGAGCATAGTGTTTGAGGTATAATTATGGCCATTTGCATTTGAATATTTGAATTTTCAAAGGAAAAAATAGTGCTATGAATTATGGTTATATATTTCAATCTATGCATAATTTTCTCATGGTGTAAAAAGAAAACTTATAAAGGACTCCAAGGCACATCTAGAAATATAGATTTGAAGATCTAAAAGTGTGTACAATCATAGTTATGAATGTTCAAAGTTGACTATGTGTTCATGCTTTTTTTAAAAGTGATCTAATAAGGATAATTGAGCTTGTGTAGATGATGTTTTGATGTTTTATAATGAATTAGCTATTGGGGAGTTTTATAGACTCCATGACGATCATCTATATGTATTATGAAGGTTTGATCAATCATATGCAGTTTGAATAAAGGTTTAGACTTTTACTATGTGTTTGTTCATAATGACTATGTGCACAAAATGTTGTTTGAGTGATTTATGCTAAGCAGAAGGGTACTATGATATTTGTTGGCACTTAAGGAGGACCTATAGATCATGTTGAATGGGTCGATGCATTTTGAAAGTGTTCATATGTTTTAGTTTGCTTGAAGAAGTGTCAAAGAGTTGAATGGGTCTCCATGGGACCTAAAATTGACTTAGGCCTATTTGAAAATGGATTGTGCTTAAGTGTGACCATGTAATATGCCTTAAGGGTGAAGGCATGTGTTGTGGCTGATAAGGAAAGATTATGGACTTGATAATTCATGATTGATCTATATATAGTGAAACCAAATTAGATGGTTTCTAGATTCGTAGAGGCTTTAGTGAGTATAGTATTCATTGAAGCAAATAAAAGAGGAAACTAAGTGTGCCCAATGGTTGGGTTGATGAGCAAAGTAGATTGAAGATAGTGGGTATGACCTGTAGGTCATAATTTTGATGGTAGAATAGTGGTTTTATAGGTTGAATATGAGTGAATAGGCTTGTGTGAGTGGATTAGAATGAAGAGTTGAGGATCAAAGAGAGGAAGTGAGCCTAATGGATGGGTTGATGAATAGAGATGGTTCATGATTGTGTTTATGACTTGTAGGTCATATCTCTCTTTCATATCAAGTGGTCTTACAATTTTGATGCTTTGAAGTGTGAGCGAAGGATAGGTCATGTTTATGTGAGCTTAGAGGTTTATTTGTGAGGCAAATCAAAGTATGGTTTGTGTGAATGAACTCATGGTTAGGTTATTATTGTGGTGACAGAGTTGTTTTAGGTGTGCTAAAGTGAGTGTGAGTGAATAGTTAGAGAGTGGGGTTAGTTGGGATATGTAATGTGTCCTAATTGATATTTTTATTTTGGTACAAGTATGTAATGTGCTTTGGAATACATAGAGTATTGGGTGAAAGAGTGAAGGTTAAGAGTGATAATCAGAGGTCCATCATCAGGTGTTGAAGACATCAATTCTAAGGTGGAGGTGTTCATTTCAAAGGAGGGTCTAAAGGACTTGGTCTTCTTTTAGGGTAGTTACTCCTTGTGAAATAGGTGTTTCACTAAAGTCAAGTGGTCTAATGGAGTTGATGATATTAGGGGTAGGTGCTCCTTGTGGAATAAACATCTCACTAAATCTTGGTTAGGAGGGTTTTACTAGTCTCTAGTTTGTAATACTGCATAAGACAAGTAGTCCAAATGTTTGTAGGCTTGAGAGTGGGGTTTTTTTTTGTAAGAGGGTTTTCCATGTAGATGATGCATTGTTTTGTTGTATGCTCTTGTTCATGATTTAGATAAATGTAATTTCATATTTATGTTGATAAGATCAAGTTGATGTATGATGGAATGGTCTTAGAATTAAATGTGCATAATTGTATACTGATACACCCCCACCTCAGTAGCTACTTTCAACAATTAGTATTAGAGTAGGTCCTATGGAGGAAGATTAACAACTTGAAATAAATCCTAAGTAGGTACTAAGATGGAAAAACAATTGAAGAAAGAGAATAAATAGTGAAAGGCTATGATCAAGGCACTTGAAGAGTAGATATTTAATTTGAAGAAAGATGCCAAAAGGGATGAGAATGTTATCAATGATATTAAGATTTAGAGAGTAGATGCCAAGACAAGTTTGAGTTCAAAAAATGAAAGTTGTTAAAAAGAAAAGGACATCCATTTTGATAAAGAAGCTTGTCAAAATAGTAGAGAAGATGACAACAAGGAAGAATAAGTTGATCTATAAGCTGAGCTCATGAGTGCACTTGGTGAATTAAAGGAGTAGAATAATATGAATCATAAAATGAGGAATATGATCAAAGGTCTTGAAGCACAAGTTAGTTCTCTTGAGGGAAGTTTGTTAGTCAAGTTTGAGAATGATGAGAATCAATATCAATAAAAAATCAAATATACTGAAGTTCAAGTATATATATTGAAAGACATGGCCAAAAAGGCCAAAGAGGATGAAGATAAGATAAGTATTTTTGAGGATAAGTTAAGGACTACAAGTGCAAATCTAATATAAAGAGAAGGTGAGTACACTCTATTAAAGATTGAGATGGATTTATTGAAAATTGAGCATGAGATTGTTATAGTCAAATTAGATAAGATGGAAGAGAAGCATGAGTATTTCAAGGAGAATGCAAGATTTGAAATCAATATAAGAAGGTCTGTTAGATAACCAAATGCTTCAAGATATGCTAGTTTATTTCATGGTCATTGTTATACATGTATAAAGTATGACCATAGAGCTAAGGAATATAGAAGGAAGTCAATCAAGAATGAGTCCTCATGAAGCCTTGGAAGAAGAAGAAAATGGCCTTGGAGAAATCATAACTTAGATCAGTCAAGAGGTATGTTGAATGATATTATTTTCTAGAGTTACAATAAAGTAGGACATATTGACATATTCTGCAAGAATAGTTTGAAGATGCACTCAAGTTTTGACAAGAAGAAAGATGCTCCTAAAAGTCATTCAATGATATTGAGACCAAAGAATATGAAGGATAATCATGATCAAGGTGGACTGCCTACTACAACAAATAAGGAATTAGATATGAATAAGATACAAAATTTGTCTTCTATTTAGATAGAAAAAGAAGATCACAATCATCATCAAGTAAAAAGTATGAATGATCTTGTTTATTTTAGTTACCATAGAGTTGGTCACATTTATAGGTATTTCAAGAATAGGTTTAATGAGCTATAAAATCAAAATAAGGTGTATGGAACTCTTAGTGTGTAAGGAAGGAGTCACAAATGGGTATGGAAACCTAAGATTGTTAGAAGAGATCAGACTGAGACCAAATATGGTTTGTTTGCCATGACAAACATAAAAGAAAGTCAAGAGTTTATATTGACAACATTTATTGACAAATCTAAAGAAAAGAATGAAGTCAAGGATTCATTCAAAGTCAAGTTGGACTTCAAGTCAGATGAGATTCTAAAGATATGGGGGACTTTTAATCTCTCTTTGTCAAAGGGGTGTCTCTCTCTAAGCTTTAAGGAGACACTTTATAGAAAGAGGAATCATGGTGGATGATGGTTGGGTCTTGATTGATGTTTCAATACAAATAAGGTCATGAGAATATGTGTTAGATTTCTATGAAGGACCTTATTATTTGGCAGACATGTGTGTTAAGATGATCATTGATTGAACAATTTGCTCTCAATTTTTGAAGAACTAGCCCAAAGGATAAAAGGTAATGACTTGAGGGTTTGATGTCTATAAACCCTAAGGTGTGTGTTCATGATGATAATAAATCAATTTTGGTATATGAAACTAAATGAACATCATATTAAGAATATGCAATGTTTTCATCAGTTGGTGACATGATTGTAATGCATGGTTGAGCCTAGTTTAGTGTTTTTTGTCATGAAAGAATGTTGGTAGTATGTGTATAGTCTATAAGTAGGGTTAAAAAGGGTGTTTCTAGATGGAATTATAATATTTATAAAATTTTAAGAATAATTTGATGCTCAAAAAGGTTGGTTGACCTTATTCTAGCTTTCTCCAAGTGGTTTTGTGATCTAAAGGTATGTGAAAGTCAAATTGGAGATTTTTGTTTGCTCTCGAGTTTCCTAGTTTATGCTTAAGAATATGTAGGTCCCAAAATGTGTTATAGGAAGTAAAGGTTACCATTAGTTTGGAATCCAAATATTTTTCCAAAAGTGTGTAATGACTATCTCCAGGTGTGTAAGAAGTTTTAGGAGTGTACATTGACTGGAAGGTGATGTGTTAACCTTGTTTATTTTGAGATTCTAGGGTTTTGGGATCTGCTAGAAAAGTGGTTTGATTTGTGAATTGAGGTCTGAGGATTATTAATTTGTTTAAATGGATAAATAGGTTTTCAAATCAAGCTTCACAAAAATTTGAAGGTTTGTGGTTCTCAAGTTATTCAAGTTTGTGTCAAGATGGAGGCCTAATGGGCAACTTGGTTTCTGAAGGAAGTATGTTGTATAGGTTGAAATAGGTGTTTAAAATTGGTGTGATTTAGGGGGCATATGAGATTTGTCTATATATTAAGTCTTAGGTCTTGATGGTTTGTCTTCTAAAAGTTTTGGCCTTTGCAAATTCTAAATAGGGCTACAAGGAGACTAGACAGGCCTAGTGTGAAGGAGAGTGATTTTTGTTTAGTTTATAAAAAAGAGAAAGGAATGATTATTTTAAGGTGAGGTATCATGATTGATTAGTGCATATTTAATATTTGGTGAGTGGCATGAAGTTTTATTGGTGGTCCTTGAGATAGATAAGGCTAATAAGCTTGTATGTTGGCTCTTTATGGTGTGTGGAAATTTGAAGATGCTCAAAAGGTGTAATGGCTTAGATATCTTAGGGGGATTCATTCTCAAATTTTTATTGGTGAGTTCCATCATATTCTAGTGGTTTTTTTATATTATTTATTCATTGTTTGTATTGCTTGGTTGAAGAGAGTGTTGGCATGGAGCAAGAAGGATATTTCCAAGGCAAGAAGAGGTAGGCTAAAGGTAAGGGGGACTTTGTATCATCTTTATAATCTGGTACTTTCATATTTTATGGTATTTTTAGGTCCTAAATATCATTTGGTTCCCACTTTGTCATTGTGTCAAAGGAGGATAAAGTTCTTATTATGAGAGTGCTTAAAAATAGAAGGAAGGTGAGCTAAATGATGTTTATTGACATCAATGACAAAGGGGGATATTGTTTGAGAGTTATCAATGATGTCATGGTGATATCATGGAGGTTTCTTAGTGAGTGGATGAATTTATTTGATATCCTAAGTAACAATGACAAAGTCTGTAATGTACTTGAAGTTGGCTTGGTTGATCTTCAATTTTGGCATGGCTAGAGATGTTCAGGGATGAGTATGGAGTATTGAGCATGTGAAAGGGGTATTGTAATAGGTTTAATATGATTGGAGAGATTGTGTAAATAAGTTGAATTCATATGGTAGTCCATAGTTTCATATAGATAGTTTGGGTCTAATGGTAGAAAATCTGAGTAGGTAGTTTGCTAATGTCACCATTGCCACGTGTGGATGAGTCAGGGGGAATTGGTCATATAGTTATGATAAAATTAGTCCCTAAATACTATGTACTAAATCTTATTTAATTCATATAATTTAATTCAAAGATATGCAATTGAAAAATTGGGCTCCCAAGCATTTTGATAGTGTTTTCCCATACTTAGCCAAATTTGCATGAGGCAAGAAGGAGCCAAGTAGTTTGATGATGGTATATATCACACATGTGGATGTTTGAAAACAAGATAATCACATGAGTTTGTTTATTTTTGTTCCTAGTTATTATGTGATTTTTTTTAGGTCATGCAATGTAACATGACAAAATATATGCATATGCAAAGTTAGACTCCCAGACATTTTAACAGTGTTTTCTATGTTTAAATAGAGCCAAGTAAGCAATTTGTTGACATCATATATCACACATGTGAAGGTTTTAGGATCATATTGATATATGTATAAAATAACCTATGTGATAGGATATGATTTTATAAAATTTATATCATGTAACTAAGTGCAATGAAATTTATGCAAGAGAAAAGTTGGCCTCATAGGCAAGTTCTAAGCATAGTTGTCTTTGTGACAGATAATATATTTCACTCATTTGAAGGTTTCAAGAGAATTTTGATATATGGTTGGATTCCTAATTGAAAGGAGATAATATGGTCTAAATTTTAGATCATGCATCTAAGTTCAGAAGAAGTTATTAAGGTTTAAATTTGGATACTCAGGTAGATTGCAATGGTTTTTATACTGTCATTTTTGCAAAAGTTAAATTTTAGGACCAAATGGAGATCTAACAATTTATACGTGATCATACAAATTGATATAATGAAACATGTCAATTAAAATAGGTCAAAGTGACATTTATTTAACACTAAGAAAAGGTAAATGATAAGGATCTAATGGTGAGCAACTATTCATATAAATTGTTCAAATGGTGAGTGCTATAATATGAAGACCGCACTAATCTACAGAGATTAATAGAGCATGTTTAGTCAATATTTCAAGGGTGCACGATATGAGGTCAAAGTGACTAAATTTTAAATTTTGGATAGTGTCACCTTTGTGTTAAAGTTTATAATAAATTTACAATATATATTTGATCTGAGTAGTGAGGACACGAGATGCAAGCATAGTGTTTAAGGTTTAACTATGAACATTTGCATTTGAATATTTGAATTTGCAATGGAAAACTAGTGCTTTGAATTTTAAATATATCTTTCTATCTAAGTATAATTTGCTCATGATGTAAAAAATGAACTTGTATAGGACTTCAAGATGCATTTGGAAATATAGATTTGAAGATCTAAAAGTGTGTATAATCATAGTTATGAAGGTTCAAAGTTACCTATGTGTTTGTGCTTGTTTTGTAAGTGACCTAAGAAGGATAATTGAGCTTGTGTAGATGTTGTTTCAATTTTTCATGATGAGTTGGATATTGGGGATTGTTTTAGACTCCATTAGTATCATATATATGCATTATAAAGGTTTGACCAATCATATGTAGTATGAAAAAAGGTTTAGAAGTCAAATATGTGTTAGTTCATAATGACTATGTGCATAGAATGTTGTTTGAGTGATTTATGCTTAAGTAAAAGGGTACTATGATGGTTGTTGGAACTTTAATAGGAATTATACATCATTTTTAAGGGTTTCATTCATTTGGAAAGTGTTCCAGTGTTTTAGTTTGCTCAAAGAAGTGTTAAAGAGCTGAATGGGTCTCCATAAGACCTAAAAGTGACTTAGGCCTATTTAAAAGTGGATTATGCTTAAGTGTGACCCATATAAGATGCCTTATGGGTGAAGGCATGTGTTGTGTCTAAAAAATAAATATTTTGGAATTGATAATTCATGATTTATCTATATATAGTGAAACCAAATTAGATGATTTCTAGATTTGTAGAGGCTTGAATGAATACAATATTTGTTGAAGCAAAGAAAAAAGGAGATTGAGTGTCCCAATGGTTAGGTTAATGAGCAGAGCAAATTGAGGACTATGTGTATGAAATTTAGGTCATAATTTTGATGGTATAATAGTGTTATTATAGGTTTAATATGAGTGAAGAGGCTTGTGTCAATGGATTAGAATGAAGAGTTGAGGAGCAAAGAGAGGAAGTGTGCCGAGTGGATGGGTTGATGAGCAAAGCTATTTCATGATTGTGTGTATAACTTGTAGGTAATATTTATATGTCATAATAATTTATCTTTCAAGTTTGATGATTTAAAGTGTGAGTGAAGGATAGGTGATGTTTGTGTCAGCTTGGAGGTTGATTTGTGAGGCAGATCAGAGTATGGTCTATGTGAATGACCTCATGGTCAGGTTATTGTTATGGTGACACAATTATTGCAAGTGTGCTAAAGTGAGTGTGAGTGAAGAGTTTGAGAGTGGGGTTAGTTGGGATATGTAATGTGTCATAATTGATCTTTGTATGTTGGTAAAATTATGTAATGTGATTTTTCCAACAAAGAGTATTGGGTGAAAGAGTGAAGGTGAAGAGTGATAATTAGAAGTCCATCATCAGGTGTTGAAGACATCAGTTATAAGGTGAAGGTGTTCATTTCAAAGTAAGGTATAAAGGACTTGATCTTACTTAGGGGTTATTTATCCTTTTTATATAGGTTTTTAAATAAAGGTAGGTGGTCTAAAGGATTTGATCATTTTAGAGGTAGGTGCTCCTTGTGAAATAAGCATTTCACTAAATCTTGGTCAAAAGGATTTGACCAGTATTTAATTTTTAATACCTTATGAGACAAGTAGTCAAAGTGTTTATAGGCTTGAGAGTGGGTTTTACTACCCAAGATGGTTTTACATGTATATGATGTGTTGTTGTGTTATATTCTCTTGTTCATGATTTAGATAAATATACTTTCATTCTTATGTTACTAAGATCAAGTTAATGTATGATGGAGTGGTTTTAGAATTGAATGTGCATTGTTGTATATTTATTTACCTCCACCCCCCTCTTAGTATTTAATTTAAACACTTCCTTATATACCTTATCATCATGAACATGATGAGGGTTACTTATTTGGTAAGCAACATACTATTCCCTTTCACAAGAATCTTAATGTGAATTCTTCACATCTTTTAAAATTAATTTGTAGTGATGTTTTAGGACCCCATGGAGTTGTATCTCTTAATGGTTATTTGTATATTGTCATTTTTATTTATGATTAAAATATAATGATTTGGTCATATTTCATTAAAATAAAATATAATGTGCTATCTAAATTCAAAGAATTTAAAAGTTTTTGTTGAAAATGTATCTAATTTTTCTATTAAGAGATTAAAATTTGATAATGGTGGTGAATATATTAGTAAAGAGTGATTATTTTTAAATTAGTTATGGTATTAAAAGGGAATTAACAAATCCTTATTCCCCTTATCAAAATGGTTTTGGAATAAAAAGATGCACCATTATTGAGATGGCTAGAACAATGTTGCATTCTATAAATGTTTCTCTTGGTTCTTATAGGCCAAAGCCATGAATATTGTTATGCATATTCTAAATAGAATCCATGATTAATATTTACATTTTTATACATAAAAATATATGTATGCTCATGGCATTTCATTTGTTTTGATGAAACTATTTTTTTGATACTTCAGAGACACTAACTATATTGTTAGTGTCTCATCTATGTTACTTTTGTTAATAAAATGATTTAGTTTGATTCTTGAAAAATACTTATTATAATTATATTTTAATAAATATATTTGCCTTGGATGATAAATCAAATAAAATATATAGATATTATGACTATTTTAAATTCATATGAATTAGCATTGAAATACATTATATGCATAATATTATGATTAATTTGACAAGATGATCATGTTTAGTTATTGTATTTGGTGAGAATATTATGCTCAAGAAGTTTGGATATTTTGTATTTCAATTATTAAGATGATTTAATTTGATTAGTTTTGTAATTCCATGCTCATATGTTTAGATACTCTCATTTGATTGTTTTATCATTTGATTGTTTATGCTAGCATTCTTATACACTTCATTTGATAATAATATATCTTATGAAATACAAAGTGTAAAGAGAGTTTGTATAGTTAACTCTTAATAATTTAATTTAGTAAGCATTCTATTAATACATCTCTGAACTTATTTGTTTCAATCTCATATCTATTTAATTTCACAATTGCATATCATGCTAAAATTATCCATATTTGATGTATGAGAGGTTATACCTCAATATTTTGTTGAAGCATACTAAAATTGAAAAGTTTTGAACTCAAAATTTCAAATGAGTTATTGCTAATAATATTTCTAATGTTTGGCTTAACTTAGTATCATATTATTAGTAAATTATAGTAATTCCATCACATGATAGTTAGGTATGATCAAATTTTGAATATTGGAGACATCTAATAATGAATTTCATGCAATAATTTTTTTTTTACACTAACTTTGTAATAAAATTAGTGAACTTGTTTGCCTAAAATATGAATTGATTGTTTTAAATATATTTTACCATAGAAAAACATGTCATATTTTTATGTATTTGGTTATTTTGATGCTAACCATACTATGATATCATGAATGTATTTTTAGATATGTGTTTAAATTTTATGGAGGTGTACAACACCAAAAATTTAATCATATTTAAGTTCTCTGATAGAAAGTCCTTAATGGTGATACATTTTATTTGATAGAAAGTCCTCAATGGTGATATAAACCTGCAGTTATATGTTATAGATGAACTAGTGGTAGATATCTTCACAAAGCCACTTGGTGCTACCAAGTTTTTGATAGTTTCAAGTAATGTTGGGCATCTCAGAGTTTCCATCAAAGGGAAGTGTGCATGAAAATGCCTCTTCTTAATGGCCATGTGTTTTTTCTTCTTATCTATACTTATTCTCATTGTAAAATTCATGTAAAAGTTTTAATTTTGTACCCACTATATAAAATCATACTTTTTAATGGAGGTCCTTATGTTATAAAAATCTCCAAATATGCTTAGATGATTATTCATGAGAAAATGTGAGATGTAGTCTCATGATCATGTTATATTAAACTTACTTTTGATTAGTTTATGGATTATAATTCCTTTTGTTTAAAAAGGTGATGTTTGGCATGATGAAATTTTTTAAATCCTTCAATTGTGTACATAGTATAATTCATTTTTAAAGGTGACTATGAAATTTATCCCCACTTAGCTTTAAGGGGGAGTCTTAGAACATTTAATTCCAAGTGGTATTAACTAACCCTTAGCCTTGGTATTAATTAAATAAATAATAATATATTATTTATTACCACAAGGTGAAAATCTCTTGATAATAAATAATAGAGTTATAATTATTTAATTATCACCAAATTTTAATTAAATTGTTTTATCAAGATGGATGGATCTGTTAATTTTAAAACAATCAACTCCCTTGGTATTTCATTATAAATAATGTCTTACTTCTATTTTGAAACCAACCCATGAATATGAAATTATTGTTCATATTCAATCTCAAGATTTTCTAAAATATTATCTGAGAAGAAGTGAGAGGTTGAAGAATTGTATTGGGTATAGAGTTGAGTTTCTCAATTATTTGAATAATCTTCATTAGTGGGTATTTTTACCTCTTGATATTTTATCATGGTAAATTCCTATGTTGTGTACATTGACCTATTCACTATTATGTGATTTACTTATTAAATTCATACCGAGATTCATCATGTGAATTTCTATATATATTTTATATCAATTCCCCCCCAACTTTGTTTGACATCTATATCTTTTGTCATCTTGTTTTAAAATCTTCCCATGTAGAAGGAAAGCACCACTCTAGGTGACAAAAAATCTCCCATCTATTACATAACTACCCCTAAATTTACACAACCATTGTGATAGTTTTGTAACATAAGTGGTGGGTTCATACTAAAATATGGGTAGTTTTGAAAATTTAGGTGGTGGTACTATTAACCAAAATGAGGGTTTCAAAATCACCACTGTATAAACTGGTGATTTTGACCCCTTGTAATTATCTTCCAAAATTAGCTCCCAAAAATCATTTTTTGATGTGGTTTACATATTTTTTTTCACATTTCTTGTTCACTCCATCCTAATTTCACCTCCAAAATCAAGCCCAACTCACTCCTATTTTCAATAATTTTGAGTTCCTCTCAAGCTCAACTCCCATTTTAACTTAGTTAAACTCCCTTATGCAAGCTTACAACTCTTTCTACAAAAGACCATTTTTAGTTTGATTTCATAATTAAAAATTATTTTAAAGATTTACAACCACAATCTTGTTATAATTTCTTGAAGATCTATCCTCTTTAGTTTTTGTGTCGACTACATTGCCACAAATGAATAAGTTTTATTGGTCCAACAACTTAATCTTTGCAAACTAGAGAATTGGTCAACCTCAGTTCAATTGATCTTTATTTGTGGTTGTGTCTCCTCTCCTTCCCCATTTTTTCTAGAGCATGGTCATCTACAATTAGAGAGTTCCTATAATTCACACAAAGATAAAAGGAGATAGTATACTGAAGATTCTTTCATCAACATAGTACATGCATTCTAACTTATCTATGCCTTGGTTAGGTTGGAGTTTATTTTAATTTACAGTATTTAATTAATTTATTAAATTAAATTAGTGTAGTTTTTATTGCATTAGATTAATTTAATTATTCATAAAATAGAAAATATAATAGGAAGAGAAGCTTATTTATTTTCATTATCTTTGATACCAAAAAAAAAGAAAAAATAGTTAGTTTTGATTGTGTTTGCATTCAAGTAGATTTATTTTCTCTCCATTAGCAAAACATTCCTCAAACAATCCATATGAATATCTTAGTGAAATTTTAAAATATTTACATATAATATAGAACTTCATTTTCAAAAGTCAAAATGAGTTATCTTTCATTCATAACAACCAATTGAACAACCATAAGAGTTTATAAAATGTTAGGCATACAAATAAAGTTAGCATACTTATGATTTTGTTTATTTTGGTGAATTAAAGGTGTTATTATTCCCTCTTAAAAATAGAAAATTAGAATTTGTATTTATTTTCTTTCTTTTATAAAATAATTTGAAAAGCTTGTTTATAACAAACTAGGAAAGTTGAAAGGCTAGTTTAACTTGTTTGTAGACAAAGAAAGTAAGAAATAAAAGGTGTTGTGACATTGTTATTTTAGACTAGATTTAATTTTATATTGCATTGAATATTTAGAATACATAATTTTAATACTTAATCCATTCAACATAGATAAAAAAAACTACAAAAACATCACCACCTAGTTTGTATCTAGACAAAGTCAAATAAAATCAGCACCTTGCATAATAGTATAGGTTTCTTCCTCTCTACTTTACATGTAATGTGAATTTTTTAAAAAGGATGAAAATAATTTTGTTTTCATTTGATTTTAGGTTTTTAATTTATTTTATTTTAACACTTTAATTTAAAAAAATAAATATTTTACTTTTATAGACTTCAAAAAACCCCAAAAAAGCAAAAAACCAATAAAAACTCAGAACAACAGTGTCAAAAAGCCTTGCCAACACATGAAATCATGTATATTTCACTAGAATCATTGCCAACACATTAAATCATCGGAACTCCATTGAAGCGTTACCTATTTTTTCATACACCCTACATGAATCCTTGATTCAAGAATCACAATAAACATACACAATAAGCCATTGTCTAAGAAAGCTCATACACTTCTAACTTGGAATTTGCCTAAATTCCTTTGGGTAACCCTTATTAAGACACTAAGTATTATCTTCCATGGTTTATTACCTAGGTTTAGATCAATTGGTCCCAAATTTGGCATGCAATCTGATATTAATATTGAGATAAGATGTGAGGTTTCTATTCCACCCTAATTCTTCATCTTATTGTTAACTCCTTGACTGCTTTAGACAAACAAGAAATCAATCTTGATCTACCCATCATTTTCCTTCCTCAAAATAGAGCTTGTCCTTATAATGTTATCTAGAATTAGTTTCCAACTCATACCTCATTATTGTCCTTGGGTCTATCCTCATTTTATATCATTCAAGTTTTCTGTATGACACTAACTAAGCATAACCAACCTAACATAGTAGATCTTTTCCTATGAATCATTCAGCCTAATCTCTCCCATTTCCCTAGTCTTAGTATCGACCAAGATATTTAAATTATTATGATCTCAAAAACTAAATAACCTTGGATCTATATTCAACTTAAATTGATGCTCTTAATAATAATAAAGCTGATACTAATGTATTTTAGTTTCATCATGAAAATCAACTACCACCACCCATTCTTAATTCTATTCTAATTAACAACCAACACAATTCATAGCCTATCCATTACATCTTCTACCTTAGATTTACCTTGGGGAGTCAAGTGCACAGTTTTACATGTGTTATTCTCATGTACATAGTCCCATACATTCTTTAGTGTGAAATTACATTTGACATCCACAACCCACTTCACCATTTTTTGGTCTTATTCATAAGAGAACCTTTGTACATTAGTTCTTAGATAATCTCCCATGCACCTCAAACTCCTTTAGGGTTATATCTTATAGGTCTCTTACTACTCTTTTTTGGGATCTTTCTTTCCACTTAATCTTATTTTTTGAATTATTATGCTTTGTAGTGTTTGCATCTTTCTTTACCCATCTGTACTTGATGAATAATTTTTTATTTAGCATCTTATACCTAATAATCTAAATGTAAGATGCTCTCATGCCCTAACTACCTCATATCAATGATTATTTCAACACTCCTTTTCCTTTCATATCTATATTGACTACCTCTAATTAGTGATTATTACCACTTTCCTTACTTCTCTTTTGTACTCGACTGCCTCAAATAGGTGATTTTGTCAATGCAATTTCTCAAGTTAATTTTGTGTTGGCTACCTCTTCTTGGTTATTTAACCATGATTTATATTATTTTATGCTCTAGCTACCTCTAATCAATGATTTTTCCTAGACTTACTCTCTTTCTTTCTTACACTTGAATTCATCTAATTGGTTATTCTATCATCACTCTTCTTCTCTTGCACTTGAATACCTCATGGTATATGATAAATTGATGATATTATCTTCTCATTTATGTATGGATTGCTTCATATCAACATTATGTTTTCATTTCTTTCTACACTCAACTACCTCATGGTTAGTAGTTTTATTAGAAATCAATCTTGTAGGCCACCCACTATTACACTTCATAAGTGGAATATTACATATGCACTCTCTAACCACTATAATAAACCTATGTTTTGATCCTATGCAAATCATCCACTCTTTACTGGTTGCCTCATAGTTGGAAATTGACAAGTCCTTATCTTCAACAATATCCACTAGATTCCTCACAATTAACAATCCACTAGTCTTCTTCTCTTAACATTCATATTCCTCTAGTTTCGTCATTGTTAAAAATATACCATCCATCTATTATATTGGTTATGGCATGGTTTATGTTATACCAACCTTCCATTATACATCACTCCAGTACATTCTTCCACTTACAACCTCTCCTCACCCTATATTTCCCTAAGGTTCTCAACCTTTTTTCGATATCACATGGTGCAATGCTAAGCCTCAAGATCCTAGTGAAGGGACACAAAGCCATGTAATCATCAAAGTGATTAAAATATTATAATACCCATTCTATTTATAGTAACAAGGTTACACAATATTATGAGATTTAT
Source organism: Torreya grandis (assembly GCA_037957365.1). NCBI lineage: Eukaryota > Viridiplantae > Streptophyta > Pinopsida > Cupressales > Taxaceae > Torreya > Torreya grandis. The sequence continues at coordinate 2,643,973 of JARHVA010000826.1, forward strand.
AAGTTGCATAGGGACCCTCAATTCCCTTCTAATATCTCTCATATTTCTCTCTCACACACTCTTTTAGCTCTACATTTTAGCATATTTTAGGCCATTATCCCTTGGTCGTTAAAATCACATATTAAATATCAACTTAATCTAGAAAAAAACTATCCACTCTCCATAACTAAAAACAACCTTCAACCATAAACAACCTCAAATGTGACCTAACTATCCATTTTATAGTTGTGACATTCTAGTCACTAGTGTGTCTAATATAGAGACTAATATTTTTTCCAAGTAAATTGGAATCCTTATTTGATGGCCTATGCTAGGGTAACTCAACGTAGTCAAACCTTGATCTTTGTTTTTCATATAATAATTAAATAAAATATTACATCATAGATATTTTTATCCTTTTCTATGATATTAATTACAACTCTACCAAGTGTTTTTATATTTGATTAATTATCTAGCTGTATTTTATAACTTGGGATATGTGTCTATTATATTTCACCTTATTTATATGATCCCTTGTGGTGAGTGTTTTCCTTCATCATGTTATTTACTTTGTCTGACTCCTCAATAATTTGTGCTAACTCATTTTTTTGATGTTTCATATGTACATGCTCCCAATTTTTCCTTTAATGTTGATCCACAAGTTATATGTGTTTTAATCCAAGGCCTATTTCTCCTATTTATTCATGCACTCTAAAACTTGGCGATGCATGATAGCTGATTCACCTAGGATGCTCTTACATCACTTGACATTGGTGTTCCTTTGTAGGCCAATAATATCCTTTTAGTAATAGATTATAATACATTTATTTTCCACTAAAATTTCCATTGCATTCAATATCATGTACTTCATGTAAAGTTTTTTTATCTTCATCATGATTAAGACATCAAAGTAATTATTCCTCAAAATACTATTTGAATAAATATCCTTTGTAAGAACATAATGTGCATTATTAAAATTTAATTTTAATTTTTCATTACATGTATCATTCTCTATTATGGTCATTTTCTATAAAATATTATATATATCATTGTCCCATTCTTAATTTACTATGCTATGAGTAACTACTAGTACTTTCAAAGCCTTTACTTGTGTTATAGATGCAAAAAAAATGTTATAGTTATTGTATGGTAAAAATGACATGATACTAATTGATATCAATAGGGATTAAATAATTAACATTGACCATGGAATCCTATGTTCATTTTATTTTCAATAGATGTTTTCTATGAGGAAATATTCAAAATGTGTCATTAACCATTACACCAGTTATTTATATCAAATTAGATTTTATCCTTTTGTTTGTTGTATGTAGATCACCTAATTAACCAATAGTTGAGAATATCCATATAACCATAGTGATTTTATATATAATGTGAATGTTTTAAATAAATTAATATTAGTGATTCATATTCAGTGATGTTATTTGTGTAAGAGAACCCCAAATAATATGTATGTGGCATAGGTTTTCATTGAGGTGTAATTAAAACAATACCAACACAAAAAACTATGGCACATTTAGATGTGTTGAAATAAATATCAAAATATCATATTTATTGTGGTAAAAAGTGAAATCATCTTTAAAATTATCATTAATCAGTATTTTATTTGTTAATGGAGTTGTGATTAGTTGGTTTGTGATAACTCATCCTTTTAGTTATTTTTGATAAATAAATTTTAAATCAAATTCTATGAATAGCATAATCCATTTATCAATATATCCTGATAGATGTTATTTGGAAAATATATTTGAGTGGGTCCACATTTTTGATAACTTATGTCTCATTATTTAGCATGTAATGTTGTCAATTTTGTGTGGCAAAAATTAATGCAATACATAGTTTTCCCATAATATTGTAATTCTTTTCACAGTCAACTAAATTGTGAATTATATAATATATTGCAAACTCCTTGTGAACATTATCATATTGTGCAAATAAATCCTCTAAGGCATGACATATGGTAAATATGTATATTAATAAGGGTCTGATGAGTATAGGCAACATGAAAATAGGTGGTCAAAGTAAATATTATCTAATTACATCAAATTTTTTTCTATTTGTCATACCATTCAAAATTTGTGTATGTTTTTAATGAACATGTCAAATGTTGTCTTGTCTAAAAGTTGAGCCATAAAACATCTGATTTCTTGAATTTTTCCTTGTCAACATCATAATTGTTTTAAATTTTTTTGGTGGAGGCATGTATAAAATAGATTTAAATTTTTTGGGAACTATTTAAATTCCTAATTGAGATATAATGTATCCTAAGAAATTCTTATAAGTGAAACTAAAGACACATTGCTTTGGATTCAAGTGTGCATTGTATTTACATGGCTAATCAAAAAAATTGTAAATATATGACATGATTTTATTTTTGTTTATATTTAGCCAATAAATAATCAACATAGTCTTCCACCATATTATGTATGTGGTCATGTAAATTGTCTGTCATAGCATGATAATAAATATCTCTAACACTATTTAATCCAAAAGGTATGATTGTATAGTAATATTTCCCCAAGGTGTAATAAATGAAGTTTTTTTTGGATCTCTAGGATTAATTTTGATTTGATTATATTCTAAAAATCCATACATGAATGATATATCTAGCTATGAAATCCACAATCATGTCAATAATTTGCAAAGATAATGTTGAAAATTGGTTGAGATTTCTCTCAAGATACTTTTGGTCAGTCACAAATAATTAATTTATTCAATAAAACAAATTAAAATATATAATGTATTATTATCCTAAAAATAAGGAGTCAACATCATTCCAAAATACCACAAATATCTCTATCTAATCTCCTAAATACTCTCTCACAAGCCTATATTCTAGTGAGTTGTTTTATCTCATGTACGAATCATATTATTCTTGACATAATTACATAAATGGGTTTTTATTAAAAATAATAACACTCATATTATTATAATAACACCACAATATACTTACACATATATGAACCACTAATACCTAACATTCCCCACCTCACTGGTGAAATAGGGTGAGCACAAACATTAATATAGATTTTCTTCATCACTTTGATAAGAAACTTATTCATCATAAAAAACATGATTTTTGTCTTATTTATCACTATTTTTTTATCCATTTATTTTTCATGCATCTTTCCATTGAGAAGGTCTTATGCTCTTTGTTTTCAATTCATAAAAACATGTCCTGGATTTATACAATAAAAACATGTGTATTTATTTTTTTCATTTTAAACCTAGTCACATGTTTAGTTTTTTGGTAAGAAGTGATGGGCTTATTTTGTGTGAACATCACATATTATTATAATGTTAAAACATTGTTTCATTATTTAAGGAATATGTATATAATGTACACCAAGCTTTTATTTAGTTTGCTTAAGGTGAACATCATATGGGACATATTGTTGGGAATGCTATTGATCATTATGAATTTTACATCATTTTAATTTATTTATTAATTTATTCCTACCAATTGGTTTGTTATAGAATGAGAATTTCTGATTTGAGATATTACATCTTTGCCTTCTTCCATTTCTCACCCATACAGATTTTGTTTCATAGTTATTTAACACTATTGGCTTGAGACATGAATAGTGTGTTTAGTGATTCCAAAATTTATTTAGAAGTCTTTTATAATCTCACATGATGTAAATATGGTTTTTATAATATAAGACCAATAATGGATAAGGATTTATTATCTTTGACCTTCCATTTTTTATCTCATTAACATATTTTTGTCTTGCCACAATGTTCTCAACCATACCCCAATTTTTTTTTTCAATTAGCAATAATTGTATTTTCCATAAAACTTATCAACTAGATTTTTAATTTCCATTTGATCCCCCCCCCCACATAATTTTGACTCATTGGACATTGACTTCAACCAAAAATGCATCCTTATCATGATGAATTTTGACTTGTGTATTAAAATATGATGCATAATTAATTTATCCTAATATAATATCAACCATTAAAATAGACCACTATAAATGATACTTACTAATAAAACACACTAAATAGATTTATTTAATATTAAATTATATGAATAACGATTTAACTAATAAGTAATATTGACTTGAATAAAAACCATGTAAGAAAACAAAATAAAACTAAAATTTACAATCTAAAAAATAAATACCATAAAATAAAAAACTTAACAAACATATACTAAAAGACACAAAATTTAAAAAACCTAAAAACACCTAAATAAAACCTAAAACTAATAAATAATAAATAAAAAACCTTAAACCAAAGTACTCTTAGTTATACTTAAACTTTGGGCCGAGCAATACATAATGAGACTGTAACAAGATTTGATGGTGATACATAATATGATGGCAAGATGAAGGAATTTGTATGCATTAACCATTATATCTTAGGTCATGAATAAAAACCAAATATTGGATGATCTCAATGCCAATTATGATGTAGATTGATGTTGAGAGGAAGCCAAGCTTGGTTAAAGTCATGTTGAATCTGAATTTGAGTTGATGCAAATACCTTCAAAGGAGATGCGAGGCAAGGTCAGATTAGGAGCACAATCATCAATTTGTTTTAACCATTAGATTTAAAAATGGAATTCATGGATTGATAATATTGCATATATAGGATCTCAAATTGGCTTTATTTTTCTTTGAATGATGAGATATAGCTTGAGATGTATATAAATCACCACTATGTAAATCACTAGATGGTAGCTTAGAGAGTTTGATATATGTAAATTATTGAGATGTTCATGCATTCTAGGGTAGATTATAAGGAAAGAGTGAAACTAGATAAGATCTAATTTGAGAATAAAAATCCAAACACTCATAGAGATACACATGCATAAAAATATCCCCAATCAAAACATTGATGCATAAAACATAGTTGAGTAAAAACATAAACTCAGGTAATGGTATTATATGCAAATCATGATCCAATCCTTCAAACCTTATGTATGGCATGCACCTCAAATATCTTAAAAATATTAAAAATTACTCCTTTTAAATAAAAAACTTTAAAAAACTATATATATTATATAATATAATCTAGCATTCATATAGATGATAAAATAATTACATGTGGTCTGCATTATTCTTCTATTGTTTGTGTGAATGAATATAACATAATTTATGAGTGTCAATGGAGTATGAAATGGTATAAATGACATTACCTTTGACATAAAGAGAGAAGGTATACCAAATGATAATATAAGTGGATTTGGTATTCACTCCAAAGCTATTTTTATGAACAAGACCTAAAATTATAGAGAGGTCCAAAGGAACCTGCTTTGATGTCAATGTTGAAAACTAGTTGAGATTTATCTCAAGATATATATTTTTTGGTCATAAATACTCATGTTATTCAATAAAACACATTAAAATATATAGTGTATTATTCTCCTAAAAATAATGAGTCAACACCAATCCATGATCCCATAAACCTCTTTATCCTATCTACTGAAGACTCTCCCACAAACTTATCTTCTAGTGAGTTATTTTAGCTCATGTAAAACTCAAATTATTCTTCACACAATTACATAAATGGGTTGTTATTAAAAATCATCACACACACACAGACACACACACACACACACACACACACACACACACACACACACACACACACACACACACACACACACACACACACACACACACACACACACACACACACAGACACACAGACACACACACACACACACACACACACACACACACACACACACACACACACACACACACACACACACACACACACACACACACACACACACACACACACACACACACACACACACACACAATCAATCAATGGAGTATGAAATGGTATACATGACATTACCTTTGACATAAAGATAGAAGGTATACCAAATGATAATATAAGTGAATTTGGTATTCACTCCAAAGCTATTTTTATGAACAAGACCTAAAATTATAGAGAGGTCCAAAGGATCCTGCTTTGATGTCAATGTTGAAAACTAGTTGAGATTTATCTCAAGATATATTTTTTTGGTCATAAATACTCATGTTATGCAATAAAACACATTAAAATATATAGTGTATTATTCTCCTAAAAATAATGAGTCAACAACAATCCATGATCCCATAAATCTCTTTATCCTATCTCCTGAAGACTCTCCCACAAACTTATCTTCTAGTGAGTTATTTTAGCTCATGTAAAACTCAAATTATTATTTACACAATTACATAAATGGGTTGTTATTAAAAATCATCACACACACACACACACACACACACACACACACACACACACACACACACACACACACACACACACACACACACACACACACACACACACACACACACACACACACACACACACACACACACACACACACACACACGCACGCATGCACGCACGCACGTACGCGCGCGCACACACACACACACACACACACACACACACACACACACACACACACACACACACACACACACGCACGCACGCACGCACGCACGCGCGCGCGCGCGCACACACACACACACAATTATATTAACATCATAATATAATTACCTGCATATGAAACACTAATACCTAATAGATAATTCATATTTTATAAAATATTTATTTAAATCACAATATTTTATACATCAAATTTCTCCATTACATTTGGTATTTCTTGATTAAATCATGCATATAAAAACCTTTTAGTTTATTTCTTAAGCAAAAAAGTTTAATTTGAGTTTCATATTTATAATTTTTTTTGATAGGTTGTGAATCTAGTTATAATACTATATTATGAATTGTTACTATAGGATCTATGCCTACCATATTTGAATAATCCCAAGAAAATAATTTTGGATAATATTTTAATTTTTTTGGAGATATGTATCTTCTTTTTTTGGTAATATGATTGCTAAGATTATTTTACATGGGTTTTTATCTATTCCAAAATTAAATTCCAATAGTTATTCATTAATTAAAGTTGATCGATCCTTGACATAAGGCGTTGTAAGATAGAATCTAGACCATCTAGTTGGACATGTATATCATATTAGTTAGTATCTCCAAAATATGCATGAGAATTAATAGTATGAGGAAACTTATTATTATGGTATAAGGGAGGAAGATCCTCATAAACACCCAAATATTATAGGAGATATTCATCATTATAGAATTCATCGAATGCCAAAATTTTTAGTGAAGATATATTGTCTATCATTTCTAGGAATAACAACTATAATGTAGATTTATTATAAGTCTCCTTTATTGTCTCAAGTTGTTCTTTGAGTAAATGTGTATAAATAGTTGGTGGTATGGATGATTATTTATTTGATTTATCTAATTCCTCAAAATATCTAAGTCCTTGACATCCTTTCAGTTGAATTTATTGAATGGGGTTAACAATGGGTTTTGCATGTATTACCAATCCTTGTCATATATATCCCATTTAAAAAATATAATTAATCCCAAATACATATTGACTATAGTTTGTTGATGATTTTTTTGGAGCAAAAGATAAAATTGGTGGTGTTATTGATTTGAATTGTCATGAATGTGGTTACATATGAGGAATGTAATGATCCTCAAATTGCATCATTGTATAATACCTAAATGGTTATTTGTCTAAATGGAATTAATAAATGTATCTTTGATAAGTTTATTTTAAACATACATCAAGAGTATATGGTATTTCATACATTTCATGAATCCATGATCTTCCCAATAGTATGTTGTAATTAAGATCATTATGCTTAACTTGACAAACTTTAGCTATTGTTCTAGGACCCATAATGATAGGAAATGTAATTTGCCCTGATAATTTCCTTGGGATATTATCAAGTCCTCAGATATTCATATCAAAATTAATAATATCATTATATTTATACCCAATAATTAAATAAAAGTTAAATTGTAAATATTTAATCCTGGTCCATTATCTACCAATATATGTTTGATCGTATTATTGTGAGTTTGTACTTGAATGTATAATGGGGAATACGTTTGTATATTATATGCTTATGAGGTATATCTAATTTATCAAAGGATATACTTTATTTATTACATCATAATGTATTAATATTAGAATAAATATAAGGAGGTTCGGCATCACTTGGTACCATGGCATATTTTAAAGCCTCATAAAAGATATCTTTATAGATATTTTTTTTTAAGTATAATAAATAAATATTTACATGGGTATGTTGTAGTTGATCAATAATAATATACCCTTTGATTGTATTTGTGTTTTGTGGATGGGGTTGAGAAGGGTTTGGAATAATATAAGTAATTATATCTCCCCTTCATGTTATGACAACCATACATGCACTTTGCACACTATAACAAGTACTTAAAAGGTTTTGAGTTTATTCATTAGTTATTTGATACTTACTATATTGAATTCATTTTATTACATTATTTTTAATGATGTTCCTTATTAAGGGAAGACAACATGTAATGAAAATTAGGAAATCTTGTAGCAAAAAATAAATAGTGTGCTCATATATTATAATCATATATTATTTGAAAATTGAAAATAAAAAAAACAAAAAGAAAAAAATTATCCTAGAAAAAGGATATTTTTTATGTCTAAGGATTAGTAAATTCCCATAAAATCAAAAAGTCAAAATAAAGTGCTTTCATTGTCAGATATCAAATCCAAAGTCAAAATAAAATGCTTCTAGTGTTAGATATTGAATCCAAGTTTGAAAATTAGTTATTTTAGTGTCATATATTTAATCCAATATTTAAATAAAATTATTTGATGTTAGATATTAAATCCAAGGTTGAAATAAAATTAACTTGGTGTGAAATATTCAAGAATTTATCTAAACCCTAAGACCAAAAAATTAAACAATGCTAGAATAAAATGAAGGGCACCAATATGTTTTATCATAGTTTAGAATTAATTGGTGTATTAAATCTAACTAAGATAAAATGAATTGAATTTTAGATTTTTTAAAAATGACTTGTAACTATCAAAATGAAAGTAAAGTAATAAAATGGACAAAACATGAATGAATGAAAGAATCTAACTATAGAAAACACAAGAAGACTTATCTAATTTATGCATGTTAGGTTGATTGTGTGTGAATAAAATATGGATAGAAATGACCAACACATACTAATCATAAACATGAAACTAAAACAATATATGTCATTGTTCTTGGTCAAAACTGATTAGAAAAAATCAAGATCGAATTTCATTACTATCCACTATGGATTGATATTGATTTGTGTGTAAAAATAGGAATAAAATGGCATAATCACCCAAATATACTTGAATTATGATTGTATGAGAAAAATTTGCCTTTGGATGTGTGTGGATGACTTGCAAATGAGCTCTTCAATGTTGAAATTCTACTAGGGTTTGTGATAGTTAAAAACCTACAAAAATAAATGGGGAAATGTAATGGGTTGAGTTAACCCCAATAAACCCCATGATGATTAATATGTACCCATAGTAATTTTAAGATGTATTAAAGATCACATAGTTCTCCCACCTAGAGTGTTTAATACAATAGTGCTCTTTTGCTACATGTATGCATATAAGATGTCTTCAATACTTGATAATGCTATGCTTGATTTAGATAGAATAGGATCATGACTTAGCTAAGGGATGAATCAAGTGAATATAAAATTTGGAAAAAATAGGGAAGTTTTTATTAGCATGAAATAGTATAAGTGTGCGCAAATAGTGAAATTTACAAGTGGTAGAATAAGTGTCATAGATGTGCATTTATAACAATAAAAATGGATGAAACCTCATTCTACATATCCTAAAAATACAGACCACCATATAAGGGAGGAATTAAATTTTAAAAAGAGATATTTATAAGGTAAAGGGAATGATTGGCCTATAAGGTCATAATCGATTATTGATGTTGATCCATGAGGGTTGATCTTGACCTAGGAGGGTAACATCTGATTTTAAAAAATTGAAATGACCATAAAGATGCTTAGATAAGTTTTAAGAAATTAAGAGTATTTATTTTATATGTAAAAAAAATTTATAATGGATGGGTCTATACAAGTACTTAAGATAGATTAACTTGGTTAAAAAGGACCCATATAAGTACTCAAGTTAATTAAGGTAAATGTGGGCCAAAACTAACATTATCAAGTATTCATGACCAAATTTAAGTATCTACATTAGGCAGTACATGAAAATGATTAATTATATTTATGCCACCTAATTAGTGAGAATTAATTATACATGGGTGAAATAATGCTATATAATTAGAGTGTTATTGATTTTGATATTTACATCTAGCAATAATCATGAATTGGTAATGAAAGGAATGGAAAATGAATGTTTATTTATTTATCCTCGATGATTTATAAGGATTTTGCCAATAACACTATTTTTGTAGCTATATTAGGATATAAGTGTAGTAGTTTTATCATGACAACATTAATAACAAATGCAAACTAGAGGCACTATTGTTACTGAATGTTACGACTTTGTTTATGTTTGCACAATTTTATTGCTTTTTAAAATTTTGTTTGATTATGAAAAATCCATTTTATTTTTGGTTTAAAAATGAATTATATATTATTTTTGAATAATTTAAAAAATTTATATTATTTCCTTATTGGAAACATCCTCTAAAAAATATTCTTTGATTTGAAAAAAAAAACTTAAAATACATTAAACTTAACTTATATAATTTACCTTCTCAGCTTCCCTCATGGCTATAGCATCAAAATTATTAAAAAAAATACCATATGTGACACCTTAATACAACCAAATGTATTTTTTAAATCCATAAAACATATAATACAATAAATAGGTGCAATTTTTTAATAAATTACAACTTGAAATGCTATCTAAAGCAATGGATGCAAGGTACAGTCCAAACTTAGTTTATATAACCAAATATGAAGTAATATCCCTTAATTAGTCAAAATGTTATCATAATTAGATATTAACATATTTTAGGTCATTAAAATAAAAAAAATTATTAAATTTAGTTAAAATTTCTAAAACATAAACAAAAAAATGAAATTGTTACCAAAGTGTAGTCCCTACAGAGTAAAAATTATACGCATCTTTACGATTTTGCATATACATTGTCAATGTTAGGTCATAACACCTCCTACTTGGTTTAAACACCACCAAAAAAGCCAAAAATTCCTTCTTGAAGGTATTTAAATAGTTACTTATTGCACAACATGTGAAACACCTTACTTTTTGTAGACCACATAAAGTAAGGTGTTTCACATCTTGAATACGGTGAGTTTGAACTTATTTGATTTTCTATAAATTTAATTTATAAAAAAAAGGGGATGAATGAAGAGTAAACATAATAATAAATCCTATGATCTAATATCAATATTAGGCAAATAATTATGGATAACAAATAAAATGATAATTTAGTGCAAACCAAAGCTATTGCATTAAATAAATGAAGAGATATTACAATATTTATAGTCGAAGTTATAACTATTAACTTCATCTTCCAAGAATACTATTAATCTTCCTACAAGACTGTCCATTTACCACTATGAGACAAAATATATCCTATAATTATTAATATTATGTACAATAATATTTCATTTTTTAGTTTAATGATATTTATTTATATGAAACTACCACATTACAGGTAGCGATGGATAGATAGTTGATTTTAATCTGGATGTTAATACTCAATACATTAGACATACATGGCTAAGATCTAGACCAAGATATATCTAGTGGGTTTGTTATGAAAATAATTTTTTTTCTTACGAGGATATAGAACCTTTGTCGGTCTAGTATCTCTATAGTTTTTGATAAATTACAAAAATAAGTCTAAATAAGGAGAAGAAATGTGAGGTCCAATATTTTCATATATTATTCTTATTTTTTATACATTATTAAAGATATATTTTGATATAATTATTACACATTTATTTTGAGGCACGAGGTGGCCTTAATGTATATTAGAATATTGGAAATATATGATTCAAATGTTTTGTTTAGAACTAACATGTTGACATTGTTTTAATATTATGCATGTACTTTTAGATGACATATAGTTGATCTATTGGTATGTATATTTATTAGTGTATGGATACCATGTTAGTTTTTTATCAAATAAAACGTGTGCTTATTTATATGTTTATTGATTTTTCCATGTGGTGGATTATTATGTTGAAATATTTTTTCTAATTTTTTTTATTTGTATGAATTATTTGTTGTTTTGACTATGCATTTTAATTTTTTTGTTTATATTATGAATAATATATTTTTATGTATGAATTGAGCATGTAAGTGATAGGTATGACCAAGTGAAGGATTTAAAATTGAATGAAGCATCAATTATCCAATTTTTTTTAATCTTAGGTTGATATATATATGTTGTATTCGCCAGGCATGTTGTTTCAATGCTACGAGCTAATTGACCCCTTTTGAAAATTATCTATAATTTTGATCCATTAATAATTCTTAAACCCATTACCCCTTTACCCATGATTCTCTATAAATATATATAAGGCTTAGGGGATGCTTTTTTAGCACAATAAATGTTTATTTCTTGTAAAAATCAAGATTTGGATAAGGAGACTCATTTATGGTAGTGTTTTGATCAAGTTTTATCTTCCCTAGATGCTTTATTAAGTCCTTCACATTTATAGATAATTGGGGTGGAATATTATTAGCATCTTGTTAACTTTGATATTTCCTAATAGCCTCTTTAAGTCCTTGAATGTATATTAAATAAATGAACTATAATATAACTAAATGTATTTATAATAATGACATGGTGCCTATGTGATTTTTGAGAGTCATTTGTTGACTATTCATAATGGGTATATTATTTTATACAAGAGAGTTATGTTTAGATATCCTTGTAGAGAAAATATTTTAGGATGAGGATGAAAAGTGAAATATGCCTTTGGGAGTTTTTTTATGATTTTTTTATATAAGTAAGAGGAACTACTTACATGTGGGGACTTCTTCTTGATTTATCACCCCCCTCCATTTAGCTCTTCTTGTCTTTCAAGAACTATCTTTAGAGTTTAGTGGTATTTAACTTTGGGTGAAGAGGGGGAAATATTAAATATAAGGATAGATTCTTTATATCAACTGAAGGAGTTAAAGTAGGGTGTTAATCCTAAAAATTCCCACATATTTTGTATTATTTTTTAAAAATGAACTAGTTATTTCTTTATTTATTTAAAATTTATTCTTCTTTTTATTTTGTTTTGATGACCCTTTTAGCTCAAAAATTTTACTTGACCTTCTTGATAAAATTTGGGAATTAATCCTAGTTTTGTTTGATCTATTTTATAATAGTTTTAAAGGGTTTCACCATCTTAAATTTATAATTTTAATTTGATTTTTGTGATTTAAAATGGTAAGGTTATACTTTTTAAAAAGGGCTAATGATTATTTGTGTCATGATTTGTCCTAGTATGATTTGGTGATTTATTTCACCATAAAGTTGGGATTTATCCAACTTGGACCAAGTGGATTATTCCACCTTGAACTTGGTGCTTATATTTTTATGTAGGTAGATTTTAGTGTATAACCATTACCTTTTTCTCCTAGTAGGAATTTATGGATCATTTCATCTTGAAATTGGCTTTGGCCTTTCTTCCTTTGGGATTTGGTAAAATTTTTCATTCCAATCTTAGGATTTCTCCTTCTTGGACTTGGTGGATTAAATCACCCAAAAATTGATGCTTTCTGGAAAGACAAAAAAATAAAATTCCCTCCTATATTAGAAATTGTAAAGGCACAATCTCTTGATTTCAACAAATAATCTTGATATATTGCATACCTCTTCTCTTATTGATAAATCTTGATAAAGATTACCTTGTCAATTTTGGTGTGATTTGCATGTGTTTTGGAATTATTGAGATGGGAAAGATTCAACCCTTGTAGTAATTTTTTAAGACATATAGATGAATTTTTCTAAACCTTTTTTCAAACTATTCCTTCTATTTTATTTTTTGTCCATTATTATTGATTACTATATGCTTGGGGTTGTGAGTTATAGGCTTATGGGTTCCTTGAGAAACTACCTAATTATGGAAAGATACTGGGAGGTGAGACCTATTGGCCATTTTTGGTCCACATATCAAAATTTGCCTAAGTATGAAAAAGGGAGATTTCAAGCAAGAAAATGGCAAGACTTTGGGAGGACTTCAAGTTTTATAGCAGTGACAGCTTTAGGTTTCTAGGGGCTCAGTGCAAATTAGGTTTCTAACAATGCTTGACTTCTAAATGTTTTATACGTAGAAGTAATTCAAGTTTATGAACTTGAATTACTCATGGATAATGTATTTTAGGTTCTCCAAGGAGCACTGCTTGATTAATTCATAAGTTATGAGCAGTCAGACACCCAAAATAAGTAAAAGGGCTTAACAAACCTGATTTAGTCTTGAACAATAGTACTTCTCACGTTCTTCAAGGGATGAGTTTTCTCTAGAAACCAAAGGTCCTTTTCAATTTTCTAAAGGGTCTTTCAAAAAACTTGAAGGTACACTTCAAAAATATAAAGGGCATTTTTTAGGCAAAAGGGATCTTTTCAACATTTCTGAAAGACCAGTCAACTCTTTTAAAGGTCACTTTCAAATTTTTGAAGGGCACTTTCTTCTCAAAAGTGGACCATTGCAAGTTTCCTAAAGGCTATCTTTCCCTTCAAAAGGACATTTTTCAAATGCTGAAGGGCACTTTCTTTAGAAAAAAATAGAGTAATTCTCAAAAGAAAGGATCATTTACAAAAGCTCAAAGGGTGTCTGGCCCTTCAGGAAAGTCCTTGACAAGAAGCCCAAAGGAAATTTTTTTGAAGGAATTCCTTCAGAAGAAAATCCAAATAGGAGCCATGGAGAAAAATACTGAGATCAATTTTATAAAGGAAATGATGGGCCAATAGATGTCAAAATCATGATAAGTGACTAGTTGTTGGAAATAATCATGTTTGAAAAGCCTGAAGTCTTAAGGCTTGGAAATAGAAAAGTGAGAAGACTTCAAGATGGACAAGTCCAAAGTAAGTAAGCTTAGAGAACCCAAGTTACTCTACATAGATTAAATTGGGTTTCTCCAAATACTTTAATTAAAAGGATTTATAAGTAAAGGATCTAAGAAAGTTTGAAGTTGAAGAGATCAAAGAACCCAAATTACTCTGCATAGAGTAAATAAAGATTCTTCAAGTTCTTGACTTAAGCTTGGTCTAACAACATGGGAATCATGATGAAATGAATGAAAGGCTACCACATGGCATAAGGTAGAGCAAAAAGGGCCAATTAGTAAAGGATAAGTGGTACAAGGATGACCCATGAGCATGGGAGAGTCCAAGTGGCTGGTAGTTGGAAATTATAAAGGCTCTCATCCACCATAGTTCATTCCCCACAATCATCATTTAATTCTTAAATATAGCATGACTAAAACACATGGAGACCTACATCCTTTCAATAAGGAACATAAAGAGAGAGAAGCCATGTCAAGCTTGAAGGAAAATATCAAATGCATTATGCTAAGAAGAGACATTCCATCTGCTCATAATGTGGCTTTTCAGATGCATCAAATAAAAATTTAAAGATGAGAGGGGCTCGAGAGGATTTTTTAGTGATCTTGAGAAATTTATTTAGGAACAACAAGGAAGTATAACATTAGAGTTCCAACCATCAGTGACTTCTTATTTCTTCCCCTTTTCTCTCCCCCATTTTCTATATAAATATAGGCCTTGGAGCCAAGTAAATCATACTCAGATTAGTGATAGAATTAATCTAAAAAAATCACTTTGTAAAAGACTCTTTTATAAAAATACAAGGAAAATTTTTATATTTTTGGTTAAAACAAGTGTGAACATTTGGTTTCATTTGTATAATGTATGATTGTCATTCATCACTTATGATTTTTTCTAGCACATTGCTTTTTATCCTTTTAGTTTTGTGTAGGATTGTGTGAAGTGTCTGTGTGTTGGGATCTCCTTGAAGTGTTACCAGTTTATAGTGTCTCCTATAGACCTATTTTTGTTATCCTTCAAAGATTAAGGCTTCCCTTCAACCTCCATGTAAAATCTCCATGCTTATGGCCTTGAGATAAAACCAAAATAACCTGTCTTATTTGGGTTCATCAATAGTTAGATCTTTTCTCAGATCAAGTGGATCACTTGTTTTTGGTGCATCACCTTTCTTAGCTTAGATTTCCTTTTCAATCATCCTCCTACCCCTTTTCATTAGTTAATAGTATATTTTAGTGTGAGATCAAGAGATGAAGTGAAGAACCTAAGGAACTAGCCTCATAAAAAAGCCTAGAGGTTCAACCTCACCATAAGATATCCACATCCTGAGGTTGTCCCCATGCTTGTAGTTGGAAGTGAGGGAGCCTAAAGAACTCTCTCACAAGGGTGAAATTTCATGTTATATTAGTTATAACATGCCAAATGGGACAACTACCATTTTATTTTCATTTTTATGAAATATTGGTCAAATTTGATGTTTTTTTTTATCATTTTTTAGTAGTGGTAACATTCATCCTTCAACATCTGGCAACTCCAAAGAATACTTAGCTATCTGGTGGTAGAGTAGTAATTATATTTCATGCTAAAGGTGACTACAAGATTGACTTATATAGATATTCATTTTTAGTTTTTTAAATTACCTTTAAACTTAGCAAGAAGGTGAAGATTTGCCCATACTCACCCTTACATAAGAAGCTTCTTTCCTAAACTAGTCATACGATATACCTATGCAAGAAGAACCTTGTCAGCCCCTATTAATTCTATGATTCCCCAAAGAAATTTTGTGGGCTTCAGTGGCCAAATCCCTTTGAAATTACCATAGTATGATCCTATGCCAGTAACATCCCTTAAAAGTGTTCTTTATTACATGAGAGACCAATTTGTAACTCCTACTGAGCACATAATAGACATAGTAAGCTTCTACAACATTCATAATATCATAGTGGAGAACATGGATATTAGGATATTAGTTGTATCTTTCAAAGGAAAGGCATTAGACTAGTATAGGGGCCTAGATCCTAATTTTATCCACTCATGGGATGAGCTGGGATAGCCTTATGTAAAAGGTTTGTAGATAAGAGTGATCATTTGTCACTTGTAGAAAAGCTAACCACAATCAAGAGAGTTCCTTATAAAGTCATGCAAGACTTCAATACAAAATTTTAGAAGGTGTGGGATAGAATTATAGTATATTTTAGACCATCTCCAAACTTTGATTTCTTGTATTACGTGAAGGATCTCAATAATGGCATAGCTATAATGATTCAATCTATGAGAGGAGACATACTTCCAGATGCATACAAGGTGGCCATCAAGGTAGAAAATCACTTAGTTTAGGCTGGCAAGCTTACTCTTAGACCCCTAATGCCTCTTTTTCTAGGGATCAAACCACCTCCTATAGTCATTATTCCACTTGATGTTATACTTCAAATGCTAGATATTGTTGTTATGCCTTTACCTAAGCAAGAGAAGGCCTCTACTAGTGGATCCAATGACTCCCAAGAGTATACGAATTAATTTGAATTGAAAATCATGCTCCAATCATTAGGTAATGATGTGGTCAATGTTAAGAGGAAATCTTACAAAAAGCCTTATCAAGATCCATACCAGTCTCAACAATATCCTTATCAAAAAAATAGGCCACCCTACAAAGAAAATTTTCA
This sequence comes from Torreya grandis, assembly GCA_037957365.1. Classification (NCBI taxonomy): domain Eukaryota; kingdom Viridiplantae; phylum Streptophyta; class Pinopsida; order Cupressales; family Taxaceae; genus Torreya; species Torreya grandis. The sequence continues at coordinate 2,661,530 of JARHVA010000826.1, forward strand.
AGGATAGGGGCAACCTAACTATGCTAGATAGTATAATTATAATCCAAATGTTGTAAGCCCTTTTGATTCCTTGGTCTTAGTTTAGAATAATGTGGCTCAGGAGGCTGAAGGGACAATGCCTTGGAATCATTATTTTGGAAAATCCATTGTCTCAACTAATATATCCAACCAGATGTTTAATGATCAATGGCAATAGGTTATTGCTTATGGGTATAGCCAAGCTCCTATGGACCAAAGCATGGAGGTGTCCACAATGACAAAGTAGGAAAAAACTCCACAAAAAAAGGCTCAAATCAGGTGTTAAATGAACTAGAGGCCATAATGGTTATTAGTGAGTAGGATTGCTATGCATCTAATCATTAGTCCACCCCCAATCTAGCTCATGTCCCAATCTCATCAAACACAAGGTTCAAGAGAAGGAATATGGGTGATAACTATGAAGCTTTCAAAGAATCTCTTGACATCACTCCATTGATAAATCTAATAAAAATTGCCCCCAAAACCCAAGCAAAGGTTGGTGGTATGCCAATTAACACTCTAGAGCAAATGAAGAAATCCAATGTGAGCATACCAATGTGGGACATGCTTTCAATGCTCAGCCAAGTAGACATTCTTCAAAAAGGTTTGTCCAAGATGAGTGTTTTTATAGCTTCAAGTAAGAAACTAAGAAAGGAAGATGAAGTGTTCACTAATGTATCCAAGAGTCCTTTAAGAAAAAGGTTAAGTAGTGTGACCAAGCCCCCCTTTCTACATCTCATTAATCATCAAAAATTCTTTAGTGCACAACTGTTTGGTGGATAGTGGGGCTAGCACCTTAGTCATACCAAAGTCTATTACTAACCAGATGAAACTCAACTATGAGCCACAAACCAAGGGAGTTTTTTAACTTGATGGTTCTTCCATAAAGCCATCAGGTATCATCAAGAATTTGAGCCTAACCATGCATGCTTATCCTAGCATGTCTGTGGTGTAAGATGTGCTAATCCTGGATGTACCTCCTCACTTTACATTATGTCTTTCTAGGGAGTTCATATCCGAGATTAGGGGTTACCTTATATTAGATTGGTCTTACATGGGATTTATAATAAGTTATGGGACTAAGGTCTTATTCAAGGTTGAACCCATGGCACAATTCCACATTCAACCCCATCAGCCAGATAACATAAACCTTAATTATACCATCCTTGATGAGGATGAGTTTGCAATTGGTTAGGAGCTGAACACTCATCTTGAATAAGTTCTAGACTTATTCTTGGATGAGCTATGGGGAGATAACCAATTTTTCAACCCTTTGGAAGGTGTTGAGGAAAGAGACATGGGTGTCTATTTGCTGCATGAAGAGAATCAAACCATTCCTTCCCTCACTAGACGTAAAGAGGACCCCAATGGTTTATGTAGGTTGTTCTTTGATGGCTCAAGTGGAAAAAATGATGTAAGTATTGGGGAAATGTTGATTTCACCATTAGGTAATAAGCTTTTCTCTTCCTATAAGTTTCATTTCAGCTGCTCTTCAAATATAGTAGAATATGAAGGCTTGATCTTTGGCCTTCAATGGGCCATTAAAAGAGGAATCAAACTACTACGAGCTTATGGGGACAATGAGCTCATAGTTAACCAAGTTAGAGAATTGAACATCACAAAAAATATTTTGATGAGGTCCTAAAAAAATAGAGTGTGGGACCTGATTGAGGATTTTGAGGCCTTTGACATTTAATCTATCCTAAGAAATCATAACCAGTATGCTAATAGGCTGGCAGCCATGGGAGCTTACTTTAACATTCCTAGTGAGCTAAAGGAAACCAAGGTTCAGTCACATGTTAAGGTGGTGGTGAGGCCATCAATGCTAGATAATGAAGCCCACTAACAAGTTTTTGAGAATGATAAGCAAATTGCTTGCTTCTTATAGCAAGAAGTTGAGTTTTCCTCTTCCAACCAAGATAAATTGTAGCATTAATATGAGGATCAGATTGTTCAACTAAATTCAAACAAACTTCCTAAGGGGTTGGTTACACTTGAGGGCCTTTTTTATGAAGGAGACCATATGAGTAAAGAAAAGTAAGTAATGTCTACTACTGAAGAGAAATATGAGAGAGTCCTCATCTTCAAAGACAAACTTCTCAAGCTTAGGAAGATAAGCAACAAGGCTGAGAGGCATGCTTTCATAGCACTTTTCCAAGAGTATGCAAAAAAAATTTCTTGGGAGTATAGTGACCTAAAGGGTTTTGATCCTAAGTTAGCTCAACATACCATAGAGTTGGAGGCCAATACCAAGCATGTAAGGTAGAAGCAAAGGTCGATCAACCCCAAGATAGAAGACTTCATGAGAAAAGAGTTAACTAAATTGGTCAAGTCCAAGATCATTTTTCCTATCAAACACTCATCATGGGTAGCCAACTTGGTGCCTATAAGAAAAAAGAGTGGTGAGATTAGGATTTGTGTGGACTTCAGAGATTTGAAGAAAGTCTTATTGAAATATCACTACCCTATACCATCTATGGAACAACTTCTCCAAGTAGTTGCATGATTAGAATGCTTCTCTCAGTCAAATGGATTTTCTAACTATAACCAAGTTTGGGTGAAAGATGAAAATTGATACAAGACTATCTTCACCACCAAATGAAGAACATATGAATACCAAAAGATGCCCTTTGGTCTATCAAATGCTGGCATAACTTTCCAAAGAGCCATGGACATGGCTTTCCAAGGGTTGCTAAACCAAATGTTGCTGGTAGACTTGGATGACATCATAGTTTTCTCCATGAATGCTAGCGAGCATATGGACCACCTAAGACTGATTTTTGAATGGTGAAAAGAGTATGGGATTTATTTGAACCCCAAGAAGTGCATGTTTGCCATGCATGAATGTAATTTATTCAGTCACATCATCTCAAAGGAAAGGCTATCCATTGATCATAAGAGAATTAAGTGCCATCTTGACCTTATCCTTGCCCAAGCATAAGAAGGGACTCCTAAGTTTCCTTGGAAAGATAAACTTCATGAGAAGATTTATTCCCAATTTTGTAAGTTTGGTCAAGCCCATCACTGCTATGCTAAGGAAGAACCAAGTGCTCACTTGGTTAAATGAAGGTAAGTTAGCATTTGAGGCTATTAAACAAGCCATCACTCAAGCACCCACACTTATGAATCCTAATTTCTCAAGGGATTTAATATTGTACACTTTTTCCAACATTGATAATATATTAGCTATGTTGATGCAAAAAAATGGTGAAGGACTTGAGAAGCCATAAGCATTTTTCAGTCAAGGGATTGAAGAGTATGAGGTGAGGTATACCTTTGTAAAAAAGCAAGTCCTTGTAGTAGTAAGGAGCTTCAAGAAGTTTATGCCAATACTATCCAATAGAAAAATCCACCTTATGGTGTCTCATCTTGGAGTAAGAGACTTCCTTATTAACAAGGATTTGAGCAAAAAAAGAGTTGATTGGATTCCTAAAGTCATGGAGTATGACATGGAGATCAAGGTCACTAAGCTAATAAGAGGTACAGGCTTATGTGAACATATAGTTGATGACTTTTAAAAAGACAAAGATGTTATCTTGGTAACACAAGATAACCTACAAGCATATGCACCTCCACCTCATCTTAGTTGGCTCCATGATATGAAATACTTTTTTCTAATAGGTGAGTGCCCTCAAGGTATGGACAAAGCAAAAATAAGGTATTTCAGACTCCATTCCATACCTTATGCTTTAGTTGATGGGGTTTTTTTCAGAAGAGACCTCAATGGAGCATTTCTAAGGTGTGTAGATGATGATCAAGTAGCTAAGATTTTAGATCATTTCCATGATGGGCCTACAAGAGGTCATTTTTCTCCAAGGAATATTACAACAAAGATCATGAGGGATGGTTACTACTAGCCTAGTCTCTTTAAGGACACTTATGCATGGGTGAGGAAGTGTCAAGAATGTGCTCTCTTCATGGGTAAGCAAAGGTTAGAAGCTTTCCCTCTCAACCTGATTCAAGTAGAGAAACCATTAATGCAGTGGAGTTTGGATTTCAATCCCCCATCGAGTGCAAGGTATAAGTGGGTGCTTATTGTAACTAATTACTTCACTAGGTGGGTGGAAGCCATTACATTGAATGAAGCCAATAAAAGTGCAGTCATAGATTTCTATGACAACATTGTGACTAGGTTTGGTGTTCCATCCACTATCATATTTGATAATGCATTGGCTTTCCTTGGTTTGAAAACAAGTGAATGGGCCCTCAGGATGGGCATATACCTTAGCACTTCCTCAAATTATTATCTTCAAGGAAATGGACTGGTTAAGTCCATAAATAAATTTTTTCTAAGGATTATCAAGAGGACCATGAAGGAGAATTAGAGGACGTGGCACACCAACTTGAAGATAACATTGTGGGTTGATTAGGTAAATCCTAAAGCTATTGTTGGAAATTCTCCATATGCTATAGTATATGGAAAGGAGGCCAAGTTACCCATTTCTCTTGAGCAACCTGCATTAGAACTAGCCCATCAGTTAGATCTACTGGAAGATGAACCCATGAATGTGAGATTGGAAGAACTTATGAAGTTTAAGGAGATAAGGGACCTTATAATGAAGACACTAGAGGCACATAAAGATCAAGGGACTTTTGAAAAGAGAGCTACAGTAAGGAATTTCAAGGAGGGAGACCTAGTTCTCAAATGGGATTCAAAAAAGGCCAAACTAGGCAACCATACCAATTTTGACATATTGTGGAGTCACCCTTATATGATCCATGAATGTAAACAACATAATGCTTTTTATCTTTCCCAACTAGATAGGGAGGTATTACCCATCCCAGTCAATGGGATTCATCTAAATACTTGATATTAAAGGATTTTTTAGTCATTGTATATATTGCACCTTTTGTATAGTTTTTCATGTTTTCTTCTAAGTGCCTTGTGCACATCTATTTTGGTTGTGTATTTTCCATTCCATAAGTGATTTAAGAATATTTTGTTTCATTTCAATTATTATTGTCACTTCAATGGAAATTTATAGATAGATCTAGATTTGTACAAAAGTAGTGACTCCATGCCCAATGGATTGAATGAAGCAAATGAGCTGGGTTCTCAAGTATAGAAGGCATGCTTCCCTGTGAGTCACCAAAAATGTTGGCCATTTTTGGCCCACATATAAAATTTTTCCTAAGTATGAAAAAGAGAGATTTTAGGTAAGAAAATAGAAAGTATTTGGGTTTTCCAGTAGTGATAACTTCAGGTTTCTAGGGGCACAGTGTAAATTAGGTTTCCAGTAGTGCTTAACTTCTAAATGTTTTATACGTAGAAGTAATTCAAGTTTACAATCCTAAATTACTCATGGATATTGTATTTTGGGTTCTCCAAGGAGCACTACTTGATTAATTCATAAGTTGTGAGTAGTCATATACCCAAAATAAGTAAAAGGGACTGACAAACCTAATTTGGTCTAAAAAATAGTGCTTTTTAGGTTCTTTAAGGGACAAGTCTTCTCCAAAAATTGAAGATCCTTTTCACTTTTCTGAAGGGTCTTTTAAAAAACCTAAAGGTACACTTAAAAAATTTGAAGGGCATTTTCAAAATGTTGAATGGCCTTTTTTAAGCAAAAGGGATCTTTTCAACATTTTTAAAAGACTAGTCAACTTTTTCGAAGGTCACTTTCAAATTTCTAAAGGGCACTTTCTTCTCAAAAGTGGACCATTGCAAGTTTCTCAAAGGGTATCTTTCCCTTTAAAATGACCTTTTTCAAATGATAAAGGGCACTTTTTTTGACAAAAAATAAGGTAATTATCAAAAGAAAGGACCATATAAAAAATCCTAAAGGGTTTCTGGCCCTTTGAGAAAGTCCTTGACAAGAAGCTCGAGGAAATTTTTTTGAAGGAATTTCTTCAAAAGAAAAGCTGAGCAGGAGCTACAGAGAAAAATCTTGAGACCAAGGGTCTAAAGGAAATGATGGGCAAATGGACATCAAAATTAGGATAAATGACTAGCCATTGGAAGTGATTATGTTTGAAAAGGCCAAAGTCTTAAGGCTTGGAAACATCAAAGTGAGAAGACTTCAAGATGGGCAAGTCCAAAGTAAGTAAGCTTAGAGAACTCAAATTACTTTGCATAGAGTAAATCAATTTTTTACAAGTAATTTACTTTAAAAACTTTATAAGTAAAGTATCTAGGAAAGTTTGAAGTTAGAGAGATCAAAGAACCTGAATTACTTTGCATAGAGTAAATCAAGATTCTTCAAGTGCTTGACTTAAGCTTGGTCTAATAACACAATAATCATGATGTAATGAATGAAAGACTATGACTTGGCATAAGATAGAGCAAAAAAGGCCAATTAGTAAAGGATAAGTGGCATAAGGATGACTAATGAGCATGGGAGAATCCAAGTAGTTGGTAGCTAGAAATTATAAAGGCTCTCATCCACCATAGTTCACTCCCCACAATCAATGTTTGATGCTTAAATGCAGCATGGCTGAAACACATGGAGACCCATATCCTTTTATTAGGGAACATAAATAGAAAGGATCCATGTAAATATTGAAGGCAAAGATTAAATGCATCGTGCCAAGAAGAGACATTTTAGCTGCTCACAACATGGATTCTTAGATGTGCCAAAGAAAAATTTAAAGATGAGAGGGGCTCGAGAGGATTGTTTAGTGATATCGAGTAGTAAATTTAGGGATAATAAAGAAGTAAAACATTAGATTTCTAGCCATCAGTGACTTCTTCTTTATTCCCCTTCTCTCTCTCCCCTTTTCCATATAAATAGAGGCCTTAGAGCCAAGTGAATCATCTCCATATTGGTGATATAATTACTATATAGAAATCACTTTGTAAAATATTATTTTAAAGCAATACAAGGAAGAATTTTCTATTTATGGTTAAAATAAGTGTGCACATTTGGTTTCATTTATAGTATGTATGATTGTCATTCATCACCTATGATTTTTGCTAGCACGTTACTTTTGATCCTTTCAGTTCTATACAAGATTGCATGAAGTGCCTGTGTGTTGAGCTCTCCTTGAAGTGTTACCAATTCATAGTGTCTCCCAAAGACCTATTTTTGTTATTATTCAAAGAAAAAGGCTTCCCTTCAACCTCCATAAAAAATTTCCATGACTATGACCTTGAGATATAACAGGAATAACCTATGTACTGTTTGGGTTCATCAGTAGTTAGCTCTTTTCCCAGACCAAGTGGATCACTTATTTTTGGTGCATCACCTCCCTTAGCTTATATTTCCTTTTCAATCATTCTCCTACCTCTTTTCCTTAGCTAATAGTAGATTTTAGTATGAGATCAAGAGCTGAAGTGAAGCACCTAAGGAACTAGCCTCATAAAAAAGCCTAGAGGTTCAACCTCACCATAGGATACCCATATCCTAAGGTTGTCCCCATGATTATAGCTAGAACTAAGGGAGCTTGAGGAACTCTCTCATAAGGGTGAAATTTAAAGCTATAACAAGACCATCCTTAATTTGGTCATTTGGTGACTTATTCTTGGAAACTCACTACTTGAATATTTCTTAGAGTTTAATAGTTATTGACTTCACATGTATCTATATATTTTTGTGTATGTATTTTATTCCTTAGAATTTTAATTATATTCTTGAAATAAAATAAAATTTTTAATATGTATTTTTTAATTTAAATTTGTGAAAATAAATATCTCTTGTATTCCTTTATTAAAAGGATGAAAATTTTAAATTCTTTGACTTTATATTTATAGATGAAATGAAAAGGAAAAGTGTTGACTGAAATGCTTATTTTTTGTTTTTAATCAAAATTTTGGAAGAAATTAAATTTATTTTCTTAAAAATTATTACAAGTTTTAATATTGGATATTTTATAGCTTAGTGTATAATATTATTCTTTATAATAATATGTTTGTGAGTGCTTGAAAAAATAACATTATTATTATTTTACGTGAGTAGTTACTCAAAGATAAGCTTGAGAAAAGATTTGTAGGAAGAATGAGATGAGAATAGATCCTAAATTTATATGGTCAAGTCAATGTAAAATATGAAGTTACAATTTGTATATATCTATATGAAAATATGATCAAATTTTCATTTTGTATCAGAGTGTCATTATTCTTATACATGTAATAGGTTTTTAAAATTAGACAAGCGACATCTCTAGTGTACTATTATCCCAAGAAATGAGAGGAATTTATATTTTTAATATATGTTAAAGTTATTTATTAATATTATAATATTAAAATATTTTTGGATGTCTATTCATAATATTTTTTTAGTACCTTCTTAGATTTCCATATGAAGTGACCCTTTTATATTGGTGTTTGAAAGTTACATTGCAGTCTCGTATCTATCTATAATTCTATTAATATGTGTTATAGTACACCATTTCTTTCCCACTATCATTCCAATTCGTCAATCAATCACATATTCATCTTAAGTGATTTTAATCTACAATGCATTTGACCTACAAATAACTTTGATTAGTTATTTTCATGTCAATTTTGATGTTGAAATATTTTTGATTCAAGTTATATGATATTTTTATGATCTACTATATTTTTATTGTTTTATTTATTTATTATTTTTTATAAGGCATAGCTCATTTATTTATTAATTTATTTAAGTTTATTTTATTAGTTTTTTAGTTTGTTTAATAGTTTGTTGCCTTTTCAAATTATGTTAATAATCATAGTTTATTATAATTTGTTTCTATGTATGGTGTGATAAAAATAAAATTGTAAAATTTTTTATAGGGGAATAAATTATCTACTATGTATTTCCTACTATTTACTTCATAAGTGATAGGCAGTGAGAATCTTGGCACTCATTAGAAATAAAAGTGTAAACATTTGTGTTTTTGTATGAATGTTATCACTAGATTTGTAAATGTTTTTCCAGTGTGAATCCCAACACTCACTATAATCGAAGGCATGAATATTTATGTTTATGTATATAGGTGATCATGAGTAACAATTATCACAAGTATAAAATTACTTATATGTATATGTTAACAAACATGTCTTTTTACAATTTTTGTATTGTGGTTCCTCTTCTTATGTCTGCACTAGTAGGGAATGATGGATATTTTATAGCTTAGTGTGTCATATTATTATTTATAATAATAAGTTTGTGAGTGTGTAAATAATTATCATTATTATTAATGTACTTGAGTTATTGAGAGAATACTAGTTCCATAATTTATAAGGTCAAGTTAATGTATAAAAAACTCTCAAATATTGAATAGAATATGAAGTTAATATAAAGTCCTACTTTATCTATAGTAATTTTTACTATGATTATATCACATAAAATGTTCCTTAAATGAATTTATATTACTATAGACTTCACTAAAATTTTATGGCTTCTCACAGAATAATTTTAGGAGATACACTTGATTCTTTGAATTTTTTAAAAGTTTATATCCTAAATATACACCATTTAAAAAAATAAAATAAATAAATAATCCCACAATTTATTCTTTAAATATGTAAGGAATCACGACCCAAAATAATTTTAATTTGTCGAGTGTGAAAAACTTCAAATGGGCACTTTTTTTAACTTTTCCACTTAATCTAATAAGAAAAACTATTTTAAAAATACCCTTAAGGGTATAAAATGGGATATGATTTTAAATTTAATGGGTGGTCCACTTTTTTATGATAGTTCATACTGTAAACACTCAATTTTGGCCTCTTTTGTGCCTAAACTAGGACTCAATTTAATTTCTAGCACATAATGCAATATAAGCCTAAAAATAATTTAAATTGATCAAATTCATCCACACAAGGGATTTAATTTCTCATGAATGTAGTGAGGATTTCTTATATAGGGTATTACCTTATATGCAACCTAGTTTAGTTTTAACCCTAATCAAATTAAGGCCTAGTAATTTGACACTTTTGGCCCATTGAGCTATTAATTCAAAACATTTAAAAAAATTACCAAAATCCAAAAGCATTAAGAAAGATTAATTATATTTCAAATCTTAATTAAATTGTCTAAGTAAAAATTACAAGTTGAATTAGTGGATTTCATTTATAAAAAAAGGATTTTTAGCCAAATATGAAGTCAATGGTCAAAAGAGCTAATAAAGTGATTTATTAATTCCTAAATATTCCAAAAAGGTGAGTCACAACCTCAAAAATATCCAAAGTGAGTTGTCATGGCTCATAAATATTTGAAACTAAGGTTTCAAGACTTCATGAGTGCTTTGACCCAACCCAAGGTTAGCCTGACTCATCCTAAGCTATTTTAGACTCAACCAAGGTTATAATTTAACCTAAACTCCTTAGGGTTAGAGTTAGTTATTAGAGATATAAATACAAGCTCCCATACCATATGCCAACAAAATTTTGTGTTTAAGGTTATTCTACAAGAATGCCTTCAAGAAACCATTGAGAGTAGTGTTAGAATGACCATTTTATAATAAACTTCACACCAATCCAAGCTAATATTAAAGCAAAGCCATAAGTAACAATTGGAGAAGTTTTACCACAATGGAGAAGCATTGAAAAGAGTATCTAATGTCATAGATTGAGCTTGAACATCCTTATGGAAACAAGTGGACCTCAATTTTGACAAAGGAGGTAAATTACTTGTGTTGTTTTTACATCTATTTTATGATCTTGTTCATTATGTTATGCTCCACCTAGTTCTTAGGAAATAGTGTTTAGTTCTAGCGTATTTTTATGCATAGATTTTAATAATTTTGAATAACAAGGAAATAATCAACATTTGTGTGTTCTTAAAACTCCTAATATACACATACTACATGGTCATATGGAGAAAAGAAAAAAAACATATTTGGTCAAAAACAAACAATGTAGATTTTGGTGGTAAAGTTAGTGGAATTGATTTTGGGGTAGAGATTATTATTAAACCCACATGTGTGTATCTAAATGGAGAGCTTAAATTAAAATTATATCTATGTTTTTAATCCTTAAAATGGAATGTATGATGCTAATACATAATTGGGACTTGTTAGTGTCTAAATCACTAAGGTGACAAAATATAGAATCATCAAAGCCCTATGGGATTATTTATAGCCCATAAATGTGGTGGCTTGTTTGAAGCCAATCCACATTCCTTTATCATGGTGAAAATTTTAAATCCATATAATAATATAACTAGATTTGGTGTATATATTTGAGAAATGTCAATCATGCTTAGGGATTACCATCCCTCCTCTAGTTTAATGGAATACACAATTGAGTGGCTATAGCATGATACTTTGGTTTCTTGTTAACTTCAAAGTGGCGATTTAGACAATGGTTTAGCTATATAAGGAGTGATACTTCCTATAATAAGTAGCTATATATTTTAAAGAAATAGTTAAACATTATAGCTGGTGGAGGTATTTTTTTGTAAATACATGATTTTTTTTATTTGGTTTGCATTTTATTAAATAAGCCTCAAAATCACTATTATAGGGTCGATGGTTAATATATAAGTAGTAAAATATTATATAATTTTGTGTTAATATAATATTTATAATGTTGTTAATATTATATATTTAGTGGTGATTTAATTAATGAGTATGCCTTTAGGAATTCCTTTATGGACTTATTTCCTTAAGCTCTTTTTGGTATTTTAAATAAATGTCATGGCCTGGGGGTAGGGTGACCCTTAAGGGTCTCTCACCTAGTGTTTCACATTATTATACATGGAAAAATATTGAATATTTAAATTTCAAAATTATTAAACCTAGAATCAGAAAATAGTAGGTATCCATTAATGGTTATAAAGATATTTAAGCACCATAATTCCATTTTTAATGTTGTGTGCTTAAGAGACCCCTTGGAGGCTTTCCAAGAAGCCAAAAACTATAGAACCTTCCCAACACATGTTATTCACATTATAAAATTAAAATAAAATTATTTTATAAAATCTTAAATACCCTCTTTAAAGGAGGCATTCCATGGGTTGGGAGAACAAAGAGAAGATACTATGGAAAAGTTTTCCTCTAAATTATCCTACCTATTCTTCCAAACTATTTTATAAACTTAGAGGAGTATTGGGGTATTTTATATCATTTGATATTTCACAATCAAGGTGGAGTATATTGGATGGTTGAGGTGGAGGAGATATTAAATAGTGGAGATTAAATACTCCACCTTAGAGGGGTTAATCCTAGATATTTTATACACCTTTTAGGGTCATATATTATTTTTTAGACATTTAATTATGAATTTTTAATTTGATTATTTTAAATTAAAAATGGGATTATATTTTTGATTAAAGGTACAATTTTAGCCTTATAATTGTTCTAAATCACCTTGGGGCCATTTGAACCCTGTTGAGTGTTAGGTTGTACCATTTATCCTAAGATGATCATTAAACCCTCCTTGTAGTAGTTAATAATTCTGAATTTTATTTAGGGATTATGGGATCATCTTGTTAGGTATGTATAGGTTGTAGAGATACCTTTAGTTTGGTTAGTGCAAACATGATAAGTATGGGTGTGAGACATACATGCGATACTCACACTTCATGAACCATTTATATATTTTTTGATTTTTTATGTGTTCCTACATGTGTAATTTAATTGGAGGAGTATATATTATATTTTTATTTTTCATTGTACATTACACATTCTAAAAAAATAAATTGGCCTACTTTAGTGTAAGAAATTGAGTTTTATTTAATTGATCCATTCTCAATATTTAGAAAACATGATTTTTGGTAAATTTTTTTGGATTTAACTATGTAGTTGCTTTAAATCAATAATCTCTCCAAAATAAAAAGACTTCTAAAAAAATAAACATTTGATATATATGATGTTAGAATTTATAATTCTATTCAATTTGATCAATTTATTATTAAAAAAATAGTGTGTACCTATAAAAAACATATGTTCATGTGCTTAGTTGAGAACTAATTTTACTATGTTATATTTTAATTGCCTAGAGTTAGTGAAGGGTTAAGCCATGAGTTAACCATGGGTTAATTGGAATTTATAGTGGTTGAATAAAATATGAAGATAACTCTTAAAGCACATATATTTTTCTTAACAATATTAACTCAATACAAGATATATCTACCATCATGTGAGAGTTATATTTTTATAGATGGATTTGTAGGTGTAATCAACCCTTTCAAAAACAAGTTATACAATTTTTATTTATTATTATTTTAACTCTATATTTTTTAATTTCATTTTATTTAGTTATTTGGAATGTAAAAAGTGGTATCATAGCCTCAGTAAAATTTAACATCCTTTGCTAAAATTCAAAGAGAAGTTTATCCAAGAAACTAATCCAAATTCAGGATAAAAGAGGACATGAAGTGGTTATTTAAAGACTTATTTAAAGATTTTAAAAATAATATACATTCATTAAAAATGAAACCATAGCAATCAGATAATTAAGAAAAGGATGAAATCCCTTAGTAAAAATTGGCATGGATCCACCAAATGAGGAAATGAAGAGAAATAAAATCATGAAAAAGACAAATAAATATCACATCATTCTTATTTTAACCTATAAATGAATATCCCACAATATAATTTTGTTGGTAATATGGAGATCCATACATGTTTGAGTAATATTAATATGGAAATTAAGGTACCAAAGATTAAAAATCAAGATAACAAATTGAATATGTCTTTGCAACATATGGATGATGTTACCCACACTTAGGGATACATATGGGCTTTTAAAATAATTTAAATTTACTTTTAAATTTTTTAAAATACTTTGAAAAATATATTTGATCATAACTATTTAATTCATAAGATATCCATCTAATGCACCTATTGCACAAAGATATGCTTGTGGAGGTGTATACATAAAAATTTCAAGTTTTGGAGTGGAAGGTCAAGATTTCTCTAAATTGAGTGTGGATGATCTATATTTACAACCTATGGGATGAGATTAGAATATAGGTAACAATTGTTTAGATAGATTATTTTGAAGAGGCTATTATTTTATGTAGAAGAGAAGGTAAAACATATTGATTCCCCAAAAATTAAACTGGCAAGGACTATTTACCATAAATACTTGGGATAATATAATCAAATACTATGAAACTTTCAAATCTTCAATGATTCAAAACCCTAGTCATGAGTATTCACCTACATCTTGTATGTTAAATGCATGTTATAAGATATATCACGCATCGAGTAAGGATAATGTATGTAACCCATAAAAATTGGTAGAAGATGTGAGTTATTATGACTATCATTAGAGACAAATAATGAATATACCCTTGATAAATATGTCTACCACTATAGTATAAATAAGGAAACCATATATGTCACTTTATTTAATGACATGGTTTGATTATCTAAACACATTCAATTTATTTTCCCATGTAAAGAAAGCTCAAATTTTTTTCATGGTTGATCTAATAAGTATATAGTTTTATGCCCTTTCATCTCAACAATGCTCCACCTACCTTTCAAGTATTGATGAAAAATATATTTTGTAAATCTTATTTAATTTTGTTCTTATTTTTTTAGATGAAATCCTTGTTTATAATATTTTATTGGCATTCCATCTTGAGTATTTATATGTTGTGTTAGATATATTTTCCAAGGAGAAGCTGTATTCAAATGAGATTGAGTATGAATTCACAAAAGGAATCATTGGAATACCTTAATAACATTATTTTTGTTTATGGGTTTCTCACTAATATTTCAAATATCAAGGTCGTATGTGATTTGGATATGCCTAAGAATATTAATAAACTTCATTATTTTATAGGCTTGACAAGATTCTACAAAATATTCATAAATAAAATCTCAACAATAACACATCCCCTGACTAACCTCACTAGGGAGAATTCCTTCAAGTGGTCCATTGAGGCACAGAACTCACTTTATATTCTTAATGAGATCTGATATGTAATCTATTTTTAACAACCCAATATTTTTGAATTATTTTTTCATTGATTATGATTCTTTTTAAATTTGGATTAGTTGCAACCCTTATTTTGGATGACCACTTCACTACATCTTATAGTAGGAAATTGAATGAATGTGAATGAATGATTTCCACATACAATAAATATATTCTAACCATATTTAATGTAGTATAAAAATTGAATCAGATTTTTTTTGGGGAGTAGGTTATCCATTAGTGTCAACCACCTTAACTTTAAGTACTTATTAACTCAAGGGGCATTAACAAAGGGGAAACATAGATTAATTTATCACCTATAATATTAATTTTTTTTAGATATTTTACAATAAATGGAAATATAATGTGGTGGAAAATTCATTCTCCCACCAATAAGAACCCCATTATTTTAGGACAAGCCCATCAACCCACCTTATATGATACATGACTACTCAACCGAACTTGCCTCAACCAAACTCAGGAAAGAAATTGAAGATGGCAGAGATGGGAATTATTTGTCAATTTATAATGGAACTATATTTTTAAAAATGTGAATTTACTTAAGGTGTGACTCTCCCTTTGTTAACAATGTGATATATTATGGCCACGGGTCTCCATTTTTAGGCCATGATGGGTTTTATAAAACATATATAAAAATGAATGGGTAATTTTTTTAGAAAGCAATGAAGGTAGACATATTAAAGATTTAATAATTTAGTGCAAACTTTACCAATGGAACAATGTTAAGAGCATTCCTTCGATAGTCATTCTGCAACCAAATTTGGTATAAATCAAAAGTGGGAAGTTATTTCAACAAAATTTATTACAAAGCTACCCAACATTGAGGGTAATAATAATTTTTTTATTATTTTAGATATTTTAAAGAATTATTCCCATTTAATTTAAAAAATAAAGGTATAAATCAATGGTATTAAGGTTGGAAAACATTTTAAATATGTGTTCAAACTACATGGAAACCATAAATAGAACATATGTGATCTAGATCATATTTCTAGTGTCATTTTGGCATGATTTATTTAGAAATGTAAGCATTTAATTTAACATGATCACTACATACCATCCCAAAGTATATGGAAAAATAGTGGTGGTAAAAAAGTGATTATAAACATATCATTGGGTTGATCTAGAGTTAAATTTCTAAGAGACAGATCACCCAAAGTCATCTCTTCAAACATACTCACTCACAAGCCAAGAGGTGGATAAAGTAATGATTAAAGAATTTCAAGGTAAGTGTAGTTTCAAATGAGCTTGTGACTATATGGAAACCATTGATGAATGTATGAGAGTTTCATAATATATATTTTTGACCTTATCAAGGTCTAAATCTCTCTCATCCCGTATAAGGCATATTGAACCATCATCTACAACTACACTCATGCTAAAATACAGTCAAGGTTTGTTTCAAAGAGAAAAGATGGAGTTTGTATGAATAAAAGTTTTTTTTTTGAGCCAATTAAAGATATAAAAAATCTCAAAGATAAACTAATAAGATCCTAAATCAAATAAGACATTCAAATAGGCATCTATAGCCAACTTAGAGGCAATGTGCAACTATGATGGAGAAAAACTTAGTTTTGACCAAGAAGAAAGGTGGACTTGTGATGTTTAGAAATAATGGTTTTGGTTTTTGAACCAAATAAAGCATCACATGTAATTTAAAACCATTGAAATGAGTTAATTTCTTAAGAACCAAGATACAATAGTCACCATCTCCTAGATAACTTGCAAGTACTAGTATTGTGCTATGTCAATGAGTAAAGAAGCAAGTTGGAATTATTGGCATGAAGATATAAGAGGAAATTCAAGATATATAAAAAATTAAACATATTTAAGGGAATGTTAAAATAATATTTATAATGTGAAATGGTATTCAAACATAAAAACATAGTCAAAAGTAAACTATAGTCTATGTTATTTAAAGAACTCTCTTTTACAATGGAAGTGAAAGTAGATTGTTGGTATGTTAAGGGAGGGGAATTAAATGAAGATGATGAATATGGATTTTTAAAACCTATATATAATCCATATATATTTGTTATAAACATTAAATGATCAGATAACATCTTGAAATAATAGAATTCTTAGAGGATATGCTGTCACAGTCAATGTAGGAAGACAATTTTGAGAGAGTTTGATGTTTTAGAGCACCTACAAATGCATTTAAGATCTAAAATTTGGTTAAAATGATATACACACATATTTTAAGATTTATATTCTATCCTATAGGTCACAATAACACTATAAGTAGGCACTATGTTGTCACATACCTCATACAGTCTGTTGATAGTCATATTTGAGACCATGAGGCCTATTTGAGGTTTAATGAGTATGAAAAAGGGTTTTAACCTAATGTGATGGGTTTTAGATGGAAAATAAGGTGTTTTAAAAGTGTTTATATCATATAATTAAAATTATAGATATCTAAACACAATATCAAGGGCTATACAAGCTATAATTACAAGAAACCCTAGGGTAGATAGATGAGGGTATGGTATGTAAGGAAATAGATATGAAAAAAGGTTTAAAGTAAGATAAGGTGGATTTATAACTCCATAAAAATATTATAAAATGATAAAATATACAATTAAAACTCCATATTATCCCACACACACAAACTAGTAGTGTAACCCTACATGCATCCTTATGAGGTGATAAAAACATAAGGGGTTTTGAGTAGCTTGAATATATGTAGAAAGTTGAGAAGAGGTAGGAATGAAATGTATCATGATGGTTTTTAATCCCTAGATAAAATATAGTCACTTTGGACCTTGAAACTTAATATTAGGCTAATTAGGCCTAAAACCCTATTTTAGGCCTAAAAGACCTATCACATCAAATGACACCTTCAGACTCTCATAAGCATAAATGACACCATGAGAAGGTGTAATAATATTTTACAGGTCTTGGAAAGGTGAATTAAAGCAGAGAGAAAAAAATAAAGGTCAATTTGGTCCTTAAGGAGCTAATTCAAACTATGCAGTCTAGACACACATTTGAACCATATTTTTTAATTCTTGTATCTTTCACCATAGGAGGAGTTGGAACAAATGATCTTATTGAGATTTTAGGAACAATATGAAATTTAAATCCATGAAGGATTGAGGTTGATTTAGGAGTTGAGGTTTATGAACCATCACTAAGATTATAAGCAAGTCCAAAATGCATGCAAAACTCTAAAAGAAAACTTATTTATGTACATATATTTACACACCTTTTTCATGGGAACCAAAGATTATAAGGAAATTTTATGGGGTGTATGGAATAAATATACATGTAAATAAGTTTTATCTTGGAGTTATATACTTTATGAACCATGGTTAAGAAGGTGGACCTCCAAAACCCTCCTACAAACTAGTTTTGAGAAAAGTGAAGTTTATTGCATCAAAACACACATGAATCACAATAGTAACTCTTGAATTATGAATTAAAATTAGAGAAGGTCACATAAATGGTACTGTGTTGTATAGAATAGTAAAAACCTATCACAAAATGGGGTTTTAGAGGAAAACATGTAGAAATAGAGGTAAAAGGCATTTAAGATGATTCCAATAATTGGAAATGTTTTTTTGGCACTTTTTCACCTTATAAAAACTTCATATGCCTAAGTATATGCCTATAAGTGCCCAGTCTATAGGAAGAGAAGGACAAAGTGACCTAGTCACCTAGTTTGACTAATTTGCAATTATTTCTTGCTCAAAAGGACTTATTTCATGATATGGAGTTTATTTAAGGCATAAAACACACCTATTCATAGGTTTTTAAGGTTTAATATAGGATTTTAGATCCATTAAATGAAAATAGTTAGGCTACTAGGCCTAATTGGCCTAGTAGACCTATTTAGTCAATCAAGTAAAGTGGAAAATGATGTTGAAATCTATTGATGTGAGTTGATGCAGAGTATCCATTCCAAATAATTGATATTAATTAGAAATAACATGTATGATAAATCATTAAGTGGATAATGAATGAGTTAACTAGTCTTCAAGTGGAAATTCCATGCACAACTTGTCCTTTAGTTTTCAATAAACATATAATTGATCCTTATCATGAGTTAACTAACCTTTAAGTGATAATCAATGAATGACTAACCCTAAAGTGTAGTTATTTAACAAATAATGGTGTATCATGATTCAAGAGGAGTTTAAATAAGTTAACTACAACCACCAACTTGTTTTTAATGCCTAATAACTCATTCAAGGAGCATGCAAGATCATTAAACATGAGGAGATGTCTTAAGGACTTTTTGTAGCAGGTTGAAACTAAAGTGATGCTTGAGTTAAGGATTGAGGATACTTTATTTTCTCCTTGATGCCATTATCCTTCTTATTATCTCCTCATTAGTTTTATATATTCAATATTTTATGACTTGTTTCAGGATCCCTCTCTTGGGCATGAGGAAACTCTACCAAGATTGAACTTTGTAACCTCTTAGATTAATAAAATGGACTGTTACATCTTCTCTATGATTGAATTATAGTCTGTGTGTACTTTTTTTATATTTTTAAAAGTGGTATGAATATTCCATTGATGTGTCTTTGTCACACCTATATGTTGATAGGTTATCTTATGTAGGTTGTATGAAGTGTCAAACCTTGATGATCATGATTGCAGTGTTATCTAATTGAAAGTGTTTCAAGAGAAGCCTCTCATCATTCACCTCCAAGTTATAGTCATCCATAAATACATTTATATGAAACACTACTATATAATAAACTTAATAAATAGACTTTTAGTCCATTTCTAGTTCATTAGTGTTGTTATGAGTACAAAATTGAGTGGATGATTACATTAGGTGCATCACCATCACTAGAATAGGTTTTCCCTTGTAGTTATCTTTCTAACTCGTTTCACCCCTAAACAAGTATATTTTAGGAAATTGAGTAAAGTTGATATATCAAAAGAGCTAACCTCATAATCTAAAGGTTTGGTCTAAGTACATGTATCCCATAACCTATAAACTAATCTAATGTTAGTCCAAGTTTGAAGGAGATCTAAGCCATCTACTTCAACATGGTGCAACTTGGGTTGTTAATGGTTTTGGTATGCTCGATGGGACATAGATTTAGCTGTTGGAGTATTCATTTTCAGCATATTTGTCTTCACAAATAGTTTAAAGAACTCATCTTAGTCATCATTTCAAAGGTATCAACAATTATTGTTCATAAGTTCTTTAATATTCATGTGCATTATATTGACTGATGGTTGCATATGGGGTAGATTCCTATAATTTACCTCTTTAGAAATGGCCCTATAATCCATCCAACTTATAATATGATACCTATCCATCTCATTATCACCCCAATCAACCTTATATTCACCCTGATAAATAATATGAGAGCCCTTATTAGGCCTATGGTCCATTTCAGTACTAAGGATACCATTCTAGTCCTCCTTGTGAACCTCATTCACTTCCTTATTAGCTTGCTTATCAATATAATAAATCATATAAATCTCATGACATTCCTAATTATCTCAATCAAGTTCCAATAAAATCCATATCAATATTTAAAAAAGACTTATTTGGGTATCAAAAATATATGGTGAGTATTGACACACAAAATAGCTATGGATAGGAGATACCTAAGCATGAGAGCTTCATTACAAAAATATAAATAATATTTGGAATATTTAATAAAACAAGGCCTTTCAAAATTTAGTGATGATATGCTTGAAATAGGTAGTCTAATTGAAAGCATTAAAGAGAAGTTGATAGTCCATGAGAGACACTAGGTTCATCATAACCAAAAACATGTTTCCTCCTTCATTTCACTTCAGTACTCCATTGAAATACCTTTTACCTCTCAATAATGTCAAAAAAAACATGTATCATAACCCTCAAAATTCCTCTCAAACCTTTCTAACTTTTCCTACTTGGAAGTCTATCCAAGAGAGACCTCAAAAGGTATAAGAAGCATGTTTTGAAAAGGCTAAATCACATGTTTCACACTAGATCATGATAAGGCATTCATATTATAATTATAAGGGTGAGATATCCAATGATATGGTATTAAAATTTGAGGCTCACCTTGTTAAAAAAAATTGAGCTTGAAAATCAACATCTACATCAGTCAATAGTAGCTGCAAAAATAATCCCATCTCAGTAGAAGGTTCCTCCATTCATACCCATGGCTATAATAAGTGAAAAATAAGTTACTAAACCCAAGTTTATGACTTGGAAAAAAATGAAACATTCAAGATAGAGAGAATAATATTCAAGCATAAACTCAAGTGTTGAATTTAATGACAATTAAGAAATCATTCAGCCTCCACTCCTCCCTCCTCAAAATCCAAAGGCCTTCCCCTCATGGAAGTCTATTCAAGAAAATATGTAGTAGAGAGAGAGGAAGTGATAGTTATAAAAAATGAGTAGCCCAATGAACATTATCAAGAATACATGGTAGTAATATTGTATTTATCTCACCGTATTGAGTATTTTCAAGGGTCCACCATGCTAATTCTTGAGAAGGAGCCTTTCCTTTATGAAGTGAATGAAGAATATTTAACTAAAGTGATAGAAGATGAGAGTAAATTGAGTGAGAAATAGGATGAAATAATCATTTGGAAACTACTTGTCAAGGATAGGTGTGAATTTTCCTTTTAGAATGTAAAATAAGATGAGTTTAAAGTACAAGATGAGACACAAGAAGAGGAGCTTGCAGTAGTTGCCATAACCAAGTGCAGGCCAGCTAATGAAGATGAGTGTCAAGGTGAAAATGGTGAATTTTTTAGGAAATACAAAGTAATTTTCAATGAATACTGAGCCCTTCAAGGACCCAAACTTCCTATGGAACATGTTGAAGACCAATCAGCTACTAACATTGTCAAGTTTTGTCCACAAGAAGAGTAGGCTCAAGATGATGAAAAGAATGATGAGATGTTTGTTGAGGTAGTACCTTAAGTTGATACTCTTGAATACAAACCAATTGAATATATATTTTCCCTTATCATGCCTAGTTAAGTTCAAGATGTCCATCATTAAATTCTTGACAAGTCACCATTCCATGTGGAGTAGAGTGAAAACATCAATCAAGACATGGCAAATCATTGGCAGCCCATGAATGAGGTAGAATTAACATTATTATTTAAAATTAGAAGGATATGGTATGAATATTATTGGGTATTTAACTATCATTTATAATCCATGCACCTAAGAGAATAACTAGGAGGTACAGTTGCTTCCTCAAGAGGCCATGGATGTGTTAATGCTCATAACTGTAAGTGGGAGATATTAAGATGTGGAAATCATACTTCAAGGTTCCATAGTGGACAATAAAGTTTTCCATTTGACCCTAGAGGATAAATTTTGTTCTTAGGTTAGTTGTTTTATTTTGTTATCTTATTTCAATAAGTGATCAACACAAGCGGTAATTTGTTACCTTATTATGTTTGCCTTATTTTGTTATTTTCTTAGGTTAGGTGTGTTTGCTTCTTAGTTTAGGTGTGTTATTGAATTTTTTTGTTGAGTCTTGTTATTTATTATAGTCAGAAGAGGTTTCATAAAATACAAAATCTTTTTGTCAAAATCATGTTGTCATGTTTCAGACTGTCATTGTCATATGAAAATTCAATGAATTCTCTTGACCAATAGGCTGGTCAACCCCTATGAGTCACCAAAATATTGTAAATTTGGATTTTCAAAGCCAAATACCAATCCATACAATTGAAAAACTTTTCATGGTCACCACAATGTTCATTAACTTTCAAATCAAGGGAGTATGTCTTAGTGTCATGTCAATGGTGTCAAGTGTCACTATGATGTTTTGACAAAGAATTTAAGAGGTCTTGTGATGTAAAGTTCCTTGATGGAGATGTGTGAAGGGTGAGAACAAATAATTAATTATGATTTTCTTTGGTATATTCAGTATATTTAGGTATGAAATGAATTATAAGCTTAGAAGGTGTGTTGAAGACATATAGAAGCCTTATTCAAGCCTTTTAAGAAGGCTATAAGGTATTATTCATGGTGATTATTGATAATTATCCTTGTAAAACTTTGTATATTTCCTAAAAAGAGAGGTTTTGGGTCAATCACCTTCATATTTATGTAAGTCAAATGTTTCATGCCTTGGAAATATCTCCTCTTCAAATCTAAAGCATAGTTTTGGCCCTTAAGAGTTCCCATATGTGAAGTATGCTCCTATTTTGATGTCAAAAGACTTTTTAATTGTTATAATATCAATATTTACTTGTATTATTCATTATATTTCCCTAAATTGGTGGTTTAAATCTTGAAATATGAAGAGAATGCAAGAAAAGGGCCATTTTCATGTGTTTTCATGTAGAAGTATGGATTTGTATGGATTTTTATGTATAAAAAAGATAATGAGATTGACGGTGTAGTCATTATAGGAGTTATAGAGAATATTCAAGGAAAAATTACTCATACAAGATCAAAAATAGTTATCTTATTCTACCTAGTTCCTTTGCACATGAAGAAAGCTCTTCAGGTTTGTAGATGGTACGACCATGAGACAGAAAATTAAGATCTAGAATTTTAGGCAGAAGAAGGGGTCTAAGAGAGCTTCCATATTTGGTAATTGGTTCTAATTTTGGATATATATCATTTATAGACAATCCTTTATAAGTTAAGGCACTCATAATATGTTCTTCATTCAAGCAAATGACCAATTTTCTAAGATTTCTCCTCTTCTTGACATCACAATAGAAAAATGGAAGTTTATGTAGCTTTTCAATAGTATGAACCACCTTTCCATGTCATTATTCAAATTATTTCCACATGTGTGAGGGTAAATGGATCTCAAGAAGACATATATTTCTAATAAACAGTCTACAAGCAAATAAAGGAAGCTTGTACAGTTCATGAAGCATACAAGAACATCAATATTTGATGGAATTTTGTTTGCATGGTTCCATTTATGTCATATTTACTTCATTAAAGTTCCTCAAAATCTCCCTAATCTCACATGGATCACTCACCCTCAATCATCCTCAAACACCCTCATACTCTTATTTTAGCATATGTTAAGGTATTTTAGCATATGTTAAGGTTATTAGCAAATTCCTAGGTTTCTTTTGCACTATGTATACCTCCTTTACGAGCATCAAAACTATTATATCTTTTTAAGGGTGTGATTATTATTGATTAATACCCTTAAATATTATATTTACATAAAATTCACATGTTATTTTCACCTCTCTCATGTGTCATCCCATTTCATTGAATTTCACACTATCATTCATCATTGTTGCAACCTTTTCACTCCATCTCTATTATCATTCTCCATGATCCATTATGATCACCACCTTATCATTCACTTCCACCTCATTGATTATTTATTTTGAGGAGTCAAGGATTATATAAATAATTATGGTCATAAAGATATGATTATGCTTCCATACAAAGTGCTAAATAAGAAAGATCTCCACTTACAGCCAAGACAAATTCATTCAAGAATGTGCTTCATGAAGATGGTGTTTTGAGAAGACTAGAAAACATGGATATCTCAATGAAGGATGTTAAACTATGTCCCCTAGTTTATTAAAATGAATGAGAAGTTCATAATATATAATCTTTGACCTTTTCAAGACCTAAATTTTTCTCAGTCCATACAAAACACATTCAAGTCACCAATCTCCAAGAAAGTTCTATGTTTTGGTTTTGAGAAAGATAAAAAATAAGGATTTTGGGGTTGTGATCAAGGTAAAATACAAAAGGTATATATGGAAATCAAAAAAGGACATGATATATTATCATTCATGAATGATGAGACACATAGGCAACTCCCCATGTTCACCTATAGCTAAGGGCATGAGGATACTTCAAGGTAGTCTTAAGGAATTTCTTGGAGATCAAGACAAGTGGGTGAAACAAGATTTGTAAGGAAAATAAGATGGAATTAATATATAAAATGAACATCATGAACTCCCTCTAAATCATACACTTCACATGTCATGTTTGGACTATCTTAGTCTATACACATAGTCAACCATTATATACAACCTTGCAAAGAAGGGATGGACCAAGTGCAAAGTGACTTAACCTTCATACCTTAATGAATATTTTAAAGTGAATGGATATTAAGAACACCTGATTATAAAAAGGATTCATCTAGGATATTCTTAACAATATCATTGGGTTGATCTAGAGTTAATTTTATAAGATAAATATCACCTATAGTCATCTCTTCAAGCATACTCACTCATAAGTCAAGAGGTGGATAGAGCAGTGATTAAGGACTTTCAAGGTAAGTGTAGTTTTAAATGAGCTTGCGAATATATGGAGACCTTTGATGAATGGATGAGAGTTTCATAAGATATATTTTTGACCTTATCAAGGTTTAAATCTCTCTCAATTTGTACAAGGCACAATAAACCATCATCTACAGCTACACTCATGCTAACATACAGTGAAGGTTTGTTTCAAAGGGAGAAGATGGAGTTTATATGACTAGAAGTTTTTTTTGAGAAAATTCAAGGTATAAAAAATATCAAATAGAAAATGATAATATCCTAAGTCAAATGAGATAGTCAAATAGGTATTTACAACTAGCTCAAAGGTAATGTGCAATTATGATGGAGTAAAACTCAATTTTGACCAAGATAAAAGGTGGAATTGTGATGTTTAGCATGCATGGTTTTGGTGTTTGAAAAAAATAAAGGATAAAATTAAACTTTAAAACCATTGAAATGATTTGAGGTCTTAATAATCAAGATACAACAATCACAATCTCCTAGATAACCTGCAGTATAAGTATTGTGCTATGTCAAAGAGTGAAGAAGCAAATTAGAGTTCTTAGCATGCAAATATAAGAGGTAGTTAAAGATATATAAAACCTCAAACATCTTTAAGGGAATATTTAAATCTTGTTTATAATGTGAAATGGTCTTTAAATGTAAGAACATAGTCAAAAGTAAACTACAGTCTATGTTTCTTAAAGAACTCTCTTTTGCAATGGAAGTGAAAGTGGATTATTGGTATGTTAAGGGGGGGGGGATTAAATGAAGATGATGCATATGGAGTTTTAAAACCTATAAATAATATATATACATTTTTTATAAATATTGAATGATTATAGAATGTCTTGAACCAGTTGAAATCTAAGAGGACATGTAGTCATAGTCAACGTAAGAAGATAGTTTTGAGAGAGTTTGAGATTTTGGAGCACCTACAAATGGATTTAAGCTATCCAATTTAGTATATATGATATATATGACTATTTTAATATTTATATGCTATCCTATAGGTCACAATAACACTATAATTATGCACTATTTTGTCACAGACTTCATATAATCTGTTGACAATCATATTTGAGACCATGAGCCTATTTGAGGATTTATGAGTATGAAAGAGGGTTTTAACCTAATGTGATGGGTTTCATATGGAAAATAAGGTTTTTTAATAGTGATTATATCCTCTAATTTATATTATATAGAGGTAAACACAAGACCAAGGGTTATATAAGCTATGATTGGAAGAAAACCTAAGGTAGAGAGATGAGGGTATGGTATGCAGGAAACATATATGGAACATGGTTTAAATTATGATAATGTGGAGTTATAACTCCATAAAAACAATATAAAATAATAAAAGAGACCAATAAAACTCCATACTATCCCACACACATAGACTAGCAGTGCAACCCTATAGGCAACGTCATGAAGTGATGAAGACATAAGGGGTTTTGAGTAGCTTACAGATATGTATAAAGTTAAGAAGAGGTAGGAATGAAATTCATAATTATTTTTTTCAATTTTTATATAAAATAAAATCACTTTGGATCCTAAAACTCAGTATTAGGCCAATTAGGCCTAAAAGCTTATTTTAGGCCTAACAGGTCTATAACACCAAATGACACCTTCATACTCCTATAAGCATAAATGACACCATGATAAGGTGTAATAAGTTGTTAAATGAATTTTAAAGTTTACTTAAAGTATATATAAAAAAATAAAGGTCAATTTTTTCCTTAAGGAGTAATTCAAACTATGCAACTTAGACACTCATTCAAACCACCTTTTTCAATGCTTGTATCTTTCACCACAGGAGGAGTTGGACCAAATTATCTTACCAAGATTTGAGGACCACTATTAAATTTAAATAAATAAATTATTTATGTTTATTTATGAGATGAGGATTATGAACCATCACTAAGACTATAAGCAGGTCCAAAATGCATGCATAACCCTATAAGCAAACTTATTTACATATGTATCTTTGCACACCTTTAACATGGGAACCCAATATTATAAATAGAGTTTAAGGGGTATTTTTAATAAATATACATGTAAATAAGTTATTTTTTTGATGTATATACTTTATGAACCATCGTTAAGAAGGTAGACCTCCAAAACCCTCCCAAAACCTTCCTACAAACCAGTTTTGATAAAAGTGAATTTTATTGCATCAAAACACCAATGAATCACCATATAAATTATTTAATGATTAATTAAAATTAGATAGGGTACCATACATGGTACCATGTTGTACGGAAGTGTAAAGACTTATCAAAAATAGGGTTTTTAGAGGAAAACATGTAGAAATAAAGGTACAAGGTAGTTTAAGATGATTCCAATCATTGGAGATGTTTTTTTGGAACATTTTTAACCTTTTAAAAACATTATATTCCCAAGTATATTGTTTTTATTTCCCATTTTTGTATTTTAAAATCAACCAGTCTGTAGGAAAAGAAGGACAAGGTGACCTAGTCACCTAATTTGACCAATTTGCAGTTATTTCTTGCTCAAAAGGACCTATTTAATGATATGAGAGTTTTTTTAAATAATAAAAAAACTTATTAATATGTTTTAAAGGTTTAATGTAGGATTTTAGAGCCATTAAATTCAAAAATTTAGGCTATTAGGCCTAATTGGCCTAGTAGACCTATTTGGTCAATCAAGTAAAGTGGAAAATGTCATTGAAAGCTATTGATGAGATTAAATGCAGAGTATCCATGAAAAATAACTGATATTAAATGGAAATAACATGCATAATATATCCTTAAATGGATAATTAATGAGTTAACTAGTCTTCAAGTGGTAATTCCATGCACAACTGGTCCTTAAGTTGTTAATCAACACATAATTGATCTTTATCATGATTTAACTAACCCTTAAGTGGTAATAAATTAATTAATGACCCTCAATTGGAGTTATTTGACAAATAATGGTGTATTATTCTTCAAAATTAGTTCTAAAAATTCAACCACAACCACCACCTTATTTTTAACACCCAACAACTCATTCAAGGAGCATGCAAGATCATCAAACATGAGGGGATATCTTGAAGACTATTTTTAGTAGGTTGAAACTAAAGTGATGATTAATTTAAGGATTGAGGATATTTTATTTTATATTATATTCCATTCTCCTTCTCATCTCCTCACGTGTTTTATATATTCAATCTTTTATGCCTTGTTTCAGGATCCCTCTCTTGGGCATGAGGAAACTTTGCCAAGATCGAACTTTGTAACCTCTTGGATTAATAAAATAGACTAATGTAGCTTCTATATGATTTAATTATAGTGTGTATATTATTATTTATATGTGTAAAATTGGTATGAGTCTTCCCTTTACAATTCCTTGTCACACCTACACGTTGATTAGTTATCTTATGTAGGTTGTATGAAGTGTCAAACCTTAATGATCATTCTTGAAGTGTTATCTAATTGAAAGTGTTTCAAGAGAATCCTCTCATCCTTCACCTAAAAGTTATAGTCATCCATAAATACCTTCATATGAAAAACTATTGCATAATAATCCTTAGAGATAGTCTTTTAGTCCATTTCTAGTTCATTAGTGTTGTTATGAGTATAAAATTTAGTGGATGATTACATTAGGTGAATCACCATCACTAGAATAGGTTTTCCTTTTAAATTATCCTTCTAACTCTTTTCACCCTCAAGAAATTATATTTTAGGAAACTAAACAAAGTAGATATATCAAAGGAGCTAGCTTCATATTCTAGAGGTTTGGTCTAAGTACATGTATCCCACAACCTATAGAACAATCCAATGTTAGTCCTAGTTTGAAGGAGATCTGAGAAATATACTTAAACAATGTGAAACTTGGGTTTTTAACATTTACCAATGGTATAATAGTGGTAAACCCTTATAGATATGGACATTTTTGGAGGTCAAAGATTAAAAATATTAATTTAACTCTTAGTGTTTGGAATCGATATACCTAGTAAGATCACATGTGTTGCTTCAGTGGTATTAGATAGGAATAAGGATGGATCCTATAGACTCTGTATCAATAATAGGGACCTAAAAAATCAAAATTATAAAAAAATTCCAATTCCAAGGATTGATTATCTTCTTGATGAGTTTTACAAGTTGAATTATTTCAAAAAGATAGAACTCAGATTTAGATACTATCATATACCAATTTGGATTTAAAACTAGGATATGACTACATTTATAACACATTGAATCCAATACCAATATAGGTTTATGGCATTTGGTTTCATAAATTCTCCATCTAGATTTCAATAATATATGAATAAATATTCAATAAATTATATTTTAAATTTTTATTATATATTTGGATGAAATCCTTGTTTATATTAATTCATTGGCACTTAATTTTGATCATGTTGATGTTGTGTTTGATATATTATCCATGGATAAGTTATATGCAAATGAAATTTAAATGTGAATTCATAAATGGATCATTGGAATATATTATTCACATTATATATGTTGAGGGATTTATCACTAACCCTAGAAATATCAAGGCCGTATGTGATGTCACTGCACTAAAGACTCTTAATAAACTTTTTGATTCCCTAGGTTTGGTAAGATTCATGGTAATATTCATAAGTAAATAAAAAACAATACCATTTTCCCTAACAAACCTAATTAGGAAAAATTATCTCAAGTGGTTGAGGTATAAAAATCCTATAAGGATCTCAAGAAATCTCTAGCATGTAGTCCAATTTTAACAACCTATGATTTATCAAAGTTATTTTTAATTGAATATGATATTTTTGGACCTAGATTAGGTGAAAATATTTCTCATGATGACCACCCCATTCCATTTTAAAGTATAAAATTAAATGAATGTGAATGAAGGATTTATATGTATAGTAAGGAGATGATAGCCATCATACATGTATCATCTAAATGGCATCAATTTTTATTGGGGAGAAAATTTTCCATTGATACATGTCATGCCCTTTTTTACTTAAAAATAATAGACAAAACACACAAAAAACACATTTAATTCAGCCACTAAATTCATACAAGCCAAGTCCTACAACTATCATGCATTATCATGCAAAATAAGACCATTTAAAAATCATTTGGACCTACTCAAAAAATTTATTTGTAACACTTTCCCAACCACTTCCTATAATTTTAACATTAATATGAATGTCAAAATTGATCGAATCCCTTGATGATGCTCTAGGCTCCACATGGTAGCTTTAAGTCAGGTTGAGTCTAAATTACTAGGGGATGCAAGCACACCATGTGTTGCAATCTTGAGCCCCCAAGTCTATTACTCATCCTATGCTCCTTGATTTTTTTGAGCTCTAGGATGATTCCATATGGTATTATATCATGATTCCAATCCTTTAGTGACATTTTCCCAAGCCTACCCCAAGTAAGTCTTTCAGAATTCTAGGCTTTTGTATGATACCACATAGAAATATATTAGGCCCTCAGATCCATGGAGGCATAGAGTATTTAGCCCAATGTCTTAGCTTTTTAGGTTACTGGGATGATGCCATATGGCATCATCTAGATGACTTGATAAAAACATGAAAATTGGCTAAGGTAAAATTTAATTCAAAATTTAAGGCAAAAAATCCTAAAAGAAAGATGCAGGTCTTTGGTCTGGCTAAAGCATGAACATATTTAGGTTATGGGATGCTAGGATGATGTAACATGGTAGCATCTCACTTATACGCTAGATTGGAATAAAAATATTGGTAGGACCCTCTTTGGGGTCATGGGTTACCAGGATGATGCAAAATGGAAACATCTCGCTCCTCTGCTTGCCCAAGGGTAAAGTTATAAGTATGGTCATCCCTAAGACTATAGGTTGTTGGGAAGATGCCACATGGTGACATCTTATGAGCCTACTATCCTAGCATAATTTATATGTCATACCATGCTGACATCACTCCTAGGTTCATGAGAAAGTGATACATGGCTTCCTCTGATCCACTCATCCAATTTGATAATTTGACTAAGATAATATTGAATGGCTAAGACAAAAACGAAACAAATAGTTGAGGCACTAAATTGGCTAAGGAAAAAATATTGCATTCTGACTAGTTTAAAATCAATGAAGGCAAGGTTAACACGAACCATCGATTCATTAAAAAGATCCCAAGTCAAGAAAACTACTATGAAAAGAGCTCAATAAATGGTAAAGGCCATACAAATGCTTATGTATGTTACTTATAATTGCCTAATTATGATGAGTCTTTCTTCCTCAAAAGACATGTTATAAAGCTAAGACCACATTGTAAAAATGATGGGCTTGACACTAAACCAATATTGTCATTGGTTTAGTCAATAATTGAAGGCTTTGATCATGCTTTAATTTAAGCAAAGGTTCTTTAATATTGAAGTGTATTTCAAATATCAAGGACTGATTAACTAATTCAAGTTATTCCTTTGATCGATTAATGGCCCTTAGGCCCATCCATTTCAATAAAATAGAAGAAACAAGCCATAGGTTTATTAACATGTAAAAACCTCAACATCAAGGGGATTAGTTTGAATGACCTTCTTAACTCATTAAACCTTAGTAGGGGTGACCTCAGTCTAACCTAAAGGCTTCATGCACTTTTTATAGAACTAAAATGGTAGATCTAAGCTTATATTTTAAACTCTTCTTCAATTATAGATGGAATCATTATAGGGAAGGTTTATAAAAAGTCGATTATTCAATTAGTAAGACCAAATGGAATTTTCACAAGGCATACATTTTATCCCAAATAAAATCACCATTAAAATTTAAACAAGATAGATATATTGTTATTAATAACAAAGTCACAACTATTTATTGAGCTCTACTCATATACGCATAAGCTCAAATCATTGAATCATAACACTTTATGATTATAAAGGAAGACATAATAATTATAGAAAAACCACTCAAAAATAAGATTTAAACAAGTAAATCCATCTATTTATTTAATTAAAAGAGCCCAAAAGGATATTTTATAAACATAATATTTTCAAACTTTTATCACTTACTGACATTTTGTATCTTGCAGGAACCCATCGAGTCTCAATCTCTCTGAGTGTATGCCTTAAGGGGTGCATTGAGAAATGGGTGGGAAGACCATTGGTAATTTATAAGATTGTTGTCCCATTTTCCACTTTCCATCTACACACTTGTCTCCTAAAAATATTTAACCTAAGCTTATTCTTTTTAGTTTTACCCATTCCAATCATTTATCACATCATTATCCTTTTATTCCTTACCTCATCCCTCTTTTGATAGTTGGTTGTACTAGGTTGACTGGGTCAACCTTGTATAATTTTTAGCCTCTGATTACTATACAGGGTCGACAGGGTCAACCCTATATTATTTTAGGGTATTTTTCACTTTGGAACTTGTTATCCCTTTGGCCAACATATCTTGAGACCTAGTGAATTATCTCTTGAAAATAAATAGGGTCGACTAGGTTGACCCCATACAACCAACTTATTCAAAAGGATTTAGGGTAAGATTCACCTATATATACAAGCTCATTTCCAACCATTTGAGAATAGAGAAGTGGAAAATAATAAGTGTGAATGAACATCTACTTATTGACCATTCTACTTGAGGAATAAAGCTTAGGGTTCCATAGTTTCTTTGGAGATACAAATATTATTTTATGGAAAAGTTTTTTGGATGCATAGATAGGCTGTGTAGCCTAGAGATGATTTGTATTCATTATCCTTACATACCACAACAATATCTTACAAAGCAACTTGGCGAAGGGATATATTGAGGCTCGGTGGGTTCATCTGCAAAGGTAAGTATTCCTAACTTTATTTCTCCTTTGTAAGAGTAGATAGATAATGCAATTGTGTTTCTCTCCCATGTATTAGGATTCCATATACATTTACATGAATATATATCTTCTATGCATGTTTAGTTTAGTTTTTTTATTTCTAACCCCCACTTTATGCCACAAGCTTTGGTGAACACTAGATTAGATTTACTTTCTTATTTATTAGACATAAGTGAAATATAAAACTTAGGACCCCCTTAGGGTTATTACATGATTGTGTTAGTCTATAGGCTTTGGAACCCTCCTTAGCATAGTATATTATGATAAGTGATCCCATAATTGGGTCTAGAAAATTCCCATCATGGGCATTCTCTCACTTAACAAATGTATTCTCAATCAAAAGTGTAGGTATGTTCTCTCTTCTCTGAGCCAGGATTGATTTATAGACATGATGTATTTTTGATTACATACATTCTAGTGAACCTAATATGAACTAACCTTTGTAGGATTCGTTCACCTATTTCATTTTTTTCATCGTTATTTTTATCATATATTTACCATACTAGGTCAACTGCATCGATTCATCTCCAATTTATGTGCACAGGTTTTTAGGTATAGGCTATTAGATTAACTTAGTTGACCCAGTACATGTTTTTAGCTTTTCAAACTTGCAGTCTAGACTTATGGATCAACCCAATTAACCTAGTCTAATTTCCAAACTTTCAGATATCATGTTCAACATACTAGGTTGTCCTAGTCGACCCTATATAATATAGGCACTCAGTAACAGGTTCTTGTAGAGCTTGATCAACCCAATTGACCTAGTTAGTAGGTTTTGTAAGAATTCCACAAGTTTATTTGATATCGATATTCCTTATCTATATCTCTAATCTACCAAGGTTATTTTTTATCCTTTTATCCCTT
This sequence comes from Torreya grandis, assembly GCA_037957365.1. NCBI lineage: Eukaryota > Viridiplantae > Streptophyta > Pinopsida > Cupressales > Taxaceae > Torreya > Torreya grandis. Next base: position 2,695,195 of record JARHVA010000826.1, read on the forward strand.
TCTTTATAGTCTTTCCTTTCATAGTTTTTAGTCTTTAAAACTACCCTTGTAAAGTCAATTAGATCAACCTTGTCGACCTCATTCTATATTTTGTGTGTTGTTTGGATAACTAGGTAGACTCTATCGACCCTATTTATTTTTAGACTTTGCTTCCATAGTACAAGATTGACCCTATTCTATATTTTATACATACAATATTGACTACATCAACATTATACCTTATTTTAAATGTTGGAATTAAACTTTATATGTTATTAATTAGCTCACACTTTCATTTCTTGTTGCTTTCATGCTTAAAATAGATCACATAGCTTAATTATGTGGTTTTAAATTAATAATTTAGTTTTGATATATTATTTTATCCACACATGACCACATCAGAAAATCTAAACAAGAATTTTAACATTTGACTACCCAAGGCCAACCTACTTGGATTTCATCACCAAGCGGGAAGCCAACTTGATGTTTTGGTCAAGTATAAAACATGGTTATTGGTATATTCTAGCTAATAACCTAACACCCTTATCATTTTGGTATGTGAAGTGAGGGATTAAGCCCCAATACTAAGCTTGTATCATTACCACTACAAATCCCTTTCAGTCCAAACTACCTAAAACTATCTTTAGATTATTTTCTAGTTCCTTACTTATAGAAAACTTCCCATCATATTTAAAAGCACATCCTAATAATATTATAAATATTTAGGTTGACCATTTATCTAGTTATTTAATTTCCAAGTTGATTATTTTTTCTTTGCTCAATTGTATTTTGTATTACAAAAACTTATATTAACCAACGTTGGTGTAAAGTTTTGTGTGGTGTGCCTCAATTGGATTGGCTAGTGTTAATATAATTGATTGTTCATTTCTCTTCAATTATTAATTTTCAAATTACTTGAAAAAATTATCTTGTTTCAATTCATAATCTATTATAGGCTTTTTAATTTTTTGTATCTGATATACTAGGTCAACTCTATTTACCCTATACATTTTTCTAGCCTTTATTTACTGTAATGGATCAACCCAATTGACCCTATGCTAGTTGTAAACCATGTTCACTCTTTTTCTAGCCTCTATTCACTATATTGGATCAACCCAATCAACCCTATACTATTTACAAACCCTATTTCTATGCTAGGTCAACCTAGTTGATCTTATACTATTTCTGTCATTCTTATTTCCTTGCTTTTTCATCTCTATTTCTTTCCCTTCATGGAATTTTTTCTTGATGACAAGACTAAAGTATAATCAACAGACATGATGATTTTTACTAATCCTTATAGGGTCTCCCATAGATAGAGTAGGTATCCTCTCCTGGATTCTAGTAATGTTCACATTACCATTTTCAAAATGAACTATGGGAATCCTCCTAACACATATTCATATCATAATCATCTCTTCTCATTATAATACTAACCCAAATTATAGTAAACCCCTGAAATGCTCTTCTTTAGCTCTAAATTTTCTCAACATCAAGGAAAATATACCTATACCATTTACAATCTTATGATTATTGGTCAATCCAAATAATGTCATTCACCTACTCCTACAATCTCAACTAGATTTATGGGTACCACTTTATTTGATTTTCAGTCTCTTCCTTTGATTCTAACACCATGACCTCTTCTTCTCTAACTTCTTCCACCTCTATGCCTAGTATATCCACTAACATGGTAGGTTCTACATCTAGTGAGCATCTCATAAGATCCACTATCCTTAATCCTTTAACTAGTGCTTCATTTATTACCCAAGGTAATCATGCTTCTAGTGTTTTTTCTTCTCAACCATTCACTAGTCCATCTTTTTTTACACAAGCAAATTTTGCCACTAGTGCCTCACACTCTCATAGTTCCTATCAATCCCGTATGGACACCAATATTGGTACCCATGCCAATAATACCAACATGAATATCAACTCTAATGCTTCTAACTATTCTAATCAAACACACCAATTATTGTTACAAACACTCAATCAAATGAATACCTTTCAAGATCATAGCACAAACCAAATGATGAGAATGAAAAACCACATTATTCATCTTAAATATCATCCTAAACTATTGTATTGTAGCACATATAACCAAAATGTTCCCCTTCCTACTCTTCAAGATTCTCAAGGCAATCTCATCCCTCAACCTCTTTTGAACAATAAAACCATTAAGCATCTTTAGAATGCACCTCTTAATACTCAAATTTATAGCATTGATATAGGAGGTATTACACCTATAATTTATTATAATGGATAAAATGATCCTACCCTTCATCTTAAAACATTTGGAAATATCTATAAAGATTGGGTCAAATTGAACACTTTTTCCACTACCAAACTATTGTCAAAAACCCTCAGAGGTGATGCCTCAGATTGGTATAATCAACCTAGAACTCATTATATTGCTACTTTGGAAGATTTAATGAATAATTTAGTTTAGAAATTCCAAACTAATGATATTATTGAAAACACTTTGGCCCACTTCATAAATTGTAAAAAAATTGAAAATGAAACTACTTAGGCCTTTGTTAAAAGGTGGAAAACTTTATCAAATAAGTGTGAACATAACATGGCTGATGACAATATTTTCCATCTCTTTACTAATGCCCTCTTTCCTAAATTATAATATTGGGTCCACACTCTCTCTCTATGTACTTTGAAGGAGACTATTGACCAAACTATATGTCAATATTTCATTATGCATCAATTCAATCCACCCCATCCTTTTACGTGTCCTTGTCTCTTACTTGAGAACAAAAATCACAATGTTACAAATGATGGTGTTATGGATTATTATGACACCATTCATAATTTTCAAGATATCATTCCAAACCAATCTTTAGAACTAGCTCACCCTTCTCAACAATATACCAATCCTCACTTATCATCAACTAATAACATTAACATTCACAAACCTTTATCTTCAGCTAAATTGTTTAAGCATCTACCTAGGCCTCTTCCAAGAAAACTTGACTACCCATCCTATGAAATCCTGGTATGATCCTAACAAGTTTTTTTGGTTTCATGCTAGTTGGGGTCATTATCATTAGACCTATAAATAACTTCATAATTTAGCTTTAGATTTTCTTCCTGGTCTTAATTTTGATCATAATTCTATCATCCTAAAGCATCATAAGCCTATGAAATTGATTTTAAAGATTATAAAACACATGATAAATCTCAAGCCTTAAATCAAGATAATGCTCATTTGGTTATCTATAAATATCATCTTCCTAATCATCAACCTATTCAATACAACCAAGAAAAGTGCACCCCTTCCACCAATAATATAATAAGTCTTGTTGACCCCACTTTCGAAGAGAATGTGGTTAACATGACTAATATGTGAAGGGTGGTATATTTCATTGATTTATAACCTATCTACACTCCATCTCAAATGTATCATGTTATCCAAGATTATTCCCCATCTCATTTAAATGAGTTGGGGAAAGATTAATTTATAACTTTTGATGATCTTATTTATGATTTTCCCTTAGATAACACCTCTCATTCTATTTCAACCACCATTCCTTCATATTCTAACATAAATGACAATCAAGATTCTACTAAAATTTATTCTACCATTTCTCAAAATCAACCTGAGCCAACTAATTCATCTTCACAACATCATTCACGACCTTGTTCTAAGACTTCTACTTCTTATCAATAAAAAATCTAATGTACTTTAGATCCTCCTTATAAGGACATTCTTAACCACTATGCACCTATTTCTAACAACATTATTATGGGTTATGATGAATGAGATCCCATCATGGAGCTCACCAATCTCCCATCCCAAATTCCATTCCTTGAGCTTATGAGGACTTATCCATGTCATAGAAACCATCTTATGTAACTATTATTCAAGATGAATATCCCTAATCCTCCCTTATCAAGACAAGAAGTAGCCTTATCTATATCTAAGGATAGTATATTAAAATAATGTGAAGAGATGTCTATAAAGGTAATTTTAGAGATGAATACTCATTAATTCATGAATATTCCAATTTTAGGATTTTAGTTTTGGTGATTTTTTAGGGTCGGTAGATGGGATTGGATCATCAAAATTTTAGGGATATATATATATATATATATATATATATATATATATATATATATATATATATATATATATATATATATATATATATATATATATTGGGGGGTCAGATCACCAACCCTTTACAATAATATATAAGATTACACTTCAATTTTTCACATATATATAGTAGAACCCTAAGCTGATACCCATCAAGCTAACAAGTAAAACTAAAATTAGAGGACCATAGGCCTGAATGACATAGCCAAATGGAAAAACCAAATGATAGATTTGAATGATAGAGATGAATGGTGGATCTGAATGATAGAGCCAAATGATATAGCTAAACAATAAAGTATAATGGTAGATATGAATGTTAGTGATGAATAATAGAGGCAAACAATAGAGTAAATAATAGAGATAAATGATAGAGTTGAATGGTACAATTGAATGATAGATCTAAATGATAGTGACAGGCCAGAGAATAAAAAACTAGAGCTAAATCCCTTCTATTGAGTAACAATATTGAATGGGAGTATCAAATGATAGAGCCAAAAAGCACAAGAGCCATCATCGCATCTAGTGGGAATGGTAAAATAACTAGCCAATTATCAACAAAATCATGCATATTATCTTATTTTAAAGAGCCAACCAAAGTTCACACAATCACAATGCACTCAAAATATAGGTATTTATTGTTTTTTCAGTTTGTCATAAATTTTACTTCAACTATTCAATAATATTAAAATAATTTTACATGCATAAATCCCCACTATTATCTCACTAGAAAGAATAAACTAGAATAACATATCACCCCCTAAATTTTTTTTTGATGATGACATGCCACCACTCAAAGATGCTCCTATAGTTTTTGATGAAAATTAAAATGACACTCAAGTGGCAAAAGAGATTGCTACTTCTCACCAAACATAAAGTTTAGATAAAACCTCCACTCAAAAATACTCATGAAGGAAGAGAAGTATATGGATAATTATAAGGTCCTTTAAGGTGGATTGGGAAGCAAAATTTCCCTTCATAAAACCTATAGAGCCTGAAAATGTTGATGATATTCCAAAAAAATGTAGATGTAAAATATGTAGATGGAAACTAAGAAAGGAACACATAATGCAACTGAAATTGGACATGATTGAGAAACATTGTGGAAAAGCATATGAGATAGTGAAGCACTTGGATGGAGTGATAAAAAGAATACACAGGTGGAAAACTATAGAAGAATGCATGCATGTAAGATATTCACATGAGTATGAAAATGATAAGAAACATCAAAAACATCTTGTGGAGAAAGGAGTAACAATTAAAGTAAATTTTTGAAAAGTCAAGCAGTCCCATCTAAAGGTGAAATATATATATATTTCTCTACTATATACCATATTCTAAAAAAATGAAGACCCATTTTTGATTTTTTAGATTATAATATTTTTTTTCAACATTATGGATTTATAGAAATTCCACAATCACATTGGTAAGATAGTAGTGCTTGAGAAATGGCAAAATGTTTAGCATTGGTTGAGAAAGAAAATTTGAAACAAAAAGTTAAAATTCATTGTTCATCTCATTGTCCATTGATGAGGTCATAACAATTGACAACACATCCTAGGTTTGCATACATCTGTATACTTTTGAGAACTATTCAAGGCAACCTCATCTACTAATAATTCATAAAATGGTAGAGAATTACAATGCAAAAAATCTTCACAAATTGGTTGTATTGAATTTGAAGGATAAAGATGGAATGGATGATTATGTAATAACTATGAAGCTGGTGTGTGTTGGGGTTAATGGTACATCAATTATATAGGGGCATAAAAATGGTTTGTGTATTTAGCTATAAATAATAGTTGCCCCATATATGATTCTAATTCACTGCATGGATCATAGGATGAATCTTGCACACAAAATGGTTAACAAATTTGCTAATGTGGAAAAAGTGGAGGAACTCATTTGTGAGCTACATGCTTATATGTCAAGCAGTCTAAAAAGATTTTCAGAGTTCAAAATTTTTTCAATAGGAGTGACTAATGATAAGAAACTATTGAAATATTTTGATACAAGGTGGATTTCTATGTATGAACTTGCATGCTTGTTTTTTGAAGAATATCCATCATTAGTAGGTTTTATGTATAAATATCATAGAAAAATTGACAAGGCAAAATATTTATTATACCATTTAATAGATTTGGAAACACTATTGACTTTATGTAGAATTCTTCCAATGCTAGAGGAAATGAATTGTTTAATGAAACATGATCATGAGAGATCCATTTATATTATGGAATACATATGAGAAAATGAGTATGTCAATCTCTAGATATACTATACACTTTGAATGAAATGTTTCAAGGCCCTATTTTTAGTAGTTGGCAATGTTTGATAGATTTAAATAACCCTAATAGTTATTTGAAGTTGAATATCAATGATCATATTTGTGTTATTATTAATGGAAAATAAATTCTAATACACACATTTTATAAAAGTCCTAATATTGTGAGAGTTTAATTTGAATAACTACATGTAACACATATTCTATATGACATTGTTCTATCTAAAACTCAGATAAAACTAAGTAGAGTTTCCCAAAACTTATTTGCAAATATCATAGATCATTTTAAAAGGGATGATTTGTTAGAGGCTATGGCAGTTGTGAATCCCATTTTCTAGAACATTAATAACATTCAAAAGATGATTAGCAATTTATTTCACAAATACATGGACTATCTTGTAAAGCATTGTGGTAAATCTATAGAGGTGAATGGAGTAGAAATAAAAGGTATTTTGGGAAAGGATTTACTAACATCCTAGTCAAACCATTTTGGAATTACAATGTTTAAATAATATCATCTTCTAAGTGAACCAATAGAGAATGGGGTAATTACAAGACTATGGAAAAAACTTTATCCTAGTAGTATACTGCAAGAAAGTCTAAGTGAATATTTTAGATTACATGAGCTTTTTCAAACAATGATTTTGGGCTCAATGGAAGATGAAAGAGTATTCAATTTATTATCATTCATAAAGTCAAAACTTTGAAATAAATTGGATAAAAATTTAGAAACTTGTTTGATATTATATGTTTCATGTTATGCAGTGGATATGTTTCCTTATGAAAGAGCTATGGAAACATAAAGTTATTTAAATGAAAGAAGAGTCATCATCAATACAGTGACAAATAAAGAGGATGTAAATAATGACACTAAATATGGCATTAACATGGCAGATGCAAATGTCACTGTCGATGATCAGGTTTTTGCAGGATTATTTCAACTACCAGACTATTAGTTTCAAGTTTCTGAATTTCAATTTCATATAATTTTATAATTTGTTTCTAGTGACTACTATTCAATGTATTCATGTTTTATTTTATCTAATTTTATGTAAGTAATTTTCATATGTTTATCATAAGATGCAATAATTATTATACATTTTCAATTGTTTAAAAACTATAATAACTTTGTCAATGCCAAATCACTTTCATGAGTATCTTTAAAAACTTATGAAAATTTTTAGAGTCCTTTACTTGTGAAAAATCATGTTCTCATGCATCAAAATATACCCTACAAATATCTGAAATACCTTTGTTTTTCACTGACAATCCTTAAAACTGGTTCTTCTCAGAATAAATTAATCAAATAAAATATAACCTTTGAATCACAAATTGATGAGTATGAATGACACTCATACCATATAGGATACCTATTTCTTGAGAAGAGTTTCCTACTTAGTCTTATTTTATCATAATTCAAATTGAAATTACAACATCATAAAATTCAAATTGAAATTACAATCTATGTGGCTCAACTAGTAATTAAAACTCAATAAATTGATCAACGCATATATAAACTTAAAATTGTCATTAAAAATATATTTTTTAATAGAAAACATTATTTATAAATATATAGAATAGATTTTCAACTACTCAACTACTTTCTATCCACTTTCTGAGTTTCTTCTTCAACCACTTTCTCAGTGACTTTTTCAACCACTTTCTTAGTTGTTTTCTTAACCACAAAATCCTTTATGCCACTGTTGACCTTCAATATCCCTGCCTTTTCAAGATATACTATCACATCATTAATATGATCAAGATTTTACATATATTCTTTTACATCATCTCCTACAAAAAGTAGACTTGGATCGATAACTATCTTCTACTTGAATAAGGCATTATGTTCTTCTACTTATTCCTTAATAATTTTTAAGAGTGTGTTGTTCTGTTTATTCAATAGAATAATCTTCTCCTTAAATTTAACAACATATATTAAATTTTTTTGTGCATTTTTTAGATACACATTAAGGACCTTAGCTTCTTTTTTCAAGTTCTCATATTTTGCCTACATTTTAAAATGAACTATAATTAGATGTGAACAAAAATAAGTATGACATGAAATTTGATTAAAATGAAGATACATGACTAAAAATTTTTCCTTCTCCACATTCAAAATCACAATAAGGTTGGTGTCTTTTTCCCATTTATTATAATATGCTTGGGCTTCTGCATTGAAATTCTCTAACATGTTAAGCATAATAGTCAACACATTATCATTGTAACTATTACCAATAATAACTAACCTATATTTTACTCTGGTAAACAAAGCATCAATCTTATCGGGTTTATGTTGCACCAATGCAAATACATTTTCTCACTGGGAGTGGTTGTGATAATGGGCATTTATTTATTTTATCAATGCCTTCACCAAAAACTCCCATACATGTAAGTTTTTTAATTCATAAATTACTCCCTCCTTAAGATTAGTAGTAATAATATTTGATACCAAATTATTTAGTGGAAAAGATGTAATAGCATCATTAAAAAGGAAAACATTCTCTATTGGGGTGAGACTATCCAAACCGTGTGAAGGTTCCTCTTAAGTAGTCACATGAACATCTGCTACTTCTCATTTGATAAAATCATATGGATTGAAATAAATGCCAACATCAGTGCCAATTTCAAACCCCAAATATTCCTCATCAAGTTCAATTTTTGTCAAAGAAGTCAATCCTTATCTACACTTGACATACCTTTGATAGAGAAAGAGGGGAATTGGGAATATGATAATTGTAGTTTTATAGTTTATTATGGACCTTGTGGTGGTTGTAATGGAATAGCCTTTCCCCTTGAGTGAAATGAGTTTAGGGTTAGAGGTGGTGGCATAATGTTCCTCATAGTTAGAGGATGGCTTGCAAAATGTAATTCATTTTAGAAAACAAATAATTTTCAAAAACAAAGCTATATGCTAATTTGAAATTAAAGGTTTATTACTTGTATTTGGAGATAGTATATCCTCCAATATACACATTGTATTGCAAGTGATAGGGGTGTTTTGAGCTGGTATATTATGTAAAATTTCAATCTAAAAATAATAATAAAAATACAAAAAAAAAAAAGAAAAAAAAACAAAAAACAAAAACTGAAAAAAAAAAAAAACAAATGAAATATGCATTGTAAAATATCTTCCACAGAGGGACCAGAAGGTACAATTAATGTTACTATTTTTTTGTAGTGGTGGTTGTTTCACTGTCTTAATTCAATTTTAATAATTAAAATAATAACTAAAATAATGCACTTGATTCTTGAAAATTAAAATCTCATTTGAAAAATATAAATAGAAAACCTACACGTGGATATGAAACTGAAAAAACTCATGGACATTTCACAAGTCGATAGGATTGCAAGGATGACTTTGTAGACTCTAAATTTGTAGATTATTCAACTACATGTTGTCCTTTCAAGGAAAATTATTTTCACGAGGCATGAATTCTTGTCTATAATTTGTAACAAACAAAGTTCAAATATTTATTAATTTTTACCTTGGTAACCATTTAACAAACAAACAAATAATAAACCCTAAATCAATAAATGAACAAATAAAGAAACCTCCTACTCATCCATAGACAAATTATTTATCATCATTTTTGGATCAAGTATAGTTAGACCTTGTGATTTTTGGAGATCAAAGAAGGCCTTATAGTAAAATGTGAGAATAAAATTTGAACTAGAAATAGTGGAACTTGGATTGGTAGAAGCATAATATAATTCAAGCCTTAACCTAGTGAAAATAAAAGAGCACTAGTCAAATCTATATTTTAAAAGATTATGAACAATGTAAAATAGTTCCCAATAGAGAATATATGTTGGTCTTCCCTACAATACTATTTTGGCTTGGAAAAATTGAGCCATTAATTTACAGAAAGGGTGACTAATGGATTTGATATAGAGGCCCCTCTTTTGACTATATGAAATGAAAGAGAGAATGAGGATTTTACATTGCAAAAGTTGAATTTTAAATATAAAAAAAAATTATTAGTACATACCATTTTGAGCAATGTGAAACCCAAAATGATTGGCCAAAAAATTCTTGTCCACATTTGTCAGTATTTTTTTTGAGTTCACTAGGGTTGCATTATGAAATGGAAGACCTGTCAGATTGTGAATATCTTTTGGCAATGTACCGAAGGAAATTATTCTAGATTGCTCATTCATGGTGAAGATCTTCTCATTAGGGTCATATTAATACATGGCCATTTTTAATATCCCCATGTCTATGCCATACTGGGGCATGTAGAGTAGGCTAGTAAAATTGCATTCTTGAATCCAATCATTGTAGGCATGTAGTTCCTACATGAGACTCAAAATGTCTGGGTATAGAAGGTTTTTGAAAATGAATTTTCTTTCCATGGATGCAAAGGGGGATGAGAAATCAATTTTTAAAAAATGTTAAACATGAGGGTAGGGGCTAGTATTTATAGATTTGGGGGGGCAATTGGGTAACTAGATTATAGACTAGTTGCATAGGTCATTTGTCAGCATGTCCTGACATCACCATCTAACACTAGACATTCAGCTCATTCATTAGGTCTAACCATCTGACATACCCATTTATCCCAACTATTTAATATAACCATCTAGCATAGTCATTCAATTTGGAATTCAATTCAACCATTCAATTTAGATGTTTAGTCTAGTTATGGAGTTCAATTGTTTGCTCTAGCCATCTAGTAATGCCATTTAACCCAATCATTTAAATTAGACATTTTATCCACCAATATAGTTTATTTTACTTGATTATTTATCCCTATTGTTTAACTCTACCATTTGGATTAGTCATTTGACCAAGATGTTTGCTTCTATCATTTTCCATATGTCATTTGGCCTAATCATTTAGCTTAGTCATTAAATTCTATCTTTTGGCTTAGCCATGTTGTTGTATGGAAAAAAACATTGATAAAAGATTTTTCATAACCCATAGATGATTCACCACACCAATGAATAAAATTTCCTTAGATTTGCCAAATATTTCCAATAGGTTTTCGAGTACGGCCTCTTAAAATTAACCCTAATGTCTATCAACATTGATAAAACTATGGGAACTTTTATTTCCTTAAGATTTCCTATAGCCTCTATGATTCCTAATGAGATTATACTTCATGTAGATGATCCTCCCTTATTCATTAGTGTTCAAATAAGTGATATTCAAGTTAAATGTGCATTGATTGATGAAGGTTTTTGCACTTGTGTTTCCTCTCTTGACTTTATCAAAAACCTTGGATATTCAGAATCCAATATTAAGTTCACATGCAACACTTGCCAAGGATATGATAAAATGAAAATGCTTCCTCTAGGTTGTGTGTGGCTTCTTATTACCATCCCACCTATCACTATTCACATGAAGGTGATGATCTTTAACTTTTCCCTTTCTTATAACATCTTGCTTGGTAGGTCGTAGACTCATTGTATGAGAGTTGTTTCTTCTTTCACCTACCAATGCATTAAATTACCTCATAATGGAGCCATTTATAAGATTTAGGGTGACACTAACCCTTGAAATTTTAGATAATTCCAAGACCATGGTGTCTTCAAAATTATTACTCTTGAACCTTTGCATAACATTCCATTCCATGAGTCTCAACATCTTAATTTTACCATTAACTCAACTAGAGGTTACAATGGTCATCCTAAACTCATTAGGAACATTACTCCTAACCTCTTAGATTCTAATGATGATGAGCCCAATGAGATTAACCTAAAAATTAAATATTTTTATCTCTCACCTTACCTCATCTTACAACTTCTTGCTTCCTTACAACCTCATTGTCATAAACCTCATTGTGATGACATTTCTGTAGTCTTAACCAAGACTTGACATTCTATTCACCACACTTCCTTAGATGATAAGGTCATCACTACTTGTATCATTAACCTTCACACCTTGAATTATGATGATAGTTATTCCTTAAATGATCCATTTTTAGGTGGTCTTATCTAGGCCCGTGATGTCAAGATTACCCATTACCATTCTTCTTTACTTGAGTTTTTTTGTGTATCTTACCATTTTCATTCATTTATAGTTCCTAATTTTAGTATTTTCCTCTTTATTATAGGCCATATATGTGCTAAAATCTCCATTTTTTGAGGATACTCATAGGAGTATTCTCATGGATCATGTTATGACTGGGCCTTACCACTTTACTAGGTACCTTAACCATTTTAGTTAGTTTACCCTTAAGATAAGTGTGACTCTCCTTATACCTTTTATAGATCCCACCCCTCCCTCAGTGGAACTCATATCAAAACCCATCATTATTCCTACTATATTTTAGGTTGTTTCTACTTCCATTGTTTTTTATTCTACCTTTGCCTCTCATCCCATTGCTCTTTTTGTTGAGCCTAGTTCCATTCCTCCTCCACCACCACCTTTACTTGGTGATGGTTTACTTCCTTTTCATAAGATGGATTTGTTTCACACCAAATGGGATAATGAGTATTATCTATCTTCTTCCACTCCTATTACATCTCTTTTTATGAGTGTTTCTCCTAAGACCACTCACAAGCATATCTGTTACTTCTATGGGATAAATAATCATTCTTCTATGCATTATTATAAGTTGCAACAATATATTGATACTTTGTGTCTTTCTCTATCCTCAAAAAAATACATGCCTCCCCTAAAGGTTCTACCTAAATATATACCTAATTATGGTGATGCATATTGTCTATGACACCAATGTGGAACTTATCACATCAATCATTGCTGCATCCTCTAACAACATCTCAAGGATCATCTTCTATCTATTCCTAGGCCTTCTTCCATTACTCCCATAGATCATTCCTATAAGAAGGATCCTCCTTATCACATGGCTCCACCTCCTATGATTCCATCATCTTCTATGGTCCCTTCATCATCTTTTGTGCCTCCACCCATGATTTTTTCACCTATGGATCTTCCATTACCTATAGATTCTTCCCCACCGGTGATTCACGCATCTCCAATAGAAGCCACTCTAATGCATTCTCCCAATCATCCCTTTAATAATTTCCATACTCAACTTGATCCATTAAGTATTCATAATTTTTCTATGGATGAGATTAGAAGAGAAGTATTTTTCCAATTTTCATTGAAGATTGACGAGACATTAGTAGTAGTTTGTATCCAGTTCTATAGAGATATATTCGATGTTTTATATAATGTGTGTGGGTATATTTATAAATATTTATGAGCACAAGAATGGTAATTTTACATTTAAACTTGGATTGGACGTGTGCTCCAATATTATATTTTATTTATTTGTTATATCATTTGACACTGTGAAATTCATATTTTTCTTTATAGTGATTTTACTTTTTGTACTATATCTTACTTATATTGTCATTTATATTTTCATATGATTGTCTTTATTTATCATTGCTTTCTCTTTCTTTTTTTATTTTTTATAAAAACCCTCTTCTTGTGTCTTCATGATTTTTTTCTCTCTTATCTCTATTTTTCATGTATAATTATCACTGTGACTTGGTTAGACCAACCTTGTTCCCTTTTGTCATGTTTTATATTACCATATGATCAGTTATAAAATAATGTATCTCATTATACTTTCCTCATACTGGTCCACTTTGGATTTCCTTATTTCCCTTTATTACCTTTTCACAAACTAAACATATACATGATTGAGACTTGAGATCACATGTTGGTTCATTATTAAGCCTAAGTATCCTAATCCATCTTTGTCTTTAGTTACTTAGCTTCCTTAGCCTTATCCTAAATCCAATTTTATGTGTATCACTAGATATCTCATGATTGGTCATTCCAAATCTATATGGATGAGGAATCTTCAAAATCCATAAAAAATTAAAATACAAATCATTTTAAACAAAAAGGCAATGATATAAAATTAAAAAATACTCTTAAAAGTTAAATCACACTAAAAGACATGATTCAAAGTACATATCCTTCTTCTAGTCAAAGATAAAACTCCACATTGGGCCTCACAATAGAGCCAAGTTCCTTTGGCATACGATAGGCTAGTAGATTAGAAAAGGAGAATTAAAAAAAACTTTTAATGTTACCTACTTTCTCATGCAAATACCTAATCTTCACAATAGACCGATAGCGCTATAAGGGGTCCTAAAGAATGGGGAACATGTCATGGGAAGGTAGGTCTATTTTACTTTTCTTTGTACCAATCTACCTTCATGAGATAATTTTAGTTTCACACTTATTTTCCTACAAAGCTTTGTGTCTATAGCAAACATGTTTTCTTTGCACATTTATGGTCACTAGTTACTTAGTGTTTTCTCATGTCCTTAGTATGCCTCTTCCCTCCTAAGGTATTCTCATAAGAAGCTTAAGTCTTTCTTTATACATTACTTTTTTTCATTCCCTATATCCCTCATATTTTCTCTTCAGAAATATTGATTTGTCTACTGATCACTCCCCTTGGGATTTCATTTGTGAATTACTTTGTAAGATCATGGATAAGACTTGAAGTTACTTAAAAATTACCATCATAAAACCTTCCTATTACCCACATCCTTTGTTACCTGATTGTCTTGATTATTCCACCCTAATGGTGTCCCCTTTGTGGAGTTGTAGTGTAAGACCATGGATAGGACCTGCCCCGCCTCACAAAGTTTTCCAATAATACAAGTCACAAACAAAAATTACATGTGTCAAATGTGAGATAATATGTGATCGATTATGAAGTTACATGTCATTGACATGCTTCCCATCTTTATTTAGTATGTTTTATGCTTATTTCATTTTTGTTTCACTTTTATCTTCTTATTTTTTGAGTGCATGTAAGAATCCAATTATTTATTGATTTTTTCATACTTTCCAGCTTGAATTAGTATGACAAATTATAGACCAAAACTTTTGCCAATTTTGTTTTTCTCTTATACTTCCCAATGTGATATAATATGATTGATTGACTTAATTTATTTGTTTTTATACCATTTATTCTCTTTTACAGTTCTTCCATTTTATTACATTTTTTTCATATTTCTCGATGTGATTTAGTGTGATTTTACTTGTTTTAATTTTGTGCAAAAATATTTCACTTGGTTTAAAAATAAATTCCTTTTTACCATTCTTTTGGTTCTTTATACTTAATCATTTATTGTTATTACACATTTCTCAACTTGAAATATTATGTAGTACATTTTTGATTGATTATATTTTACCAAGTACTTTTTAACTATGCATGTGTTCTACATAATGCTAGAAAAGAAACCACATCTCATATATTTCCTATAGCATATACAACAAACAAATAAATACATGTGCTAGAAATAAATGTATCCAAACCATCCACAACCACAACCATGATAAAAATAACATACACAATCAACATCAATATGCCAAAATGATCCATCATATATATATATCATGAGCTTTGATATAATAAGCATAACCATATACAATGCTCCAGCTCTATGACTGAGCCCCATCCTATCTATATTATGGCCTAGCCATGCTACCTATCAATGCCTCAGTCTAATTCCTTTGCACAAAACATTATAATGAGGTTATCCAAGATCTCAATCCATCCACCTATCCCTCTATATGTGTCAGCCATGTTTATACATTTTCCAACTAGGATAAGGTCTCCATGTGTATTGCGCTCTCCTACTCTTAAACCTATGTCATATAGGTCAAGGTCATTGTATGTGCCTATGTTATCTATATCATCATATCTAGATGCATAGCTCTCTCTCCTCTAATAAGGCCTACCATGCTTGTATCTCTCCTACACCTATCTGTACTAGTGGTTGCATCCTCTCTCTTTATGCTCATATCGGCCTCACTACCTTTCTAATTAATTTGAACCAACTCACCTGATCTGGGGTAGATGGTACATTGGCATCCTCTAATGTAGTAGGGTTATACAACATCAATATTTCATCTAAGATGTTATGGAGTTCTCCCCTCACAAGGGACCCCTATCTCTCCTCCTCATCTAGTTGGTCATTTCCTCACCATCATAGCTCATTGGGTCTCTTATATCTCCTTTTTTATCCTTCACAAGTCAAACTAACAAATGACTTCTCTTTCTCCCTATTTAAAAACACTTTTTAATAATTCAAAAAATTTAATTATTTTTAGGTAGATTCCTTATTTTTTTTATATATTTGTTTCTATTAATCCATTTTTTGAACTAAAAAATGCATTAGAATTATGATGACGTAGAGAATATTTTCCACTATCATATGCCTATATTTTATTTTTTTTATTTTTGGCTATTTTTTGCATTAAATTTTATAGGTTCACCTAGTGTTCTTCACATTGGATGCCTTCACTTTCTCTTGTAGTCTACTTCTTTATCTAAAATACTAAGGTAACTAAAGGTATGTGTTTTTCAATTCTATCATTTCCTTTATCTTATTTTCTACGTACTAAACTTTACTTAGCATCATCATTGTGTGTTAGCATGTTTTATTCTTGAAGCACCATCTCAAGTTGCACTTACATGAAACATGATGAGCTTCAAGTGGGGAATATGTATACACATAATATTTTCAAACTTTTATCACTTATTGACACTTTGTGTCTTTTAGGAACCCATTGAGTCTCAATCTCTCTTAGTGCATACCTTAAGGGGTGCATCGAGAAAGAGGTGGGTAGACCATTGGTGTTTCATAATATTTTTATCACTTTTACCACTTTCCATCTACACACTTTTCTCCTAAAACTATTTACTCTAAGCTTATTCTTCTCATTTGTACCCATTCTAATCATTTGTCACATCATTATCCTCATATTCCTTGCCTCATCCCCCTTTTCATAGTTGGTTGTACTAGGTTGATTGGGTTGACCTTGTACAGTATTTAGCATCTGATTACTATATAGGGTTGATTGAGTTGATCCTATACTATTTTAAGTTATTTTTCACTTTGGAGCTTGTTAGCCCTTTGGATGACATAGATCGAAACCTAGTGAATTATCTCTTAAAAACATATAGGGTCAACTGGGTCAACCTCATAAAGATAAAATATTTAAAAGTATTTAGGGTAAGATCTACCTATATATAAAAGTTCATTTCCAACCATTTGATAATAGAGAATCAAAGAATAATAAGTGTGAATAAACATCTATTTATTGACCATTCTACTTGAGTAATAAAACTTAGGGTTCTATACTTTCTTTGGAGATACAGATCTTATCTTATGGATAAGTATTTTAGATACATGGATAGTTTGTGTAGCTTAGAAGTGATATTTATTTTTTATCCTTACATACCACAATAATCTCTTGTGAAGCATCTTGTCCAAGGGAGAGATTGAGGCTCAGTGGGTTTGTCTTCAAAGGTAAGTATTCGTAACTTTTGTAAGAGTAGATAGATAATGAAGTTATGATTCTCTCCCATGTATTAGGATTTCATATAAATTGAAATGATAATATGTGTTATATTCATGTTTAGTTTAGTTTTTTTTATTTCTAACCCCAACTTTGTGCCACAAGCTTTGGTGGGCACTATATTAGATTTAATTTCTTATTTATTAGACATAAGTGAAATATAAAACCGAGGACCCCCTTAGGGTTATTTCATGATTGTGTTAGTCTATAGGTTTTATAACCCTCCTTATCATAGTGTATTTTGATAAGTGATCCCTAATTGGGTCTAGTAAATCCTCATCTTGGTCATGCTCCCGCTTAATAAATGTATTCCCAATTGGTAGTGTAGGTATGCTCTATATTATTTGAGTCAGGATTGATTTATAAACATGATGCATTTATGATTGTATATAGATATTTAATATCTAATGGATCCTTTCAAATCTTTTATAACCTAAATATTCATACAAATACAACTCAATTTAACATTGAAGTTTTATTACATAGAAAATAAATATTCTATTCCATAGTTGGAATATTATCCAAAATTTATCCTTAACAAGAATATTACAAGTAGGCTGGTTTTTACAACATTAATAATAAAAAATATCCATGGTATTATTAACATAAGGTAAATATATATATTTTTTTCTAACCCAAAGTAGAAAATCTAGTAGTTTTCAATGGTGCTCCATATTCGCTCCTAATCATTTACTTTCCATAAGAAGGAAGGATCACCACCCAATATTTTTTCATCATTAATTTACTGCTCTAGACACATCTAAGCTCAAGACTCCCAACTTTGAGCATGTTTATATCATTTGGTAAAGTCAAGGATGGCTATCTAAGTAAGGGTATTTAACATAAGGGAAGACCATGTTATAACTACAGTCATATTCCTAATTCTTCCCAAAGAGATTGCCATCTCAATAGTAACAAACAAGCATTATAATGATCATTTAAATGAAGCAAATCATTTGACAATATAGTTTATTTATACAAGTTATTAAAACATAAAAATGTCTACAACAAGTCATGAAATAGTAAGAGGATTCTATCACTATATTACTTCCTTCTAGTGGTCATGAGCGAGTTGAACAACCTACCATTATGCCCTACATAAGAGGACTTGTGATATCATCATTAAATTCATGGGAGTATCAAACAACCTTCCATTATGCCCTACATAATAGGACTTTGATACACTACCATCATGAAAATGATACTCCCAGACCACCATCACACAATGTCATAATAACATATCAAAACATGCATAAGATAAAAAAACATCCTAAAAATAAAGAGGCATAATCCTCTCTAAAATCCTCAAAGGACAATCACAAAATGGTAGCCAATGTTTAGACATGGACAAATAATAAAATAGGCAAAATAAACCAAGTGGTCTTATTCTCCTAGAAGCAAACATCAAATACATAATACAATCATTTCATTCTAAATGAATATTAGTGAACATAAATTATTAGAAATCCCACCCATCAACCTCTAGACCACCTAAGTGTTATCCTCTAGATGTCTAGGATTGGCTCTCTTAACTAGTTGATCCTATCTTCTACTTATCCTTCTCCTATACTAAGTCTAATTCCTTTTAAATTGGAAAAAAGTCCCCAATAAGATGAACTCAACTTATATATAGACATCTCAAGATTTGCCAACCATCAGCCACTTGTCAGCCCATGCCGCATTAAGGGACATTATCTTTCATGTTTAATTAAGGCACATGGAAGCTATTGAAGACTTTTAAGGTTGCTTCTAGGGTTATCTCACCTTGACCCTCACTAGATTTTAGTCTAAGGCATTTAATGGAAGATCTTTCAGTTGGCCACTAGACAATTTGGATGTTGGATACAAGATCATATGACCAATTGACAACAAGTTTCACCCACCAATATTAAATTATATCTTCCTAAAACATAGGCTAAGTTAGTAATGGTAATAAACTAGGCATCTACTTAATTTAACAAGGTATAATAAAGGTTAAGGTGTTGATTAATGATAAAACCATGTTTGGCATAGTTTTTTTTTCTTTTATTGGCCCTTTTTATGTTCTTGCACACTTGATTCATATATTCAATTCCTCTAACCTACTATCTAAATATACAAAATTTAGTCAAATAAGTCAATTTCAATTAATTGTCCATAGTCAAACATTCATATAATATCACATTCACATAGGTAATTTCATGTGATTTAATGTACAATTAATTGCCAATTTATCAACTTAGGAGTAATGATTTAGACATGATTTAATTCAATATATCACATAAACATAATCAATTTTCATAAAGAGACAAGCATAACATCATACTTTCATAAGTGAGCAATCGAAACATGATCGATAATAGGTCTTTCCCATGCTTCCCAATGTGATCATAGGAATCCAAGAAGGGAGGTTAGTAACATGTTAGTTCAAGTAAGAAAACTCAAATAAAAACCCACTAACACTTACACTCTAAGCCTAATACTTAAGAAGATATTAGTAATAAAAGACAAATGAAATCATAGTTAAAATGTAAAAGACAACAAATCCTTTACCTTCCTTGGGAGCTCCAAATGCTTTGTTGAGTGGTTTGCTTAGCTTGTGCATCAAAAAGTCTTTAGAAAATGAAGCTTATTAGCTCCTTCTCTCCTTGGCACCATTGTCTTTGATATGGCTTGATGTAGCTTGGATCAATATTTTTTCATTATAACATTTCTTGCAAAAAAATACCTTACGTCTCTCTCCAAATTTGTATTATAACTTTGGCTTATGAGAGATTCAAATTCAATTGGCATGGCATTATATTTATAGCTAAAGGATTTAACTCTCACCCAAGGTGAGTTAGGGTTGAGTTAAGGCTTAGAATGAGTTAAAACCTAACCTAGGTAAGTAAAATATAACCCTAGTAGAGTTAATAGTTGTCAATTAATCATGATTTTCAATTACTAGGCATGGGTCTCCAAAATAGATATTTTATGATATTTTCAAAGAACTTGACAAATCATAAAGGTAATGATCAAAGGCAAGGACATTTTGAATTTTTGAAATTAATTACACATAGATAATTTAACTAGGTGTTTAATTTAGTTTAGATTGTTAATTAATTTTGATTAGCCATTTATCTCTTTCAATATTTAATATTTGTTCATGTGCCCCACTTAATACCTCCATATGCCAAATGGACTATTATAATGCCACATGATGATTAATGATGAATCTGTGAGAGGTTATTGTTGAATATGATTGGATACCCCAATTAGGTATGTCTTAATGTGATTATAAGATTTGATAAATGATAAAAAATCAAATTTGAGATGTTTAGTGATTCCTAAGCTTAATTTTCAATAGTTTGTAGGAATCGATCTGAAGTCTAGTCGAAGGCTAGTTGTGGCTAGTTTTAGGTGTTTATATTTTTCCCATATTTGGTAAGTTATTTAAAGATATAAACACATTAACATATTATCAAATAATGAAAATGTGTTGTATGCCTATGACTTCAGTGTTAATGGAGGAACTATATATGCCCCTTTAAGGGAGAGATCAACAAAAAGGGTCGGTGATCAGTCCCTCAAAAGGAGGAAATGATGGGACCAAAATATTTAAATGGGGTAGAAAAGATTTATTTTCCCACAGTAATTATAATTAGTGGTATATGGACCTATCGTAGTTGGGTAGACAAATAGGATGATTTTCCCATAGGTTATTATAATCATTGGCATAGGTGGGATAAAAAAAGGTAATGTTTTTTTCCCAAAGGTGGTTATAATCATTGAAAATGGCTTAAGATAACAAGAGAATGATTTTCCCAAAGGTAGTTATAATCATGAAATAGAAAATAATTATTTACCCATAGGTAGTTATAATCATTTGTAGGATAAAAACATGCCCTAGTTGGGTAGATAAAGATAATGGTTTGCACAAAGGTGGGTATAAGTATTATCACAATGAAAACATGCCCCAATTGGGTAGAAGAAAGATAATAGTTTTCCAAAAGGTAGTTATAATCATTAACCTCCAAATAAATTCAATCACAATGATTTGCCCATAGGCAATTAGAATCATTGGTAGTGTAAGTAGGATAGTATACAATGATTTGACTATAGGTGGTTATAATCATTGGTATCCCAATTATGGAAAAAATGATGGAAAAATGGTATAAAGGAGAAAAATGAATTTGGGCAACCTGATAGCAAGGAGATGCTCATCTAAATTAGTAAGGGTTAAAATTGTTTCATGATTTAATTATGTTATATGTGGTAATAAGTTGGATTGATTAGGAATTTCAAGTGCCAAGGAGTATCATGACCTTATTATTGTGTAGACTTCTTGAGATAATTTTTTATATAACACATGATGATAGACATCATGATATCACACCATGATATCTTGGCTCAAATATGCATAAGGATTGACACATGATCCAATACTCAATAAAAAATAATATACCAATAATAAAAACCATGATGATAATGTTGACATATGAATATAGATGGATTCAAGAATAATGCACAAGGAATCACCCAATAAAAACACATAGATTAAATCAAGGTATAAAATGAAAACAAAAAAATAGGCAAACAAGTAAATAAGAAAACAAAACATCAAGAAAAGAAAGAACAAAATAAAATAAAAAGAAGCAAAATGAAATACAAACAATCAATGGTTAATCACAATGTTAACACAAATAGAGGGAAAACAAGACTAAGAACATTTCCCCTAGCATATATGAGATGATAAAACAAACAAAAAAATGGGGGAGTAGAATAAAAGGAAGGGGGTGGTCGAGCTAGTTCCAGATGCATTAGACAAATGGACATTGCTTACATAGTTCCATGAACACAAGATCCAACATAAAATTTATGCAAAATGTAGTTCTACCAAGATATGGGATAGAAGAAAATGATGAGAAGGAAAATCCTTAAGGCAAAGAAGTGGTTAATGTTAATGATTTTTTAAGTCTATTTTAAAATTGATTTTGGAATTTTTTAAGTATCTCAACTCAATCAAGGATTATGAGATACTAAATGGTCTACGCTCACAAAATGGTGAGAGCATTTAAATTTAAGATTCTAAAAAAATGGTGAGAGCATGGATAATGGGTGATCGAGCTGACCTTAACATGAATTGATCACTATTATATAGTCCCAAGATGGGACCTCAAGTCACTATAGTTCTACCTAGTAGTGGAAGAATTTGACTAGGTAGTAGCCAATTCAAACAAAGTAAGAAAAGTAGGCAAATGACATTGTATGACATAGGCATGGGAGGGTGGCACTTCAAGGCATGATAAAAAAGTGTTGTCCCTAATCTACCCATAGGAAGTTGTAATTAGGAAATAATGACATATGTCAATGATACTAATTTTCCCATAGGTAGTTATAACTAGTAACATTATGGTGAGACACTGATTTACCCAAAGGCGGTTATAATCAAACCCACTTGGTATAAAATAGAACAAGAAATGAAGGATGCAACTTCCAAACCACTATCACACTACTCTAAAATATGGCCTTTATTTGTAATATTGAATCAACTACTAAATTTTATTAGAATATTCATGGTAGAAATGGCCATGGAACCAAGGTTAAAGGGACTAGGTAGGAAGGGTGAAAACAAATCAATCGATAAGAAAGGTATGGTAGAATGGTATATGGAAAAATGGTATGGTACAAAGAAGAATGTCAGTATTATGGTACAATAGAAACATGCCTCATAAACAATACACTAGGCCTCTCAAGCAATGTAACATTTGAGGTGTATAATGTTAATGGCTCATCAAATTCATCCCCATTTGGTGTACCGAGCTTGTATGCTTTAGTGCCATACTTTATAACAATGATGAATGGGCCTATCTAGTTGGGTTTGAACTTGCCCTTGTGATTATTCTCATTTTTGGTATTATGTTGGTTTTCTTTGAGTAAAATATCACCAAGATCAAAGTCTCTCTATTTAAATCATTGATTATAGTGTTTATGGAGTCATTTTTGGTATTATTGTAGGTTATTGACTACAGCCATGCATTTTTCATCAAGTAACTCTAAATATTGTAGGTAAACTACTTAATAGTTGTCATCATCTAGGACATGCTTCAATGAGATGCACAAATAATATAACTCGACCTCAATGGGAAGAATGGCCTCAGTGCCATAAACAAGTGAATATGGATTGGATGCTATTGGATTGTGGTAATTAGTATAGTATGCCCAAAGGGAATATAATATTTTGAGGTGCCAATCATGGCCAACATTACTAAAAATGTTTGTAAGGATGTTAAAAATAGTTTTGTTAGATGCTTCTACCTGACCATTATCTTGTGGGTAATATGTCTTGGAAAAATGTTGATTAATTTTATACTTAGCACCTAGTGATTTAACATCATTTTTTTAAAATGATCTACCATTATTAGATATAATGTTAGATGGGATACCATAATGGTAAATAAGATGGTTGAAAATGAATTTGGAAATTTTCTTTCTAGTCATGTAAGTGAAGGGTAGAGCTTCAACCCACTTAGTGAAATATTTAGTAGTGGTAAGGATGTGTTTATGGCCATCATATGAGGTGGGGTTTATCTTCCCAATGATATCAAGACCCCATGTAACAAATGACTAGGGTGTAAGGATTGGATTTAGAGTTTTGGTCAGGGTATAAATTAGATTGGCATGACTTTGACATTTGTCACACTTTTTAACATATGTAGTTGCATATACATCCATTATTGGATAATAATACCTAGTACATAGGATCCTTTTAGCTAGGATGGACCCACTTATATGGGCTCCACATAATCTATCATGAACTTCCTATAATGCTAATGTTGATTCTATTGAAGTTGATTAACAAATCAGAGTTATATCAAAGCTATGGTGGTATAGGGTTGGTTTGAGTAAGGTATAATGTGTGACATGGTGGATAAAGGCCTTGGATTATTTTTAGGATAGATTTGGTAGCATAATATGGTCATGAAGATAGGCATAAAGGTTTGAATACCATATAGAGATGGGACCAACAATATCACATATCATTACGATGGTTGAAGGTTCATGAGCTGGTGTTAATAGATTTTGAATGAGAAATTGGTATTATTTTTCCATGTCTATATGATGAATCAAAGATCCAATGGTGTCCATGGCATATGATATCTTGTTACTTTCCTTGGGTATATGTTTAAACTATACATTGATAATCTATTGTTTGAGAATGTTGACCATGGCCTTGTATGGTACCAACTTATCATCCTTAGTTTGAAAATGGTTTGTAACTTGATTGATGATTAATTAATATTAACCATAAACCTTTAGATGATAAATACTCCATTGTACTACCCAATAAAGTCCTATGATGAGTGCTTCATATTTGGTCATGTTGTTAGTAGAAGGTAAGTTGATCCAAAATGATTTAGGGATAAGATCCACTATGGTGTAATAAATAAAAGGTCTACCCCTAATTTGTGTGTTGTGAATGATCCATGAAAATAAAAATTCTAGTGTTTCTCCTCAAGATGTGCTTTAATGATGGTCATAATGGATTTTTTTGGTAATTGGAATGTTAGAGGTTTTGTATCTACAAGGGGAGCTTCAATAAGTTGATATATAAAAACCTATCCCTAGATAGCTTTCTAGTTGATGTATTTTATCTAAAATTAACTCAAAAGCATGATCCATTTTGACATGAAACCTTGTAAAGCTTTTTTGGATAGTAGATACTTGAGCAGATCTACTTTTGAGATGGCCATGGTCCTGTTGTTTAATATAAAATGTTGTAGTTTTTAAGCTATGAAGACCATAGCAAACAAGCTTTTTTAATAGGCATATAGTTATGTCCATATATGACCAGTGTATTTATTATATAGTACACATTTTATTTTACATTATAATCATGTTGATCTATAAGTTCCCCCAGGGCTTTATTTTTGGAAGATAGATATAGTAAAAATGATTTTCCTAGCATTGGTGGCAACAAAATAGGTGGATTGGCAAGATAGTTTTTCAATTGTTGAAAATATTTATGGTATTTATCATCCAAATTAAATTTGACACCCTTATTCATTAAGTTTCTAAAAGGATGAAATTTTTTAGCCAAGTAATAAATTGGATCTTTCCCTAAAAACTATAGAGTTACTTCAAATTGGAAGGTGGTGACATCTTGATAATGGCTTGTACTTTGGCTAGATCAACTTCAATGACTTGATAAGACATGATGAAGCCTAATAATTTGATTGAAGTAACTCTAAAAACATAATTATTAAGATTAATTATGAACTTGTATTCATGAAGGCTCTCAAATATCCTTCATAGTGATGTTAGATGATTGGTCCTGTATTTGATTTTACTAGTATGTCATCAATGTAGTCTTTAATAATATCATGCACCATATCACGAAATATGATAGTCACGGATATTGGGTATGTGGCCCCAAAATTTTTGAGACTAAATGGCATAACCTGATAACAAAACATTCACCATAGATGGTGAACATTGTTTTATGTTAGTCTTTTAGTGTAATCTAGATCTAGTTGTATCCTAAAAATATGTCATCAAAGAAAACATTTTGTACCTAGTCATGGAGTCAAAAATCATTCCAATATTTAGTAGATGAAAGGCATCCTTGGGATAAGTCTTATATATATCCCTAAAATTAGTGCAGATTTTAATTCCTTTTGGCTTTTTACTGACTAGCATAATATTCAAGATCTACTCTGAGTAGTCGATCAATCGAATACATCTTGATTCCAAGAGTTTTTCCAACTCTTTCTTTCCTAATATAATAATATGAGGATGAATCTTGTGTAATTTTTGTTTTAAAAGTTTGGCATTAGGATGTACAATAAGATGGTGTGTAACTAGAGCAAGGTCTAAACTAGACATGTTAGAATAGGCCCAAGAAAATATATCAACAAATTCCCTCAAAAGGGTTGTAAAGATGTCACATTCCTCTTTAGTGATGGATGTGACTAATTTGATTCATTTTGGGTCATATGGAGTCTTGATGTTAACATATATAGTGTCCTATAAAAGAAGAGTCAAACCATCTTCCATAATAGTTGGCAAAGATTGGAATGGGCTTGCAATGGAAAAGTCCTTTGTTTATACTGGCTATTCAAGTTCCCTAGGCAAGATGAACTAGAATCTCCCAATGGTAAGTATGGCCATGTGACAAACACTATTGGAAATTATTAAATGATTTTTTTTAAGGCATGATGTTCTTTATAATTAAACTTAAACACATAGGCAAGTTCATCACTAGTGGTATCCTGAGTTATGTTTGAGGAAGGTTGAACACCCTTGTCTAATGGTGCCTAAAATAGGTTTTCACTACTAGACTGGCCTTTATCTTTAATTTTACCCTAGTCTAAAAGTGCCTCAAAGAGGTTTTCACTTTGGGAAATCAATGTTTTATTCAATTATTTATGGCTAAAGGTGTTCACCCATTCTCCAAAATAGGCTATGGGATCCAGTTAGATTGAGAAACCTTCTTTGTGGTCTCCTAACGAAACATTGTCTCTTAGGCCTAGAAAATCATAGAAGGCCTCATCATTATCAAACTCATTGATAGGTACTATGGATTATTATTGGTCCTAGTCTATAAGTTGAGGTTGATAAAGAGTAAGAGGATTATTGCTAATGTGAATAGTTTAGGGGTACAAATAGCATTGGTGTCAAAAAAATTGGTATTGGTAAAGTATTTATAAGGGATATAATCAAAATCTACTTCTCTATCGACATCATCATCACTAGTTGTTAGCATTGAAACACAAATAAGATATGAGGGGTCACCCCCAACTAGTTTAAATATGAGACCATAGGTTCTTTTTTACTGAGTGACAAAAATTGGCTCGAGTGTTCCTTGTTGATTTGGGCTAAGACCTCCTCCTTGATAAGCATGCATCTCCATAATATGATTATGAATAAGATACTTGACATTTTGATAATAGTTAGCCAACTTGTCATTAAATAACTAGGATTCATCATCTATAAGAGTGTCCTATTCTTGGCCAGTAACCAGTGTAAAAATGATAGGAGTTAGACTATGCAATTTGTCTTTGCCCTTTTTTTGCCATTCCATATAAGGTGGATTAGATTTAGGTCTTCCATAGGACTTGGGGTTCTGTGGAAGCTTGGCAATGTGGAATGTATCATGGGTCAAATATTCTCTTGGGCCATTATCCATGATGGTAAAATGATTATACATTTTAGGAGGTGGCATATGGGAAAGTGAATCAAGGGTATCTGGGTTAATGAAATTGGCCTATGTCAAATCAACAAGAATTTATTTCCCCTTGTCATTTTTGGGAACTATATTCAAGACAAAATGGTAGTTGTAGATTTCATACTCGACCTCTAAATGTTTTCAATGTTTGTATGGTTACAAATCTCCATGGATAGTGACCTCCATACCTGAATGAGAGAACTTGATACATTGGTGAAATATTGAAGGGATTGCATGAATTTAATGTATCAAAGGTCTTTCCATTTACAAATTGTATGAAAAATCAAGGTCTAGCATATGGTATAATGTATCGTGGTTTAAAGGCCCAATGATAACTAGTAAGCTAATGGTGCCTTGTGATTCCTACTCTTCATTATTTTAAGCCTTAATTATAATATTTTTTTGGCTGAAGATTAGTTGTTGTGTATCAAAATGCTTGATGAACTTTAGAGACATAATATTTATGCTCGATCCATTGTCTATGAGGACATGCTTCACTTTGTGTCATATAATGACAACTTCGATGTATAATGGATTATTATGTAGAGGACCAAGGGATGGCATATCACTTTGGTCAAAGGTTAATTGATATCCTAGGGATATATTCCCAACCAAAGCTTGGAATTTATCTAGGTTTATGTCATTTAGAACATGTGATTGGCTAAGTAAATCTGTTAAGATGTTATTGTGGATGGTTAATGTACGTAACAAATCCAAAATGGAAATTTGTGTAGGCATTTTTTGGAGCCATTTCTTAATATCAAATGTCTTGCCTTGGATAGTGGGAAATGGATTATTCCTATCTAGAATGATGAATTAGAAGGGTGTAATGGTAGATGGTTATGGTCCTAGTATGGTAATATTTAATTATTGAGTTATGATTGTATAATCAAGATTAGATACATGACCATTTTTTATATAAAATAATGGTTGAGTGGGACCAGATAGGATAAGTCTCAATTTATAGTGCACTTGTGTGTGGTCATGGGCCAACAATGAGTTATCAGTATAAGATCCAAAAGTATAAATACTTACTTCTTGGTATACCTATATGCAATCCTAGCTAAAGGAGGGATCATTGGTGTAGGTTGGTTGGTTAGAATTGATTAGTAATGGTCTTGTTTAATTGGCACTTAGTCATAGATTGATGAAGATGGTGGAAATGTGACCTCTCACAATATGGCCTAAAACCTTGTTGTAGTCATGTGGAACTGCATGGTAAGATTATTGGTTGTTGGCATCATTATGGCCTTGGTTCCATCCATTTGGTTGATGTTGGTTTTGATACTACTGACACTATTGGTTGTCTTGGCCATTGATACTACTATTATTATTACTCTAGCCTTTATTATTGTTATTGGTTATGTTGTGGAAAGGAGTTTTGATAAATACCCAAGTTTTTATTGGATGTAGAACATTTATTATCCAATGTTATCTCCCCATTTTCCAACATATTTTGAATCAAATGCTTAATTTTCACACAATGGCATAGATTATGTCCATTAACCTGATGGTATTCATATAATTCATTTTATCTAAACCAATCTAGATAAGGAATTCCCTTAGGATAGTGATTTGGTATTGGCCAACTAATCAAATTAACAGTGGCTAGTTTTTGAAACTTCAATAAGATCCCCAAGGTCACTAAAAACTCAACTAATGGGCCTATTTTTTCTTGGAAGAGGGGTTTGTAAATGCAAAGGTTGATGATTTTTTGTGCTAGTCTATATTACTACAAAGGATGCTCTTGATTAATGGTTTTTTTGGTGGGGATTAGTGTGCATTTGAGATGTAGGTTGAGTAGATGGTGCTTGCACCATTTGGACATATCATAACTTAGTTACTCCATTTTCAACAACATTTTTATTATGGTTAAACTAATTGGTATTTTCATAATTATTGGCTTGGGATGGTTGTGATGCTTATGCTTAGACTTGGTTCTAGTTTTTACCATTGCTTTAGTTTTGATTTGAAAAGGTAAGTTTGATAATACCTTTGTTAATAAGGTCTTTTTTGATCAATAAACCTTTGTCAATTATTTCCTTGAAAGTTTGTACATACTATAGCTCTAGATGGTAAGATATCTCACTATATAGATTTTTGGTAAACATAATAACTAATTTCTTTTTTGGTAAGCTATGGGTGGAATGAATAGAAAGTACTCTCCATCATTGTATATAACTTAAAAAACCTTCACCAACCTTCTATTCGGCTTAGGTCAAATATACCAATGAAATCTCATGTTTGAGATTGTAGGAGAAATATTGCACAAAATTATTTGAAAGGTCATCAAAATTAGATATTGAGTTCTTTGGAAAATTTCAAAACCATTCCAAAACTTGTCTTGTTAAACTCTATCTAAATAATAATAGGAGCTATTTGTCATTGTAAGCCACTAGTTGGCAAACAATAAAGAAATAGGTTAAATGGGCCTTTGGGTCTCCTTTACCATTGTATTTGTGAAAATTCAATGGTTTTTACCCTAGAAGAAATGGTATTTGGATATACTACATGTTGAATGGGTATGAACACATGTTATCCAATTTAAAATTTTTGATTTGTTTCCTAGTTTTGATGGTAGTAATTGCATCCTTCATTTGTTGTAGTTTTTCAGATAGGAAACTAGAGGGAACATTGGATTGAGGTGGAGGCTAGGTGATCAAAAGTTTATTACTTTGACTAGGGTATAATGGAGTCATGGTTTGTTGTGGAATGCTATTTTTTTTAGGGAATTAACCAAAAATATGCATATGCAAATTAGGATGCAATTTTTAGAATTACACACTTTGTGGTATGATATTATGGTTGGACCAGAATGATATGGCTCTAGTTGAAGTACTATTCTGACTGAGGTTAAAAAGGGACTTGTTATTGAACAATCATACTTGGATGATTAAGGGTAACTTATGAACCAAGCCCTATAATTGGTTTTATGGTACATTGAGAATAAAAGGCAATTGTTGCCTAATCAAAACTTATGGAACATTAGAACTTCTTAGTTGCACAAACCCCTATTGTGAAGTATATTCTTATAGAGTGTTTGGCATTTGTCACTGACCAATAGATTTATGTTTTTTATTATACATAATTTGTTATTGTAATGGTATGTTGGTTTATGACTAAAGAGGTATATTAATCACTAATAATAAGGTAAAACATTATTTTCCCCTATTGAGGTGGCATAATGTTTTATCTTGAATACATGGGTACATTAGATTATGCCTATGGTTGTGGAATGTTAGTTGTCACCTGTTATGGTGGAGTAACATTCATCACATTTTGTTAAGGCAAAACACTATTTGTTGCTTGACTACTTAATCCTTGTAGTTGTGTGCTAGAAATAGTTGGTTGAGGACTAGAGGTGTTTGGTTATGGTTGAGAGGTAGAATTTATTTCCCCCTACTTTTTTGAACTAATTTTGGTGTTAGATAAAAGCATGTTTCATTTTGGATTAGATATGTGTGTATTTATACCACTTTGGTCTAGATTGGATGACACTTGTGTATTATCCACTTTGTTTGGCTCATTTATCTACGTACAAGTAGAAGACACTTATTTGATAGCTTGGGTATTAAACATGTCTATAACTTAAGTGATTTATGAAAATGGGTCTATACCCTAATTTTGGCCTATCAATTCAATTAAGACCCATGTTAAGGGAGATAGCTTGATAAGTGGAGAACTTGACATGGCCATGTTATTAAAGTTGTGTGCTAAATTTAAATAGGTTTGGTACACTATCTACATCTATGTGAAGTGGTCCTTCATGAGGCCTTTTATTATGACAATAATATGTGGGTCCTGATATGGTAGTAGAACTAGATATTGAGGATTGATAGTAGAGGCTTGTTTAATGTTTTGGTTGTAAGGTATGTTGTAAGACACTCAAACTAGACTTGGAAAATTTTCATGAGGGAATTCTACTAAAAATTTATCCCCTACCTCTACAACTTTGATTAAAGCTTCATCATTGTTTTAAACTAAGTGATGATAAAAAAAATAAGGATTTTAGGTTGATGGCATCGTAACATAGTAGGTTGTTGTTGAAATTGGTCTACAACTGATGGTACACTAACTAAGTACTACATTATTTGTTCTTGGTCCTACTTTGAGTATGGAGGCATGTTGACCAAATAATAAGCTAAAGGATCTTGGATTTGTAACCCTGATTGAGTATTGTAAGGTGGATATGGATCCATCTCACAAACTACATTGTCACCATAGGGGTCTTGAACAAAGTCATCTTGTGTGACCACATTACCATATCCCATATTTTACATGATTCCACTACATGTATAGTGAGACATATTCAAATCAATGAATATGTTTCATAATAAGAAGGATTAGAGTTATAAAAGCTTTGAAAAATAATGTCTAAAAATAAAAATGGTTTGAACTTGGTCTAACTTGGTCAAAGGATGGAGTTGTATCTCCAAAACTGGTCAATGCTAAAACCTAGTATAAAATAACCTAACATCAAATGTTTAACGTTAAATGTCTCATACAAAAAGGTCAAGTGGATGAACTAAAATTGAAATGCCAAAACTCTAGGTTCAAAGTGTTCCAAACAAGTATAATCTAAGAAAACAAAATTTAATAGGCCTTTTGACCAAATGTAGTGTTAAAATCTAGGCTCAAAATAGGAATGTGATAGTACTTTTGGAAAAATAAGCACAAAAGATAGACTTTAAACAAAGGGGTATAATTTAATCTAACAAATCTTAAACACTTTGGCATAGACTAGGCATTCAAATTTAGGAATGAACTTGGTTAATTGGTATAATGCATAAAACAAAAGTCACAGGGAAGATAGGACATTTATCTTAAATAAAGGCACAAATAATAGTTTTCAAATTGGGTAAAGAATTAATCTAAGTTACATAACCCAAAAGAGAAAGATTAGTGTCTAGGCCCAAATTACACAAGGAATAAACAAAAATCAATCAATGTTTGGATTTAAACTTGTAAAAGTTAATTGAAAACTCAATTTAGGAAAATTAAGCTTGTTTGAACAAATAATCTAGATAAAAATAAATGTCATAATTACACTAACTAAAGATCCAAAAGGCACACATGGATTGGTTTCAAATATGGAAACTTAGACACAAGGCAAACAAGTCTATGAGATGATTCAATTAGTATAATGATGTTATCACATTCTAGATATATGATTAATATTTGGTTTCAAGAATCAAAGGCAAAAAAAACTTAAAATGAATGGATCAATGTCAGTTTTAGAAGGATCGACATTGATTTTGTCAAAATTGATGTCGATCTCTATGTAAACTATGTGTGACTAAAAAACATAATACATAAAAATAAGGAAAAACTCAAATTTTGAATATGATCAAGCACTCAATATCAAAACTAAGAGAAATATTTTCATCTCCTTTCTGGTATGGGATGCTTCACATCCCACTATACATGCCATTTGTGATCATAGGAATATAAGAAGGGAGGTTAGTAACATGTTAGTTCAAGTAAGAAAACTCAAATAAAAACACACTAACACTTATACTCTATGCCTATAACTTAGGAAGAGATTATTAATAAAATAAAAATGAAATCAAAACTAAAATGTAAAAGGTAACAAATCTTTTACCTTCCTTGGGAGCTCTAAATGCTTTGTTGTGTGGCTTACTCAGCTTGTGCATCAAAGAGTCTTTGGGAAATGAATCTTGTTGTCTCCTTCTCTCTTTGGCACCATTGGATTTGATATGTCTTGATGTAGCTTGGCTCAATATTTTTAAATTATAACATTTCTTGCAACAAAATACCTTGTCTCTCTCTAAATTTGCATTATAAATTTAGCTGATGAGAGCTTCAAATTCAATTGGCATGGCATTATATTTATAGCCTAAGGATTTAAATCTCACCCAAGGTGAGTTAGGGTTAAGTTAAGGCTTACAATGGGTTCAAACCTAACCTAGGTGATTTAAATATAACCTCAGTATATTTAATAGTTATCAATTAATCATGATTTGTAATTACTAGGCATGGGTCTCAAAAATAGATATTTTAGGATATTTTTAAAGAGCTTGACAGCTCATAAAGGTAATGATGAAAGGCTAGGATAATCTTAATTTTTGATTTTATTTTTTTAGTTATTTCATTAATTTCACATGGATAATTTAACTAATAATTTAATTTGGTTTAAATTTTTAATTAATTCTGATTAGCCATTTAACACTTTCAAGATTTAATATTTGTTCATGTGCCCCACTTAATAGGTCCATAGAACAAATTGACTATTATAATGCCACATGATTATTAGGGATGAATATATGAGAGATTATTATTACATATGATAGGATACCCCAATTAGGGATGTCTCAATGTGATTTTAAACTTTGATGAATGATGCACACAGAAATTTGGGACATTTAGTGATTTATAGGCTTAATTTGCAATGGTTGGTAGGAATTAGTCTGAAGTCTGGTTAAAGGCTAGTTGTGGCTAATTTTAGGTGTCTACAACCAACACATGAAACTCCTTATTAAATCCTTGCATGTATAATCTATATGTGACTTAACAACATAATTCAATTAATCAAAAACATGTGATTCATAGTTTCATAGTCATCTTTCTTAAAGATGAACACTATACAAAATGAGGCCTTACATCCCCTTCCCATTAAATATAATTCCACCTATAATTCATTTAAATAGGTTAATATATCAAATATGAAGATGTGTAATATCTTCTTGAGTTCAAAAAGATTCATCATATTTATCCCATTAGACCTTGAATTTCTCTAAGTCTCTAATTCAAAGTGTTAGCATCTTATGCACTGAGATCCTGATAGGATCTAAATTCATAGCCCTATCAATCTTGACCTACAAATCCATATAATCCAATATATGATCAATGATAGTAATGTACTAATGCAAAATAGAAACATAAAACACATTATGAACACAAGATAGGATAGGTGATAATGCTAGTCTTTAAGCTACTAGGCTAAATATTTCCAAGATCTCAAATGGTCCAATAAAATGAGGATCTAACTTTAACCCTTTTCCATAATGTATGGGAATCTTGTTAGGCCTCACCTTAAATAAAACCTTATCACTAACATTGAAATGTTGATAAATTCTCATTTCATCTGCATACTTCTTTTGTTGATCACTAGCAGTCTTCATATGTTGTCTACTCTTAACCACTTACTGTTCCATGTCTTCCAACATGGCAAGGCCAATCATGATTCTATCTATAAGTCATTCCCAACTCAGTGGGGCTATATATGATTAACCATACAAATATTATAAAGGTACCATCTTAATTTAACTATAATAACTATTATTATAATCAAATTCAACAAGATACAAATAATCTTAGCAATGGGATTATTGGTTCATAACATACATGTGCATCATGTCTTTTAAGACCTGAATGACTCTCTCAGTCTAACCATCAGTCTTGGGGTGATAGGAAGTACTAAAATTGAGATGATTTCCCAATGCCTTCTACAAATAAGTCTATAAGTGAGAAGTAAAAACTAGATCTCGATCTAAAATAATCTTATAGGGAATCCTATGCAATCTAACAACATCATCCAAAAATAGCTTTGCCATTAAATTGGCATTATAAGTGGTCTTCATGGGAGAAAAGTGAGCAAATTTTCGCAACTTATCCATAGTGAACATGATTGCATCATGATGGTATGAAGAGGTAGGCAAACCTATAATAAAATACATGGAGATGGTGTTTTATTTCTATTATATAATCTCATGAGGTATAAAAATCTTATTGGATGCTGATGCTCAGCCTTAACCTTCTAGCACTCCAAATAATGAGCTACAAAATCAACAATATCACATCTCAAACTAGATCAATGATATAATTTCCTTAACTCAGTATGCATCTTCTCAACTCCAAGGTGTTATTGGTAAGGATCTCTATGAGACTCAGATAGAATCAACTCATGCAAGCCACCAATTGAAGGAACATAGACACACCCTTTATGGAATAGTAAGCCATCTAGCTCAAGAGAATCACCTTTGTTATTACCTTTTAGATTCATAACATAATCCATCAACTATATTAATTCTTCATATAGGTGATCTTGAGGAAGATGCTTTAGAATCTAACTTCTCAAATTAGTTCACAAGTTCATTATTGTCAACTCATGGCACCTTATACTCAAAGAATCAAAAACTACATTGTATTTTCCATTGATATACAAGATATCACAATCATATTCACACAAAAATTCAATCCAACACATTTAATGTGCATTGATGTTAGATTGATTTAATAAATTCTATAAACTTAAATGATTAGTCTTTATAATAAAATGACGACCAAGCAAGAAGTGTCACCACCTTAGACAAACATGAATGATAGAAACAAATTACATATCATGCATTGGATAGCCTAACTCATTAGTGTTGAGTTTTTGAGCCTCATATGCTATCACTCTACCTTCTTACATGAGAAAAACTCTTAATCCTTCCTTTAATTCATCCATGCAAACAAAAAATTCTCCCATAGGATTAGGTACCACTAAAATTGGTACACTAGTGAGTTACCCTTTAAACAACTAAAAATCTTATTAACACTTTGTTGTCCAAGCAAACTTGTTCCCTTTATTTATAATTGAATTTTTGGGATTTGCAATGTTAGATAATTCTCAACAAAGTGTCTATAGTAACCTACCAATCCCATGAAATTGTGCACCTCTAAAACATTTGTGGGTGATGGCCATTATAAAATATCTCAAATCTTGGAGGGATATATAGAGATTCCTTATCATAAAATAATATACCCAAGGTATTTCATTTCAAACTACACAAATGCACACTTTTCTAAGTTTCCAAATAATTGGTTCTATTAAAACATATAGGACCTGCCTCAAATGGTCCTCATGCTCTTCTTCATTCTATGAATAAATCAAAATGTCATTCAAAAACACTAATACAAATCAATCTAGGAAGGTGAAAAACACTCCATTCATAATAATTATGAACACTATTGGAGCATTCATCAAACTAAAAGGTACAACTATGAATTCATAATGTCCATACTGCATTTGTAATGTAGTTTTATGAATATCAGGCTCTACAATATGGAATTGGTAGTATCTAGATTTTAAATAAATCTTAGATAATACCTTAGATCCTTGTATTTGATAAAAAAATCATCAATCTTAGGTAAGGGATAATTATTATTAATCATCACCTTATTTAGTTGGTAGTAATCTATACATAGTCAAAGGGATCCATCCTTGTTCTTCACAAAGATGGCTAATGCTCCCTAAAGATACACACTAAGATGAATCAATACTTTCTTAAGGGGTTTATAAAGTTACATATTAAGTTCACATAACTCAAGTATGGTCATATGATAAGGTGAATTTGATATGGGATCAACCCTAGGCACTAAGTCAATCTAGAAAACAATTTTCTACGGAGGAGGTATACCAGACAATTCATCTAGAAACACATCAAGAAATTCCCATAGAATATTATAGTCATCTATAGAAGCCTTCTATGGCTCATCCAACCTATCACTCACCATGATAGAAAACATTTGGGAAACTTTCCTCAAACTTATCTTAAGCTACATTATAGTGATCATGTGAAGTGAAATAGGTTTATTGACTCCATATATTACCATGGAAATCCCAAGGTCATCCTCAAATTCATTAACCTTGTCATGATAATTTAATTTGGCTTTATGAGTTTAAATCTAATCCATTCCCAAGACAACATCATATGTGCCCAAGGGAATGATGCACAAGTATGTGGTAGTGGAAAAGACACCCAAGTCTAAAACACAACTACTCATTAAAGAGATAATGAACATCTTTCCCCAAAAGGCCAACTCTACTGCCTAACTCTCTAACTACCTAACAGCTACCATCCCACAATAGTCCATGATGAAAGGATAAATAAAGGAGTCTAAAGCTCCTAAGTCAAAGCAAATAAAAATTCAAATTATGTCTATCATACTTGTGGTCTCTATGATAGTGGCTTGGTGATCATCTTGGTGGTTATCCACCACCACATAGATTTTATGTCCTCAATCCACATCACCCACTATCTAATTTGACATTGGTACCTTTTACCTATTGATATTTGATGTTCCAAGAGGACAGTTTCATGAAAAATGATAAAAATATATGCACATGAATCAAACACCTTTCCAATGGTCTCATCCTAAGGGGGATCTAGTTATTCGAAGTAAAAAATAAGTAGTTAACCCTGAAGGTCTCACTTGCTCAATTTGAGGATCCTATGTAGTACCAAACTACTGATGGTTTGTAGTTCTAACCTCACCACATCTTCAATGGTCCTATCCAAATGGTACCTATTCTAACTACAACTAAATCAATTTATCTCTTATTAAGGTTATTAAGGGGGTATAAAAATTAATTGAGTTGTTTTATAACCTCTCTTAAGTGTAGTCTATGCATATTATGACCTTGAGTTGTACTAAGATTATAATTTGCCTCAAAACTTATCTCAATGTTTTTGAGTCTTCCCAAAAGATTATTTAGCCAAATAGGCCTTTTCAACTACCATTACTAAGGTAGTGGGAGCCAAAATGTGCACTATACTAGATAGCTCAAGATTTAGGCCTCTAATAAACCTATTTGTCTAGATTGTCTCATCCATATAACCCTAAACATAATTGATTAAATCCAAAAACCAACACTCATACTAATCCATTATGCTACTACCTTATCACAGGTTGTGGAAGTTGTCCACCTTATTCTACACATAATAGGGTAAAAGGTAGTGTGTCTAAAATACTCCTCAAATAAGTCCCAAGTGAGGGAAGTTGGTGTCAAATGGTGCTTCTACTCCTCTCCTTTCCACCACATCTTAGATGCATCACAAATTAGGTGAGTGCTTAGATGGGCCTTTCCATTAGATTCATAGTCATATAAAGTAAATCAGCCCCTCATGCTTACTAACCAAGCTTCTGATGTAAATCTTTCTTGATTACCATCAAAATTAGGAGGGTGTAGTCGAATAAAATATTTTAGTAATTCACCAAGCATAGGTATAAGAGGAGGGTCCATATTTATCCTCTCACAATTCTCACCATGGTGATTCACTTCAACTCTATCACCTCTAGAATGTTGATGGGGATGACTCCTATACCTTTCTCTTTCTATTGATTCTTTATCATCCCATTAATGTTGTAGAAAGTGCCTTTCTACCTCATTTTGAACCATAATAAATCTCTCTTACAAGACATCTCACATCTATTACATGGATAAGAGGACTTGTTGTCTAATATCATTTAGTCTTTATTGATTTTGAGGCTCATGTTCACAAAGTGGATCCACCTCATGATGTGTTCAACATCCTCCTCTCATCCCACATGCCAATAGGAAGTCATCATCAATCAAGTAGAAACTATAATCCAAAACAAAAATTCAAATTACCTAGAGCTCTCAGTGTTGCAACCATGCTTTGATACCAAAATTTCATGCCCTTTTTTTCTTAAAAAATCTAGACTTGACACAAAAAAATGTAAACCAACAATAGAATTTGTACAAACCAAGTCCTATAATTATCATGTAAAATAAGACCATTTAAAAATCATTTAACCTATCTCATATAATTTATTTTCAATACTTTCCCAACCAATTCCTACATATTTGATGTTGATACTACTATCAAAATTAACCCATGCCCTCATTTATTCTCTTAGATATGCATGGTGGCTTTGGGTCAAGTTGAGTCTAAGTTATTGGGGGTTGTGAACATGCCATGAGTTGAAATCTTGGGCCCCTAGGTCTATTACTTAGCCTAAATTCCTTGAATTTTATGAGCTTTCATATGCTACTATGTGTTAGCATCTTGGGCTCTCAATCCTTTTGCAATATTGGACCAAGTTTGCCCCCAACAAGTCTTTTAGGCTTCTAGGATTCAGGATGTTGCCATGTGGAAAAATCTTAGGTCCTCAGAACTATAAATTCATAGAGGCTTTAGCATAACATCCTAACCTTCTAGGCTACTAGGATGATGCCATGTGGTATCATCCAATTAACTCAGTAAAAATACAAAAACTGGCTAAGGCAAAAGCTCATTCAAAGTCTAAGGCACAAAGGCCCAAGTGAAAGATGTAGGTCTTTAGTATTTCCAAATCATGAACATATTCAAGTCATGGGATATCAAGATGATGCCATGTGGTATGATCATTCTCCTCCACTAGCCTAGAGGTAAGCTCTTAGTATGTCCCTCTTTGATATCATGGGTCGTTGGGAAGATTCCATATGGAAAAATCTTGCTCCTCTACTTGTCTAGGGGTAAAGTTCTAAGTAGGTCATCCCAAATATTGCGAGTCATTAAGATGATGCCATATGGTATCATCCCATGAGTAAGATAACCCAACACTACCTATATGTCAAACCATACTAACATCACTCTTGGTTTCACAAGAAAGTGACACATGGCTTCCTTTGATCCACTCATCCAAGTTAATAATTCAACTAAGGAAATTTTGAATGGATAAGACAAAAATAAAACAAATGGTTGAGGTACTAATTTATCTAAGGAAAATTTTTTGTGCTATAACTAGTTTAAAAAAATGAATTCAAGGTTAATGCAAACAACTGAATCATCATAAAGATCCTGATTCAAGAAGAATGTCGTGTAAAGAGCTTGATGGATGAATAAGGCCTTAACAATGCTAGTGTAGTTTACTGTCAACTACTTAATTTGGATAAAGTCTTTCTTATTTAGAAGACATGTTGTGAAGCTAAAAATTCATTGTAAAAATGATGGGCTTGACACTAAACCAATATTCTCATTGATTTAGTCAATAATCTAAAGCTTTGAGCATGTTTTACTTTAAGAAAAGGTTATTTAAGATTGAAAGGTATTTCATATACCAAGGGATAACTAACTAATTCAATCTATTCCTTCGATTAGTTACTAGCCCTCAGGCCCATGTATTTCAATAAAATAGAAGGAATAAAGTAGAGGTTTATTAACATGTTAAAATCCCAACATTAATGGGATTGATCTACAAGACCTTATTAACTCATCAATCCTTAGTATGGGTGAACTTAATTTTAACCTAAATGCTTCATGCCCTTTTTATAGACCTACAATAGTAGAGATAAACTTATATTTAAAACCCTTCTTTAATTATATACAAAATCATTATAGGGAAGGTTTATAGCATGTAGCTTACTCAACTACTAAGACCAAAGGGACTTTTCAAAAGGCATCCATTTTCACCCCAAATAACATCACCATTAATATTTAAATAGTCTAGCTATATTGTTATTAATAACAAACTCACAACCATTTATTGAATTCTAATCATATTTTCAAAATCTCAATCCATTGAATCACAACACTTTCTGATTACAAAGGAAGACATAATGCTTATAAGCAAGCCACTCAAGAATAAGACTAAATCAAGGAAATCCATCTATTTATTTAATTAAAATATCCCAAAAGGCTAAAGAATATTTCATACATATTGGATCCTTTTAAAGGTCTTATAACCCAAATATTCATGTAGATACAACTTAGTTTAACACTAAAGTTTTAGGAAAATAGATATTCTATTCCATAGTTTTAATATTATCCAAACTTTATTCTTAGCAAGAATATTACAAGTAGGCTGGATATTATAACATTAATAATACAATAGATCTATGGTCTTATTAACAAATGGGAAATATGTATCTCTTACTATAATCCAAAGAAAAAAACCCAATAGTCTTCAATGGTGCTCCACATATTCTCCTAAGCATCTATTGGATATAAGAAGGAAGGTTCACTTCCCAACCTTTTGTCATCATTAATTTATTTCTCTAGACTCCTAGTTTTGAGCATGTTTATATCACTTGGAAAAGTTAAGGATGGGTATATAAGCAAGGACATTTAACACAAGGGAAGACTATGTTACACCTATAGTATTATTCCTAATTCTTCCCAAAGAGATTTCCATCTCAGTAACATCAAAAAATCATTCCAATGATCATTCAAATGAATTAAATCATTCAATAATATAGTATATGTAGATAAGCTCTTAGACATAAAACTATCTATAATAAGTCATGAAATAGTAAGAGAATTACATCTCTCTATTGATTCCTTCCAATGGTCATGGGAGAGTTGAATAACCTACCATTATTCCTTACATAAGAGGACTTAAATTGATGCCATCATGACATTCAAGGGAGGATCAAACAACATTCCATTGTTCCCTACACAAGAGGACTTTGATACACTACCATCATGAAAATGTTACTACCATACCACCAACACACAGTGTCAAAACAACATATCAAAACACACATAAGATCAAAACACTTCTTGAAAATAAGGAGACAAAATCCTCTCCAAAATCCTCAAAGGACAAGCATAACATGGTGGTGAATGTTAAACCATGAATAGATAATAAAATATAAAAAATAAACCAAGTGGTATTATTCTCTAGGAAGCAAACATCAAACAAAGAATATAATCATTTCATTTTAAATGAATAGAAAAGAACATATGTTACTAAAAATACCACTATCAACCCCTAGACCACCTAGGTGTTATCATCAAAACATCTCGGTTTGGCTCTCTTAACCACCTAATCTTAGCTATTACTTCTTCTCTTATACTTAATCTAATTCCTTTTGAACTGGAAAAAAATCCCCAACAAGAACTCAATATATATATATATATATATATATATATATATATATATATATATATATATATATATATAAGCTAAACACTAGTTTCTTTCCAACCCATGCCTCATTAAGGGATGTTCCTCTCCATATTTAGTTAAGGTGCATGGAAGCTCTTGTAGACTTTTGAGTTTCCTTCTAGGGTTATCTCATTTTGATCCCCACTAGATTTTAGTCTAAGGCATTTAATGAAATATATCTCAATTGACCACTAGGAAATTTAGATGTTGGATACAAGATCTTACATCTAAGTGATAAAAAGTTTCACCCACCAATATTAAAGACTAACTACCTAAAACATAAGCTAAGTTAGTAAGGGTGATGGACAAAGTGTCTGATTAATTTAGTAAGGTTAAGAAAGGTTAAGGTGTTTATTAGTGATAAAAACATGCTTGGTGTAGTCTTTTTCTTTCATTATCCTTTTTCTTATTCCTACACACTTTATGCACACATTGAATTCCTCTAACCTAATAGTTGAAGCTACAAAATTTAGTCAAATAAGTGAATTTTAATAAATTATCCATAGTCAAACATTCATTAAATATCACATTCACATAGGTAATTTCATATGATTCAATATATAATTAATTGATGATTTATCAACTTAGGAGTAATAATTTAAATCAATATATCAAGATGTTTCTCTTTTGTGTAGCTCATACTTTACTTCTATACTTCTTATTATGTATATTTGGCATTGTATTTACTTGTACTTTATTCTAAATGTATATTCAACACAAAAGTGGATGTGTAATTGTGTGTTATTATAAAAATGTAAATAGAAGTGGTTGTAAACACATTTATGACTAATTTATAGATTATATTAACAATTTTTGTGTTTGCTTCATTTCATTTACCTGATGGATAGTTTTTAACTTATAGACTAGTTATTTCTTGAGTATTAAATGAGTGTGATTATCTATTGGGCTAATGTGATTGCAATACATGTTTATTTATATTCATTTATTTTTCAAGTTATAAGGTTGGTTGTAATTAATCTCAACAATAATATTATAAAGCAAATTTAGTGTATTTTATAGTTAGCTAGTGGGGTCTAACAACATGGTATCAAATCTTAAGGTTTAGCTCTCATACCTAATGATTCCACAAAAATAAAACTTATTCTCCTAATTTTTAGAATGGAGAATGGTGATAGGTATATTTTATGGTTATAATCCCTCTAATGTGAACCCTTTATCTAATCCCAATCAACTAACAATAGAGTAAGCTAAGAAACTTGATTAGATTATCTCTATTATAAATGAGACTCGAGATCATATAGAATATCTTGAATGAGAGGTTCATGACCTATAAGATAAAAATGAATAAGAGGTACTTGAATAACACCCTATTAAATAGGAAAAAAAGAAGTTCAATAAGTTACTAGGGATAAAGAAGCTGGATAACTAACATGGGACATAAATAAATTAAATCCACATAAGTTTGATGGTATAGTTTTGGGTGATGGAGTTGAAACTTGGCTCATAGAGATAAACTATTACTTTGAGGTAACTAAGGTTGTGTGGGGATATTACCAATTAGCTAGTGAAACAATAACTTGGTGGGCTAACAAAAATATTGAAATGAATTTGGATTCTTCTACCACCACATGATAGCAAGTTGTGGCTCTTTTCAGAGCACAATTGTTACCTTAGCTCTATTTTGACTAGAATTTGATAGATTTTTAGAACTTGAGTCAAGGAGATTTGTTAGTGAACAAGTATTGGGATAAATTTACTAAGCTCTTGAAATATGTTTTACAGTACTAAAAGGATGAGAATTTTTGAATTAGGAAATTCATTATGGGCCTGGAACCCCAAATTGGGTGTGATGTGGATGTTCATGGACCATCCTATGGATCAAGTTTTTTAAAAAGTTGTAAAGTAGGAATAGAAGCTAAAATCAATGGTAGAGGTTACACATAAGTATAAGAAAAGTTTGGAAGTTTCAAGACACCTTTTAAGAAGAATAACTATAAATAGAATGGTAATTCCAAGAATCAGTTCAATAGTCAGAACTTAAAGTTTGATAATACTTCTAGAAATATGAAAGTAGGAGGAAATTTTAGAGAAGGATTTAAGGGCACAAATCAGGCTAAGAAAAAGGGACCTCCAAGAG
Source organism: Torreya grandis (assembly GCA_037957365.1). Lineage (NCBI taxonomy): Eukaryota > Viridiplantae > Streptophyta > Pinopsida > Cupressales > Taxaceae > Torreya > Torreya grandis. The sequence continues at coordinate 2,739,831 of JARHVA010000826.1, forward strand.
GATGCTTTAATTGTGGAGGAGGCCATTACGTCAAAAATTGTCCTCAATGGAAGATAGATGGCAAAAGTAAGAACATAACCTCTTCTTCATATCAGGTAACCTTCCAATAGCGTATCCATGTAGTAGTGGATAATTGAAAAGATAAATTCCAATCCTCTCCCATAAAATTATTAGATACTCTATTTGGTCATCTAATTACTATTTTGATTGATACTGGAGCTAATGAATATTTTATTTCTCTTATAATATTGAGTAAATTATCTAGGAAAGATAGTTATATGGTAAATACATGGTTAGTATAGTATGGAAATGAGTCTAAGGTGAAGGTTGATAGATGTATTATGGATGCTAAAATCCATTTCCTTGAATTCACCATATTTGTGGATCTATATTCAACACTGCTAGGGTCACATGATGTGATCCTAGGAGTGAATTGATTTTCTAGGCATAAATCCAAAGTTGATTGCTTCCTTAAAAAGGTTGAATATTTGAGAAACCAAACCCAAATCCAAGGAAGTCAAAGGGAATTGAATCTTAGTAAAATTTATTCCATTCAATTGAAAAAAGGCTCAACATAAGGGGTGTCAATAATTTCTTATAAAAATGGATGAAGTACTAGAATTTAAGGAACCCACCTTGGAAGATTGTTCCTTTCTACAAGAATTTATGGATGTTTTTCTAGAAGAGTTTCTAGGATTGCCTCAAAAAATGGAATTTTATTTCACTATTGATATCATTATAGGATAATAACCATAATCAAAGGCACCCTATAGGATGACAAAAAAATAACTAATTAAGTTGAAGGTACAACTTTAGGAAATGTTTGCCAAGGGTTTAATTCAGCCAAGTGTTTCACCATAGGGTGCATCTATAGTTTTTTTCAATAAGAAGGATGAAATACTTTACTTGTGTATTGAATACCACATGCTTAATAAAGAAATGATTAATAAAAGGTGTCCATTATTTCACATTGATGATATTTTCAATCAAATGTGTGGTGCTATAGTATTTTAAAATATTGATCTTCATAAAGGATACCGTCATTTAATGATTCAAGAGGAGGATATTCTTAAAATAATTTTTAAAACTTGTTATGGTTATTATGAGTTCACATTGATTCCTTTTAGATTAATAAATTTAATAGCAACGATCATGAATCTCATGAATAATGTGTTTAGAGATTATCTTGATCAATTTGTATTAGTCTTTTTAGATGACATCCTCATCTATTCCAAGAATGAGGAAGAACATGTTGAGTACTTGCGACTAGTTTTTCAATGGTTATAAAAGCACAAGCTCTGTGGGAAGTTATCCAAGTGTTATTTTTTTGAAATAATATTATAATACTTAGGGGACATCATCTCTGTAGATGGAATTTTAGTGGATCTTTCTAATATTAGGGCTATCTTGTATTTTCCAACACCTAAAAATGTGATGAGGTGCATAGTTTCATATGATTAATAGGGTACTACATGAATCTTGTACCAAAAATTTCCAAGATAGCTAACCCAATCACCTCTATTTAATATAAGGAGTAACATTTTATATGGTCAGATAAATGTGAAGAAGTCTTTCAGGTCCTAAAACAAAGGCTTACTTCTGCACTAGTATTATGGATCCCAAATTTGAATGGTATTTTTCTTAGTGATAATATATACTTTAGGAGATGGTTTAGGAAGATTTCTCATGCATGATGATTCAATTATGGCCTATATTTCTAGGAAACTAAATATTTATGAGGTAAATTATGCTCCTCATGATCAAGAATTAGTTGTTATAGTTCATGCCTTGTAGTTTTGGAGGCATTACTTATTGGGTAAACCCTTTGAGATTAAGATAAATAATTTAGGTCTTAAGTATATTTTCACCTAGCCTAACCTCAATGGTTGCTAGAGGCAGTGGTTGGAGTTTTTATTACATTATAATTTTGATATCAACTACATTAAGGTCAAGGATAACAAAGTTGTAGATTCTATTAAACATAGAAGATATATTTTTATTTTGGATATAATTAGGATCACCTTTTGAAATTAGGTGGAAAAATTCTCACCTCATGATGATTTATATGAGTGCGTTAAGAAATCTCTGGCTAAAAACTCATAAGATTGTAAATATCAATGTTTTTATTTTGAGAATGATGGGTTCTTAAGGTACAATGGTAGGACTTATGTGCCTAATAAGTAAAAATTGAGAACTATTATTATAAAATAACTATACAACATTCCCTATTTAGGGCATCCTAGAGTAACTAAACTAGCAGCATAGTTGAAACTTTTGTAAATCTAGAAAAGAATTAAGAAAAATGTAGATTATGTGTCTAGATGCTTGGAGTGTCAGTGAGGCAAAGTTGAATATGTACATCTAGATGGGTTGTTGTACCTATATTTTGTACCTAAATGTAAATAACAAGTAATTAGTATGGATTTTTTCCAAGATTTATTAATGTCTAGGAATTGTCATGATATGATTTTGGTAGTTGTGGATAAACCAACCAAGGTAGCTCATTATATTCCTAGTAATATAATTGATGATTCTCTTATGATTGCTAGGATGTTTTTGAAAAAAACATATAGATTATATGGATTTCCTAGAAATATTATTTTAGATAAGAACCCTAATATGAATTCTAGATTTTGGTAGACTTTAAATTAAAATTTTAGAACTCAACTAAATTTTAATATAACTTACCATCTAGAAATGAATGAACAAATAGATAGGATAAATAAAATCTTGAAGGATCTATTGAGGATGTATTGCATGGACCAACAATATAAATGGGAATAATACCTACCTTTGGTTGATTTTGCTTAAAACAACTCATACCAATCATATATTAAAATGTCTCCTTTCAAGACATTATATGGTAGGAGGTGAAAAACACCAATTAATTAGGACAAGATGGAACATAGAGTGGTTTTTAGACTAGATATACTTGATGAAATGAAAGAGTAAGTTAAATTAATAAGGTAGAGATTAGTTTAAGCCAATGACAGATAGAAAAGTTGCATTGATCTAAAAAGAATAGCAAGGTACTTCTCAGTTAAAGACAATTTTTTTCTTCGGGTTAAACCCCAAAAGAGTGTAATAAAGTTTGGTAAATCCCTCAAGCTATCACTTAAATATTTGGGACATTTTGAGGTTATATAAGTGGTTAATAATATAGTGTATAGGTTTGCATTACCACCATCTCTAGCATAAATACATAATGTTTTTCATGTTTCATATCTTAAAAACTATATTTTTGATCCTATATATTTTTTGGATTAGAATGGATTACAGGTTCAAGATCCTAGGGTGATCACAGTAGAACCTATGAGAATAATTGATACTCTAAAACTTAGCTTGTTTAATAGAGAAGTATTAGAGTGTAAGGTCTAGTGGGACAAATATTTTGAGGATAGTGCTACTTGGGAGGACTATGAGGATTTTTTGAGGCTATTTCCTCATTTGTTTACATAACATTTCTATTGAACATCATTTGTTTTTATGCTAAAATGTTATTTATAATATGCTAATTTTTTTTTTATTTCATAAATATTATTTAAAATAAGTGTCATTAGGATGATGACCAATTTTAGGGGGAAGGATGTCACATCTAGTTTTATTCTATAGATATTTGAAGCATTAATTAGTAGATTGAGTGTTATTCATTAGTAGATATATTATTTATTTTTTAGTTGGATTTGTATATATTGTTTAGTTAATAGATATATTAATTTTGGTCATTTTTCATATGTTATATTGTGCTTATGATCATGATTTTTTATAGATTTCTTATATTCAATAGTTTTATATTGATTATTATCATGATACGAGGTAATTACTAGTTTATTTGATGAGTTAGATACATAATATTTCCACTTTCATTGATGGTTTAGAGGGAGAGTATCATTAGATAGGAGGAGTAGATATTGATAATGGATATTGAGAGAGATGGCTATAACAAATCATGCACACACCACTATTATCTACTTGGAAAGAAATCTATGATGTTTGCACTTTATCCTCTAAACTTTGATTGTTTTGATTTCATAATTGAATATGTGTGCTAATTATTGTTGTTATATGATGTTCCTAACTACTTTATGCTTGGTATGAACATAGTGCGATAACCTAGTTCATTGTTTATATGATGTTGATTGATCATATATAAAAATCTAATTAGTTGTTGGCTGAAATGAACTTAGAGATATCATTTGTACCATATTAGGGCATTTTATTATCTTATTTGGTTACATATGCATACTTTGTCTAAGTTTTTGACTACCTTTGGGTTGAAAGGATTATTTGTCTTATTATCTAATTTCAAGGATTCTTGATGGCAAGGTCAAATAAAATTAAAATTTATTAAGTCATGCTTGGCAATTAAAAACATTAAGAGGTAATTAGGGGCAAATACCCCCCAAAGTAAATTGTTTTGGTTATTTTAAAGCTTTGTAGTTGGTATAATCTTTTATGTTTATAGGAAAATGGATAAAAGGAAGTTTTGTGTTTGGAAGCTTCAAAATATTTAGATTATGATGTTCTTTTGATAAAGAGGAAAAGGACTCAATTAGGGTTTTGACCTTGTCAAGGAGGTTATAAATAGCTCAGTCTCCAAGCTCTTATATAGTAAAATAGACTATGAGATGAACAAGAGTGTAGGAGTGGAGTATTTATGTATAAATGTTGCATGAGGTTTAGTTGGTGATATAGAAGGGGTTCTATAAGAGTTATGCATAACATGCATGATTAGTGGAAGAGAATAAGAGGATGAGAAGGGTATTATGCATCTTCGTCATCATTATTGGAATGACATAAAGAGAAAGGAGAAATATTTTGGAAAAAAAGAAAAGGGAAAAAGGTCCACCCAAATATGCAACTAGGTGTCTGTATAGTTAACCAGGAAAGTAACATCAAATTTTACACCTATAAAATAAATGGGTTTCATGATAAATTGCCTTTATTTGTGAGTAAATGTATATATCCTAGTATACCATTGATAATCTAAGCCAAATGTATTTTTGGGTAGATTTTTCCTTATAAAATTATAATATTAAAATTATGGACCTAGGGACAAAATTTTATTCCATCCCCAGGCCCATAAATATGATATCAAACTCTCCTCTTGCTATAATAATTACAATATTATTGTTATATAAAATAATCTATGGTTTTTTCTAGGTGAATGTCACAAAAATCTATGAAAAATGTAGTAAAGATGTCAAGTCCTTTAGCTCCTTTCAAATCTTCAAATGCCCTATGACATTTGTGAAGAGATTTTGGAACATGGGAAAATATCCATTATGGCTTTGACTATTTTTATTATACTTCAATTGAATCAATCCCTTTATGAAGGTTTGAGGCTATGTATTTGATTTTATAAGGGAATTTGTAGCTATAATTTCATTCTCTATTTTGATAGTTGTAGTTTTGCATTTATAACATATAATGATACACACACACACACACACACACAAATTTAATCATAATAATTATATATTTATGTAAATGTATATATATACATTTATATGTATAATGAATCAGATGATGCTTTCATATGAAGAAGTCATGAGCATAATAGTGATGGTTGTAGGTTTTGGAAGTAAAAATAAAACCTAGAACTAGTTATGCAACTACAATAAACTATTAATTCATTTTATCTATTAAATGTTATTCAATGGACATGAAATCTGGAAACATCTAGACTCTTGCATAAATATGATATATTTATATACAAGAGTGAAACTAGTTTAGGTTTCTTTAAATTCTTAAGATGATTCTCTTTAGGTATATGTGACCTGAGTCAAAATTGTGTTTCTAGTCAATAAGTCATATGTATTAATAAAGAGGCCAAGTTTTAATGGAAACATAGTTTATTGACTATTGGGTAAAGGGTCGACTTGTGTGTGGTGATTGTATCTTTCTTAGTCAATGAATGGATAGTTATTATTCTATGAGTGTAAAGTTAACTAGTCACATAACATAAGCCTCTTTTCAAGGTAGATTCACCTTCACCTAAATAACATTATGGAATGTATATTTACACTAATATGTAATAATAATAATAATCATAAAATTGTTATTGATCTTGTTGGCTAGAAATGATGACTTGGGTTAAAAGTAGAATATTTAATGACCTAATATTACCATTTCTTGTTAATCTGAATTATAAGGAAGAAGGATTGCATTTGTTTTGGTTTTTTATAGTTTTATCAAGCTTACCTATTTCTTATTAGTAAATAATGAAGGTTATATTATAGGGGGAAACAAGGTAAAACTTGTTCTATAGAATATTCTTAGAATATAGTGTTATTTTGGGAATGGTTACTTTCATTTTAAACCATGATGAGATTAAATGAAAGCCAAAATTGGTGGATCCTCATGTTCTAATAAATATAGACAACATATTTACAAGCATAAATAGGACGGGTTATTAGTTATAGTTTGATTTTAATTGTGCATATTTGTATGATTGAGACTTATGATGAAAATACACTCTTGTTTTGAGTTTAGTACCAAAACCTGTTATGAAATTAAAATCTATATAGATTCATGTTTTCATCTTGATGACTTGGTGATTGGAAATAGTTGATGTTTATCCTATTGTATGTGAGCTATTGAATATTGGTATTAGAGTCAATTATAGTAGACACATATGTTTGAGTCCAAGACATATAATAAATTGATTCTTATTCTAGTCTAATAAACATATGGATTTTTGATTGATGGTTCTTTTACTCCATTTATTACTACATGGTATAATTTTGTTCTAGTTTTGAATATTTACATATGGACTATAGTGGGATAATAGGATATACATATATCAGCATGTCAATGGGTAACTCATATATGTATCACCAAATATAATTATGTCATGATAAATTAGCAATGAGTTTTGTGTGAGTGAAAATGACTTAGATTTTTATATTTGAATACTATAATGAAAACTTTGGCCAAAGTAATGTTATAGTTGTGACATTATCATTTCACTATACTTATAGTTTACATGTGCTTGATGATATAATTTTTATAGAGAAATGGATTCCATGGTATATTTGATTATTACATGTAATAATGATAGCACACACATGGGTTTTGATTATTTATCGATATTTTCACTATTTTTATCTACCCCTCCATGAAGAGTAGGGTCACTCAAAGAAGTAACATGTGTGGGAGACCATCAGTCTATGGTTAGAGGTAAATCACTTAGATGATGCTCTCCCTCTATTAGATAAATCAACCAAATGGAATTACACTCAAGCCATGTGATGGATCATGGAGCTATTTTTTGTAGCATACTATACTTTTGTATTTCTCGTTATGTATATTTGGCATTGTGCTTCTTTGTACTTTATTATGGATGTATATTCAACACAATAGTGGTTGTATAATTATGTATTATTTTAAAAATTTATGTAGCATTTGTTGTAAACACATTTATGATTGATTTATATATTATATTAGTAATTTTAGTACTTGCTTCATTTCATACACCTGATGGATATTTTTTCATCTTATAGGCTAGTTATTTCCTCAATACTAAATGAGTATGATTAGTTAGTGGGCTAATGTGATTTTAATATAGTTGTTTTATATTCATTTAATTTTTTAATTAAATATGGCTGGCTATAATTAATCTCAATAGTAACGTCATGAAAAAAATAGTATATTTGATAGTTAGCAAGTGGGGTTTAATAGTGTAGGTTTCTTGGTGTTTTTGAGGAGTTTTGCTAGAAGTGTATCTATCTTTCTAGCCATTCTGGAAGATTAGTTTGTATATTTTTGTTTTTTTATATGTTGGATTGAATATATTTTTGAATACTATGGTTATAGGATCCATGTAAAACCTATACTTTTACCCTCTCAAATAAAAAAATAAACATGTTATAAAAAACTTAATACACACTCCCACACACTTACATTGATAAACTTATTACAATGCATGAATAAAACTCAAACTCTCATGTAGTCCTTGTAAGATTAATAAAACTCTTTTTTATAACCTTAGATATTTTTTCTACCCTCTAACTCTCTCTTTATCTTCTAGGATATGTTTTTCTCTTAGTGCTTACCCCCACCTTTGTAATATTTCTCTAACTTCCCTAGTTTATAGGAGTGACCTTTTAGCTTTCATGAGCTCTTAAAAATATAAAATATCTACCCATTCATCATCTTGGGTCATTAATTGATTTACTTCTAAATTTAATTTATAGTTCTTACAAATATCTAATGGCTTTCAGTTTCTCTCTTTTTTGCATGATGTCATTGATAGTTGGGCCCAAGATATCCAAATAAAAATGACCTACAAACAATATGAAATATAAAAGATGCATATATTTATAAGGTTATTATAAAAATAGATCTAAAATCCTTTTTAATATTTCTCATATGCATCTTGGGAGATTATATTGATGACCTCTATATTTATGAGTGATGACCTATAGAACTCAATTGATGACCTCCGAAGCTGAACAGAGTAACTCTGGAGTTAATTTTAAATGACCATAGCTTTTGCATACAAACCTAGATCTAGATTTTTTTTAAATGCATAAATTTTTAAAAGGAATAAAAATATACAATAAATCTTAGGATTAGGGATTTTATTAATTATCAGTTTTCATTTTCCTTGAAACCTATCCATTTTATCCCCAAACAAAACTAACAAATTAACAAACTAAAACAAACACACTGATGTGGTTTTGGTTGATGAAATATTACATATATACCTTCAATGCTCCTACATTAGAAACCTAAAGTATTTAAAATGTGAGATTATACTTAGATATAAGGAATAAATGGAAAAATTACTGTTTTAACCATAAAGCATAATGTCCATGGCATTACCTTACAACATACTAAGTACTTTAGTTGATTGTCATTTTTTTTAATTTCATTTCCAACGCCCTCTTGTTGGTTTCAATTATGTATTCTTATTTTTATATCTCCTTAATCTTTTTTTTGGGTTAGAACCACCATATCCTAACCACATCAACCATGATGCTCCTAATTTCATCTTACTCTCCCCTATGGGCTTAAACCCACCACCGATCGACCACATTCTCCTAAAGCCTTATTGGATTTATTTCTTCATTGTCCAACATACTATTAGATCCTTTCTCAGGTCTTTATTCACTATTTTCAAAGATTCTCTCATGGCTTCCATCTCCTCTTTCATCCACAATATCATCACAACAAACACTACATATATTTTAGCATCCAAATGATAACCTAGAGTCTCTAGTAGCACCTCAAGGATATTATTTACATTCTCATCTTTTTATATCTACATTTTTATATCAAACAACCTCTCCATATCTACTATAATATATTTTTTTCCTCCACATGTTATGGTTGTCAATAAATAACTACTCCTCATATTTGGTGAGCTCAATATGGTAGGAATAGCCTAATGTTAGTGCTCACATTTATGTATTTATTGTAAGGTAAATTACTATTTACTAAATAGTATTTATCATTTGGTAAGTTAATAGTTAGTTATTATTAGTTACATTGATATATTAACAATATATCACATATAATTAGTTAGTTATTAAAATATATTATTTATAAAAATAATATATTATACTTGTACTTGTATCTCTATTAATGGGTTAGTTGTTAGTTTGACTTCATATTTTATAGGAAGTAGTTAGTCTATCTTGGCTATTTAATAGCCTATGTATTATTTGAAACATATATAACAATTAATATTATAATTTGTCTTTAATATTTTGGTGTTTTGGATATATTATTTTCTCTATAAATCATGGTCATATTTGAACCAACATCATTATTTGGTATCAGAGCAACCATGACTATTGGATTGTGAGAAATTATGAAGGGGCAGTTATACCATGATTTGTCTATGGGAATGAGAGAAATTAGATGTGAAAAAAAAAAGTGTATAAATAAATATCTATTTGTAATGGAGGCATGATTAATTCTAATTTCATCTCAAAACATATATCTATTTTTGAATTTGCTCTACATATAGGCATTAAGGGTTTTATATGAATATACCTTTTATGCCTCAAGTATTTAATTTACTAGCCAACAATATTATCTCTATTTACAAGCTATTTCTACGTTGTCTTTCTCATAGTGAAATAAATCCTATGCTTTGAAAAACCATCTAAAGGCCTTCTATAGATTCTTCTCTATGTATTGTAATAATCTAGGATAGTCATCTCAAGTGTAAATTAACTACTCGCTTGGATCAATGACATCTAGTTCTATGGTGAAATTATCCATTGACCAAGGGAAATGGAGATTTTAGTGCCCAAATTTCATAGTTATACATAATAATATAAAAATTAGATAATTCATTTAGATCCAGTCATGCATGTTTTCAATCATTTGATGGATTCTCGTGTGAATTCTTCAGATCTACCATGTAAATATAGCTAGGTGTTATATGCTCAAATCAATCTATGACTTATTTGAGGTTTAGATAAGCTATGACATTTTTTTCTCATGAAACCAAGTTATTGGAGGAAATACATCGGTTCAACTAGAATATTTCATTTGAGTATAGCGTATTAGAGTTCTCAACCTTGATTACATCGATCTAGATACAAGTGCATATTATTACCATAGATTTTTGTCTACGTGGTGATAATTACTAATGTTTGGAATCAATTATGAAGGAGACACCGAGTCATATGGCTTCATCAAGCACTTGTTCAAATTCTACCAATATTTATGGTGTGTGGCCTACTAATAAATCAACTTCTATGTATTATGTCAATCCACTACTTATTTTAGTTTGTATTTTTATCTTCCTACTTAGTGTAAATGTTTTAATTGATAGTTCATGCATAACTTTGCACTCCTCAGAGGTTCCTGACATCTCTTCTATCACCGTGTTCCATTCATGATTAGTGGCTTATTAGTATAATATTAAATAGTCAATTATTTTTAGATTAGTTATGTCATATGTAGTGTGTAGTAATAATCATGCGTTTACTAAATAGTTTTAGAAGCTTGAATAAGTCAACAATATTTAGTATTAATTTATTTGAGTTTAGTTCCACTTTTCCTATAATATTTTATATTAATGTTTTTAGAGTCATTAGTTTGAAATAGAGTTGTTAATACTTATTTATAGTCCTCTATTATCTCATAAGAATTCTATAGTCTTTTATGTGTCACAGTTTCAAAAATTCAAAGTGTCTTTTATCATAAATATTTTTGAAGTGATTAAGTATGTGTCAGTATCAAAAATTCTTAAAAATGTCAAAAGATTCATTAGTATGTCATCATATATAGTCTCAATATTTGTCTATGATTGTTATATGTGTGTATTTGAGTCCATTGTCAAAAATTTGTCAAAAGTCTCAAAAGTGTCAAAATCAAGAGTTAGAGTCATTATCATTTATTCGTATTGTAAAAATAAAAAATGATTAAAATTAGAAATATTGTGTTGGAATTGACTCACTTTCAGTGGAAACTAACATCCAATTTATGCAACTCTAAGACAAAAAAAATCCAAAAAAATCTTGAAGATGGATATGAGGCTAATACCAAACCTGAGAATGATCAACTGATAAAACATCGATGCTTAAAAACACAATAATACATACATAACTTGAAAAATAAATCATCAGCTAAGTAAGCAACTTATTCTACTAGAGGAAGGAGGAAACATAGGCTGAAGGTTTCAGATCCTCTCATCAGTCACCAATGATGGGGCCTAAAATGATTTGTTGACATATTATGTGTGGTGTGATTTTCATATTTTTTTAATTTTGTGTGTGTGTAAATAAGAATAAAAGTACATTCCTATTCAATTATTGAAATAAGTGAGCTTCTATTTTTGTATTTCTCCTTCAGGTAGAAATAATGATGATGACTAAAAGAATGTTATAAGCATTATGTAAGGTTGTTGGTTGTCTTGTAAAACCTTTAGGATGTTTTGGTTATTGGGTAACCACATATAAAATCATCCTTTGTATACAATTTGGTGTTAAAATAAGTTTAAAACCATCCAATGTTTGCAATTTGTTGGTAAATTGAGTATAAAACCATCCAATGTTTATATGTTGGTGGTTAGTCAAGTGAAAAACCATCATTCAAGTTTGGTGAGAGTTTCAGTATAGGATGATGTCTTCCCCATGTTCACACTAAAGGGGGTAATGTTAGGAATATCCTAACCTTAGTGCTCACATTTGTGTATTTATTGTAAGTTAAATTATTATTTACTAAATAGTATTTACCTTATAGTAAGTTAGTAGTTAGTTATTATTAGTTACATTGATATATTAACAATATATCATGTATAGTTAGTTGGTTAGTAAAATATATTATTTATAGAAACAATATATTCTACTTGTACCCATATCTCTATTAATAGGTTAATTATTAGTTTTCCTTCCTATTCTATAGGAAATGGTTAGTCTATCTTGGCTAATTAATAGCCTATGTATTATTTGAAACATATAGAAGAAATAATATTATAATGTGTCTTTAATATTATGGTGTTTTGATTCTATTATTTTCTCTATTAATCATGGTCAGATTTGAACCAACATCATTAAAATAAACTCACTCTCTTTACCTTGGAAGGCCTCTTTTAATGCCTCCATTCTCTTCATCTCAACACCTAAAATATCATGCTCTTGAATATAATCTTGGGCTAATATCAAACTCAATTTCCCCATCTCATCCTTCATATCCACACTATAAGCTTATGTTTCCTTGATCTTGAGATTCTCAAATCCTCTACCATTTTTCCTACTCATAATAATATTAATCTATTTTTGTGACAAACCTCCTTCCTCTTGATAATATGTTTCACTTGATCTTGTGAGGTTATTCTCTCCCACCTTTAACTGCTATAATTGGGATTTTTCATGTATATATTTTTTAGCACAATCTTGTTCCCATGTTTTCCCAATCTCTCTTGTCCCCATAATGTATTGAAGATAATATTAAATTTATAGTATATCATTACCAATTAGATCTCAAACCACCACTACCATGTTATCATCTTATTTATAATGTTCACTCTGATTCTCATACACATGAGCATGTTGGACTATACCATAATTTGTCCTTTTCTTTTCTATATTATCCATTTATGTACCTACACATTGAAAAAAAGCTTTGAGGGAATAAATATTTCCCATAAACACCTCATCAAATGCTTCATCATGCCTCTAAGACATGTTGTCCAAATTTTCTCCATTACTTGCATGCTTTTAATGGATTTATCTCTCATTATGTATTCTAAAAATACCCACATCAATAACCTTCCTACTTTTTTTCTCTTCATTATCATCCTTGTTTTCACCTCCTTCACATGGTTGATCTTAAACCATATTATCCTTGTTTGAACTTACTTTCACAAAAAATTCTTCCATTGTTTCATTCCTAGAAACCTATAACTCTTCATGGTTTATCTCTTCTTCCACCTCTATTTTTTATTTTATGAAATCCTTTAGTTTTACTTGGTTGTCATCAACTCTTATTTCCCCTAAAATAAAAATGAAAAAGTAATTTAATTGATTAGCTAAGTATGGTTCTAATTTTTTCCGGTTCTAATTTTTTCCACTCGTGGGGATATAAAAATTCATTTCCATTAGCACATAATAGGTCTCCTTCTCCTGATTCAACAAATGTCACCTTAATATCCTATTTCATTAGGATATAATCTTATATGGGCTACTCACAATTCTCTTTCACCTTTTTTTTCTAAAAATAAGATTTGGGATTGTTAGATGGAAGCCTCACCTTCTTATTATCATCTAAGATAACATGCTCTTCTTCACACTTAACCCCTTCCTTTCTACTTCTCAAAGTAGTATTTGGCTACTCATCTAGATATTTCTCATTCTTATTTCCTCTTTTGTAAATATTATTCTTCTCATATCTCTCAATCCTCACATAAATCTTATTAAACCATTTTGAATGAAATTTTGGTGTAAAAAATGACCCAACAACTTGGAAACCATATTTTACCAACCACTTACCTTATTCTTACATTTTTGTTGTCTCATCACTTGGATATTTTTTCAATACATAGATAAATTTTCACATAATTTATTGCATGTAAATTTACCTCATGGGATCTACAATATTATAATATTAAAAATATATTTATATCTTAAATATCCATTTTAAGAGTTTATCAAGGCTATCTTTCCCATTAAAAAGTTAATATCACCAATAGACTTACCTCTCTCCTTCAGCGTGAAATTTGCTAGTATATTTATCCTATTGGAATATTTTACTCTATTTATTTGGCATATATCTAAAACATATAAACTCAATTTTAGGTCCATATACACAAACATTATATATTATTCATCGTCATCACTTACAACTACAACATCTCCACTTTATGCAATCTCCATCATGTCTAGTCTTGCCTGGAATATTTTCAACATCTTAGTCAAGTCATCCACCTTTTGTGTTATTTTATTGTGTGCCATATCAGATAAAAATTAATAATACTCTCTTTAAAAACCTAAAATATACTCAAAATATATCCTCTCAAACTCCCTCTCAACTTTAAATACTTATTTCCCATCTTCACCACATTTATGCATGTTTCTCTTTCACAACTTGTAATCCACTCAGCAAACTTCTCTTTCACAACCTACAATAAAATAATATGAGAGTTTCATACTTAAAACATAAAAGTAAAATATGTTGATCTAATATTAATTAATGAAAGCACAATGTAATGTATCCACTTATGGGAAACTATTTATGCCTCTACTATTAGGTTTTTACTCTATACTATGGCCAAACTTTAACACATTGCTATTATAATGGACACATTTAACACACCATATTCATTTATTTCATAAACATGTTATAAATAATTGAATACATACTCACACACACTTTCCTTGATAGGTTTACTAAAAAGTATGAAGAAAATTCAAACTCTCATGTAGGCCCTTCTAGACTGATATGACCCCCTATTATGCTCTTGGAGATTTATACTCCTCTCTCTCTCTCTCTCTCTCTCTCTCTCTCTCTCTCTCTCTCTCTCTCTCTCTCTCTCTCTCTCTCTCTCTCTCTCTCTCTCTCTCTCTCTCTCTCTCTCTCTCTCTCTCTCTAAAGATTTTATTTCTCTTAGTGATCTTATTTTATTTTAATTTTTTCACTCCCTAATATTCCTCTAACTTACCTATTTTATATAAGTGTCCTTTTAACTTTCATGAGATCCTAAAAATGCACAAGATCCACCCATTCATAATATTGGGTTGTTACTTTGATTTCCTCTAAATTTAACTGACATTTTTACCTAATATATGAAAATTTTCAATTTAATTCATTAATACACGATGCCATTGATAGATAGGCCAATATATTTAATTAAAAATGTCCTACTAACTATGGGAAATATAAAGGATGGATATATTTACAAGGTTATTCCAAAAATAATAGAAATCATTTTCAATGATTCTCATATGAATATTGAAAGATAATAATTATTACCTTTATATATATGACTAATAACCTCTATATCTAAACTAATGAGCTTTGGATATTGACTGGTAACTTATATCTAGTTTAAAAAACCATACTTTTTACATACAGACTTAGATCAAGATGTTTTAATTTTTTAAAATGGATAATGTTTCAATAAGAATCCAAACATGTAATAAAATTTAGGATTATGGATGTTCATGATGACATTTTTGCCTTTGTCTTAAATCCTATCCATTTTATCCCTTCATATTCTCCATACTAAATCAACAAACAAAGGAACAAAAGTAAACACAACATGATGTTTTTGGCTGATTCAAGGTTGTATGTATGACTTGGATGATATTGAATCATAATTAATGATGAAGTATATCAATAAATATTTAAAATACATTCTCACTTTATACAATTGATTAAGGATTGTCTCAATCAATTAGAAGACATATTAATTATGTAAAAAGGATATAAAAATAAAAGAAATATAGCTAATGAATCTACACTTGATAATGAACATGTTACTATTGTGAATAACACACCCGATTTTTAAAAGTTAAAATAGGGACCCATTTGACCATAGCATCCTTTGGCCTAAGTCTTATTATCCATGAGTTATTTTCTTAGCTTTGAACTCAAGAATTATTTGATAAATGTTAGATTTTTTTTGACTAACAAAGACTATTAAATTATTATCTAAATTTGTTCATTATATATTTACAAGTTAGTGCCCGATTTTCCACATGTTTCTCCCATGTTTAAATATTGATGATGCATGAGTATTTTATAGTATAATTATCATATAAATTATTAATAATACAAGTCCTTCAATAACCTACCTAAAATCGATCAACTCTTTCATGTATCAAGTATTTAAATTTAATGAGATCATAACATGCATCATTATTATGTTTAATTATAAGATTTCAATGAAAAGAGGCTAAGTATATGCTTCTCAAAACTATTTATCACAATAATATCATGCCAAATGTCATCATATTAGTTCATCACTAGTCTATGCCAAAGTTTCAAGTTACAAAATTATACATAAGTGATGTAGTAAGATCATGACAAGTGTTATCATCTTGGTTTATCACTATTATATGCTAATAATTCAAAGTTATAAAATTGGTGATTAAGTAACACAACAAGATCCAACCACATCACTATCTTGGTTCATCATTTTCCTATGTTCAAAAGTATAAAATAGCAAATCCAATGTTAGAATGATGAAATTAGATAATGTTAAGTGTCACAATATCATTATTTAGGTAAAAATGGATAAAATTTAATATTATGATACTCAAAACCATGTGATGTAGTGAGATTGTGTCACATGGCACCACCTTGTTCTATCAAAATTAAAAATCTAAAACCTCAAAGGGGAGTGTATTCATCTAAATTTTCACTTGAGTGTTAAAAGTGATACTTGAGACCAGCCATACTTAGCTTATATAATATACCTATCTTAATTCCTATTTAGATACTTATCCAACTTTTGTGTAGGCCACACACATCCCTAGACATCTCAAAATTAGTCTCAAACCCTCCCTTAGGCATCTAGGCCCTTAGTGCCTTAAGTTTTACCACCTAGACATTAATGCCCTATTTGGACACTAGCACCCCATGTTAGTGTCCCAATTGGGTGATATTATCCTTTTCCATCTTTTAAGCTTAAATGGATATATTTTAAATTTTAAAGAAACTTAGGGTCAGTCTAGACCTATTTCAAACCCCACATAAGTACTAGATATATATATATATATATATATATATATATAGATGAATTTTAGCCCTTTATTCACTATATGAAAATCAGATGCAAATATATACAAATAAGATTAGAACAAGTTGTGCACAATCAAGTTTATCAATCCTTATTCTACCCTACTTCTGCATATAATCATCTATAACCCTCCTAAACTTAGAATACATAGATTTCTACTCTCAAGCCTCACACAAAGCACTCAAACTAGCATTCATACTAGCTTCACTTACACTTGCACCAACACTTAGGTGGGGAGAAATACATCAATCTTGATCCCTCCTTGGAGTATTGGCATGTAGTAAAATATCATCATAGTGGGGTTTTGAGGATGTCTAGTCTACCCAACTAACATCACACTTTTAATACTTATGATAATTGAATACCCTAATCACACAGAGGTCTAGGGTTTGCATATAAAATTAATAAAAATAGGTCAAAAATAGTTAAATAGGTTTTGTCTTCATGATAACAAGATTAATATACTTAGACACAAGTGTTCCCATAAGTTTTGTTCAGTTCTTATACAAAGGAAATTAGCTCTAAAAGTGAACACTAGTACCACAATACTACTATAAAAGGTATGAAACTATTGTAAAAGAGGGTTTATGAAACCTAGATCCTATTTACAACACTTAGACCAAATCCTATACCATTTTTTATCTTCCATATATTTCATCTCAAGTAGTTTCTAGCCAAATACTTGTTTATGTCATTCATTGATATTTTAGAAATATCAGATTAGGTCAATTCTTGTGAAAATTAGTGGATGTATTTATTTCATATTTTATAACTTGATTTAATTTAATTATTCCATTTAAAAACCTAGGGATTAAACTCCATAACCCTTAAAATTTAAATCATTTGGTGAACTTGACTTACTTTGAAGAATGCAAAAATCCTAACCCTAGACTACCTTTAGGGTTTATGTTTCCAGCCTTCTAGAATTTAGACTCATATTTTAGATCCTTATATTTTTTTATTTTTATTATTATATAATAAAGATAATAATTATATAATATATTTATCACTTTATAATGCAAAGTTTTCTAGGTTCATTTACATGTTTATTTCCTTTAATTTAGAATCAATTCAAAGAAGATAGACACATATATGGATATGATGTCTTGTATCATTTACAATATAGTTTATTGGAATTATTCCATAAATTTAATACTATAACAACCATGTTTAAATTTTTAATTTGATATCTTATGCATAGGACATAACTCCTTATCCTCCTCATCTCAGTGAGGATGATAGCTACTTTCCCTCTAACTAGGTCCATGCCATCACACCTCCATGAGATGAAGTATCTTATAATATAGTTACTATTGGAATTTTTTTTCCTACATATGAAACTTTTTCCTAGATGGATCAGGCCACTCTCTTAGACCATTTAGTGACCTTTTTTTGAAGTGCTTTGAAGAGGTTCTAAGGTGTTTAGAAGAGGTTCTAAGGTGCTCTGAAGATGTTTTAAGGTGCTTTGAAGAGGTTATAAATTGATCCAAATAGGTTTTAAGGTGATCTTAAGAGGTTATAAGGTTTTCATAAGAGGTTTTAAGGTGATATAAAGAGGTTCTAATGTGCTTTAAATAAGAAATAGTCCTAGTGCAGTAGATGATCCAATGGTGGAAAGAGAAGACTAGATTCATGACCCTACTTAGTGTTCTTAGCCTTCTTGAGTGCCTTTACCACCATATTTTAGGCCTATACACTAATTTTTTTATGAGAGGATCCTATCTAGGAAAAAAAGTAGTGTTTTGGCTCTCCTAGCTCAAATCATCACCTATAGCCAACTCAATTGCCTTGAGAGCCAAGTTTGAGAGATAATAGATCATGAGGCAAGTCTTTGGACACCATGAAAGTGATGATGATATGAATAATGTAAAATAATAAGTTTTTAAGTAATATAATCTATGAGGAGAGACATTTTCCAATTTTTCCTACAGCCAATACCCCAAACCTACACCTATGACCATCCAAATGGCAATTTCATTGACTCATTCAATCGTTTTCCCTAAAGTGCAACTAAACAAATTTACATTATAGGTTCATATTTTTAGGTATAATTTTAAATTCAAGTAAAAAATTGACATATACAATAATTCATAAATACCATTTAAGCAATGCCAGCTCAGTCAAGTATAAAACACAGTCAACTTTTGAAGGCAATTTTGAAGTTTTTTGAAAGTTTTAGGGCACCTAAACATGGATTAAAGACATTTAATTTGGTATAGAAGGTCTTTATGAAATATTATATAAAAATATTATTTATATTTGGTATTAAAAATAAGGGTATATCTATTTTTTTGTCTCATACCTGAAGCACTCTCCAAATCATTGACACAGGTAGCCATTGACAATCTTTGAGAAATATGTGATTTTGGAGCATCTACAGGAGGAGTTAGGTTCTAATTTTTGGTACATATGATCATGGTGAGTATATAAATATTAATATTCCATATTTATTACCAAATAAATAGTTTAATCATTTTATATTTTATTTCAAACCTCCTAGAGTCATAAATAGTCATAAAACTAGGAACCAACTAGCTATCTTTAAGAAAAATAAGTTTTGGAGCTTCTAGAGGTACAATAAAGTTTATATATATATATAATATTTTTTTGGTCACAATAATATTTTAAGTATCCTATAATTTGTCATAGTCCTATGCATGTCTGTTTACAGTCAACATGGAGTTAGGCAAGCTTCTTGAAGGGCTTTACAGTATGCTAGATGGTTTGAAACTTATGTAAGTATTTGTGAGGAAATTTAGGGTTATTTTAAGTCTTAAAACACCTGTTGATAGTTATAAAATTCATAATTTCAAGGCTAAACATGAGGAAGGAAAAAATTACAAAATTTAAGATTTTGGCATGCAAGTGGGGATAGTCAAAAAAGGCATTTTTGAGACACATAAATAGTTGAATGGTAAAATATAATGATTTTATAAGTTATATAGGTAATTAAAGGTTTTTAAAAAAAAATATTTCTTGAGACCTCATAAATTTCAATATACACATTTTTCTTTCTCCCTATGTCTCACGGTTCATAATTTCTAATTGTCCTCAAGAGCAAAAATGAAGTTTTGGGGGATAAATATGTATATCCAATTTATAAAAAATGGTAAATAATAATATTATGACATAAAATATCCACCCATTATGACCTTTAAGTCATAATATCATCCTATATATCCACTATTTTCTCTCATACCTTATGCACTTTATGGAGAGAGATAGTTTTGAGGCCTAAAAAAGTAAAAATGGACTTAATTGGTGGTTATTGGATTAAAGTTTTTTTTGATATTTAACATGTTTTATAGTCAATAAAGATAATAAAATTGATATGGGATGGTCCAAGAAGGCATAGGGAGTCTAAGAAGCAATAAAAATCAAGTTTTCTTCCCTCCATTAATGGAGTCTTAACACCAAAACCAGGTCTTAAAGTGAGAATTACAGAGGTCTAAAGGGGGATTGATGTATGGAAAAGTGATTAATAATGTGTCTAGGATGCATAATAATTATTTTAGTGGGTTTTAAAATGTAAAAAGGACTCCAAGTGGCTCAAATTAGTAAAGAGACCCTCCTAGACCTACCTATTGAACACAAGGTTGTAAACCTTCCCAAGTTAATTTTAGGAGATCCAAAGTGATCCAAGGGCTGATAATGGTCCCAAAGGAAGGCTAGGAACCAAAAAAAGAGTAATGAGTATAAAGTAATATAATTCAATCTAAAATCACCATGGAGAGGCCAATAACTATTACAAGTTGCCAAAGAGCTTGTTTTGATCAATTTTGAGTTTTTGAGCTCATAATTCCATGAAATGACATGGAATCACTTGGAAACCACATGGAACATGTAGGGGAATATATAAAGTTCATGTTTAACCTATTTTTAATATGAATTTATAATGTGTGGGTGATTAGGAGGCCTAAAATGGATTTGGAAGCATGTTATTTCACAACTAGTTGAAAATGGCTCAAGCTTGGAGCCCTCCATCAATGGAGTCCAAGAATTTTTTAGGTTTAATTGTGTCTTTTAAAGGTTATAGGAGAAAAAATGAGTGAATAAAAAATAATACATAAAATAAAACACCTAAGGTCAACCTTCAAGGTTAGTGTTGTAGCATAGAATTGCACCCTTATGGGAGAGTTTTTTAATCTCTCTCACTCCTATCTACAATATTGGAGCATCCTCAGGTTGTGGGTATTTTGTAGTGAGGTTGAACCTCTAGAGAAGGCCAACTTCATCTTGGTATATCACCTAAACTAATGTTTCTACTTGGAAAAGAGGTAGAGAGGGGGTATAGGGTAACTAAGAAAGTTAAATGGGTGATACACCAAATTGATTGACACTCACATAAGCATGAAATAAAAACTAGTTCAACATAAGATAATTATTGCTCACACAACCTCACAAACTAGCTAATTTACATAAGTTTCTCATAAACTAGGCTCACCAAACAATACATGAATCAAAAAGGAATTTAAAAATTCACACCAAGCATCCATTAATGGTATAAAGAGCTCAATTTAAGACCTACAACTAACTTGAAAACACTTAAAAATAGGCAAGAAAGAAGGACAATGGACATGGAAGAATACTTATTCACAAGATCATCATGCACAAGATTTTTAAGCATAATTTAGAGGCAAAAGATAAGTAACAATTGATCTTTATTGCTTCAAAAGGTCTTTATTACAAACTTTGACAGGGTTTCTCCTTATTAAATGAGAATATATTACAAAAATGGGAGAGAAATGGGAGATATAGGAGAAAAGGGGAAGAGAGAGAAAAGAGGCAAGTAAATAGAATTAAATAAATGAGATACAACCACCCTCCATGGATTGTCATGCACATTTGGGTTAATTATAGCTAATGTTTCTTCAACAAATTAACCTCCATTAGCTCTAATAGTCTTCAACCCTCTCATTGGTTGAGAAACACACTAGAAGATAAAAACTTGTTGAGGATGATGATGTCATGATCAACTAAAAAGGAAGAGTATTAAAAGACTTTAAAAATGTATTTAATTATCCACTTTCACTCTCCAACCTCCAAATATCTCTCCCATATACTTCTATGCTCCCCTCCACTTGGTCTTCTAGAAGATGTTAGGCAAAAGGTTAGCTAACTTGGTATTTTGTGCTTAACTAACCATGAAGGTTATCTTTCATGTTTGACTTTTTAGGTTATTTTATAATTTAAACTTGAATTTTCTCCTCCAACCTGAAATAAACTCCATGATACCTGAAACTCCCATAAACCCCATTGATGGAGGTCACAAGCTTGAGCCACCCTCAACCAGTTGCCCTGAAAATTGATCCCAAGGCCATTTGGCACCGTAAAGACCACTTATAGAAATTTATAATACTTATATACATCCATATAATGAGTATGATTAATAAAATTAATATTTGGAAAACCTTCAATACTTGCAACAATGGTGGAAATCACCATTAAACCTACAACAATGCATAAATATGTCAAAAACTAGGTTTTTTACCCTTTTGCTTATCAAGACACCATGGAAAATATTTTTAAGAGATATAAATGAAATGGAATGATGTTTTATGTCCTATTATACCCCTTACATGGTTTTATACCATTTATTTCTTTGAATACCTATAAAAATATGCAATTTTGAGCCATTTTGGGCCTCTTAGGCACCCAAACATGTTAGATTATTCTACAAGATAGGTTTTTAAAGACTTTTAGTGAGTAATATACACATTAAAAGTGGTTTCCAAGAAATTTTTGGCTATTTTATGGACCTATGAGTCCAAAAACACAAAACTATTCAAAAAGCTCCTTTGAAAGCTTACGCAAGCTCACTTTCAAGATGATTTTTCATACAATGAAAACACCCATTACAAAAATTATTAACATTTATATATGTTACATATACCCCTTAAAAACACATAAAAATATTGGGATCCCATGCAGAAGGTTTGAAAAGACACACATGTAAAGATGATTATTTGCAGGGTTTGGAAGCATTCTAGACATGCTCACACTCTTAATGATTTTTCATAAAACTCAGGACCTTAACCAACCTCAATAAATAATTAATTTAAATTAAATAGGTTTAATCAAAAAATATTATAATTACTTATCTAAACTCTTCACGGTATGAAATAAATGAGCATCTAAAGAAGGGCTAAAACTGGGTGTCTTAAGCCTGAAAAGCTTGAATTTATCCAAATGACCAATTTGACCTTTACCAATGATATTATTTGATTTTAAAAATATTCATGACATCTTAAAATCATCATAACACCTCTATAAATTATCAAAGCTCAACTTTGCCTTTTTTATCGTTGAGACTATTTGTGGGGTTTTGAGCCTGCCTTCAAAGTTTCCATGAATTTTAGAGTGTGAAAAATATTTAAATGTGTTTAATAGGATTAAAAACCATATTAAAATTCTTATAAAACAATCCCCTAAACTTTTTAACCTCAAACACACCTTAAAATTCCAAAAAATGTGCCTGCATGAATAGTGACCATTATGAGACATAAGGAGACTGTGACAAAACAATGATCACTTTCAGTAATCACATGACCATACCGAGATTATAAATGGATATAATAGGCCATGATGACAAATATTGACAAGTATAAAGTCATTTATATTTGTACTTTTTATTGTATACCCTTTTTACCAAAAATTACCTTGAGCTGCTTACATGTTTCCTTCGTGCCAAAACTTGTCTTTCTTTAAACCTTTACATGAAAACCCTAAATTTGATCACTCCCATAAGAAAATATAAGTTTAAAAAATCATATTATACTATTTTAATACCTATATAAGGCCTAAAATACTTTTTGGCATCCATAACTTACAAAAATTCATTTGGTCTCCAATGGATACCTTCTTGAGTGCCTATGGACTGTGTAAGAATAGTGGGAAATTTCATTATTTCTAGGACCTTTATGATGGAATTTAATAATTTTTTAATTTATGGAGACCATATGTACCAATTTTTTTTCTTTGACTCAACTTGTGGATGCCCTAAAATGGCCAATTCCTCCAAGGCATGCTCCAATGTTGACTGTGATTTGACATAGGGTTGATTGTACCAAAATAGTGAATATTTACCATTGTAAAAAAATTATAAATTATGTTTAATAGGTATAATATTTCATAATTATCCTCTCCACCAAATTTCATGATTGGATCTTTTATATTTTGTCTTGTATGCCCATTTTGGCAAAAGCTAGTGACACATGCCTACATGGTCAAGTTTCACAAATGAGTCTTCCTCCTTTTTGACTTGGTTTTATGATTTATCATGATTAATTTTAATATAATAGGTCATATATACCTTCCCTTACATGATTCCACCCTTCATTGATTTTTGTTCAAGCTTCCATGCCACCTTGTACCTTCTTAAAAGACCCCTCATGACTGTGTTCTTTACTTTATGATGATGATTTCATGGTAAAAGGAAGCCTTAAAGATTAATTTAATATTAAAATATCTCAAAATTCTTGGAATCATCTTTCACCCTTCCTCTAACATGCTTAGATCTTGTAGCAAGGCAATTAGGCTTCAAACAGACAACCTTCATACAAAGGTTTGTAGGTGAAAGTATTTGAGGTGTATGATTATTTCTTAGGTGTTTAAAACTTAATTTAAACCTTAATATATTTCTTTAAATCTATTACAATATATACATTTATCTCAACATCCCATTTCACATACAAGGCTCATCTTGGGTTTCTAAGGCTTGTAGCCCTTATTTTGGATATTTCTCCTTGGTTTGACCATTATACAGATTATATTGAAAATATGAGACAATTTATAGCTAATATCCATCTCATTATAGGTTTTTTACAAGTTTTATGACCTTATTCCACTCCAATATCACACTCTCTTTGGAAACTGCCCTTCATTCAGGCCTACTTAGCCTTATTCCAAACCCTCAGCCACCAAACTAGTACTAAACGGCCTCCAGTCAACCCAAAAACTCTTTAATAAATTATATAACCTTGAAATACATCATATTAATTTTTTTTGGAAAATTTAGAGGTTTAAAACTCTTGTAATCAATAAAACCCTAGTTTAGGCTTCTCTCATGTTCTTTCTAAGACCCTATTTTGGATTGCGGGGGGGGGGGGGGTTAAAATGAGTTATAGGCCTCACCTATATATATTTTTGGATTAATTATATAGTTATTAATGGTTTATACATGGGAGAGTTTTAAAAAATCATAAAAACATCACTAAGCTCTCAAACAAAAAATAATAATAAAGTGCCAACTTGATGCCCTATTTTTGCTTTTATGATGGTTCTTTAGTTCTAAGGGTAAACTAAGGAAATTGAGAGAGGTTTTTGTGGATAATAAATGAAAAAAAATATCCTCAAAATTTAATGTCATAAATTCCAATTAAATTACTATTTTCACCCCTTTCTCTTTTGGCATTCTAGGCCTCTCTTAGCTCTCTAGGCCTAAAAAACTAAAAAATGGATTTTTTGTCCTTTGCATGTATGAAAACTCTTGGGAAAAGTTTGATTCACCTTTGGGAAGATTCCATGATGTCCAATTCCAAATTTTAGACCTTTAATTTATATCTTGGGGTTTGAAGGTCATTTGATACTCAAATCTTGTAGAATACACTAAATGATCATAGTGAACAAAAGTGAAACTTGGAGGCCCTCAAACAATAGTCTCCTCTATTCACACACCCTATTCATTTTTAAAGGATCTTCCCATATGATAGGGATACAATATTGGAAAATTTATATGCATCAAATCTCCTTGAAACATTGTTTCATGGCATCAACAAAAGTGCTTGGAACCTCTATTTTTGTGTTTTAGGGAAATTATCCCTAACACAATCATTCAACCTTGAAGATGGTTTATTCCAAATTTCTTGGAAATTTTGGAATAAAAAATTATTCCCATGGTATATTATAGGTGTAAAAATAATATATTATTTATTTTGAACCCACTACAAAAAAGGAAAATTTTTGTAGTTGACAAACTTGCTTGCAACTCCATTGGAGCTCCAACTAGCAACTTGACTGTTTAGCCTATAAAGGCTTAAATGAGATACTAAGGATTTATAAGAAAGATAAATTATGTATGTTGATGTGTCATAAGTAGTATGAGGTAAATTATCCCTCTTACACATGTTTCACTCTAAAACTGATCAAATGACCATTTCACAAGGATAGAAAGAAAAACCTATTTTATGCCATAAGTACCTTCCTGGAATAAACTAGTTAAAAAAACTAATTTTAATATGTCCTATTTGACCCTAAAATGACTCCTATAAAACCATTATTTCTCATTTAATTATTAAGTGAATAAATAAGGGAAAACTTGGGCCCTATTTAGATGAGTAGGCCACTTAAACACCCCTGAACTATTAACAATTGTTCATAAATATGAGGAGATGAACCAAACCACCAATGAAACAAAGTGTAAGGCAATTATTTTCCCTATTACTTCCCAAAATTTTATATCCCAACTCTCTCTTTCCTAACTATACTGAGCAAAAATTGAGGCTCTCCTAAAGCTATCCCAAACTACCTAAAATGGTTTTTCCATAGCATGAAGAACTAAAAGTTTGCCTATGAAATATAACACTTGGGAAAGATTTTTTAGGATATAAATGACCTTTCCTTACTTTTTTAAACCTTCTTAAATACTTGGAACTACATTAATGGTAGAAAACTTGCTTCTTGTCTAGTTTGTAAATAATAGCTTTTCCTTACCTCTACTAGTTCCTATGTTGGAATATGATTTTAGGGGATTATGAGGGGATATTATGGACACAATGGATGCTTCAGTATGAGATATAATCCCATGTATAAATAAAATCCTTCAAAAACTTATTCTACCAAAGCTCCAAAAGGCTCCAAATTGCATCCTTTTGCTCTCAAACTCCTTTCCTCCACTCCAAATGATCTCAAATAACCTTTAACATGTATATAAGGGTAAAATTCACCATATGGAGGTGGTAGGAAGTCAAAACTAGTTTGAATTCCTCAAAAAGTCACTTTTCACTTGAAATTTCTATTTTGAGGACACTTACGTCATCTAATGCACTTTTAGGGTTCTTTTAGGCACCATAGCTTATTTAGGCCTCATTTTTGGCTCATTAGAATCTTTCAAACTTTATGAAAACCTCCTTCATGCCCCTAGATGCTTGAATATCATGGAAACCTGTTGGATCCTTCACTTGCAGTTTTAGACTTGTTTCTAGGCCTGCTTCTCAAAATCACCAAAATCACCTTGAAACTTGCTTAAAGTGTTTTAAAATCTTGAAAGTGACATCTAGTAGGGTCATGAGATTTCTCTCCTTATTTCACCATTGGATATCTCACTCAAATAAAACTCTATATAGCTTCTCACACAACATAAGGACCTCCCAAAATACTACCACTACATCATCAATTTAGGACCACAAAGGGACTAGTCATGGGGGTAGAAGGTTACTAAAAGGTCTAAGAGAGTTGCATGATCCATCTAGGCAAAAGTTTTGTATGTAGGCTAATTTTATCCAACAATAAATTATAAGCATAAATTTCCAAGATCACTAATCATGTTGCCAAGTTGCCAACTCAAGCCAAGTGGAGATGGGGCATATAAGTCAAGTGGAGTAGATAGTTTAGGAGCATTGATGGATCATGGGGGGAGTAAATATAATTAATGGTATGAAATATGTCTTCTATAAGATTAAATACTTTTTTTCAATTATAGTGGATGATGACATCATCCAAGACAAGAAACCTTTAGCCCAAAAGTGTCTAATATGCCAAATTAGACCTTTTGGTACCTTTTAGAGCTTAGTGATTGAAAAGTGAAGCTAAATGACAAATTAAAAGGGATTAAAGAAGAAAAAGGATCTTCCCTCCATTTCCTATGTTTGAAATAAATTATGAGAGCTTGGAGAGTGGTTGGAAATGCATTTATTGAATAACTAAAGCTTTCTCTCTTCTCCTTTCTTCCTCTTCTTCCCTATATCTCCCATTTTTGGACTCATTTATAAGATAATCTCATTTGACAAGGCAAAAACCTATAAAAATTTGTAATATATACCTTTTTAAGTAATAATATTATTATTTCACCTATCTCTTACCTTTAACTTGTGTTTAGTAAGTTTGTGTATGATGGCTTTGTGAAGAAGTGTTCTTCCATGGTCATTATCCTTATTTCTTGCCTATTTTTAGGTGTTTTCAAGATATTTATAGGTCTGAACTTATGATTTTTATTCCATTAATGGATTATTAATGTGATTTTTATAACCCCTCTTTGCTTCATCTATTTCTTAGTGAGCCTAGTTTAATAAATACTAATGCAAATTGTCTAGTTTGTGATATTATGTGAACAAAGATTGTCTTTATGTTGAATTAGTGTTTGTTTCAAGATTATTAGAGTGTCATTTATTTTTATTAATCACCTATTTAGTGATATTAATCATCCCATACCACATTTTTATCCCTAGAAATATTAGTTGAGGTGATCTACCAGGAAAAAGTTAGCCTTCTCCAAAGGTTCAACCTCATTACATGATACCCACAACATGAGGTTGTTCCAATAGTGTAGATAGGAGTGAGAGACCCTAAAGAACCCTCTCATAAGGTGAAATTTTTATTCAAATTTTTTTTTGGCATGATTGATGGGAATACATTCAAAGAATATTGATTAAAATTTGATGCTGGTCTTGGTCCATTTGCAATAGCTATTACATCCACACTCTTAGCATTTGGTGATTCTAAAGAACACTCAACATTTTAATGATAGAACAATACCTATATTTCATGTTAAAGGTGAACATAAGAATAAATTCTCTAGGTATTACTTTTAAATTTGTTGAATTACCTTTAAACTCAATAAGAAGATTGAGGTTTGTCAACACCCATCCATATTTGGGAAACTTTACTCCTAAACCAATTTCTAAGTCTACATATGCAAGAAGATCTTTTTTAGGACTTTTCACTACCATGGCTGCCCTTATATCCTTGAATTTTGTGGCTTTCAATGGTCAAAGTCATTTTAAATTGAATTATTATGAACCTATCCCAATGGTATCCCTTAAGACTGTGCCTTATTTCATAGGAGACAATTCTACAACCCCTTCTGAACACATCATAGATATAACCAACTTTTGCAATATCGATGACATCAATGAAGAAATTATGGATATCAAGATATTGACCATATATTTAAATGGAAATTCCCTATATTGGTATAGTAACCTTGCTCCTAGCTCCATCACAACATGGGACCAATTAGGGGATGCCTTGTGTAAGAGGTTTGAAGAAAAAAGTGGCCACTTATCACTAGCAAAATAGTTGACTACAATGAAGAGAGATCCTCATAAGGTTATGTAATATTTACATAAATAAATTAAAAATATGTGGGATAAGATTCCAATCATTGTTAGGCCCACCCCTAACTATGTTTTCCTCTACTATTTAAGATCTTTAAATCATGACATTGTAGTGATGATATAGTCTATGGGGGGAAACACACTACCAAATGCTTATGAGGTGTCAATTAGAGTAGAGAATAGCCTAATAAAAGATATAAATATTATACCTAGTCTAAATATTCCATTTTTTACCAATATTTAACCACCTTTTATTATCATTCTTCCCCTTTCTACCATACCTACACTAAATTAGGAAAAGGATTCAACTAGTCAGTCTAGTGACTCCCAATAACACAAGAACTTCTAAGAACTCAATAATATGTTTAAAACCTTGGGAAATGAATTGGTGAAGGTGAAGATGTATAAATATCATTAAAATATACCTTATTGGGCCCCATGTCAACTTTAATAGTCTTATTAATCCAATAGGCCACCCTTCAAGGAAAATTTCCAAGGACAAGGCAAGGACAACCCAACTATGCTAGGCAAAAAAATTACAATACTAATGCTGCACATGCTTCCAATACCTTGGTATTTTTTTTAAATAATGTTGTATAAGAAGGTGAGGTCTCTATGCCTTGGAATCAATCATTCAATCAATCCATTATCCTAAACTGAGATTTCAATTAGGCTTTCAATGATTAGTGGAAATAAGGTGGTAGTTATGGTTTCAATCAAGCTTTCATGGCTCAAAATATAGGAGTGATTATGATGAATAAACTAGAAGATCATAAACAAGTACAAGAGCAAAATTAAGGACCCAAATAGTTTGGTGATACAATGGTTAACTATGAATAAGAAGAGTGTTATGCTTTCAATCAACAAGTTAGCTTTAGCTAAGCAAACATTCTAGTGGTAGCCAATACAAGGTTTAAAATAAGGAACATGGAGGGTAACCAATAAGTATTTAAAGAGTCCCCTACTCTTAATCCATTCCTATCAAAGCCAAATGAGCCTACTTCTACCCCAAATGTTCCAATAAATAAGAAAAATCAAAACCAAGGAAACACCTTGGCACCTCAAAACCCACAAATTTAAAGCATAGTTGTTACTTCCAAAGCACAAAAAAAGGTTGGTGGTTTTGATATAAATATTTTAGAGTAAATTAATAAGTAAAATGTGAGTGTTATAATGTGGGACATGTTTTCTATTCTTGGTCAAGTGGATATCCTTCAAGAGGGCTTGTCAAAGATCAATGTTTCAAATAAGCCACCAAATAAGGAGAGTGTAGTTATCACTAATGCAACCAAAGGAAATTAAGGACAATAAAAAAAGTGGTCAAACCTCCTCCATTATACCTTTATGTAATAATTTGTAACTCTTTGGTACATAACTACATGGTAGATAGTGGAACAAGTTCTTCAGTGATGCTAAAGTCAGTAGCAGATTGGCTTGGTTTGAAGTATAAACTCTAATCTAAAGGTGTTTTTTAATTTGATAAATCTTATACCAAACTATATAGTATTATCAAAGGTCTAAACTTGACCCTCCATTTTTGTCTTAGTGTTTCAATGGGTCAAGATGTGTTGGTTCTAGAGGTGCCTCCCCATTTCATTCTATGCTTATCTAGAAACTTCACAACTAAAATTAGGGGTTACCTAGCAGTAGATTGGTCCTATATGGATTTTAGGGTAAGGTATGGGGATAAGGTATCTATCAAGGATAAACATATTTCCCAATTTCATATTGAGCCTTATATGACAAGTAGCCCAAACATCAATTATACCATTCTAGATGAAGATGGCCACCTAGTTGGTTAAGAACTAAACACTCATTTTGAGGAGATACCTGATATGTTATTAGATGAGTTATGGAGTGAGAATAAACTATTTAACCCTTTAGAAGGTGTTGAAGAAACAAACATGGTAACCTATTGCCTACATGAAGAGAATAAGTTCATGTCATCCCTTACTAAGACATAATAGGATACTAGTAGATTATGGAAGATGTTCTTTGATGGATCAAGGAGAAAGCATGGAGAAGGTATAGGTGTAATGCTAACATCTCCCTCTAATAACAAATAAATTTCATCATATAGGTTCTAATTTAGTTTATCTTGTAATGTATTTGAGTATGATGGCCTTATAAATGGTCTTTAATGATCCAAGAAGAGGGGAATAAAGTAATTGCAGGTGTACAAAGATAGTGAGTTGATAGTACATCAAGTGAAAGGTTAAAAAAAGACAATAACCCTTTAATGAAGTCTTACAAGGATAGATTACGGGACATACTTGAAGACTTTGAAGCCTTCAATATTTAAGTAGTGCCAAGAGAGAAAATTTAGCATACTGATAGGTTGGTTGTAGTAGGGGATAAATTTGACATCTCAATGATATTAATAAGTCTAAAATATAGCCACATGTTAAATTGATAGTGAGGCCATAAGTTATAGGTAACAAAGCCCAACTTCAGGTCTTTGATAGTGACAATAATATTACTTGCTTCCTATAGAAAGAGGTAGATTTTTATTCAATAAACCAAGGTAAGCTCCAGTAGTAGTATGAAGACCAAATTATTTAGCTAAAGTGTAATAAACTTCCTAAAGGGTTGGTCACCCTTGAGGGTCTTTTCCATGAAGGAGATCACATGAGGAGGGATAAGGTAGTTATGTCTACTGATGAAGAAAACTATGAGAGAGTCCTCATCTTCAAGGTCAAACTTATCAAGATTGGAAATATGAGCAATGAGGTAGAAAAACATACATTTATTGAGCTTTTTAGGGAATATTTGGATATATTTTCTTGGGAATATAGTGATCTAAGAGGTTTTGACCCTAAGCTATCCCAACACACCATAGAGTTGGAGGATAATGCCAAAAATTTTAGGTAGAAGAAAAGGCCAATCAACCTAAAGATTGAAGGGATGATGAGAAAAGAGTTAATGAATTTTATTGAGTCCAATATCTTTTTTCCTATCAAGCACTCCTCATGGGTAGCTAGCCTAGTGCCTGTGAGAAAGAAGACTGGTAAGATCCAGTTATGTGTGGATTTTATAGACTTGAATAGGGTATGTTTTAAATACCATTACCCCTTACCATTCATGGAGAAACTCCTTCAAATGGTTTTTGGTTCAAATCATTTCTCTCTTTTGGATGGGTACTTAGGGTATAACTAGGTGCTACTAAGAAAATAAGCCCAATACGAGACTAACTTTACCACAAAGTAGGGAACCTATGCTTATAAAAAGATGCCTTTTGGCTTATCAAATTTTGGAGATACTTTTCAAAGAGCCATGGATATGTATTTCCAAGGTTTTATCAAATAGATGATACTTGTGTACTTGGATGACATAATAGTCTTTTCTTAGAAGGATAGTGAACACTTGGACCACTTGAAGCTAATATTTGAAAGGTGTATAAAGTATGGTATCTCATTGAATCCTAAAAAGTATGTGTTTTTTATCCATGAGGGAAAAATCTTAGGGTATATTGTCTCAAAGTAAGGACTAGCCATTGAACCTGAAATAATAATTGAAATCTTGGCATTGTCTTGGACCAAGCATAAAAAGGGACTTCAGAGTTTCCTTGGAAATATAAAAATTATAAGAAGGTTTATACCTAGTTTTACATGCTTGGTTAAGCCTATCATTTCTAGGTTGAATAAGAATCAGGTGTTCACTTGGATAAGAGAAGGAAAAGTAAGATTTGAGGCTATCAAAAAAGACATTGATCAAGCATCTACACTCATGAGTCCTGACTTCTCAAGAGATTTCATCTTGTATGCCTTTGCAAACATTGATAACATATCAGCTATGTTGATGATAAATAATGGAGAAGGTCTTGATCAACCAATTGAATTTTTTATCCAAGGGCTTGAAGATTATGAAGAAAGGTAAACTTTCATAGAAAATAAATTCCTTACATATATGATAATATTGAAAAAGTTTAGGCCTATGTTATCTAAAAACAAAATATACCTTATGGTGTCTTAGCCTGGAGTGAGAGACTTCCTTCTCAATAAGGACCTGAATGAGGAGAGGGTTGGTTGGATTACAAGAGTCATGAAATATGATGTAGAAATCAAAGTCACTAAGCTAGTGAGAGGCAAAGGATTATGTGAA
Organism: Torreya grandis; assembly: GCA_037957365.1. Lineage (NCBI taxonomy): Eukaryota > Viridiplantae > Streptophyta > Pinopsida > Cupressales > Taxaceae > Torreya > Torreya grandis. Next base: position 2,773,470 of record JARHVA010000826.1, read on the forward strand.
CAAATGGTTTCTAACCTTCATGAAGAGAAATAGGTTGTCTTAGTGACACAAGATAACTTGTAAACAACTACACCTCCACCTCACACTAGTTGGGTCTAAGATATGGAAAAGTTATTACTAACAGGTGAGTGTCCTCAAAGTATGGATAGAACAAAGATATGATACTTAGAATTTAGTCCATACCTTATGCTTTGATTGATGGTTTTATCTTCATAAAATACCTCAATGGGGTGCTATTAAGATGCATAGATGATGATCAAGTGATTAGAATATTGGAGTAATTCTATGATGGACCTATAGGAGGTCATTTTCCCCCAAGAAATATAATTGTAAAAGTGATCAAGGCTAGTTATTATTGGCCTAGCCTCTTTAAAGATGCACATGCATGGGTAAAGAAGTGCCAAAAGTGTTACCTCTTTGAAGGCAAGCAAAAGTTGGCATCCTTTCCTTTTAATGCCATTTAGGAAGAGTAACCCTTTATGTAGTAGGGCATATAATTTATAAGAATGATCAATCTAGCTTATAGTGGAGGACACAAGTGGGTACTCACTACTACTAATTACTTCACTAGGTGAGTGGAGGCAATTAATCTAAAGGAAGCTAATGAAATAATAATATTAGACTTTTATGAAAATATAGTGACAAGGTTTGGTGTACTAGAAACCATCATTTTAGATAATTCCTTACTATTTTTTGGTATGAATATGAGTGAATGGGAACTTTAGCTAGGCATATACCTTAGCACATCATCCAATTACTACCCCCAAGGCAATGGACTTGTAGCTTCAATGAATAAGAACTTGATTAGAATAATTAATAGGACTATGGAGGAGAACCAAAGAGTGTGGCATTCAAAGTTAAGGATAACCTTATGGGATGATAGAGTGACCCCCAAGGTTGTCATTAACAACTCACCATTTATCCTAATATATGGGAGAGAAGCAAAGTTTCCCATATCTTGAGTTACCTGCCTTAGAGATAGCTCATCAGCTTGAGTTGATGGAGAGTGAACCTATGAGTGTGAGGATGATAGAGTTCATAGACCTTGAAGAAATGAGGGATTTTGAAATGAAGATAATGGAATCAAATAAAGCTCAAGTCAAGAAATATTTTGACAAGAGAGTCATATAAAGATACATCAAAGAGGGTGATCTAGTCCTCAAGTGGGATTCAAATAAGGCTAAGCCAGGTAACCATACTAATTTTGATATCTTGTGGAGTAGACCTTACTTAATCCATGGATGAAAACAACATAATTACTTTTAGATTGCTAATATGGATGGAGAGGTATTACTAATCCCAGTTAGTGGGATTCATATAAAGCCTTGTTACTTAAATAAAGTTGTAGCCTTATACATACTAGAGTAGATTTTGTTGTTTTCATCTAAGTACCTTGTGCACATTTCCCTTTTGTTATGTGTTTCCCTTCCCTAAATGCTTTAAGCACATTATTTTTTTATTTTGGGTTGTCATTTTTTTGAGATATATAATTAAAATATTTATAGCCTTGTGCTCAGTTAAAAATTAGTGGAGAAAGACTTGTGTGACTCCATAATCCCAATGGATAAACTAAGGCAACTAGTCTTTTACATAGATAGGCATGCAATCCCAGGAGGTCACCAAAAGTGTTGGCCAAAATTGGCCTACATATAAAACTTTTGCCTAGATGAATCAGGCCACTCTCCTAGACCATTCAGTGACCTTTTGTTGAAGTGCTATGAAGAGGTTTTAAGGTGCTTTGAAGAGGTTATAAGGTGCTTTGAAGAGGTTCTAAGGTGCTCAAAAAATGTTCTAAGGTGCTCCAAAGAGGTTCTAAGGTGATACAAAGAGGTTATAAGGTGCTCAAAAGAGGTTATAAGGTGTTATAAATATGTTCTAAAGTGTTATGAATAGGTTCTAAGGTGCTTTGAAGAGGTTCTATGGTGCTTCAAAGATGTTCTGAGATGCTCCAAAGATGTTTTAAGGTGCTCCAAAGAGGTTCTAAAGTGATTTGAATAGGTTATAAGGTGATATGAAGATGTTATAAGATGATACAAATATGTTATAAAGTTATTTGAAGAGGTTATAATGTGCTCAAAATAGGTTCTAAGGTGTTCCAAATAGGTTCTAAGGTGCTCCAAAGAAGAGGCAATCCAAGTACAGTGGATGATTCAATGGTGGAAAGAGAAGATTAGGTTCATGACCCTAATTAGTGTTATTAGCCTTATTTAATGCCTTACCCATCTTATTTTATTCCTATATAATCAATTTTTGATGAGAGGATCTTCTCTAGGCAAAAAATCAGTGTTTTGGCTCTCCTAGCTCAAAACATCACCTACAGACAACTCAAGTGCCTCGAGAGCCAAGTCTGAGAGACATTAGATCATGAAGAAAGTATTTAGAAAATATTAAAGTGATGATTATATGAATAATTTACAATAATAAGTGTTTAAATATTTGAATCTATGGGGAGAGGCATTTACCAATTTCACCTACAACCAATACCCCAAATCTACACCTACAACCATCCAAATGGCAATTTCATTGAATCATTCAATCATTTGCCCTAAAGTGAAACTCAACAAATTTAAATTCAAGGTTAATATTTTAAGGTATAATTTTAAATTTAATTAATATATTTACATATCCAATCCTTCATCAATACCACTTAAGCAATGCCAGCTTAGTCAAGTACAAAACACAGTCAACTTTTGAAGGTTTTTGAAGTTTTAGGGCACCTACACATGGAGTAAAGACCTAAAATTTGGTATATAATGTATTTGTGACTTTTTATATCCACATATTATTTATATTTTGAATTAAAATCAAGAAATATATCATATTTTTTCTCATACCTGAAGCACTCTCTAAGTCATTCACACAAGCAACGATTGAAAATCTTTGAGAAATTTGTGATTTTGGAGCATCTACAGGAGGATTTAGGTTCTAATTTTTGGTAAATATAATAATGGTTAGTATATAAATCCTAATATTCAATAATTAATACCACATAAATATTTTAATCATCCTCTATTTTTTTACAAACCTCCTATAATCATAAATAGTCATAAAACCAGGCAACCAACTAGCTAGTTTGAGGGAAAATGAGTTTGGGAGCATCTAAAAGTATAATAAAGTTATAAATTTTGGTGAATATTTTGGTTATGAGTTTTTATGTATTTAATATTTTTTTTTCACAATAATAGTGTAAGTATATATTGTTTTTTCATAATCCTATGCTTCCTTGTTTATAGTCAACATGGAACTAGGCAAGCTTCTTGAAGGGATTTAAGGTATGAGAGATGGTTTTAACCTTATGTGAGTGTTTTTGAGGAAATTTAAGGTTATTTTAATTATTAAAACACCTATTTATATTTATAAAATTCATAATTTCAAGGCTAAACATGAATAAGGGAAAAATTGCAAAATTTAGGATTTTGGCATGCAAGTGGGGACAATCAAAAAAGGTATTTTTGAGGCACTTAAAGGATTAAATAGTAAAATATAATTATTATATAAGTTATATATGTAATTATGGGTTTAAAAAAAAATTAATCAGGTATTTATTCCTCATAAATCTCAATATACACCTTTTTCTTTCTCCCTATATCTTACAGTTCATAATTTCTAAGTGTGCTCAAGAGTAGAAATGGAGTTTTGGGGGATAAATAGGTACATAAACTTTATAAAAATTTGTAAATAATATTATTATGACCTAAAATAAATTAAAACAATGATCTTGAAGTCACACTATCATCTTATATATCCATTGGTTTGTCTCAAACCTCATACACTCTATGGAGAGAGATAGTCTTGAGGCCTAAAAGAGAAAAAATGGGCTTAATTGGTGGTAATTAGATTTGGATTAAATTTTTTGGGTATTTAATTTTTTTTATAATAAATAAATATACCTAAGTGGATATTTGAGGGTAAAATAAGGTAGAGGGAGGCTAAGAATCAAGAAAAATCAAGTTTTCATCCCTCCATTAATGGAGTCTTAACACTAAAACTAGGTCTTAAAGTGAGAATTGTAGAGGTCAAAACAAGGATTAATGTATGGATAAGTGATCATGGATGTGTATAGGATCCACCAAAATTATTTTAGTGGGTTTTAAAAGGAATAAAGGACTCCACGTGGCTCAAATTAGTAAAGAGACCCTCCTAGACCTACCTAGTGAACACAAGGTTGCAGACCTTCCCAAGCTATTTTAAGGAGTTTCAGAGTGATCCAGGGGCTGATAATCGTCCCAAATGAAGGGTAGGAAAAAAAAAAATAGTATTGAGTATAAAATAATATAATTCAATCCAAATAACCATGGAGAGTCCTAAAATTATTGTAAGTTGCTAAAGAGCCTCTTTTGACCAGTTTTGAATTTTTGATCTCATAGGTCCATGAAATGACCTGGAATCGCTTGGAAACCACTTGGAACATGTATGGGATTGTATGAAAATAAATTAAATATTTTTTATATGAATTTTTCATGTTTATGTTCTTATGAGGACCAAAATGACATTACAAGTAGGTTCTTGTAGAATTGGTTAACAATGGCTCAAGCTTGGATCCCTCCATCAATGGAGTCCAAGAGTTTTACAAGTTTAATGGTGTATTTTGTAGGTTGGAGGAGAAAAAATGAGTGAAGAAAAAATAATACATAAAATAAAACACCCAAGTTTAAACTTCAAGGTTAGTTTCAAGCATAAAGTGTTAAGATCACTAACCATATTGCCAAGTTACCAACTCAAGCCAAGTGGAGATGGGGTGCAAAAGTCAAGTGGAGTAGATAGTTGAGAATAATTAATGGAGCATAGGTGGTATAAAAATAATTAATGGTATGTAAGAATTATTCTATAATATAAAATAATTTTTATCAATTATATTGGATGGTGACATCATCCAAAACAAGAAACATTTAGCCCAAAAGTGACTAATAGGCCAAATTAGACCTTTTGGTGCCTTTTGGAGCTTAGTGACTAAAAAGTGTAGATAAAAAGTAAATTAAAAAGGATAAAATAATAAAAATGATATTCCCTCCATTTCATAAATTTTAAATCAATTATGAGATCTTGAAGAGTGGTTGGAAATGCATTTATTGAAGAGCTAAAGCTTTCTATCTTCTCCTCTCTTCCTCTTCTTCCCTATATCTCCCATTTTTGGGCTAATTTGTAAGATTATCTCATTTCAAAAGGAAAAAACCTGTAAAAATTTGTAAAAAATACCTTTTAAATCAATAATATTATTATTTCACCTACCTCTTACCTTTAACTTGTGTTTAGTAAGAATGTACATGATGGCTTTGTCAAGAAGTATTCTTTCATGGTCATTATCCTTATTTCTTTCCTCTTTTAGGTGTTTTCAATATATTTTTAGGTCTTAAAATTTGATTTTTATACCATTAATGGACTATTAGTGTGATTTTTATAACCCTTCTTTATTTCATCTATTGCTTAGTGAGCCTAGTTTAATAAATACTAATGTAAATTAGTTAGTTTGTGAGATTGTGTGAGAAAAGATTGTCTTTATATTGAATTAGTGTTTGATTCAAGATTATTAGAGTGTAATTTACTTTTTTGAATCACCTCTTTAGTTCTATTATTCATCCCATACCCCACTTTTATCCCTTTTCCAATCATAAATATTAGTTTAGGTGATCTACCAAGAGGAAGCCAACCTTCTCTAGAGGTTCAACCTCATTACAGGATACCCATAGCCTAAGGTTGCTCCAATAGTGTAGCTAAGAGTGAGAGATCTTGAATAATCCTCTCAAAAGGTGAAATTATATGCTAAAATATTTACTAATACACATACTCAGCCTATCCATACCTCCACCTTCTCTCTACAGGGTGTGTGCATACATGTTCAATTAGAAACAACTAGGGTTTACACTTGTGAGACTCTAAGGGATCAAATTATCAGTATGAGTAGGTTAATTTTAAAATTACAAACTTATAATAAATTTTTACATGAAAATATCACAAGATTATAAAATTATATTACAAGACATAAGCCTCTAGGGCACACTAGTGTCAATCATGCATATGCATCTTCACCTAGCCAATTTGTGGTAAGCAATGTTATATATCAAAATGATAAATCACAAAAAAGTGCATATACAACTAGGGATTCAAAAATTAATCAAAGATAAAATAGAATTTCAAGTGAGAATTTGAGGCAAATGATTAAAGCTAAGTTGATCAACATACCTTATCTACATCTAGTGAAGAGATCCAGATATTATTATGCATATCATAGAATTCATGGGCACCATACTGATTCATGTTTAGTATTTAAAAGTAAAATACAATAGGTAATTTATAAATTTGACTCAAATAGTGACACATCATCAAAAAAACATATAATGGCACGTGTAAAAATTTAGAAAAGGTCAAATTTAGAAACAGTACAAAAGTGGTTATCAAAACATAACTCAAAACAACAAAAGTATCACAAATCACAATCAGAGAAAGAAATAATACAAAAAGCATAGGTAAATCAAATAAAAGATAAAAATATACCTCTCCATAATGAGGTCCCACTTTCAAAGAAATATGGGTTTGGTCAAAAATATTTACAATAATTTATTTATCATGGTCAAGGTTTGGGCAAGCATGCTCAAGGCATCACTACTCGTATTCTAGTAGTTGATAATGTTAGTCAATAAGGTTTGGTATTTATGAAACATAGTAAGGAAAATCACTCATAGATACTATTTATCAGGGCAAAATATCAAGATACACATGTCATATTAAAAAAGGAACAACCACATCAGGTGTAAATTCAAAATCACACTAAGCTAATAAACATTCTCAAAAGAGGCTTTCTAACAAAAGATCCTTCAAAGCACCATATTCCTACAATAAGAATAGTTTCAAAGGGCATAGTCATAGAAAATATTGAAAATCATAATTTAGAAAGGTCAATTCCATAATATGAGGCAATTCCTTACACTCATCTAGATAAAATAGAAGTCAACAATAGCATTCTATTGATTCAAAATCAATATGATAATGATGAGTGAAACAATATTGGTTATTATTATTATTATCAAGATACTGACAATGAATAATTCTTAGATTCACACTATAGCTCAATTTAGTCATAACACATCCATCACACTTAATAAGGAGTCACCATTCCTCTTTTTAATGCAGGATCCATTGAGGGTGGGTCTTTTGCAATACTCATTGGTTAGAAATATCTCTCATCTTGTATATAGTTTCATTTTAATGTTACTTGTACATATATTATATCCATAATATATGAAAAAAATATAATATGTCAAAAACACAAAAACATTCAAATATTTACTTAGAAAATGTAAATTATAGATTGTATTCATTTCCATGTTTGAATTTATTATACTTTCCAATTAATGCATATGTTATCTATATTAGTGTAGTTGGTTTTATCATATAGACATGCTTCACTTGTTATTTTTGAGTGTTCATAGATGCTTACAAGAACCAGGTCCACCACATAGATCCAAATTTTCTACTATCTACCCATTAGGGGCACATACACAAGTTCCTCATTTGATACATTCACCCATTTAGGGGCATCCTATACATAATTATTATTTCTAGGTTACATATTTCTATACTATATATCATAAATTTAACATTGTTTATACCTTGATATTGATCAGCCTACACTATATAATTTTTTTGTTGACTACTACTACTCTAGACTTAGTTTATGTACATATTTAATCTTATACAAATTTGTAGCACATATTCATGCATACTTTTATTTTGAGCTTTACTAGTTTAGACTTTATTTTGTCTCTATGTTTCTACATCTACTTGATGGCATTTTCATATGTCATTATTATATGACTCTATGCCACTTCCTTTCATTATATGTATGCTCTGGACATATAACCATGTCCTTGTGTGTGCATTCTTGATTTTGTATGTAGACATTTGAACATGTTCCTCCATGTGTCTCCATGACAAATTGATTGCTCTTTATATATATGGACATTTGAACATGTCCTTGTATGTATTTATTTCTCAAATTTAGTCACATGTGCCCATGTCCCTTGTATTATGGCCCCTTGTATTACTTTGCATTTATCATGTGTTTTGTATGTATGCTTCCATGTATGCATCATGATCATGACACTTATCTCTTTATATTTACACACTCTATTTTTAGATTCTATGAGAGACCTCATGCATCTCCCCTTCTTCCCTGGGTGCCTTGATGGACATCATGCCCCATCCCCCTAAGTAGTTACTCAGTTTATTACTCATATTTGTTATTCATACACATGTTTACATTTTTATATCTATCTTGAAATTATTATGATTGATAGATTTAACATACATTCATACATTACCAACTTATTCTTATATTATCTTATATTATGATGTCATGTATACACATTATATTGGTTTACTATATAGATATCATATATGTTTAGGATAACACATATCATGTAAAGTTTTTTATTTTGAGGATAGTTATTACACAAGTTTAAAAACTCCTATAAAAAGAGGGGGAATTCACATAGGTTTATTACAAATATTAGGCCATATGACTGTACTTAGATTATAGTTTCTAAAACATAGGCACATAATACAAAGCTTAGTTTCAAGAGAACATAGTGGAAAATAACCAAATAGATATCAGAGTTAGGTTGGTAGAAAAATAACATAGCTGGACACTAGTGAAAAAAGTGGAAAATAACACCATAATGCTACTATCTAAGGTATGGAACTACTATATAGTAGACCTAAAAATAAGAAAATCTAGATTTACTAGAAAAGTACAATATTTATAGTCCATGTTTGCATAGATTTAGTTACATATTATGAATTTTTACTCATTTTTCATAAATCATACCAATTTTTTCATATTGGGGGCATCATTCATGTCATGATCATTCCCATTTTAGTTCCATAGACTCAACTACAAAATATTATAACTTAGTCTAGAATCCATATGCATAGATATTATATTTAGGGGCATGTGCATATCACATTTTTTTTCTATGCTCACTTTTTCACCAGTTAATTATATGGAATAAAAAAACATGCCATTATATAAATTATTAATCTATACACCATTTTCACTAGTTTATAACATTTTAAATCCCTTAATCCATTTATAGCAGTTGGCATTACTGAGTAGTCACTGAGTTACATACTCGAGTGCTTGAGATGCCCCTAAGCCAATTTTCATTCTAGAGTTTTTGAGTGGAAGCAGAGCTATCATATATAATTTTAGTATAGTCACATAGCTTCAGTTATATTATGAAATTTAGTTACATATGCATGTACTAAACATGGGTGAGAAATTATGGAGTCATAGTCTAGGTGAATTCTTGATCTACCTACGTAAAAGGGTTAGATAATCCATCAATAGAATCCAAGTTATGCATAGGTCATGATCCAATGAAAAGGGGTGGGAAATGATGGAGTTAGGTCTAAATTAAGTTATTGAGCCACATACACATAGGGATTGAGTATTTCATTTAGCTCAGTCTAAGATTTTCACTGATTGATCATAAGCTACATACCCACATAGTATGTCACTAGGATTATGCATTAGTTTAATTACCAAGTGAGGTGTATTCATTCCTTCCCTCTCTCTTATCTCTTTAATCAATCTTATATTTTATTTTGATATATCTTACGTAAGGATTGATCTATGCATATTTCATTTACAAAATACACAATGGAGCACACTTCACATTATCAAATACAAATTCACAGGCTTCACATCCTAGGTAAGTCGAGGTATGTTTCTTTTCCTTTATCATGTTCATTTCAATTTGTTTCATTTATATAATAAAAGGGGGAGCTGTAGTCATCTAAAATGTCACTTGAGTTCCAAGAGTGTTAATTGAGACCACCCATCTCTAGCTTGGCCTTAAACCTATCTTAAGGCCTATGTAAAAACTTATCCAACTTTTATATAGGCCATACACATCCCTAGACATCTCAAAATCAGTCTTAGACCTTCCCTTAGTCATCCAATCCCATAACACCTTATGTTATACCACTTGGACATTAGTACCATATTTGGACATGTACACCCCATGCTAGTGTCCCACTTGGGTGTTATTGTCATTTTCCCTCTTTATAACCCCAAAAGATATATTTTAAATTATAAAGACACCAAGGGTTGGCCTAGACCTATTTAAAACCCCACACAAGTACTAAATCAGTATACACACACACACACACACACACACACATGAATTTTATCCCTTTATTCACTAAATATAAATCATATGCAAATACACAAAAACAAGCTCAAAACAAGTTGTGAAAAATCAAGATTATCAATCCCTAATCTATCCTAATTATGCATACAATCATTTACATCCCTCCTAAGCTAAAAATACATAGATTTTTAATCTCAAACCTCATTAAAAGCACTAAAACTAACATTCATACTAGATTCACTTATACTTACACTAGCACTTAGGTGGGGAGAACTACATCAAGCTTGATTGCTCCTCAGAGTATTAGTATGTAGGAAACTCTCATCAAAACAAGGTGTTGAGGATGTCCAACCTACCTAAATAACATCACACTTTTTCTAATTATTCCAATCAAATACCCTAATCACATGTAGGTCTAGGGTTTACATAGAAAATTAGTAAAAATAGGTCACATACAATCAAGCAGGGTTTGTCTACATAGAAACAAGCTTAGCAGACTTAGACATATGTGCTCCCAAAATTATAGATTAGCTATTTCATAGAGTAAATTATCACCAAAAGTGGAAAATAGCACCACAAAAATACTATCCAAGGTATGATTTTATTTTATAGGATGGTTTTTGACACCTAGATCCTATTTGTGACACTTAGACTAGTTCATGTCCCAGTTTCTAGCTTTTAGATGTTTCATCACAGGTAGTTTCTAGTTAAGTACTTATTTGTGTCATTAATTAATATTTTATAAATATCATATTACATCAATTATTACACAAATAAGTTGTATTTATTTCATATTTTATACCCTAATTTACTTTACTCAGACCCTTTAATAAGCTAAGGCTTAAAATCCATAACCCTTAAAAGTTAAATCAAGGAGACACTAACCAAGTTATCAATAAATGGCATGACACATGTATCATACATGTACATATGGATTACACACCCAATATAAGCCCATCCACCTTAATTAGAGTTTAGATTTATAGTTTGACATCTATCATGTCTGAACCATCCATGGTAAATAACCACTTCACTCACCACTATTCTACCACGTGGTTATTTATAAAATTGAGACTCATAAATCATACCTAAGAGTAAATTTTCATAAATCATAAATTTTTAAGAGGGACATTCTTGTAAGAATATTTGGCATGCAAAAAAAAATATAAACATATTTTATCTGATGCTAAAAGGAGGGTTTGATTCTTTGAATCATTTTAAAATTCACTCAATTATTGTACACTAAATTTGTTAGTAAGATTAACAATATCCAATTATGATTCCATTATATTATTATTACTATAACCTTTATAGGTTCATAAAAGGCCCAAATCAAGTAGAGGATTCCCTAGGATAATCATCACTTGACCAAATTCACCAACCCTAGGGATCCAACCTGAATATTTTATTTTGTCCTAGTTAGATGGTTCTACCATTATCATAGTTAGTGTATTCCATGATTTAAGTAAGATTCCTAATAAGTATATTCTTTTGTTATCTCCTTCTATGGGATGAACTATATAGGAACATATAAAATTATTTATAACTTATTTAATATTTTTGAATGTGATTTATGAAGATGTTTCATATAGATTAAATATACTACTTATGAAGGGATTTTTAATCTCCCAAATAATTGTATTACATCATGAAACATGTGCCATGAAACCTTAATTAAAAATTTTGGGTATTTTATTAACCATAATGTATTATACCATTATATTTATATTATGAAAAGGGAATTCAATGAACCAACTATAACTTTAAATGCATGATTTAGAAATATGTATAGTCTTATGGATACTGCATACAGACCTAGTACTACACTAGCCCTTGAAATGTATAAAAAATATTTGATTATATAAATATAATATTATTACATAGAGATCAAAATATAAATAAATTATTAGATGCCTATGCTAAATCCATCAACATTTATTAAAAATTGAATCCCCAATTACAAGCTCTATCCATACCTAACATTAATCCAAATTTCATGGCCCTAAATCCTATTGTGCATGCCAATTAGAATGTCATGGCCAATAATAAAAATAAAGTCTTTACTCATTTACATTTAGCACACACCACCAAATTAGAATTTAATCTTTATAAATAATCCCACACATATGTCTAATCAATATAATTATAATCAAGTTTTAATCCTAGTTAATGCTTCTACCACATAAGGAGTAGCTTCTGATTCCACAAAATCTAAATTGGAAGTCATAACATATGGTGAAAAAAATAATAAATGAGTTTATAAAAATGAAAACATGATTAGGGAACACTATAGGGGAGAAAAATAATAGGAATTTCACATTCCATAGATAAAATAAACCATTTAGTATGTCTAGAAATAATTTAGATCCATAACCTAATAAACATCTCAAGAAAAACATTTTCAAGGTAGCCCTACCCAATTGGTGTAAAGTTCATAGTACCACATAACATGGTGTATTGGATTAATTATAATAATGTAATACCTTTTAAATATTTAAGAAAGAGATGGAAAGATATGATATTATCTTGAATTAGCCTAATCCATCCGCATCTGGTGCCTTTATTAATTCTAGAATAGTAATGGTGTTTGAGATATGAGTTCTCATTATTTATTGAGGATGTGAATGAAACATAAGATAACACATATGAGATTCATGATTTTCATAAATTTAAAATAAATAATTACAATGTGAGAAATAATAACCAATAGCCTATCATAACTTCCACAACTCCAAATAATAATGTAATCACACATATTCATCTAAATTCTAATAATAATCCACCTCATACCAAAGGAAATGATAATTTTTTTTGACTAATTAACACAATAAGATTGGATATAACATATTTTATGGCATGAAGATAATTAAGGTAAATATTAACCTTCATGATTTGTCTCAAATTATAAAACATAGAGAACTCTTACTCAAGGCTTTGACAATAAAACCATTTACTAAGAAGTCAAAATCCACACATACTAACATGTTCATATATACATATAAAATATAGGTCCACCTTTCTATTACTTGTTAGATTTTTTTTTAATTTATTTAAAACTACTTAGTTGGCTCAAATTCTTCAATGAATGTGATGCCCACTGGAATATGTAACAAGCTAGGGTTGACTCCAAATAAGTATAAAAAGGTGGTCCTAAAACTATATAAGTATTTAGTCTTAGTTACTATATAATTATTAAATTTATACATGTGACTTTTTTTTGATCCATGTGTTTAACAATACATGGACATTATTGTAGTTGACATTCTAAAACCTTGTGGTCTACTCCTGAGATAGGATTGATCAAAAACATTGAATGGATATACCGAGACCAACTTTTAACACATGTGGATATGATGGAAGGGAGTTCCCAATAATATTAAGGTTTATAAAGGACCAAATATGAAATATGAAATCATAAAATAAAATTTTAAAAATTAAATAATTATTTATACTTCATCACAAATAAGGGTTTACTCTTTCATAATGAAAATTGAAAATAATGAATGAGAATTTGAAAGTCCTTCATAATTGTGGACCTTATATTTTGTAGTGATGAATCTAAACAAGGTTCAAATATATGTATAACTCTAATTGATCTTGATGGGAGGAAATTCCTTATTTCTTTCAACTTACAATTTCCACTAACCAACAATCACAAAGAATATCAAGCCTTGATCTTGGGGTTCTAATTCATAATAAAACACAATTTCAAACAACTATTAATTCTTAGAGATTCATAATTAGTTGTTAATAAAGTTAGAATTAGATATCTATGAAAGATTTCATATCTAAAAAATATAAGTACAAATATTGGGACTTAATCAAATCATTTTAAACTTTTAATATAAAATCAATCCCAAGAGAGCAAAACAAGACAATAGTGTCCCTGGCTACCTCTGTAAAAAATTTGTCCCCACTTCAAGAATCCAAAATGTAGATTTTTTTTGTATTTTTGGTATCATATCCTTCAATATGTAATAATTTTGAAAAAAATTGGGTATTTAATTATGATCAACATATCATACAATTCATGGGAAATTATGGTGCTTTCTAGTCACAAATCATTGATGAAAGATATTTTGACCCAAAGAAGAAAGAGGAAAGAAAAGATGATGGTATCATCCAATTGAAATAAAATAGGATACCTAATGGTATTTTATCCTTAAAATGAGTATTTGACATGGTCCACCAAGTTGAAAATCAAAATCAATCTAAGATAAACAAATGTAATTTTACCAAGGTGAAATTAGGAATATATAAACACCCCCAATCTATCCACATTGGATTGAGTTTTACTAAACAATAAAAGTAGAGGCTAAAATAACTATTGATTAAATACAAATATGTTATTGCTTATATCTACCAAGTCTTAAAAAAATTTAACCCTAGAGTTATCACACATAACATATCACCGAGAAGAACACAAACCTATTAAATAGAGACAAATATTGGTTAATCCCATTCTTGAGCCTCTCATTTAGAAAGGAGTTTATAAAATGTTGGATTCTAAAATTATATTTCATGTCAAACATTATACTTGGATGGATATCTTAGTTCCTATAAAAGGTAATAATGGTGAAATCATACTATGTATATTTCAAGAAGCTTAATCAAGATTTAGAAAAGGATAATTATCCATTACCTTACCTAAATGAAGTAATTCATATAGTTACTAGATTAGAAGTGATGTCTTATATAGAAGGATTTTTCAAGATATAATTAGGGTCTTGGTAGATAATGATGATCTAATGAAAACTTATTTTACTACTAAATGGGGAACATTTGCATACAAGAGAATGCCTTTTGGACTAATCAATGTAGGTTCTACATTTTATCATGCTATGGATTTTTATTTTCAAGGACTCATTGGTAAGTGCATAATTATTTGTATGTATGATCTAACTATTTTTTATAAAGATTGGGCAAATCATGTTTCCCAATAGTAAAGAGTATTGATAGATGCATAAGGTATGAAATCTCATTAAATCTATAAAAAAATATTTTTGAAGTCACAAAAGGTAAACTATTGGGTCATGATATCACTAAGGAAGGAATTTTAATTTACCCTAAGTGAGTCTAAGATATTTAAAAAAAATCACATCCTAAAAGCGAAAAAGAGCTCAAGTCCTTTTTTGTCAAAATAAATTTTACCCAAAAATGCATTTCAAGATTCATACAAATTGTGAAAACTTTGAATGAAATGTTGAAATAGTATATGAAAATAGAATGGACATCTGAAGCTAATAGGACATTTTAGGATATCAAATTTTCTATTTCCCAAGATCTAGTTCTCATAATCCTAAATTTCACCAAGGATTTCTTATTATATTTATTTGCATCATAACATATTAGTAGTTATGCTCACCTAGAAGGTTGAAGATAGTAAACATCCTATAGTTTTCATGAGCCCAAATCAGAAGGAAGTAGAGTTGAAATATTATATGATTGATAAGAAGATTTATGCCTTGATCAAAGTTATGAATAAATTCAAAAATTAAATTTTGCATAATAAAATCTACACCGTTGTCCCAAATACAATTGTCAAGATCACACTCAAATATAATGAACTAGGTGAAATAAGAGACAATTAGATGGCCAAACTACAAATATTTGACCTAGAAATTAAGCTTGATGAAATGGTATTAGGATGTGCTATTATTCAAATAATGGTATAGACTGATCCATGCATCTCCATAAAACAAGTTAACTAGTCTTAGATAGATGGTGGTGATTGGTATACCCAAATCATCCATTATTTACTTACTTGCACATGCCATCCTAAACTAAATAGAGAGAAAAGGAAAGCACTCAAGATTAAATTGGCACTCTATATGATCAATAAAGGGGCATTTTACATAAATAATTATGAAGGAATTTATTTGATATGTGTTTCTAAATAAGAATTGATGGATATTATTGATAATTTTCACCAAAATATAGGCAATGGGAACCATTCATGAAATGCTACAATGCACAAAATTCTAAGGATGGTATATTACTGACCTATAAATTTGAAGGACACACATAATCACATCAAAATTTTACACCAATTTTAAGTGTTCTATAAAATCAAAATCCACACCACTATGTATTTACATCATGTTATTTAAGGACACTCTTTTTCATAATGGGGTATGTATTTTTTAAGAATTATTAACCCTAATTCATCATCTAGACACAAATTTATATTAATAGCTATAGACTAATGTACGATATGGATCATGGTTCTAGAACACAATATATGATCACATTACTTTAATAAAATATTTTAACCACATTTAGAGGACTAGTTTCCTTAGTGTGTGATAATGGTCCTACTTTTCAATCTACACAATTTACTGAATGGGCTTATAATAACCAAATTAATGTTAATTTATCTTCAAATTATTATAGACAAGGAAATGGATTTTATAAATATAAAAACAAGAATTTGATTGATGCCATAAAAAATAAATATAATACAAACCAAGATAATGATATATGTTGATGAAATATGCATTATTAAAAGATAGGACCAGATATAAGTAGGTTTAAAAGGCTTTACCTTTATTTTTAGTTTATAACTTCCCTCATTTCACATCAAGGATATTTCATTGTATAAATGAATTATGGTCATATTTATTATTCACATGACCACATTTTCATGGATAAAGAAGATGATTCTAAAGCATGGATCAAAATGAATTTAGTTGGGATAACCATGGAGATTGTTCATAAATGTAGTATTATCCCCAAATAAATAAGATTGATGTAATTATTAAAAATTATCCTAATGAGGAGTTTCGTTGAGAAACTGATGCAAAATTCATAAGGAATATACTCACAGGGATTCTACCACCTAAAACTCCTTAAACACAAGATAATTATTTAGATATGGGCACTCCTTTGGTCCATCTAATTTTTGTTACATTTTCCACTCTAATTTAACTAGGTCAACCATCCCCATAATTTGAGACATAGGGAAATCCATATTCCTTCATTGGAAGTACTTACCTTATAAGGAGTTTATCTAGACATGTAAGTTAAGAGGATAATAGCCAAATATTTTAGGTACCCTAAAACTATAATGAATAAAGATATCATCCACATGAGAAATACCATTTAACTTAGTGTTATCACTCAAAATGTGCACTCATGTGTGAAAGGTTATCACACATGCTGACATGAAATACTTCCATGCTTAGTAACCTAGAATTTTGCATCAGAGAGATATTTAGCATCTCATTATAGTAATGGGATCATCCCCTAAGGTGTGGGAATATTGTGCTCCTTGGGATGAACCTATAGAGTAGGCCAACTTACTTTTATTCTAAATGCATCTGGTTTAGGGCTAGTGCACAAACCTACAAAGAACATAATGAAATCTATAGATAGAACTAAACCTAAACTTAAAAAATGGAATTAAAAGGTAAGAGGGTTGATGGAATGTAAAATGTGATGCACTAAGAATAAAGTGAGTGCCTCACCCACTTAACAACATAATATAGCTAATTAGACTAGATACAATATCTTCAAACCAAGTGCACTACATAAGTGTTTTGCATGGAGGTAAGGGAACATAACATAGTGCTAGGAGGGATGAAAAATTGTCCATAGATAATTACTACTTAGACTTGTATATACATATCATGAGACCTATAGATACTTTTAGTTCTATAAAAAGGTGTGAAGGGAGGACAAAAATTAGAGGGATGAACATTGACAGATAAGGATCAACAACCATAAATACACATATAACATAGAGTATGAAATAAATTAAATAAGTTAATATTAATCCCAAGGTCTAAATAAATATTAAAAACTTTAATGGGTAAAGATTTATTACACTAGGAGAGGGATCTTTGAGGGAAAATTTTAAAAACATTACGATACCTAGAAATTTTGACAATTTTACAGTAAAAATTAGGGTTTATATAACATTAGGAAAGTCATAGCATAATCAATTCACCATTGGAGGTGGTAGATAGGAAATTGAATTTGAAATATCACCTAGATATAAAGTTTTATCAAGAGCATCAAAGTATTCTAAATAATTGATGCAAGCCATACTTATTCAACCTCAGTCAAAAAATTTGATCATGGAAGTAGTTAGGAGGTCACTTGTGAATCCATGTGTGTGTTTGAGAATTAGGGGCATTTAGGAAACCAAGGGTAACATGAAATCATGTTCTAATGTTTTAATATCCACCTTTGCATTCAAATATGTTAGTATTTAAATACCTTAATGTCTAATCAATCTCAACTACTACCTTTATTCATAGATGCCACATGTTAATCCAATTGGGCTATCCATTGTTGTGTAACTATGTAGACCTATCTTTGGGTTATACCATGCTATCTTCCACACTAATCGGTTAAATGTATCCTGCACAAAGGGTGCATGCTGAAGGTCATAAGAAGAATTAGATGCATAATGAATTTGTGAGATATTGAAGGGAACTATGAGTGATATTTTATGAAAATACATAAGGACCTAACTCTTTCGATGCCTAATCTCTTTTGATGGTCCTCATAGTTTGTATTTTACAAGGGCACATATATGAAACTCTATTATTTGTCATGGGACTTTACCATTTAATTACAAGGAAGATTTTGAATAAGAGCATGTTACAAGGTTTTTTTAATGGTATATAAAAAAACCTTGAAGTTTTTTAGGAGAATTGGTTTTGAAATGGTGGTGAATCAGTTTGGAAGGTGATTAATTATGAAGGTGAATCAAGTGATGGAATAGGGTGAATCAAGGTTTTATGAATGAAAAACTTCCTCAAACATAAATATTATTACATATTTGGATTCCTCTCAAAAATTTATTCAATTTCAAAAAATAAATCATCACAATCCAAGTGTGTATGAAAAAGTTACAACCTTTGAAAGCTAGTGAGTTAATATTACACTTGAAGATAACCATCTGCATATTTTAACAGTTGTCTACAAGTGCATGTCAACTCACCAACTTCTAGAGGCTATAAATTTTTCATATATACTTAGATTGAGATTATTTTTTTAAATTGTATAAATTTTTGAGAGTAATCCAAATATTTAATAATATTTAGGTTTTGGGTTCTTATTAATGCCATTTTTTTGTAAATGATTGACATATAAATGCAATGATTATTTTCAACCATGTACATACGCTAATAGCCATCTAAATATGTTGGTGACCATCAAGATATGTAGATGGCCATTTTTATATGCAAATGATCATCAACATATGCATATAGCTACCTATATATGTAGATGGAAATTGACATATGTAAATGCCTTCCTGCATATGTAGATGGTCGTCAACATATGTAGATGGTAGGTAGCATATGTAGATATCCATCAACATATATAGATAGTATTCTACACATTTAATGTCAAATCATTAGCTATAGATGGTTAAAAACATATGTATATGGTTGGCACTGGATACAAGTGCTAGAATAACATGTGAGGCAAATGTACTGAAATTGCCTTTCAAAGTACTAGTGAGAACATTATATCAATGTAATTTATTTTAAATAATAGGTGATCTAACCCTAAAAAGTAACTTACATCCTAAAAATTTAGGCAATTCCATGCTATTAAATACCCCTAAAAATACCAAAGGTAGATTTATAAAATCAAAATATTCATGAATTAATAAAAAATCACCTCTAAAATTTTCCCCAACACGATAGAAGATTGAGTGTCTTAAACACACTCTTCTTGGTTTGGAACTACATTATATATACTTATTTCTTTTACTACTTAAAGTAGGATAGACCTATGTTCTTAAATTTTTATGCCTATTGATATTTTTAATGATATTTGTATGTGGAATGCATTGGGAACTCCTCATAGGCACAAATCAACACTTTGTTGATGTACCAACCCATGTTGAATGTTGAGTGTGGGTGTGGATGGGAAGTGTTTACCCATTAGATTTATTTTTGGTAACTTGACATTTTACAAGCGTGAGAATCTTTGTAATGTCATTATGAGTTTAACACTTATGAGGAGGGGTGACTTGGAGAGCCAACACTTCTGGTGACCTCTATGATTCACTTACCTATTAACTGGGAATCCAATAGTCTTAAATCAATCCATTGGGTATGGAGTCATCTGGAGTCCCTTGACTCTTTATTTAGGGTGAAAATGGCACAAATATCCCATCCAACTCTATAAATAACTAATAAACCTTTCAAAAATACAAACAAGGTAAACAACTACATTGAATTATGCTTAGAGGAAAGGTAAATCTAAGATAATAGAACTACACAAAAGTGATTGGAATAAATGAAACTAATCTAAACAAAAATATGTGTCTGTGGCACTTAGGGAAATTAAAAAATCTAAACTACTATTTATAAGGGTGTTAATGAACATCATAGGTAGTGCTTGAGATGAATCCCATTGACAAGGATAGGTAACACTTCTCCACTTGGTATTTCGAACTAATATGCATTGGCTTATTTTCAACTGGCTATGATATATGGGACACTCCATATAAAATAAAATTTGGTATGCTTCCTATAATTTGATCTATCTACATCCCACTTCAGTACCTAGTCTTCTTCATTAAATATTCTATCATTATCTATTCTATAAAATTTTCTCTTGGTTTATGTTTGTTGAATCTCCATAGTGCACATGGTCTATACCCTAATTTCTTTGAGTCCCATTAACTCAAATAATATTACTATCATTATATAACTCTTGAGTAATTATAATTAATAATATAGCTCTAATGAAGGAAAATCAAGAGATTTGGGCAACATCACTTCCTTTTCATAGACTAACATGAAGGGAAAATTCTCTAACACCCTTTTCAATGTTATTTGGTCTTCCCAGAGGGTTATCTAGATCTTGGTATGCCATGATCACTGGCTATCTTCCATGGTTCGCTTAATGACGTGAATAAATTTCTTGTTAGTCAATTTAGCTAAACCATTACCTTAGGGGTAATAGTTTTATGAGGTGATCAGATGGATGCTATGTCTGACCACTCATTTTCTAATCTTGGATCCAATAAAATATAGTCAATTATCTAAGATAATAGTGGCTAGAAAACCAAATCTTATGATAATTCTTTCATAGAAGTCTAGGATGGAAAACTAATTAGTTCATTTGAGTATATTTCCTCTATCCACCTCATGAACTAGTTAATTTTCATGAGTATCCATTTGTGTCTAGTGATTGATGGTAGATTTATCATGTCGATGAAGTCTAGGCCCCATTGGGCAAAGGGTTGATCAGATTGTATTAGGTGCAGGGTTAGGGATACCAATTTATAATTTCCTATAAATAATTTAAAATTATTATATCCTTACACCCATGTATGTGCATATTTTTATAGAGTTGTCACTTAATATCTATCTCGTATGATTTTCATAGTAGTGTTCTTTGGTGAATAATGGCCTTTTGATGGCCCATCATGGAATTTTTTGAGGATATTATTTATTTAATTTTGATCTATGCATCATAAGATAACTTTATTGATGTCTCTTATAAAATGTACATAAATAACAATAAAATAAAGAATTGATTTTAATCTTAAGTGTTTGTGCTTGGATTTATTCAATTTATGTGGATATGCATCAGTCTGGAGGAAGATCCTCATGTTCTGAGTCCAATCCACCATAATGTCCTGACCCCTTTGTCTTCACAAAACACAAGGACTATTTTATCTCCATTATTCACATCCTCTACTATTTTATCATATATTCCCTTATCTTTCACTAGTTTGGTAATTTATATGTCTATATTGTATTCCATCACCTTCATGATATAGATGACTCTCTTCTCACTAATGTCTTTGCTGAGTAAGAACTCTTTTATACTCAAGTGTGAGACCATGAGGTGGATATTATAATTGGAGATCATGTGTTTCAAATTATTGAGTGATATTATTATCATGAGGGAATACTTTTCTAAAAAAATTTAGTGTAACTCATAATCCTTGAGCACCTAACTAAATAAAGAAATATGCTTCTCTTATCGATTGTTGTTTTATTATGAAAGAATAGTCAAGATGCCTTTAGTTCTATTGAATGTGTAAAGGATAAAGTACCTACTATAATCTAGGTTTATAAAATTAGGATACTCTATAATGGCATGATTTATGGCCTCAAAACTACTTTGATGTGTTCTTTTTTAGCATTATTGTGAGGGGTTTAGCTAGAGTTGTGAAACTTGGCACAAACCTTCTGACAGTTTATTTTCTCCAAGAAACTCGAGAGACCCTTCTTGTGACCCATGAAAGGGAGTGATAGAATGGCCTTAAATAATTTTAGGTTAATTAAAATTCCTTATTTGGATAAGATATGTCCCAAAATCTTACCTTCATACATAATAAATACACACTTGATTGGGTTCATAGAGATCCTGAGATCTCAACATTTTTCAAAGATTTTCTCTAGGTGACCTAAATGATCCATTACACACCATGAAAAAAAATTATATAATCAAGGAAACTAATATGATATTGATTAATCCATTAAATTCCATTTCCATGGCCATTTGGAAGGTATCTCCTATGTTTATCAAACCAAAGGGTATCCTTTAGTATGTGAAGGTACCCCACTTAGTGGTTAATGTTGTTTTGAATTGATCATACTCCTACATAAGCACATATTTATATCCCTAATAACCATTAAGAAGTGGAAAACTTTATGTGTATATGACTATTTACATTATTTTATCCATTGGAAAGAGGGGGTAATGGTATTTGATGGAGGCATTGTTAAGGTCCTTGAATTCTATGCTCAATCATATGTCTCCATTCTTCTTGTGCATTGGGACTAGACTGGCCACCTATGAGGAATGTTTGATTAGAAATATTATGTTTGCCTCAATGATCTTTGAGATTGATTTCCTCATTAAAGGCTCATATTTAGGGTTAACTAACCTCTATTTCTACTTGATTAGAATCATATTAGGGTTAAGCTCAATCATATGTTGGGCTAAACTTGGATCAAAGCCTTTGAGATCTTTGTAACTCCATGTGAATAAATCATCATATATTTTGCTTATCTTAATGAATTATTTGAATTCAATGGGGAGAATACCTTATTAGATTTTAAGATCTTGTCAACATAGATGTTCATTGGCCTGAAGACTTCCTCCTTCACTTTAATGTTTCTCCTCTCACCCTTGAGATGATCATCAGAATTAAAGATGTTTTATAGTGTGACTAATCATTTAGTCAACTTGTTTCCCAAAAGTTTGATGATCTACTCTTCATATTTGGCTCATAGTCATGGTTGGTTATTGGCATAGAACTTGAAATCATCCTAAATTAATTTGATTATTTGTTTATCATTCTTAAAAACATGATAATTTCTTGTATTATTTGGGAATTCTAGCATGATTACAAGTTTTAAGATTTTCTCAAATTCATCTTTTATACTATGTAGGAGTTCATACTATGTACCCATAGTTGTGTGCTTATCAACATCATCATTCCACACCCTTGGTATATGGATATTAAAAGTATTTAAATATTTGATTATGTATCATGCCCTATATTTTTAATCTCTTAGCAAACTATTCTTGGACATGTTCTATGTTTTGACTTGGTTTTCCACCAGTTCACTATCTCTGAAAGCTTGAAACACCTTGGTTCCTTTCTTAAATGCCCATTATAGACCCTATATCAATACCTCATATTTGGAAACATTGTTTATGCAACTAAAATTCAATTTGAATGTATGGAAATATTTCCCCTTTTGAGGGGAGACCATTACAACACCAACTCCTATGTTATTTTTACTTTGAGAGCCATTGAAATATAACTACCATATGCCTTAAAGGTCCTCTTATTCCTTAAAAATGTTAGGAAACAAGGTGTCCTCATAAAATATGCAATATGTGCCTATCCCTATTTCCTTTGAATTATTGTATGGTTCAAAATCATAGTGATTGTGCACCCATTTATCAAGCAGGTTATCCATAATTTCCTTAAGAGGCATGGAGGTTTCATGAAGAATTGAATTCTCCTCTTGGTAGAACAAAGTGTAGTTTGTATCAATAAGGCTAGGAGTGTATGGTATTATGTGATTATTCAAAATATGCTCAACCTTGATGGTCACCTTGGTCCATATCTAGTCCTAAGTAGAATGTGTGACCAAATTGAGGATAGATATTTACCCACCTTCACAATAAAATCTCAAGAGAGGCATATAGTAAAGTAATGGGTAAATTCATATATTATGATGTACTACATAATGGAAAGGCTCAAACATGTGTGTAGAGTGAGAATTAGATCCTTTATTATTCTCATATTTTTAACTGATGTTCCAACCAATTAGATAACTCCTTTTGAGATGGGAGAATATGTTGTGCCTAGTATGTCTGTGATTTTATTTAGCATAATTGAGTTTTTTGCACCTAAATATATCATATAATTATGTATGATATTATTACCAATTATCAAGGAGATTTATAATGGGATAAGTTTAATATTTCTATGCACTTCTCCCTCAGGTTGACATAAACTTCTGGGTGCACTAGGTACAATCTACAATGGCTTATGAGATTGGAATCTTCTTAGGGTATCCTACAAAAAATTCATTTGGGAAGGAATAGAAAGAACATCCCACATTAAAATGTTTATGATGTTATTATTCATCTACTCAACTATTTTAAATGGGATTTGAGTCCCCTTAATATGTGCATTTTGAATTGTAACCTTTTCTTGTACCTGTGCACTAGTCTGAGGATGACTCTCTTTTTGCATGGTAATTTATATGCATGCCTAGAAATTTATCATAGGTTCTCTTCCCTAAGTATCTATTAATTTAACTAAGGGTTCATATGTTGAGGGTGTTAAAGGATACAACTCTCTCTAGTGATCTCTTTATGAATATTGTATTAAAAGTAACTAGGTTGCTTCTTGCACTTGGCACTTCATTCTAATTCACATAATTGAAGTCACCCTCCTACCAATTTAGGAGGGTGGATCTACCATGATATTATGTTCATGCATACTATTCATCCCTTGGTTGATATCAAATACATGGAGGATCCTAATGTGGTGGCACATTTTTCATTTTTGGTGCTTCATTCATCATTCCATTCACACACACAGATTGATCATGTGGTTGATTGCATAGATAATACCATTCATAGTCCTGAACCATATTATTTTGTATAGGTATGAGAGATCTATAGGTTCTTACATTATTATAATTTGGAAAATAGGGTAGTTTATTATATGTGAGTTGGTTTTGAGCCTATGAAATGTGTTGGTTGGTAGTCCTGTTTGATTGATATTACTAGTTGAAGAGTCAATAAGGCTTGGAATAATAAACTTGATTAATTTTGAGCACTAATATATCATTTATAAAGCTCTTAATTAAGTACTTAACTCTATTAAACTCACTCAAGGATGCATAAGTTTTTCTAATTTGTGGGTTGATAGTAATAAGAATGGTAGATAGAGTTAGAGTAGGGGGACAGGTAGGTGAACTTATACATGGGGGATATAAAAACATAGGAGGTCTAGGAATAATTTTATTTGCTTGAATGAAGTAGTTTTATACATTAAAAAAAACCTCACATGCATCAAGTAATACTACACCTCTCATAGATTGGATCATTATAGCCACACCTATGTTAAGCATCATAAAAAAATAAGAACATAGTGTTAGGATTTGGCTTTACCAAGAGTGGAATTAGATCTCAAGTACTCTATAACCTAAAGTTTAAGTCAACCATATACTAATGTGGAACCCTTTTGATGGTTATGAGTTACTCCATTAGTGATAGGTGGTTACTATTTTCTTCAAATTTTTTGCATAGTGTCATTCCTAATTCATCTTAATTTTGAATATAATTCAACATCAAACCTTATTACTATTGGAACACATTACATTTAAATTAAGAGGTAAGGATTCATATTTTTATGTGTTTTTTTATCACATTATGGATGGAGCAAATTTTTGCAATTTCTTGTATATGCTCTACTAGAGTAGTAGAATTTTCTCCAGTAAAGTGAGGGATACTCTTAAAAGAAACTATGGTAATATCATCATACTAGGGAATGATTAATGGGATATCTACATTAAAGGTAATAAGGGTTAGTTTATAAGAGTATCCATGAATGGGATGGGGAATAATTTTCTTCTATGCATAGGGAATCTTCCAAATGGGGGTGTAGACTGAGCTCTAAGAGAAGGTTTCCCCATGTCACTGTCCATTATAAAAAGAGATAAGGATAATATATCTCTTATTATTATAGAGGGTACAAGTAACTTGAATAAATGAAAAATAGTACCTCTTGAAGATGATATCATCTATCTTGGCATTTAGGTGAAATGTTGATCTTTATGAACCAAGAATGCTTGGAGTCACCAAGTGTTCTATGGAGTGCCTTAAATACTTAAATCACTAAGAGTAGTGCCAATATCTTAGATACCCTTTTAAATTGATCCCACCAAGCATGCCAAAAAAATTTATCACTCAAGATGTACACCTATGTGTGAAAGGTTCTTGTACACACTGATGCATGATACTTATATGCTCAGCACCTTGGACTTATGTGCTAGAAAGTGATTTGGTGTCTTGTTGTAAAAATGGGATAATCCCACAAGGTTTTGGACTCTTTCACTCCTTGGTATAAACCTTTATAGTAGGTATGATTCCTTATATTATAAATGCATCTAGTTTAGGGCCAATACATAGACCTACAAAGACCAAAATGAAATCTACAACTAGTGCCAAACCTAAACTTAAAAAAGGGGAAAAGGTAAGAGGGTTTTTGGAATGTAAAAGGTGATGCACCAATAATATAATGAGTTCCTCAACCACTTAATGACAAAATATAACTAATCATACTAGATATACAATCTTCAAATGGGGTACACTGTATAAGTGTTTTTCATGGAGGTAAGGGAGCACAACTTAATGCTAGGAAGGATGATAAATGGTCCATAATCATATGCAAACCCATGTATACACAAAATGTAACTTATAGAGACTTTTGGTTATATGTAGATTTGCAAATGGATCACAAAAATGATAGGGATGAACATCCACAAACAAGGATCAATAACTATGAATGCACACATAACATATAGTATGAATAAAGTAAATCAATTTTTATTATTCCTAAGGTCTAAGGCAATATTAAAAACATAAATGGGAAAAGCTTTGTTATATTAGGAGAGGGATCTTGGAAGGAAAATGTTAAGATAAAATAAAACATCAATTTATCCCCAAATTTCATACAAGAGAAACTATGAAATGAATCAATCAAACATACATAAAATAATAATAAACATGCATAAAATAGGAGACACCAGATTTAACATGGTTCACCCAAGATGGGATACATCCACCAAACTTGTCCAGTATATTATTTTCAGCAATACAAGGGAGAAAAAAATCTTACAACAAACTCTATTACACCCTTCTACCTCTTTCTACCTCCTCTCTGTGTGAAATATTTTTCATCTTTCATCTCAGCCATGTAACAATACATTTTAGGGTGAAAAACACCTAAACATAACCTCTACTATCAGATCTAGAAACCTTTAATCAATGGTCTAGATTGACTATGAAATGACCCACTGGATCCCATAAGGGGATCCCCCCCTTATAACCCCCTATGCCATCATGGATATAAAGAATGGGATCTAAAACTTGAATGAAAATAACATTAGATTTTTAACCTTTGATCTTAGAAGATAATCAGGTTCCCCACCTAATAGAAAATTTAAGAAATTTTATGATCCCTATAAATGTCAACCATTTTATAATAAAAATTAGGGTTTATATAGCACTAGCCAAGGTCTAGCATAATCAATTCACCATTGGAGGTGGTAGGAAATTGAATTAGAAATAGTGGCTAGTGTTTCACTATTTTTTTTGTTTACTTTTCTTTTTCTAAAAAATAAGAAGAAACTTAAAAAGAGGGGTATGGTTTAAAAGAACCTATATTTTTTTGTGCTCTCATGATCCTGTTAATTATAGAGAACTCCTCTTTGGCTTAGGAGGATGACTTAAAAATAAGAGAGGGACTAGAAAAGGGTATATTATAAAGATAGATGGGTGGATTACCTAGTGAAATCTAGATATAAGAAACACTAGACTACCTCAGAGGTTGTCGATCCACTCCTTAAACAAATCAAGTTATAGAAAATAGAAATAGATGCTTGTATGGAGTAATAAAAATTATCAAAATAAATACAAGAGATGTTTTTGAATATAAATGGATTTTAAAAAAAAAATAGAAATTAATTTTTAATAACTAGTTCTAAAATGTTCAAACCTGATTCAAAAAATAGTTTAAACCTCTGTGGTGTGACAAAAATTTAAAAACTAGAATTTGGGTGAAGGTTGATAGGTGGGAATAGCTTGTTGTTTTTGTGAAAATAAATTACATAGTGATCAATTCCAAACATTATGCAACTGATATTAGTTAAGGTAATTGTTGATAGTCAGGGGAAAATTGATGTTAGTTAGAGGTGAATGATCTTGGTCCCTATAGGTTTTAGTTTGGGGCAAAATGGCTAGGGGGTTGGTTGATAGGGAGGTTTTATAGGTTGTTTCTGGATTGGATGTTGGTCATGATGTTGGAATAAATTACTAAAATTATCAAACTTATGATTTGGATATTTAGGTGATTGGGAATGGTCTATGGGTGTTTGGTGGAGGGTGGATTATTTGGAGTTGTAGAACTCCAACATAAAGGGGGAATATCGAAGAGATGGGAAACGGGTGAAAATATTAAAAACCACTAAAACTAAAAAATAAACTTGATATAAATGAAATATACTTAGATCTAGAGCATGTTGGCCTAGAGAAGTCCTGAGGTTAGGTGCAAGCTTGCTTGAGATCCTAGATCAATGAAGACAGAGTAACGATGCTTGAGTTCTTCATGGTGAGTTGTTGTGGCACTTTGATGTCTCTAGTTTGTTTTTTGGTTCACCTAAAATATTGGATTCACTTGAGAATTATGATTATTGCATAAAAATATGTTTCAATCTCTTTAGATATGGTGTTTTAGATATATTATGTAATTTACATCAATCTTATTTAATTGACATTAGTCGAGGGGTGACCAATGTCAGTTAGGGAGAATAATTCCAAACTTACTAAATTTAGATAGTTATTTTTAATGTTGGTTTTTAATACCAATGAAAATTTCTTGAGATTATTTAAGGCCTCATTAGTATGCATGAGGAAGAAGTCTAGAAGGTTAGGGCATTAAATGTATAGGTGGGGAATAGTCCTAAGTTTAGGTGTCAATCATTTAGCCATGTGTTTGGGTGAGGAAGTGTAAATAGACCTATTTAACATAATTAATTAAATTAGCCAAATGGAGTAAGTGGGTGTGTATAAGGGGTTTTAATAATTAACCCTAACCCAAGGGGGCCAAGGGGATAAGGGGTGTTTTATGATGACTAGAACCTTATAGTTTTCTAATGTCTACATTTTGCCCCATTTTATTGTGTAGGTTGCATCTTTAAGCTGTAAAACAAAAATAATAAGTGTAGTGGAAATTTGGATGCCCCAAGTATGGGAGGAGGTGTTCCCCCTCAAATTAGGATGTGATAAGGTGAAAACAAAGTCAGATGTGGGTTTGACAAGTGTATATGTCTAGTAAAATGGGTAGGATGATATGAAGTGGCAAATAGGGCAGTAATGAGGAGTATGAGTGATAAGTGAACCAAGCCACCACATTAGGCATAGTGGACATGGGTGCACTTATAAATGTAAGTCACTAAGATAAGGTATTTGTATGACCAAAGGGCCAAAATTATGGTGATCCTAAGAGGGTAGAATAGGATATAACTATTGGAACCACAAGTGGGTATATTCATAGGCATCTGAAAGGTCTGTGCATAAAAGTCATGGTTGAGTGTAATGTCATGGAACATGTCAAAGTGGGATAAATCATTAATGTAATGAATTCAAGTGTTGGTTGTCATAAAAATTATGCAAACAAATTAGTAAGATGATCCAAGGTGAAGTTTTAAGCAGTGGAAAAAAGGAGTTATGGGTGAAAAAATCCTATAAGGGTCAACCGATGTTGATCAGGGTTGACTGACATTAGTCACCCTAACACTAATTGGTGACCAACATAGGTCACCATATAAACCCTAAAAAGGGGGATAGTAACCTAAAAACTCAAAGCTTTCCTTTTTTATCATTTTACTTTGCATATTGGCATTGTGTGGTTTGTCTAGAGTGAGAAGGAATTATGCAAAAACTAAATGCCTTGTAAACTATTTAATTAGAGTTGACCATGAGCTAGATGGGAGTGTGATGGGGAATTTGAGTGCATTGCAATTCATTAGAGATGGTGCTAGGTGGGACAAAGTAGAGGAGAGGATGTAGCATGTGAGAGGATAAACTAGGGGTAGAAGGTGAATGATGGTCGAGTAGCAAGCTCTACCATAGAGGTGAATGTAAAATGAGGTAGGTGCTTTACTTTACTTTGTCTAGTTTACTTCAATTTAGTTAGATTGTTTAGAAATGGGTTTGCTTAGAGGATAGAGGGAAATTATGAGGGTAGGGGGGAAAATAGTGTTTTGTTTAATTTTATGCTAGAAATATAGTAGGGGGAGGGAGTAGATTAGGGTTTTTAGTTATTTTTAGTGTAGTTTGGTAGGAAAGTAGGGTTTTAGGCATGTTAGTCATTAACCATAGTGATCCATTATAATTACTGTCAACTGATATTATTTGATAGGGGGTCAATGTCAATTGAGGGTCAATTGATAATGGTCTCATAAGGAACCAGTGTTGGTCAAGGCTCAACCAACATTGATCCTTAAGAAAAGGTCTAACGTAGCAGAGGGTGTGCATAAGATAGGAATAGTGTGAAAGGGAGATAAAAATAATGGGTTAGCCTAAAGGGTTTTAAGGTTGGCTAGATAAAAGAGCTTAGTGATAGGTAAATAGGTTAGGTGGTGCCTAGGTGTAGTGACTAGGGTAAGTCAAGTGAAATGTTTTCAAGATTTATAACATGTAATAAAAACTAAAGGATTTATATAACCTTATAGGTGAGGGTGATGTTGATGATGCAATATTGGATTCCATCTCTTCTAGATGATGACACCAAGACATGACTAAATAGGACTAGGAACACATGATGGTAGTTGGTTTGGGTGGCATGTGATATTATCAATGTGTGCTACTGTGATAATGGTTAGATACATTAGTGTATGGGGAGGTCATCTAGCAACCCTACACATCATTCCCACCATGGAGGGGGATCCAAACACATATTTTCCTTGTAAATCTTCAAATGGATATTTGGGAGGTGAAAATAGGAGGTAGAACTAATATTTCATGATCATGTTGAGAGGAAGTAAGGATTGATACATGGTATCTTAGGAGCATTATTGAGATATAAATTTGAGGATGCAGATGCACCATTGCCTCCACCATAGCTAACAAAGGATAAGGCATTATATGATGAACTACTAGTTCTCATAGGTATGGATGATGTTGGGGTTACAAAAGAGTACATCATGTGGTGGTAGGGAAAATATGCCATAATGTTTGGGGGAGATAGGGGATAAGGTCCAAATGAAAGTGTATGTGGGAAACAATAAGCTATATATGTGGAGATGGAGGTGGAGGGTGATTAGATGGGGGTGGATGCCATGAATAGATAGACTATAATTATAGAATGAGATCAGGTGAGAGTACCATTGGTGGTATCATAGGAAACTTTGGCATCCATGACACTAGGAGGGACATGATGTAGGGTCAGCTAGTAGTGAGGACCTAGGAGAGAGACAGTCTATAAGGATAGGTAACCATCATCACCTAGGAGAGGGACCATGTACAAGGATATGTAGCTACACTTATATAGAAGAGGTATTATGCATGAGCATAATTGGCCACCATTACCTAGGAGAGCGATGCAATATAGGGTTAATTGGGTAACATCATGTAGGATAGATATGGGTTGTAAGCATAGACGACCCTATTAGCAGTAGAGAGAGATAATAAAAGATAGGCAAGAGGATGAACATCTAAAGAACCATCTCAAACTATCCCAATATCTACATATGTGGCCACACTAGAGGAGCTGAGATATTATGAGGCACATGTCTTAAGCTAGCTTCTAAATGTGCCCTAAGATGTCAAGTATGTAACATAATAGGTTGTGGGAGGGAGACCTAATAACATCATACCTAATGATTGGATAACATTTGCAAGTGCTTAGATAGATCAAATAGATGGATAGGCTCCAAGGGGTATTAGTACTCCTACACCATAGATCTTATTAGAGTCTTTTTGTATTATTATGATTTTGATTTTGGCTTATAAGCTGATGTAGCAAGATGTATATACCATTATGAGAGACATAGACATTTTTATATATATAGCATTTTGATTTGAGTTATGATGTTATCATGATGTATTTTATTTATGTTTTATTTATGATGTGATGGTTAATTATGCTCATGTGATGATTTATTTGATGATGTTTATATGTGGTGATTGGTTTAGTATTTATTCTTGTTAGTAGGTTTATGCTTAATTAGATGTGGACACTTAAATTAATGAATCTATATGATCTCATACTTAGATATGTGATTGGATAACATAATGGTGTGATTCATTTATTTATGAAAAATTATTAAATGGCTATTATTAACTTTATGATAAAAAGTTATAATGGATGAATGTGATAGGATTAATTTTATTGATGTCATTATAAGCAAGATTGCTTAGATAGATGAGATGTGAAATGAATTAATAAGAGATATTTATTTAATATATGATGATGATTTGTGATAAATATAATATTATCATGATTAAAAACACCTAAATAAATGGTGTGAATGGTTAATGACAATCATTTAATAAAATACATAATGTATTTAAATGTTTATGATTTCATTTATTTGGATGAGAGTTGATTTTAAAGTGTTTAAAACTAATCTTAACATATAGATTAAGTTTGGGAAACAAAACTATATGTAAGAAAAGAGAGGACATATTTAAACAATCAAGAAACAAATGTCTTGATGAATGTATCAATAAGTAGGTATGCAAAGGAAGAAGGAGACACGATGCTATTTCATTAGTGAGGACTAAAAATAGGAAGGTGGATCAACTTATGAACATAGTCCCTTCACATGCTTTGCATTATCATTCATTGGTTTGTTAAGAAGTTTCTTGATCACATAGTGTCACATAAGCTCAAAATCCCTTATTTTGTGGAGGGCAAAAAGAGAGATGGATGATAAAAAAACTTTATTGTGGGGATAACTTGCCCCTTATATAGGTTTTCAAAGATCTAGTATAAACAAGTCTATGTCTTATTTGGTGTAGATTGATCGATGTGAGAAGTCTACTTTTTGGCTTTTGTGAAAGCTGATTGTAGCTCCCATTTTTTTTGTTTCCTTTTTTGAATTTTCATGATGGGTCTTTTGATGTTTTTAGAGGGTGGGGAATCTGATCAATATGAGAAGCTTCCATGAAATTGCTTTATTTAACAAATGTTTGACTTATCCATCCTGTAATGGAATGGTCTAATCTACTAACTTGTTCTAGGCTTTGATAGTTGTCTTTTGAGGGAAAAATCTACCTTATTTTAAGTAATTTTTGAGCTATTTTGGTAGCTATCCTTCAAGGGAGTAGTCTACAATGCTATAGATGACCCATATGATGGAGAGTATTCTTTTATTTTTTTACTTTTGTAGACATAGAATTGATCATATAGGCTTGAGGATTACCTTCATGAAGGCAAAAATATAGCACAATAAGGTTAAATAGTGGGTGATAGGATGCTTTAAGAGACAATGACCATGGGATTCCATCCTATTAGGGATGAAAATTATCCATGAGAATCATGCCATGGGTAGAGCCATGGTACCCATATTTATTATTGAGTAAAATTGTCAGGGATAATCACATGATTCTATGCTTTAATCATTTGTCCTTAAAGTAAGGGGATAAAGGTGATAATCTTGTAAAAAAAGGGACTAGATTAAGTTAGATAGAAGGTGAGTTTGAACTTTAAAAAAAAGGACATAGATGCAAATCATTGAGGGCTCAAGTTTTAGTTTCCCCTCAAAATATGATAACCAGTAAGCTCCCAACCCATACTTATGCATTATGATATACGATCCAAGCGAATTAAAATCAAAATTTCCCCACTTGCTTCTTTCCATATTGGTTACATGATGATTTTCCTTTAAGATGAGGTCTCTGATATTGAATTCTTTCTCTTTTAGGTGCTTGTTATAAGAATATTTTATTTGTTCTTGATATACACAAAGATTGTTAAGTGTAGCCAAATGACACTTGTCAAGTAGCTCAAGTTGGGTTAAACATTCTTGATGATAATCACCCTTGGAAATGATATCCTTTAGGGATATACAAAGTGAGGGAATTTTGACTTTGAGAAAAAATATATCCTCTGCTCCAAAGACAAGATAGAAAGTGGTAGCACCCATAGGGGTTTGAAAGTTGGTTTGATATGCCTATAAGGAAAAGGGAATGTATAAGTGCCAATCTCAACCAAATGCATTGACCATTTTAGTTAGAATTTTGTTAAGTGTTTTGATATAAGCCTTAGCCTGTCCATTATATTGTAGATGATATGGTGATGACAAGCTTAACTTAATGCTAAATGTGTTACAAAGGTTGCTTACTTTTTTGTTTTTAAATGATTTTTAATTATTAGTGATGATTTTGTGAGGAACACCAAAGAAACAAATAATATGATGGTTAATGAAGTCGATAATCTTATCATCTTTGGTTGAAATGAGGAGAATAACCTCTACCCACTTGATAAAATATTCTATCACAATGATGATAGAATGATGTCATTATGAATAATGAGGGTTAATTTCACCAATGAGATCTAATCATCATTGCAAGAAGGGCTATAAATCCTTAGAAAATTTAAGACCATGACTAGGGGCATGATGTAAATTAGTGTGATACTAAAATTTGACACATTTATTTATGTAATCACAAGTATCTTAACTAAGGGTAGGCCAATAATATCTAAGGTAAAGGATACACTTAGTGACATCTAAACCACTAAAGTGTCCTTCACAAATCCCATCATGTGTTTCCTTGATAGCATGAGATATTTAATGACTATGTAGGCATCTAAAGAGGAAACTGTCAAAGCCTCACTTATAATTAATCCCCCCTAGTATGTTATAGTGAGAGTTACTCTATATAAATGCTCTTTGACCAATTCTAGAAATATCAAAGGGGATGATGGCTAAGGTAAGGTAATCAAAGGATTTTATTATACCAAATATCAGATTGGGCCTCTTCCAAATTGAAAATAAAGGGAGGTATAATTTGGTGTAAGAGGGCTTAATAAGGTGATGGATGGTGACAAAGAGTTTATAATCAGAAGATGCAGATGAGATTTAGGAAGCAAAAGGAGCCATGGTATTGGTGAACTTGTTAGTAGAATACAGAGTGGCTTGAATAAGGTAATGATCAAATTATGTCAAGAGTACATCCACTAGCTATTTATACTATTGTAAGATATCATTTTTAAATTGGTAAGAACCATTGATTTGGCTAACCATAAGTTGGGATTCATCAAAAATGTTGATTGTTTTAACTCCCAAAGATAAATTTGTTTGGAGACCTATTATTAGGGATCTGTACTTAGCCATGTTGGTACAATAAAAATCAAGTTTAAAGGATAAATAAATAGGCTCACCATTAAGGGGGATAAGGATGATACTACCACCCCCACCATGTTGATACTTTGATCTATCAAAGAACATGGTCATATATAAGCAAAATCCTCTTGAGAAAGAGTTATGATGGACTCATTGAGAAACATAAGAGGAGGAGGTTGGTTGTCTGTTAAAAGTGCTTTAGCCAATTGGTTAGTAATGATTTGTCCTTTGATTGATTTTGTTGGAGTAACTCAAGATCAAAATCATATAAAATCATGATCCATCTAGCCATACACTAATTTTGATATGGATTATAATGCATGTACTTAAGTGGTTTAGTGTTGGTTATGATGAAGGTTTTGTGGTTAAGAAGGTAGTGATGGAGTTTGGAATCCATAAAGACCAAGGTGAGGCACAATTTATTCATATGGTTATATCAAGTTTTGTACTCTATAACTATTTAACTTATATAATATACTAATTTCTCTTTATGTTTATCATCATGATGTGCAAGAATGGCCCCTAAGGATGGTCTATGTTAGAATTATAGAGGTAGAAGGGTTGGTCCTCTTTTGTAATAATAAGAACATGAAGGGAAAGAAGGCATTATTTAAGTGAATCAAAGGCATTTTGATTGTATTTTTTCCACTTAAAGGAGATATCCTTATTAAGGAGGTGATGGAAAGGCTAACATCTATCAGATAGTTGAGAGATGAAACAAAAAATGGATTGGATCTTCCCCTCAAACTATAGAGTTTATTGAGGTTAGTCAGAGGAGGCATGTTAAGGATTGTCTTGACTTTAGTGGGATCAACTTCTATACCACAAAGAGAAATAATAAAGCCAAGAATTTTTCTTGAAAATACCCCAAATATGTACTTCTTTAGATTAAGGTAGACATGAAAGTGGATAAGGCATTCTAAGATAAACTTAAGGATTGATAAATGATCCTTAAAACATTTAGACTTTCCAAGGAGGTCATCTACATAGTCCTCTATGGTCTTATGAATAAGGTCATGAAAGATATAGGTCATGGCATGTTGGTAGGTTGCATCAACATTATTTAGACCAAAAGGCATGAACCTATAGAAGGAGGTTCCCCATGGGGTGATAAAGGAAATTTTATGTTGATCTTCTAGGGTAATCAAAATCTGATTATAGCCTGAGAATCCATCCTTTAGAGATAGCATCTCATGATTGGTAGTAAGATAAACAAGATGGTCAATGCTTGGCAAAGTGAAGTCATCTTTTGGAAAATCAAGGTTAAGATCATAAAATTCAATGCAAATATGAAGACATCCTATTACTTTGGTGATAGTAATGATATTATAAACCCATTGAGGATAATCAATGAGTTGATGAAGTTGACAGATAAGAGGCATTGAAGTTCTTGTTTGAAAAGAAAGGATATATGAGGGTACATCATTATAAGATTTTGCCTTATAAGCTTGGCATCAAGGGTTTTAAAAATGTTATGGATGAATATAGAAGGGTTTATTCCTATAATATCACTATAAGACCAAGAAAATGTTATACTACGGTCTTGCAGAAAGGAAGAGAAATCCTGATGCTCTAAAGAATCTAAGGATTGGCTAATTTTGACTATGTGGGGGTTATCCTGAGTGCCCAAGTTGACATCAATAGTGGCTTCATTAAAATTTTTTTAAGCCTTAGGAAGAATGGATTTATGAATGGAATTATCTTTAGCATCAAGATAGGTGAAAATGGAATTTTCATCCTAACACTTAATAGTATTAATGGTATGAGGGTCATCTTCTACCATCTCAAGATGAGTAAGAGGAATGGTTATACTTTCCCCATAGTTTTGATAAGTCAAGGGTCAAAAAATAATCATATTGATAAAAACTTTTTATGGGGAATGATATAGAGATCCTTATATTTTTAAAGAGAAGGGGTTGGTGAGGATAGGATTTCTTTCTCAATGATGGTGATGGGAGGTGGGTTGGTTGGTTCTTCTAGTGGAATGAATCTAAGACCAAATTGTTTATGAGGTTTTTGGGTTTTTCATGGTACCAAATCATGTGGTCTATGTTCATATCAAACTAAACTAAATCCTTTTCAAGAAAATCGATGGAGATATGTCTTGGCAAACTTTGGTTATCCAAGTAAGAAAAATCAAAGGTGAATGGTTTAGTAGAAGAGGAGGTAGTGAAGACAAAAAGTAGTTAATCAAATCTACCATAGACAAGATTGGTTTGGAAATCATGAGGCCTAAAAGGAATAATGGTTCTAATGTTGGAATCATAGCTAGTATATTGGTCAAGGTTACCATACTCTTGGGGAGTAGGGAGGGCATCTAAGGTTAATAGGCAATACTCACCCAGTGAGAGATCTTGTATTGTGGATTCCAAAGGGTCTTTCATGGGGATTTGGGAGGAAGGTATGAATGAGTTAGTAGAGGCTTGGTTTATGGAATAGGAAGGGGATGCATCCTTGATTGGTATGAGAATATAATTAGGTTAATAAGTAATATTGCATGACTTGAAAGGACTAGGGTTAGCTATTATGGCATAGACTTGACCCTCATGCTTAAACTTGACGCACCGATGTAAGATGGATGACACACAACCCATGGAATAGATCCAAGGGAGTCTAAGAAAAATGTTATATTATAACTCACCTTATACTATGTATAAGAGCTTTGAAAGAGTGTGAGGTCCCAAATTACTATGAAGGATGACCATCCCTAAGGTTATTACCATGGTATCATTGAAAAATCAGAGCACCACTATAGTTTCTAACATGATGTTCTCTATTAGTTTTAATTAGTCATATGCATGGGAGGAAATAATATTAATTATATATCCCCCATCAATTATAACCCTCTTGATATGGGTTTGGTTGATGTGAGTGGTAATGAAAATGGGATGATCTAGATCATCTAGATGAACATGGGGTATCTTTGAATCCTAGAAGGTGACAAGGGTAAATATCTGAAGAGCCCCAATGAAGGATGATAGAGGTCATGGATCTTTAGATTGAACCTCTATAGATTTCAAGGCCTCCATCATGGCTTGATGGTGTTGGGGTAGGGTATTGGTTAACTCATACAAATTCATATTCACTAATGTTTGGTGAAGTTTTAGAACTATCCTTTGTATTAGTTTAGAGGGGTTAGATTGGGGTGTACCCAAGATAGAAATATTGGGCTTAGGTGAAGGTGTTTTGGCTTGGTTGGGTATTTTGGTGGTGGAATAAGGTTATGTCTATGGGATGAACACCTTTGGTTTCCCTTTATCTTTTTGGGCTTGTGATCGAGTGACCACATGAATGTCATGGATTTGGGATAGTGGGCTGATTAGATTCTCCACACTCTTCGATGAGAGTTAAGGGGTAGGTAGACATGGGGTATTTAATTTTGGATATTGGATTGATGGTGGGCTCATGGGAGGTTCATCTTTTAACAAATCATCCTCATCTCATAGTTTGTGGATTATGACTTGGAGAGCTTTGTAGTTCTCCATATCATGTCTAGGTGTTCTATGGTATGAGAAAATAAAATTAACATTAAACAAGGATGGCTTAGGACTAAGAGGATCAAACAAATTGATAGGAGTTAAGACCAAGTAATAATATTGCAACAACCTTTTCAAGATGGTCAAATAAGACTCTATCAAGGGTGGTAAGTGAGTGGAGGTTTTGGTTTTGATAACTGGGGTGGAAGACTTATTAGGGATAGACTTGAAAATTAGAGCTTTGGGTGGTGGAACACTTTTGGTGGGTTGTTTTGAGGTAGATGGTTTGAATTTTGATGGCTTTGAGTTTGAGTATTTGGAAGTAGATGGTTTTAAATTAGAAAGATTGGTACTAATAGGTGGAGGTTTAGATAGAAGTGTAGGTGTAGATATAATCAAAGGTTGGGTTTGTGGTTTTTTTGGGAGGCTTGGTCTCTTAATCAAGGTGGAAGGGTGAGGTCCCAAGATGGAAGAGGGATGTGGTCCTATAATGAAAGGTAAAGTGGAAATGAGAGGTAAAGGTTTGGATTATAGAATCCTCAATGGTTCAACTTTATTGTTATCTTGAATTGTGGATTCTTAGGTGGGTTTGGTGGTGTCAAGTCTAACTTAAATGGAGGATGGGTAAGATTATAAGGGGGGATGACACCTAGGTTATTGATGGGATTTAAATGGATAGTGGAAGGTATTTTGGTTTCTTTTTAAGGAGTTATGTTAGATGGTTTATCCAAGGTTTAAGAGGTGGAGGATTTTGTTGGTTTAGTTGGGGTGATGGTGGTTTCACTTTTGGAGGTTTAAGGTTGGGTAGACAATGGTGAGTTCAATAACTCATTTTTAGTTGGATAGGGGAGCCCATGGTGATGTCAAAATGTGGCTTAATCAAGGTTTGGTTGAGATAAAAACTCCAAGTTTTGTACCAACCTATAAAAGGGATTATAAATGGGCTTTGTTACTTCAATGTTGGACTCAAAGGATAAACCGAATGGTTGAGAAAGTGGGATGGCCATGTTTTCCTTTTACTCTATCAAAGGTTCTAAGGCCTTGGTGGGTGATTCCTCCATGGGAGGAGTAGGTTAGGTAATCCTTTCCTTAGGTATACTTTCTAAAAGAAGGGTAGATAGATCTAACATGGAATAAAAAGGCATAGAGGTAATGGTTTCCTCCTTCGATATGCTTTCCAAAGGGGAGGTTGGTGAGTCCACTACCTCAATAAGTAGAGTATAAGTTGTATTTTGGGACAACATGGGTTCATTAACTAGTAGTTATTTAAGAACAAAATTAACTATATGAACCTCATGTTTGTGGGAGGACTCCACATTAGTATGTTCACTATTTGTGGAAGGTGGATGGTTTATGAGTGGTTGTCTAAAAATGTCAAGTGATTAATTGGGGGGTACATTTAGGTTATCTATCACAAGTTCACCCTTGTCAACCAAATATTGGACAATGTTTTTAAACATCTTACATTTATTAACATCATGTCCAATGACATGGTAGAAGCTACACATTTTTTTCCTTATACTAGCTTGGTATAGGATGAGATGAATTGAATTGTTGGGGAAATTTTATCGAAGGATGTTTGATGATAGATGATTTTAATAACTTTTCCAAAATTGAAGCATAAGACTCCCCTAATAGATTATACTACTTTTAGACATAGTAGTTTTGGTTAGAAGAGGTGGAAGAATTGGGTTGGTTGACAATTAGAGGAGGAGCTATTTTAAGTAAAATTGCATTTTCATTTCCTTTAGCTTTAGTGTTGGTGTTGATGTGGTTCATAGGTTTGGAGGAAGAATCTTCATTTGATTTAAAACTAGAATTTTTGTTCCTCAATTTAAGTTTTCCCTCATCAATGGCTCTAATCTCCAACTTTTGAGACATGGTGAATGCCTAATCAAAGGTTTGAAAGGTCTGAACCTATAAGGTTGATGAGATATGCTTGGCATAATTTGAGACAAACTATCAATCAACTCAGGTTAAAGTAAAGAGAAGGAGAGTTGGTTGATCAACCCTCTCTAATGGGCCTTAAAGTCAACAATTGACTCATCCTAAAATTGCCTAATGGAATATAGGTCAATGATAGAAAATTTCTTGGAAATATTAATAAATAAATGGTTTAAGAAAGTTTGGGCTAGTTAGGAAAAAGAGAAGGAGTGCCTAGTGATGACACTGTACCAATATAATGTGAGTTTGACTAGGGACATGGGGAAAGTTTGAATAAAAAGAGCATCATCATAAGTAATCAAATAACATGAATGCCTAAATGCTCTAAAATCTTGTTGGGGATATTCTTTGATTTGGAATTTAGTAAATTTTAGAAGTTCCCACTATATGGGGTATGGTCAGATTGGTACAAAAGGGTGGATTAGCTCATTATCAATCTGGTCATATGACAAGAGATTATGGGTGCTAGAAATAGATGACTCTAGATTGGTCATCTTGTCCATCAACATATTGATAAGATCAATTTATGGTGGTATACCCCGATAATTTTAAGGTATATTTTGTTGGGGTTGTGAAGGTGCAACATATGGGTAACTAGTATAAGGTTGTGAAGATGCCACATATTGGTAAGTGGGCATAGAAGGTTGGGAAGAAGGTAGAGGTATATACCCTTGTGGATTTGGGACATACCTTGGGTTTGGTGTAATAGACATTAGTTGGGTAAGAGGCATGGTTGGGTTGGTGGGTTGAAGGTGGGTAGTTACCTTAGTGATAATGGGTGGAAGTGTAGAGGGTATGGACACTACCAAATTTTGGAAAGTGGTGAAAGATGTTGGGATGTGAATTGAAAGTGGTAGGGAAGAAACACTAATGCAAGGCATCCCAATGGTGAGTGGTGTATGGGTTTCCAAAGGATGAGTGGTTCTTCTATTAGAAGGGTTAGTGATAGGTTTTGTAGGGGTAAAAAGTTCTTGGGTATTAGTTGGTGGAAGGGATTGGTTTTGGGTGGTGGTGTTTGAAGGGATGTTTGTGGAGGAAGAGGCTTGGGTTACCATAGGATGGGTGGAGATAGTGGCAACTGAGGTCTCACCCATAAGGTAAGTTGGCATGCCATAGGGAGGTTCAATAGAGGGAATTGAAGTATAGGTATGGTTAGTCATGGTGGTAAGGTAGTGTTGGAGAGCCATGGGATTGTTATTAAGAAGGGTGGTGAAATCCATATCTCCTTGGGAAAAGGACCAAGGCATATCAGGACTTTTAAAGTGGTCAGGGGAACTTTATACATCTAGAATGTGCTCTATGGATGAGGAAGAAGATGGGTGGTTGGGAGGTGGATCTTGGTTTGCTTCATTTTTAACTTGTTGTCTTGTCAAAACCATGCAAAGAAAGATGAAATAAGGGTGTAAGTGATCTCACACACTTAAAAAAAAAAGCATAAAAAATAAAAGATTCAAGGAAAACAAACATAGACTAAGATTACATTTAAGCCCTATAATTATTTTTATCTCTCTTTGGTATTATGCCTTAATTTAAGAAGTTATGAGACTCAACTTGGGCTTGTATAATGGGAACTAAAAAAGGAAGTCTAAAGATGGTTTCAATTTGTTCAATGCTCTCAAAAATTTGTATAAAAATTTGGTACATGGCTTGATATAGGGGCCTACCCCCTCACTTCACACATCACAGTGATAAGGGTGTTGGGTGCTTAGCTAAAATATGCCAAATTGCTAGAGTTTATCTTTAGCTAGCAAACTAAGTTTTAGTTTCTCCCCTTGGTATTGAAGTCCAATTGGGATAGCCAAGGGAAAGGTTTACCACTAGGTGATGAAATCGTAGTTGGGCCTTATGTCAATGTTTTGATGTTTGATTTGTATGAGTGATTTGGTATTGTGTGTATGACAAGAAGTGATCTGCTATGATTAATTTCATTGTTTAAATTAAACTATGTGAAATAAACAAGTAATGGATGCAATTATTTTTAAACCCAAAGGAAAATTTTGATTTCTTTTCAATGAGTACAAGAACAACTATGATGCACCTAGATGCAGTATGAAGATGTACGTCCTAATCCTAAGATGAGCATTTTTTTGACTTTTAGAAATGAAATAAAAATGATTTTTTTTAATTTTTCAAAGAATGCAAAGAAGATTAAAACTTGCTTTGGAAAATAAGAAATTTGAAAAATATAATTTTCAATGAAGAAATGAAAGAAAGAATGTTTAGTTTTCAGAAAGGAAATTTGAAAATGGATGAAAAATTCACTAATGCAACTAAATGTCTTAAACAACTAAGAACCCAAGAAAAACCCTAGGGTCCCATTGGGAATACTAGAGTGTTTCACTAGTTTTTCTTGTTTTTTAAATTTTTCTAGAAAATAAGAAGAGACTTAAAATAGGGGCATGGTTTAGAAGAACCTAGATTTAATTGTGCACTCGTGATCTAGTCAATTGTAGAGAAATCCTCTTTGACTTTATAAAATGACCTATAAATAAGAGAGAAACTAGAAAAGAGTGGATTAACAAGATAGATGGGTGGATTGCCTAGTGAAATCTAGATCCACGAAGTACTAGACTTCCTTGGAGGCTATCAATCCACTCTTTAAAGAAATCAAGTTCTAGAAAATAGAAATAGATGCTTGCATGGAGTAATAGAAAGTAATAAAACCAATGCAATAGATGATTTTGAATATAAATGGATGATTTTAATCAAAATATAAATAACTTGTTAATAACTAGA
This sequence comes from Torreya grandis, assembly GCA_037957365.1. Lineage (NCBI taxonomy): Eukaryota > Viridiplantae > Streptophyta > Pinopsida > Cupressales > Taxaceae > Torreya > Torreya grandis. The sequence goes on from JARHVA010000826.1 coordinate 2,817,366, forward strand.
GCTAAAATGTTCAATCTTGATTTAAAAAATAGTTTAAACTTATGTGGTGTGATAGAAACTTAAAAACCAAAATTTGGGTGAAGGTTGATACATGGGAATAGCTTGTTATTTTTATGAAAATAAATTACACAATGACTGACATCAGTCACTGTGCAATTGATATCGGTTAAGGCAACTGATGCTAATCATGGGATGACCAATGCCGATTAGAGGTGATTGATGTCAATCCCTATAGGTTTTAGTTTGGGGCAAAATGGCTATGTGGTTGGTTAATAGGGAGGTTTTATGGGATTTTTTTGGATTAGATATTGGTTGTGAGGTTGGAATAAATTCCTAGAAGTATAAAACTTAGGAGTTGGATAGTTAGGTGATTGGGAATGGTCTATGGGTGTTTTTTAAAGGGTGGAGTATTTGAAGTTGAAGAACTCCAACACAAAAGGAGAATATAAAAGAGTTGGGAAATGGGTGCAAATAGTAAAAATGCGAAAAATAATAACTAAACTTGATATAAGTGTAATATACTTATCTCTAGATCTTGTTGGTCTAGAGAAGTCCTAAGGTTGGGTTTAATCTTGCTTGAGATCCTAGAGTAATTTAGATAGAGTAACAATGTTTAATCTCTTTATCATGAGTTTTTGGGGTATTTTGATGTCTCTAGTCTAGTTTTTTGGTTCACCTAGAAGCTTGGATTCACTTGAGAGTTAAGATTATCTCACAAAAATAAATTTAAACCTCTTTAGGTAGGGTGTTTGTGATACATTATGTAACTAATATTGGTCTTGGTTGTCTGGCATTAGTCGAGGGGTGATTGACCTTGATTAGAGAGAGTAAGTTCAAACTTGCTAAATTTAGCTATTTGTACTTAAGGTTGGTTTTTAAGACTAATTGAAATGGTTTGAGGTTATTTAAGGCCTCATTTTTATGCATGAGGAAGAAGTCTATGAGGTTAAGGCATTAAATACATAGGTGGGAAATAGTCGTAAGGCTAGGTGTCGATCATTTAGCCATGGGTTTGGGTGAGGAGGTGTGAATAGGCCTATTTAAAATAATTAATTAATTAAATTATACAAATGGGGTAAATGGGTGTGTATAATGGGTTTTAATAATTAACCCTAACTTAAGGGGGCCAAGGGGGCTAAGGGGTGTTTTACAATGACTAAAACTATGTAATTTCCTAATGTCTACACCTAGAGCCCAAGGTTGATCAAGAGCATAAAAGTCTTTGTAATATTTACTATAAGACATGCTTATTCAACCTAGGTCTGACAATTTTATAGTGGAAGTAGTTGGAAGTTCACTCATGGATCCATGTGTAAATCTAAGAATGAAGGGTGTTTAGGTAACTAAGGGTGGTATGCAATCATGTTATGACATTCTAACAGTCACCTTTACATTAAAATATATTTAGATTCAACTTGATCAATAACTAATTGGGCTCAACTAACACCTTTATTCATGGCTTTCACCTATCAAACCATCTAGGCTAGCCACCATTATAGAACTACGTAAACCTATCTTTGGGTTTTTCCATATTGTCTTACATGTTGATCAATTAAATGGATCCTACTCAAAGTGTTCATATTGAAGGTCACATGAAGATATGAATGCGAGCTAGTAAAGGGAACTAAAGGAAATATTCTATAGAAATACACAAGTCCCTAACTTTTTTTATGCCTAGTCTCTTATAATGGTCCTCCCAATCTGAATTTTCCAAGGGTGCATATATGAAAATCTCTAATTTGGCATGGGAATTCACCATTCAGTTACAAATAATCTATATACAGATAATATTTTCAAAATTTATCAATTACTAATGATTTATCTCTTTCAAGAACCCATTAAGTTTCAATCTCTCTAAGTGCATGCCTTAAGGGCTGCATCAAGAAAGGGGTAGACAGACCATGGGTGTTGCACAACATTATTGTCCCTATACTACCACTTTCTATCTACATAACCATATCCTAAAAACATTTCCTTAAGATTTGAATCATCTTTTTCACCCTCCTCTAGTCATTTTATGCCTTCATTAATGCTCCCCTAGCCTAAAATCCTTTTTTTAAATTTATGTTACACTGTCGATACCATCGACCTTGTACTATAGTTGATAAAACTCATTTAGGTTCTAGGTCGGCCCTTGGTCAAACTAGACTATGACCTAATTTGTTTTTGTTAATAACATTACAAGGTTGATTGGGTTAACCTTATCATCCTAAATTTTTAGAAAGGACTAGGGTTAGATTCAAATATTTAAACACATTCATTTCACCATTCTTAGAGAAGAGAAGAAGAAGATATATATTGTGCATATGCTTATCCACCATTCTACTTGAGCAACATAACTTAAGGTTTCATACTTTATTTGGAGATACAAATATTATCTTGTGGATAAGTATTTTGGATGCATTGCTAAGTTGTGTATCCTATATCTTATTTATCTTTTCCATCCTTACATACTGAAACAACCTCTTGCAAAGCACCTTAGCCAAGGGAGAGATTGAGGCTCGACGGGTTCATCTTCAAAAGTAAGTATTCCTAACTTTGTTCCTCTTTTATAAGAGTAGATAGATTTCCATTTGTACTTCTCTCCCATGAATTAAGATTTTATATAAATTGATCTGAGTATGTGTATTCTATGCATGCTTACTCATTATGTTTATTACCCCCACTTTGTACCATAAACTTTGGTGAGCACTAGATTGGACTTTACTTGTTATTAGTTTAGTGAATATGAAAAAATAGGACCTAGTTAGGGTTATTGAATAGTTTTGGTTGACTAGAGGCTTTAAAACCCTCCATAGTTATATTATTATGATAAGATACCCTTTGTCTAGGTCTAGAGGATCCATCTTGATCATGACCCCAAAAAATTGGAAGTGTAATTAGGATTTATCTTCTCTGAGCAATGATTGATTTATAGATCAGTTGTATTTCCCATTACATACATTCTAGTGAACCCAACATGAATCTAACCCTTGAAATTTTTATTTCATGCCATCATTTTTATCATTTTATTATATTTTTACATATATGAAGTATTGTATCAATCCATTAGGTATAGTTCTAACTTTTTGCGCATAGGTTTAACATATAGTCACTTCAAAATGGCTTTATTATGTGTATGTAGGTATTCATAATCTATAGGTTACTAGATAAAATAGGTCGACATAGTACTCTTATTTAGGTATAAATTAGCATACACTATCAAATATGTCAAATTTATCTACTAATTTTTTATTCCATCATACATGTCAATAAACACTATTAAATAGGTCAAACTTGTTCCTTATTCTTCTTCAACATAAAGGGTTTTATAGAACTTGGTTGATTTAGTCACCCCAATTTATAGAATTTTAAAGTAGTAAATAAGGCATTACTATGTAAAATTTTCAATATAAATCATCTTCATTCCCACCAAGTTTCATTTCTTTCTTTTCTCTGTCATTTTAATTTTTTTTAGTTCTATTTTTCACAAGTTAGCAACCTTTAAAACTGCAACCCTACAACTAATTAGGTTAACCTAGTCAACCTAGTTCTATAGTCTATTTTTTGTCTAAGAGACATATATTATTAAAGACCCTACTTTTGTAAAACAATAGTGACCTATTCAACTCTATTTTATAATATTTGCATATATTGTTATCTGAACTAAATCTATACTATTGTTAATCAAGGAATTAACATTTTCTTTTCAGCTATTTGCATACTTAGAGTAGTCACATAGTATAAATAGGTGGTTTTCAAATTACCATTTTAGTTATAATATTTTAATTTTTCACACACTACCAAATCGCATAACATTCAAAATGCATTTAAACATTTGCCTTCCCAAGGCCTACCTGCTTGGATTTCATCACCAAGGGATAAACTGACTTGGTTTTCTAGCTAAGTATAAATATGTAGTTGATGGAAAATATTAGAAAATAAATATACAATTTTATCACTATAGGAATATTAAGTGAGGGGGTAGGCCCCAACACCAAGCCCATACCATTGCCAACATAGATCCCTTTCAACCCAAACATCCTAAAACCAACTTTAGACTACTTTCTAGTTCCCTATTGCGACCAACTTTATTATCACATTAAAATCAAAACTTTAATAATATAATAACACTTAGGGTTACCACTTAATTAAAATTTAATTTTTAGTTGATTTATTTCTCTTTGATCATTATGTGTTGTATTTCAAAACTTGCATTGGCCAGTGTTGGTGCAAGGTTTGTGTTGTGTACCCCAATTGGATCAATCATATTATTCCAATTGTTTATGTGTTTGATTTCATTCTTGCTTCTAATTATCTTGAAAAAAAATTCCCTATTTCAAAACACTATTATTTTGGTTGATATAGTCTCTTACAAGCTATTTTTTACCCTCCTTCCATCAGTACATAATCGAATTATGTGATTGTGTCTTCTTATTCACCCATTTAGTTCTGTCTAGCAGTACACAGTCAACTTGAATGACTGTGTATCCTTATCAACCTATTTTATCTCCTTATTTTCAATATAAATTTGACCTAAATGACTCTATATTCTTCTTTGCCTATTAGGTTATATAAAATAATTGACCTACATCCTTTACAACATCTTTGTCCTTCTTAACCTTTCTCTCTCATCATGAACTTCCTATTTGAGGATAACACATAGTTGAGATCAACATATATGATGAGATTTACCAATCCCAATAGGTTTTCCAATAAACATCTTGTGGCTCCTACTTTAGACAAAAGTACTATGAATATGGCAACTCAAACTACAAATTATGGGACTCCTTATTCCTATTTAGTTCACAACCCTCTATTCTCCTTATAATATCAACCTAAATTAGAGTATAATCTAGAAATGTTTTTATTCATGAATTAATTTCCTCAACATCGTGGAAAAGACCCTTCTACTATTTATAATATTATGATAAGTGGTTAATAAAAGGAACACCATTAAATTTCCCCCACATTCTCACCCAAATTTGGGGGCAATAGCTTCTTTGCTTCTCAATCTCTTCCTTCTATTTTGAATCCTTCTCAAACTATGACCTCTTTTTCCTTGATTTACTCCACCTCCATGCCAAGCATCTCTACTAACATGGTAGGTTCAACATCTAGTGGGCCTTTTATAAGACCCACTCTTCTTAATGCCTTCACTAGTGAATCATTTGATACCCATGGTAATCATGCCATTAGTGTTTCTTCTTCTAATCCTTATACTAGTGCATATTTTTCAACACATGCTAATTATACCACTAGTGCCTCATTTTTTAATAATACCTCTTAGTATATTAATATCATGTGTGACACTACTCACTATGGTACCCAAGCCACTAATACCAATTCTAATGATTTACATTTTGTGAATAACACCACTTAAACCTATCAACTTTTGTTGAAAACTCTTAACCAAATGAATGATTTCCAAGCTAATAATGCTAACTAGATGATGTAAATGTAGAATCACCTTATTCATCTCAAAAATCACCCTTAAGAGGTTCCATGGGGAGTGCACAAAAAAAATTACCCCAACTCCCCCTTAGGTATTCCCATGGAAATCTTATCCCTCAACCACCTCTTGTTAACAAAATAATCAAACATCTTTAAAAAAAAACCTATTACGCCTCAAATTGCTAACATAGATATAGGAGGTATCACCCCTACCATTAGCTATAATGGGTAAATTGATCCTACCTTACACTTAAAAATATTTATAAATCTCTAAAATATTGGGTTAAGTTAAAAACTTTTACCACTACCAATATATTAGAAAAAACCATATCCAGAGACACTTTAGATTGGTATAACCAAAGCAAATCTCATTTCATCACTAGTTTGGAAGATATAGTTAATGCTCTAGTACAAGAGTTTCAAACTAGTGACCTCCTTGAAAATACCTTGGATCATTTTATTAATTGTAAATAACTTGAGATGAAAACTGCATAAGCTTTCATCAAATGATGGAAGACCTTGTCTAACAAGTGTGAACACAACATGGTGGATGATAACATCTTTCATATATTCACCAATGATCTCTATCCTAAGTTGAAATATTAGGTCTAGACTCTCTCTCCACTAACTTTAGAATAGGCAATCAACCAAGCCAATCACCAATATTTCCTCATGCATCATTTTGATCCATCCCAACCTCTTATGGGCACTCTAATGCTAAAAAAAAATAAAAATTATCATGATACTAATGATGGTGTCATTGAGTCCTATGATACCATTCATAATATTAATTTTATTTCTCTTGACCATGCTCCAAAATAATATTCCCATCTCAACCACATAACTAATCCTCACTTTTCTTGAATAAGTAACATCAATGTTCATAATCCTTTATCCTTAGTGGAACTCCAAAAGCGTCGACCAAGGCCTCTTCAATGACAACTTGATCTCACTCATCCTATGAAATCATGGTATGACTCCAATAAATTATGTTGGTTTCATGCTAGTTGGGATCACTCTCATGAGACTTTTAGGAAATTGCATAACTTATCTATGGATTTCTTCTTTGGTCCCAATTTTGACCACAATTCCCTCATTTATAAATGTCAATAATCCTATGACATTGCCTTCAAAGCTCATGAAACACAAATAAAAAATCAAGATTTGAACTAGGATAATATTCATCTAGATATTTATAAAAACCCTCTTCTAAACCATTAAGACAATAATCTAAACCTACTCCTTCCACCAATAACATTGAAAATCTTATAAACCCAACTCACAAAGAGAATTTGGTCACCATGACTATTATGTGAAGGGTATTTTCCTTCGATGATTCTTATCCTACCCACACAAACCAATCATCTAACACTTTTTGTGTTGTCCAAGATTATTCCCCAACTCACCTAATAGAGTTGGGGCAAGAGGACCTTATCTCTTTTGATGAACAAATTCCAACACCTCAATTGGATAACACCTCTCCTACCATTTATATAAATTCTCCAGCCTATTCACCCATCGCCAATGATATTCAACCTTCTAACACTACTTCTTCAAATATATCATAAACTAAGCCTATCAAGTACCTCTTCCTCTCATGATAACCAACCATTTTTCCCCCAATTAAACCTCTTATATCCTATCAACACAAATTTACATGAAATTCTACTACTCCTTCTAAATTACTCCTCCAACACTACACCCATCTATCCAAAAGTCCCATAATGGGTTATGATGAATGGGATCATATCACATATATTACTAATCTCCAATCTCAAATTCCATTTCTTGAACTCATGCAGACTTATTTGCATCATTATAACTACCTTATAAAACTCATATTTAAAATGAACATCCCTTATTCTCCCCTAGCAAGAAGTGAAGCTACCTTATCTAGGTCATAAAATAACATCTTACAACATTGCAAAGAGATCTCTATACACTTGGAAGAAATAATGGATGCCTCTCTCTCTCAAATTCCCTATTAATTTTATATTTCCAAATGAGATTATGCTCCATGCAAATGAACTTCCCCTCTTTATAAGCATCCAAATTGGTGACATCCAAGTCTATCATGCCTTGATTGATGAGCGTTTAGGTACTTATGTTGCCTCTCTTGACTTCATTAAAACCCCTGAATACTATGAATGTAATAATAAGTCCATATGCAACACGTGTCAAGGTTACAATTGAAGGAAAATGCCTCCTTTAGGTTGTGTGTGTCTCCATATTACCATCTCACCTATCACTATTTGAGTGAAGGTTATGATCTTGAAATTTCCCATCTCCTATAATATCTTACTTGGTAGGCCATGAAATCTTCACATGAGAGATATCACCTCTTCTACCTACTAATGTGTTAAGTTTTTATTGACCACTTTCTAGTCCTGGACCTAGAAAGGGGTCAACCTTATGCCTTAAGTCATGATTCATCATTGGAACCGTGGTTTTCATTCATACTATGAGTTTATGATGGTTGTTTAATTAGTCTATAGTCTTATCATGCTACATCTTTTCCTTTTTATTATGTATGTGTCTTCATGTCTCCTTTCCAACCTGAGTCAAGTAGTGTAATGATGTTAAAATGTACTTAGATGATCTTTTATCACTTTGGTGGGTCCCTAACATGTGAAAGATGCCATGATGAAGGTGAACTAAGGAGCCAATTTGATAGAGGCTTATAAACACATTGGTTTTGCATAATAACATGATGTATGATTAATTTAAATCTTCCAAGGAACATCATAGGAGGGTTTTGAAGTTCATTTGAGGTTTTTCATAGATCACAAGGTTTTTTTAGATATGTTAGCATGATAATTCAATTGACATACTCCTATAAGGTCATAATATATGCAAAGTCAATAATTTTTGGCCATAATGAGATTTAATTTAACCTTAATAGACCACCAAGTCACCCAACATGCCTATAATAGACCTCATAAACCTTATCAAGCCAACAATAGATTGTTTCATGCCTCATTTAGATCTACTAGCACTATAGTCAATGCTAATTCCTCTTAAAAGATCCCCACATGTGCTAAATTATGACTCTTCAAATCCCTCAACTTGTACTACTAGATTCAAAGTGTTATATGGTCCTTATTTTCCCTCAAAAACACCTGATAATAATATTTTAGGTCTAAAATAAAGAGATTTACAAATAAAATGGTAAGTTGTAGAGTTTTTTTCATTAGTACAAATTCATACTATATGGACCAGCCCAGGTAGAGTCATGGTTTTGTAGAGGGAGGATAGAGATGTAAAATGGTAAATAAAATAGTTATTACTAGTGCCATAAGAGCTCAAAACCATTTCATATCTCCTTTAAGCTCACTGGTAGGTTTAGAGGACTCCTCAGGTTCATGTTCATACCATATAAAGAAGAGAGAGTGGGGGCCCAAGATCATCACTAGTGGAAATAAAAATAGACAAATTCCACCCATGGGAATTTGTTTGGGGATTGTTTTCATATTATTTATGAACATTCCTTAAAAATTTAAGTAATCCCTATGCCCCTCTCACCTACATAGGCCCATTTGAATTATATAGTTTTCAAAGAATTTTACCTTGTCTACTCAAACTAATCATGGATATTACTTTCTTGAGTCTTAAATGGTCCTTCCATAACACTCTCAAAACTTATATCACACATGTGAACTCACATGGCTATAAAATCTTCATGACTGGATCTTGTGTATAGTCTATATATGAGTTTGTGAAAAAGACATAGTTTTGATGCCTTCATTAGAGGTTATAGACAAGGTTGAAGAGTTTGCATAATTTTTTCAAGGCTTCTAATGCCTTATTTATTATATGGAAAGTTAAATTTCCCCCTTGTTACCTCATAACACCTCAGTTAGAGAAAGCTTGTGCATATGTGAAGGTTACTATATGACAAGGTTGTGATAGTGTAAGAGCATCTATAGAGATTCAAGATGTAACCCAAAACATAAAAAGAAGACTAAGAGTGGTGGTGGATTAAATTCATGCCCTTGAAAACAAAATTATGAACCTTAATAGTGGTCTCATAGGCCTAAAAACCACCTTTTTCTTTGCAAACTTACTCAATCACCTTTTAACTAAGTTTAAGGTCTTTTTTCAAAATTTAAGGTTTTCTAAGTTTTTGAGGTTTCAATTTAAGGCTGTGTATAGTTTCTTTACGCCTCCAAAGTTTCATGATTTATTAATAATATGTCTAAGGGCCTCTAATATCCATATGGTTTATGTAGGTATGGGACTTGAGATCTATTCCACATCACTTTCATACTCCCATAATTTCACTATGTTTCCAATGCCTTTCCCATTGTGTTACCCTTGTTTTCATACATCATACTCCTTATGTCTCTCCACTACCATCCTCATCCATTCATCTACCCTTCCTCCTAAAGTTATATCATGTCAAGGTGACCTCCATCCACCATTAAAACCATTAAGAGAAATGAAATCACTAGGTATTGATCCTATATGGCCATATCAAGGATTGAGAGTGAAAATATGCACCTACAACCAACCCTTTAGGGTTATTATAATAAGGTCTCAAGAGACACTATTTGGAATATCCAAGGCATGGATATTGGCATGATTATTAGGGAATATACCTCTCAATCAATTGAATGGTGATATGAGGTACTCACTCAAGAGTTTTAAACAATATACAAACCACATTCTTCTTATATAGAGTTGGTAACCATGCTCCTATAGACAATCATACTGATACTATGATATGCGTGACATCACTGATCTATATTAGTTTCTTCATCTCATATAATAAGAATAAAATGTTTGTACAAGGAATATTATTGATGTTTAGATCATTAGAGAATGTAACTTGATGGTTATCACCTTTGTGAAGGTAAAGTAACATCTATATAATCATGAGACCACACATGTATATACAAATATGAGACCTAAGCCTGAGTAGAGGGTAAGGTGTAAAAGGGAATAATCATTGAAAAACCATCCTCTAATCACTATAATGGACATAAGGATATTATAAATGCATACATGACCCCCAATATCTCAAGAGGTAATTTTTTAGGCCATACTCAAAATTTACATGTCTGAGTGCACAATTAGAAGGCAATTTGGAGCAAATTTTAGCCAAAATGGTGGTTTGGGGCCATTTTAGGCATGGCCAAGCCCTAAAATTTATACAAATTTTCATCATGACCCACTCAAGGTATTCATATGTTTACTTGGGCTATAAAATAGTGGGTATACCTAGTATTTAATCTCAAACCAAGGCTTGTCTATCACATTCACTTAGTGAATTGAAGGGTGCACATATGACAAATAGGGCCTATAGGCTATTTAAAACCCCAAAAAGGTTTTTTTACAATAAGGGATGATGGTTGAAGGTTCTTAAAGGTCCTTCTAAGGTCTAAAACCTAGACCAACAACCAAAAGTGTTAGAGATAAGTTAATATAGTTAAGTATATAAGCCTGTATATAGAGCCAAGTGTTGATGCCTCTATGTATATCAAGGTGATCTTAGTGTTTAAAGAACACTTTTCATTTTATAATTCTAAGAATTCATGGAATGAGTATTAGGTTTTGGTAATCTAGTTACCTATGGTGAAATAGAGGTAGAGCAAATTAAATTGTTCCACAAATTTATATTACTTGGTGGTTGGGAGCCACCATGGTTATTATGAATTTTGAAGTATCTATGATGATATTAGTGAGTAATGATTAAAAAATCTACACTAAAGGATAAGCTAGATGAATATTTAAAGTGAGATCTATACTAAAGTGATCTGATTATAAAAAATAAAAGAGAAGGGTAGGGATGGAAGATAATATGTGATTGTTGATCCCTAACTTAAACACCATGACAAAGTTTCAATTACAACTGAACATGCATTTAACCAACATATAATGCTAAATAACATAATCTCAGATCTCACTATACACCAAGAAAATGTTGAAGGATAATATGAATAAATACAAGTAAGAACTAAACTTACTTTAAAAGTTTGTTACTACATTTACATAGCATTTTCACATCCTAATGTAAAATAAATGAAATGAATCAAAATGTAATATCATTTAACTAATATAGCATAAGCACAAATTAAAAACCCTATATGAAAGATGAAAATTTAGAAATCATGGAAACCATTCAAATTTAATAATTAGAACAAGTAATTGAGAGAGAAATCATGAAATATTTGACACAAACAAACTTGGACAAACTTTTCATCATTCCTTATTTATATTAATTGGTCTAAAGTATACCAATTTTTCTCAAAACTCCCTCCATTTAAAAAATGGTAATAATCTCTTTTATAGAAGGATAAGGTAGTAAATTGGTTAGTTACAAGATAAAAATGTATAAAAGATAAGGATAGTTCTCCTTCTTTACAAGGTTCTATAATACATTTACTTTTCTAAAATGGACTGACCTAGAGGCAAATATGCTAGCAAACTAGCATATGCCTTTACAAAAGAATATTCCACATTTAAATATTGTAGTGGTTTTACAATATGGAATATTAATTAATTGGTGGGTCATGTGCCTAAGAACTTGCTTTCTGCTACTGAAAGATGTTCATGGCCTTTTGGTATTGCTCATTGATTAACTCTAAGTCAATAACTAGTTTTAGGAGACATTCTTCCTCCTTATTAGCTAGATCATTTGATTCTCTTTCATTTTTGGCCATGGATTCCTTGATTCTCTTGGCCTTAGTTATCCTTTATCCTACATTAAATATCATGTCTAGGATCCTCCTATTGTCTACAATAGATTGGCCTTGACTTTTAATTTTTATTTCTTGCATCACCAAAGTAGCCCTATGCTTGAACTCATCATCTTTCATGATGCCTAGGATAGTGGGTTGTGTAGGGTCAATGAGCATGGTCCCAAGGAGATATTCAATCCTTTCTACTATCTCCTCATCATCCTTTAGGAGTCTCTCTAGATATTTTGACTAAGCTCTTAGATTATGGACTTTATCAATACTTATTCCTAAAATTGTAATCAAATGTACCAAACTAATGGTTTTGAACCCAGGGATCTACCTTCCAACCAATATGTTTATTAGCCCTATTATTTTATCCTCTAAATCTTATCATTGGGTTATTAGACCCTTATCCATTGTATTCTATTATGCCAATACACTTTGCCTTAATTTCATTGATTTAAAGCTGTCAAACATGTCATTGAAGGATTCATCAATCATTTTGACCATTACTTCTAAGACTGATAACACTTCTTGGGTCTCTAGATTTTCCATTTCCTTCTCTAGGTTATATATCCTTTAATTCATGTCCTTGATCCTTATGATGATCTAAGCTGAATAAGCATCAACTAATCTTTCTATGTCTTCCTCATGGATGGGGTGTTCACCAAGCTATTGTCCCTTAGCTAGAGTTAAGCCTACAAATGGCTCAATTTTTTGAAAGGTGAATTTTTCACCCCCAACCATGGACTTCTTGGTTATCACCCTCTCTAACATAACTATCTCTAGATTAAATTGGACATTAGTTGATGAATCTATTACCTTAGGAGGTTTTGGGACATCCATCCTTATGTTGTTTAATACACCTAGAGTGTCTATTTATGTGACACTTGATGTTCATGTGGAAACTATTCTTCTTTCTTCTTCCTCATTCATCAAATCCAATATCCATGGCTTGATTTCCTCATGGACATCAATGTTAATTATCTGGGTCAAGGCCCAAGAGTGAGACAAAGTGGGAATATTTTGCATTTTCCCATAGACAAACCATTCAGGGATAATGGGTCCATGAATGGGGTATTCTTCACTAAACAAGTTGACCTCACTCATGGGGTGGGTGAAGGCAAACTTGGGCTTCTTCTTCCCAGTTGGGACCAATGATAATTTTGATTTTATCTTCTATAGGGGTGTTATGAGAACTAGATCCATAACAACTTCCTTCCCCCTATTTTTATCTATTTCCTCTACCTTAGATTGGGGTTCTTCTATTTTATCTTCCTCATCCTCTGACCCATAAGCCTCAAAAATCAACTTAAGTGCTTCCTATACTATTTAATTTTGATCTAAGTCAATCATATCTAGGTATTCTACTAGAGACTCTGGTCTATGAGGAGGGGTAGAATATGACCCCCTTCCCCAAGTCTCTCTTCCAAATTTTCTTTTCTAGGTCCCTATATTTATGTTTGGGGTTACTACCCTTCCATTTATAGTTGTTCTTGAGGGGGCCTAGAAGGTTGAGGAAATAAATGATACTTCATGGGCCCCATTTTCCAAATCTTGCTAGGTGGCTTACCATTTCCCCTAGCTAATTTGGGTTCTAACTCGATGTTATGATTTTTTAATCTAGCTAATACCTATGAGAAATTAAAGGCCTTAATTTAGAATAGGTCATGAACACTGGCTAGTGTTCATATGCCTTGCTGATGGTTTTAGACTTTAGATGCTAGGTGACGACCCCATTAGGATCCCACTATCTCAAATCATCCTTTTGCAAGGTGGAGTCCCTATGTATGGAAATGACATTTACATGCTCCTAGTTTTGTAAAATAGTCCTCCTAATTATCAATTAAAAAGGATGGGGAAGGCCTTTCCTCTTTTCATTTAAAAATACATCTATATTATGAATAAGTTGGTAAGCCACTTCTTGATCTACTAGCTTGGTTAGCACATAGATGGGTAACTTGAAAGGTTGTGTCAAGGTTCCTTCAATACTAGTCACCATACAATCAGGGTAGAACCAAATGTCTCCTATTAGTTCCACATATTTATTAATCAATGGAATAACTCTACTCATGGGAATTGCTACGATGACTTCCATTAGGGTTGGGTAGACACAATCATAGATGAACTACATTTTGTGCCTATACTTTAATATGTGTAGCTTTGAGTAATGATGGGAGATAGTTGGTCTCCCATCAGGTGACCAATTCTTGATATTTGGGATTTGGGTGGAGCCTAAAAGGGCATTCAATAGATAGGGCATCATGTAAAATTGTTTTCTTGTTTTCTTCTTGATTGTTGTGAATTTGGACTTCATGCAGATGTTGATCATCTCACCAAATGGGGGAGTGAGTCTTTTCTCCACCATGAAGTAAATATATGATACCCATATTTTATCAATATGAGTGGTGGAGGGAGATTCACATAGACTATTCATCAAGGTCATTATTACCCTAATTCCCTCTTTGAATTGGATAATTAGGATTTTGCTTGTGGGGTCCTGGACTAATTGGGTCTTAGTGAGAAACCATGGGGCGAGGATTGTGTTAAAATTATGCTCCCCATTCCAATTATTGGTTGGAAGGTCTACTTGGGGTTTACATAGTTTATATTATTTTTTAAAAGCTAGAGGAGAAATGTACGCTATTTTCTTAAATATATGTTCATACACAATCCAGTCATCCTCAATTTTATGATAAATAAAAAGAGGAGCAAGGATGTAAATGTAGTGAAGTACCTTAGGCTTTTTAGAAGCATAGTATAGGCTAGCCATCTAAATGGAAACTAGGTCATTATATCTCTTCAGGGTGGTTACATTCCTCTATTCCTCCCTAGTCAAGGCCTGCATCTCCTCAATGGTCCAAAAGATTTTATACCAATTCCTATTCCCATTTTTCAAGGCTATAGTGTCCAAGTTCATGTCTTTGAAAAACTTTCCCTCATTGTCTAAGGTCAAGTACAACTCTGTCTCATCCCTTTGTTGTTATCTATGAGCTATCATGGCTATGGAAGTTTTAACTGCTCAATGAATTTACAAGTAGATTATAAGTCACTTATTCTCACTTAGTTTGTAATTAAACTCCCCTTATTTGATTATGATTGATCCAATCTTGAACTAGGGATTTTATAGATGCTTAGGGATTTTTGGAGCTTTAATGGCAATGGCAATCTAGACTTAGGCTCATTCATGTCTTGGATTTGATTGAGACCTAAGAATTTATACCTTTTCCTTTTTTAGCACACAAAATATTCAATTTTGTCATTTTTTGCTTGCATGGTGCTCATGTGGCATCCATTTGACAACTTTTGTAGAATCTTTCATAAATTCCCTAAGGGACTAGTCATTGGCTTTTAAAAATCCAACTTTTATTTTATACCATTATATCTTCATTCATGGATCAACGTGGGCAATTGATCATGATCATAGGGCTCAAAAATAATTAGTTGATTTATGTTAGGCTTTATGGTTATGCCACTTGGCACCTTCACGGGCCTCCTAGCCCTGTGTTCAATTCATTAGATGTGTGCACACCACATGTCATTATTGTAGGACTTTGGGGCTCATTTGAAAGTCATTAAATACCATGATTCATCTGATTATCCCTTCATGATCAATCATAGGACATCAATCTTGATTTGAGTGGATACATGTAATTGGTCCAATGGATTAAATGTTTTAGACTCACTGGGTCCTTCACTTTGTTTGATCAATCTGTATGATGAAACATGGTCCATCAATCTTACAAAAGGGTGAGAAATTTAGTTAACATCAATACTTATGAGGGTACCTAAGTTTAAATACCTTAGGCTAAGGTTTATTTTATGTTTTAATAAACACAAAGTAAACTTTAGGCTAAAGTTTTTATGCCTAAGTTTTTAGGATTTATATAAAGGGGACCATGGCTAAATATTTTAGGCTAAGGTTTATGTTGTATTAATAAAAAAAAATATAATTTAGGCTAAAATATTTATTTTAAGTTCTTATAACATGTAAAAAGGTGTCAAAATAATACAAAGACCAAATGCTAGGTTTTGACCTAGGGTTTTATTATATTAATAAACACGATGAAACCTTAGGTTAAAAGGCATTTGAGCTAAGTTTTATGTCACAAGGACATTTTTAAAATAAGACTTAATATAATTCCTTAGCCTAAGGTTTATGTCATTCAAAAAAATGTAATGGGGACCTTAGGATATAAACTTACATTAAGTTCATTTCTACATATATTTAGACTATGAGATCATTTTATTATTTGTAGTTCAAAGATATCAAGTGTTTGAACATCTTTTGAGGGGTCCCATTGATCTGCAATGCAATACATAAGCTTTTATCAACATTTTTAGATTATATATTATGTCTAAGCCAAATAATTGATTAGATTAAATTTGATGGTATCATAGATGTCAATGATGGCCTTATAGATGTCAGATGATAGTCACAAGAATGTCAAATTTAAGTTAATAGACCACCAGGTCTGATGGGATTAAAATTGATAGTTATGTGGATGTCAATGATGACCTCATGGACATCAAATTATGGTCACAATAATGTTATTTTAATCTCATCAAATCCTTCTAGTCCATATACCTTGGATTTGATACACTCCATTGGATCAAACTTCATGATGTAATGTAGACCATTGATCAAAATCTAGATAGATGCATGCCATTGGTTTAATTTAATATACAAGACCCTTTATTATAAATATTTGAATGTAGGAGTGCCATGTGGTGGCTCTACATGACTTCTTAAGCTTTTTATTTTTTTTCACTGCACTCGCTATATTAGAGCAAAATTCATAATGCAACACAAACTATTTGATCAATATTTGGATATTTACACTTAGTATAAGTTTTATCATAAGGTTTCATTATATTAATAAATACAAGACCTTAGGGTAAAACCTATGTTAAATTTATATTTGATAGAGGGGGCCCATGCTTTTTTAATGATACTTCACACCATTAGATCTTTTGTTCCACTAAAGTGCAGACCATCGATCTTGTATGGGTTATTACAACTAATTAGTCTGATAGATCAAAACTTTGATTTTTTCAAGCTTCTTGCACTTTGTCTGATCCCTTTTATGTGATGAAGTGAGATCCATTAGATCTATAAAGAAGTAAAGCACTTAAGTTATAATGTAGGTAAATAAAAGGAACTTAGGCTAAAGCCTTAAGACTAAGGTCTTGTTCATGTTGATAAATACAAATAGGGACTTAGGGTTAGGATTTTAGGTTAATATTATTAAAAAGGGGGCCATGCTAAATTAAAAAAACCATACTAATATAAACATTAGACCCTATTAGAAATATAAGGAACAAAGGGGGGAAATAAAAAGGGACCAAGTGAGATTTTTAGGTTAAGGTTTGCTCATGCTAAGAAACATGACCAAGTCTTAACATAAAAATTAGGCTTAAGTATAAAATAAACTCAAAATGTTCCTGCCAAATATGTTGTCACTAATATTTAAATTTGAATGAAGGGTTCAAGCTAGGGTTTGTTAAAGGAGGGTTTTATCACATGAGTCCAACTATGAGATTTTTTTAGACTAAAGGCTATCAAAGCTTTGATAAAACTAATATGTGAAAATCCCAACATGATCCATTGAAGGGAGATCCATGAAACCTACAAATTTAGACCTAAAATTCAACTATCAACAACATTAGGCAATTTCACATAAAACTATGAACAAAATGAGCTAGTTTTATCAAATTGGCTAATTTTTAAATTCCAATAGAGTGTAGAATATCAAGTTTTAGTACTAAGGCTCAAAATAATCACAAGGGTCCCCATTTGTCATAAATAGGGTCATGTTGACCTCAATAAATGGAAATTTATGGGGGAAACATAACAATATGTTATAACTTATAAACTCTGGTTCAGATAAATAGCTAGGTCACTCATTCTACTTGATTAATGCCATTACCAAGATCAATTCATGGTTAAAACAAGCCTTGCACATGTAGAATTGGGATAAAACATTAATACATAGCCATGATGTGTCTGTGATCTAATTCTACTTACTATTTACCATGGGATTCAGGAGATAACTTCCAAGTTTCATACCATTAATAATTAACACTAACTTGGAGCATATTTAGATATCCATTAAGAACCATGCTTCTTGTTCAAGGAAGGTTTAGGCATTACTCTACTACTAGCTGGTGTTCATATCACTAAAAGAGATGCCTTTGGCTCCACTCATGTCTTTGTTCCACTACCATATAAGTGTCCATAACCCTTGTGGAGATTACAAGAATCACCTTTCCTTGAAAATATATTTGGTTCTATAATAAGCTCTTATTTTTTGTGTTTTTGGGTCTTTTAGGATTTCAACAAAGGTTGGGAAATAGGGTAGTCAATTTTAAGGGTTTGGTCAAGTGTTTGACCCTCAAATAATCACCTATGGTTGTAACCTTTGTCCCAAGCAAGGATATTTTTTAAGTTCAAGCATGCATATACGTTAATGGATTAAACTTTCATTCTACATGTGTAATTATTTTTAAAATAGGTTCATGTTAAGATAACATTTAAGGTCTTATGGGATGGGTAACCTATTCATGGGTCCTTACTAGTTTTTTGAAATCATAACATCAATCTCCTATCTCAAATCCATGTTCAAAACATGTATGAGGTTCATACCAACAAATTTGAGTTTTTGGGGTTTCAAGAAAACTAAGAAACTTTGAGATGAGGGCTGTCTAAAAAGACTTATTGGGAGCAAGGGATAAGATAACAAAAGTAAACACATAACAAAAAGTATCACATCAAGAAACAAAATGGAAGCAAATAAATATATACATACTAATGTATAAATAAGGGACAAAAAGGAAAGAACTGAAGGAAAATAACTAGCCTACCTATACTAAATTTAATTATCTTACAAATTTACTCCATGAAGACCCCAAAAGGAGTAGCAAAAAAATAGTGCTTAAGATATTGCTCATTAGTGGGTAGGGTGAACTCTGATCCTTATAGATATTTGAGTTTGAAGGTGTTATCTCTAAGTGTATATGCAATCTGATAGGGACCAATCTACAAAGGTGTGAACTTTCCATGTTTACTCTTAGGCTCAGATGGTTTATCCCAAAGAAGAACCAAATCTCCTTGTTTAAACACCCTAATCTTTGATCTTATCTCAAACCACCTTTTGACTATAGTTTAGTTCCTACTAAAGTCATAAAAAGCCTTTTTTCATGCATCTTCCATTTTAGAAATTTCTAATAGCCTCAAGTTTGCAAATTCTTGATCCTCTTCCATATTTTCTTGTATAAACCTGTAGGTTAGCATCTTGAGTGTGATGGGGAATATAGGCTCCTAGACATATACCAACAAGAAAGGAGATGATTTAAGAGCCTTTTTTACTCTCATTATATCTTCCCAAAGGGCATACTTGAGAAGCTTATGTCATGTTCTAGGTTTGTCTATAGTATACTTCTTAATGGATTTCATCAAGTTCTTATTTGTTGACTTAGACACTCCATTACCTTAATGATAATGATTAGATGAAAACTTGAGAATAATGTTGTTTTCATATGCCCATTATATCATTTTTATGGATGTGAATGATAACCCATTATCACATACTAAAGAGACTAGAATCCTAAATCTGGTGCATATGTTTTCTTCTAAAAATTAGATCACTTCTTCTATTTTGCATTGTTTGGTGGCTACTACCTCATTTCACCTTGTGCAATAATCAATACCTATTAGAAAAAACTTGTGAACTTATGATGAGTTGGGATCGATAGCCCCTAAAAATTCTATCCCCCACTAGGTAAAAGGTTTGTCAATCATGACTAGATGTAAAGGAATTACTTCCTTTGGCTCCTTAGTGTTTAAAATCTGGCATGAATGCCATTATTTTACATGTTTATGAGCATCTTTGAAGATGGTGGGCCAATAGTAGCCAACCCTGAGGATATTATGAGCTATTTTTATTATTAAAGGATGCCCACTTCCTAACTTCTCATGGAAAGTACTCATTACCTTAATATCTTCTTCCTTAGACACACATATCAAGTATACACCTTCAAAGTTATTTCAATAAAGGACTCCATTTTTGATGAGATAGTGATCTAAATTGAGCCTTAAATATATCCTCTACTCCCTATTTATATTATTAGGACATGTTCCATTAATTAGTAAATGAATGATGGAGTCATACCACTCATTAGCTTGGAAGTTGTGTCGATCAACTTGTATAATACTTAGCTTAGGGCTAGTATTAGAAATCATTTGGATCAGACCTTGACACCTTACCAATTTTGTAATCTTTATTTCTATGTCATACTCTTGGAGAATAGACATCAATTTACCTCTCTATTCTCCAAGTTCACACTAGCTTAGCATTAGCTTAGTAGTTGGATCTAGTAGAATAACATGTACTTTATTCTTAAGAATGTAGTGCCTAAATTTATTGATAGCTTTAACTAATTCAAAGGCTTGTTTATCAATAAGAGGATAGTTTAACTCAATATTATTCAAATTATTACTCATAAAATCAATTGGATGGTTAGACCCTTCTATTTTTTGAGTTAAAACAACAATAATAGTGTGATCAAAGGAGAAATAATAGAGTTAAAAAAACTTTTGAAAAATCAAGACTTATCAAGACTAGAGCTTGACTGATTGCACTTTTGATGTCCTCAAAGGCTTTCTTTGATTCCTCATTCCATGAGACTTTAGCATCCTTATTTAGCATGTCATTCAATGGCTTGATAATCTCTACAAATCTAGAAAGGAACTTTCTTACAAAGTTTATCTTTCCAAAAAATAATTTCAATTCTCTTTTACTATTGGGGGTTCTATCTTGGATATAGCTTCCACTCTTTTAGGGTCTATGAAAATTCCAGCCTTAGTGATGGCATGGCCTAACAATTTACCTTTAGTGACATAAAAAATGTTCTTCTTAGGGTTAAGGGAGATCCCATACCTTCTGCACCTTTCAAACACCTACTATAAATGCATGAAATGGTCTTCCCTTTTCTTCAAAAAAATATCTAGATCATCCATGTAAAATATGATACACTTACCAATTATGCCTTACAAGGCATGGTCCATGGCCCTTTAAAAAGTGGCTCCTACATTTATCAATCCAAAATGAATTCTTTTGTATGCAAAGTTACCCCACTTAGTTTTTAAAGTTATCTTCATTTTGTCTTTCTTGACAACCAATACTTGGTTGTATCTTGAAAAACCATCAAGGAAAGACATCATGGCTGAACCTAAAACAATTTATATCACTTGGTCAAGAGAGGGAGGAGGATAATTATAATTTTTAGATGCTTTATTCAAATTTATAAAGTCAATACACAGTTTAATTTCACCATTCTTCTTTCTAACTAGCACTAAATCGGCCACCCAAATAGAGTGCCTAATGGTAAATACAATTCTAGCATCTAACAGTCTCTTATCTTCTTTGAAGATAATGGGTTCTAGGATAGGGTTCATAGGCCTTTGTTTCTACCTAAAGGGTTTACAACTTTATTTAAAAGGTATAGTATGGGTGATGACTCTTGGACCAAAGATATTCAAGTCATCATAAGACCAAGCTATGACATCTTTATATTTTGTTAACAACTCTTTGGCTCTATTATTTTCAGCACTAGCATGGGCTTTTCCAATGTTAACCTACTGAGGTTGATCTTGAGGGTCAATATCAACAAAATGTTAGTATTTTCCACTTACTTTGGGAATATTAAAAACCTCAGCTAGCTTTTCTTAATCAAACAACCTCTCCAAGGCAATCATCCTTTTAGGTATCTTGTTGTCATTCAACTAAATGACTTTACCATTAATTTTGCCTTCTCTAAATACATTCTCATCAGCCTCATAAATGACCTAAGCTTCAAATGATCCTAAATAAGTCATGAAGTTCAATTTTTTTTGTCATCACTACAGACTTGTAGATTGTTCACATTGTCTGGGATAGAAGGGCAAGGTACAAGCTCAATACTAGAGTTAGGTGAATATAGATCTGGTAGGAGATTAGCTGTAATAGAAGTAAGCTCATTAGTAGATTTATTTTCTTCCCTAGGGACAAAAATAATATTGAAGGCAACAAAATATTCTACTAGATCCCAAAATCTAAATTTATACCTCTTGAGGTGTGACAACTTGTATTGATACTTGATTCTTAATTAGTTTATTATTAGTTCTAAATCACCATAGAACAATAGTTCTTTGACTTTATTTTTGATGGAAAAATGTAGACTTAAGATGAGGGATTCATATTCTATAAGGTTATTGGTGCAAGGGAATTAGAGTCTATAAGAAGCATGGTATTTCTTACCAATAAGGTCAATTAGATTAATTCCTACTCTAGATCTAGCCTTACACCTAGCCCCATCAAAATGAAAATTCCATATCCTAAGCAAAACATTAGAAGGTTTAGGATCACATATTTTATCAATTTTTAGGGTGAAAACCCCTATATCAGAATCAATTATGTTGACCCTTTCATTGATAGAACTATACTCAGTGGTCATATAATTGATCCTTGGATATTTTTCAACTTTGACTTACTTGGGAACTCCCATCTAAGTCAACCATAAGTGTGAACATTCTATGGACATATATCCATTTAGATCCTTTGTCCAGTCTCTGTTTAAAAGTAGTTCATATGCATCAAAGATATCTACCACTTGGATATCTATAAATTGTTGGACCCTTGGCTCAAAATCCAATTACATGTGGGCATTTAAAAATTCTCCAACCACCTTGAACCTAGACTTATCTAATTGGGTGATAACCCTATCAGACTTAATGGGGGTCAAATTAAGCTGCTTACAAACACCTATAGGCATGATATTTTTAGAGGCACCAGAATCCAACACAAAATTATACAAGTTTTTGCCAAACATTCTAAATATAAGTAAGAAGGGTGGAGACTCTATTTTAGATTTATACATAGTTACATTTTCATTATCCATCTAGGATATCTTGATAGATTTCTTAGACAAGGACTTTAGCAATAGATGTCTTTATTCTATAATTTGTGTCAATTCATGCAAGGTAATATTAACTTTGATTTTATTCATATCCTCTATAATGTTATAACTAGTCCTATTGGAAGAATTAAAAGTATCAACACTAGTCTTAGAGGTACTTCCCTTTGGAGGCTCTAGATTATTATCTGAAGTGGTATCTAGAGGAGTACCAAAGTTGTTTAGAGGAGTAGAAGTAGTCAAAGGTTTCCTTTATTCTCTATTATTTAGTGGATATGTCTTTTTCAAGAACTGATGGAAGGCATGGACTTATTTAGGAACATCATCAAGCTCATTGTCTTCTTGGAAGGGGAAATCAAATGTCTCTACCATGAAGGTCTGGTTAGCAAGCTTGGATCCTAAGGTACTTGCACCATTATCTTTGTTAGGCACTACTTCAAAAGTGTCCAACTCTTCCTGAAATGCCTTAAAAGCTTTACAAAATTAAATGCAATCAATCTCACCATGCTTATTAGTACAACTGACCCTACAATAATCAGGAAAAGTAATGTCAATAAGATTAATATCCACAATCTTCTTTTTAGAAGATGGTTCATTATTCTTATTATTGTGGAAACTATCATTATTGAACCTATTTTTGGGTCTATTGAATCTTTGAAAAGAGAATTTCCTACTAGAAGTTTATCTAGTATTACCAACCTATTTTTGTAGTTGAAGGAAGTCAATGCTCATTTTTTAGACCATTTTCATAATGGACTCATTCTCACTTTTAGGGGCTTATGAATTATGAACTTGGTTTCTATTGGAACTAGTGGGTACCAAGTTTCTTTGATCATTTGTATTAAATTAATTATTAGTAGGGTGATTTAAGAATCCCACATTATGGTTAGGAATGACATGTCTTAGAGGTAATTGATTCAAATTTGGGAGCGAGTTGAGAGTAGGCACATTTTGGTTATTATTTGGAAAGGAATTCAAAGTAGGAATATGTGGATTGATATTAGGAACAAAATAGGCCATCTAACCTTAAGGTTACATCTAGTCATTTATGATCATAACCTTAGCATAAGCTAAATCTAGTGTGTTCATTAGACCTAAAACTCTCTTGATGAATACATAGGTCATGGGATAAAGAGCATCTTTATATATTTTCAAGGCTAATCCATGATCAAGATTATAAAGTTCAATGGTTCTACTATACATATTTTGGAATCGAACATTGAAAGATCGTATGGGTTCATACACAGTGGCTAATGATCTTACCAAATTGCTCAATGAAGATGTTATTAAACTCATCCCAAGTGGTGATGAAATTATCAGGAACATTTAGGTACCACTCATATGCAACATATTTAAATGTGAAAGGGAAAAACCTACATGCTACATCCTCATGAACTATAGTTAACAATCTTAATGCAACCTTAAATGATTTAACATGTTCCTCTATTTTTACAATGCCACTAGGACTAAAATTTGGCAAATACTTTTTAGGATTGTGAGGAAGGTCATGAATTGCACCTTATACATTGATAGGAGAACTTCCCAACCAAACCATACCTTGATAAAGGTTGAATGAAATATTATCTTGGAATGGTAAAGCTATAAAGTATTTTGAATGCATACATCTACCTTTTTCTCTTCTATCTCTCTTATGGACTTCCAACTCAAGTAGAGGCTCTTTTGTTTCTAAATGTGATCTAGTCTAGATTCTAGGTAGTTCCAACTTGAGAACTTTGGATCATACTTGAAATATGATGTGTCAAACCAACCTTTACAAAGAACATGACTCAAATTTGCACATTAAGCTAATTTTTGTAGAGATATATGTAAAGAACAAAAAAGGGCATCAAATTTCAATTAAGTTAACTAAAAGGTATTTCTAATTATGAAAATATGGTCTATCTTTATGAGTCTAAGCTCAATTAAACCTAGATCTGTAAAAGATATATCAATCTTTGATCAAAATAAGCTATTCTAACCTCAAATTCTATGAATTCTTAGATCTTAATCCATCTTTACTAGAATTAAGCATCCAACTTCAAATATCTTTGATCTTTGTCTAAAGGAAACACAAAGATGAGTCAAAGATCACAAAGATCAATGATATTTATGGTTCTAATAAAATAATTATGCAAAAGTGCAAAGAAAACACCAATATTAGATCAAAATAGACTAAAACTATCAAAGATTCAACAAACTTAGGCCCTCCTTCTAGCACCAATGGATCTCATCCTATTGATATCTCTATGTGTATCATAGGTTCTCTTAGTGTTTAAAGAACACTTCTCATTTTAGAATTATGGGAATTCATGGCATGAGTAATAGGTTTTGGTAATCTAGTTACCTATGGTGAAATAGAGGTAGAGCAAATTAAATTGTTCCATAAATTTATATTACTTGGTGGTTGGAAGCCACCATGATGATCTTAGTGAGTTATGATCAAATATCTACACTAAAGGCTAATCTAGATGAATATTTATATTGATATCTATACTAAAGTGATTTGGTTAAAAATAATCAAAAGAGAAGCGTAGGCGAGGAAGAGAATATGTGATTGTTGATCCCTAAATTAAACACCATGACAAAGTTTTAATTACAACTGAACATGCATTTAACCAGCATATAATGAAAAAAAGCATAATCTCATACCTCACTATACACCAGGAAAACTTTGAAGGATAAAATGAAGAAATAAAAGTAAGAAATAAATTTAATTTAAAGTTTTGTTATTACATTTAAATAAAATTTGCACATCCTAATTCAGAACAAATGAAATGAAGCAAAATTCAAGATCAGTCAACTAATCTAGTGTAAGCAAAATTTACAACCTTGTATCAAAGATGAAAATTCAAAAATCATGGAAACCATTCAAATTCAAGACTTAAAACAACTAATTGAGAGATAACTCATGAAACAATTGATGCAAGCAAACTTGGACAAAATTTTCAGTATTCCTTGTTTATATTAATTGCTCTTAAGTATACAAGTTTTGCTCAAAACTCCTGCCCTTTACAAAATGGCAATATTGCCTTTTATAGAAGGACAAGGTAGTATATTGGTTAGTTACAAGATACAAATGTACAAAATATAAGGACATCTATCCTTCTTTACAAGGTTTTAGAATACATTTGATTTTATAAAATGGACTGACCTAGAGGCAAATATGCGAACAAACTAGCATATGCCTTTACAAAAGAATATTTTATGTTTAAACATTACAATGCTTTTACAAGATGTAATATTAATTAATTGGCAGGCCCTATCCCTAAGAACTCATTTTATATTATTGAAGGATGTTCATGGCCTTTTGGTGTTTCTCATTAATTAACTCCAAGTCAATAGCCAATTTTAGGAAACATTCTTCCTCCTTGTTAATTAGATCATTCAATTATCTATCATTTCTATCCATGGATTCATTGATGTTCTTGGCCTTAGTTATCCTTTCTCCTACATTAGAGATCATGTATAGGATCCTACTATTGTCTACCCAAAATTGGAACTGACATTTAATTCTTATTTCTTGCATCACTAAAGTAGCCCTGTGATTGAACTCATCATTTTTCATGATGCCTAGGATAGTGGGATATGTAGGGTTAGTGAGCATGGTCTAAAGGAGATATTCAATCATTTCTACTTGCTCCTCATCATCCTTTAGGAGTCTCTCTAGATATTTTGATCAAGCACTTAGATTATGGACTTTGTTAATAACTATTCCTAGAATTGCATTCAAATGCCCCAAACTAATGGTTTTTAACCCAAGGATCTACATTCTAATGAGTATGTTGATTATCCCTATTATTTTATCCCATGAATATTTACATTGAGCTATTAGACCCTTAGCCACTATATTTTGTTGTGCCAATGCACTTTGCTTTAGCTTCATTGATTTCAAAGCATCAAACATGTCATAGAAGGATTCATCAAGCATTTTGACCATTGTTTCTAGGATTGATAACATCACCTAGGTCTCTAGATTTTCCTTTTCCTTATCTAGGTTATATATATTTTACTTCATGCCCTTAATCCTTGGTCTAATCTGAGTTGATTGAGCATCAAATAAGCTTTCTATGCCCTCTTTATGGATGGGTTATTCACTAATTTATTGTCCCCTAACTGGATTTAAGACTTAAATGGCTCAAATTTTTAAAAGGTGAATTATTCACCCCCAACCATGGCCTTCTTGGTTGTCACCCTCTCTAACCTGGCTATCTATAGATTGAATTGGACATTAGTTGATGACTTTGATACCTTAGGAGGTTATGGGACCTCCATCCTTATGCTCCTTGATACACCTAAAGTGTCCATTTATGTGCCACTTAATTTTCTTGTGGAAACTATTCTTCTTCTTCTTACTTCATCAAAGCCAATATCCATGGATTTATTTCCTCATGGACATCAATTTTAATTATCTAGGTTAAGGCCCAAGAGTGAGACAAAGTGGGAATCTTTTGCATTTTCCCATAGACAAACCATTCAGGGATAATGGGTCCATGAATGGGGTGTTCTTTACTAAAAAATTTAACCTCACTCATGGGGTGGGTGAAGGTCACCTTGTGCTTCTTCCTCCCAACTGGGACCAATGCTAATTCTACTTTTCTCTTTTATTAGGGTGATATGGGAACTAGATCCAAAGTAACTTCCTCCCCCTATCTTGCTTCATTTCCTCTACCTTAGCTTAGGGTTATTCTATTTGATCTTTCTCATCCTTTAACCCATAAACCTCAACAAGCACCTTAAGTGTATCCTCTACTATTTCGTTTGGCTCTAAGGCAATCATATCTAGGTATTATACTATATACTTTGGTCTATCAAGAGGGGCATAAGATGATCCTTCCTTAGGTCTCTCTTCTAATTTTTATTTTTTAGGTCCCTGTGGTTGTGTTTGGAGTTGTTGCCCTTCTATTTATGATTGCTTTTGAGGGGCTCTAAAAGGTCCAGGAATTAAATTATATTATGTGGGCCTCATTTTCCAAATCTTTCTAGGTGGATTTCCATCTCCCCTAGCCAATCTAGGCTCTAACTCAATGTTATACTTTTTTAACTTAGTTAATGCCTCTAGGAAAATAGAGGCCATGATGTAGAATGGGTCATGAACAATGGGCTAGTGTTCATATGCCTTATTGATGGTCCTAGACTTCAAATATTGGGTGACAACCCCATTAGGATCCCACTATCTCAAATCATCATTTTTCAAGGTGAAGGATTCCCTTTGTCTAGTAATGACATTTACATGCTCCCAATTTTGTAAAATAGTCTTGTTGATTATCAATGGAAAGGGATGGGGAAGGCCTTTCCTCTTTTCCTTATAAAATCCATCTATACTATGAAGAAGTTGATAATCCACTTCTTGCTCTACAAGCTTGGTTGGTACATAGATGGGTAACCTGAAAGGTTGTGTCAAGGTTCATTTAATACTGATCACCATGCAATCAAGGTAGAACCAAATGTATCCTATTAGTTCCAAATATTTCTTAATCAATGGGCTGACCCTATTCATGAGAATTACTATGATGGCTTCCACTAGGGATAGGTAGAAATAATCAAAAATTAACTACATGTTGTGCCTATACTTGAATATGTATAGATTTGAGTAATGATGGGAAATGGTGGGTCTCCCATTAGGTGACCAATTATTGATATTTTTGATCTATGTGGAGGCTAAAAGGGAATATAATAGATAGGACATCATGTAACTTTTTTTTCTTGATTTCTTATTTGTGAATTAGGACTTCAAGCAAATGTTGATCATCTCACCCAATGGGGGAGTGAGTGCTTTATCCACCATGAAGTAAACATATGATACCCAAATTTTGTCAATATGAGTGGTTGAGGGAGCTATGCATAACCTATTCAACAAGGTCATTATTACCCTGATTTCCTCCTTGAATTAGACAATTAGGATTTTGCCTATGGGGTCTTAGAGTACCTAGGTCATAGTGAGTAGCCATGGGGTAAGGATTATGTTCAAATCATGCTCTATAGTCCACTTTTTGATGGATGGACGGTCTATTTGGGGTTTACATATTTTATATTATTTTTTAAATTCCAAGGGAGAAATATATGTTATTTTATTAAATGTACATTCATGCACAATCCAATCATCATCAAGTTTCCAATCAATAAAAAGAGAAGCAAGGATGTCAATATAGTGAAGGACCTTAATCTTGGTGGTAGCATAGTGTAGGGTAGCCATTTAAATATAAACTAGGTCATTGTATCTCCTCAGGGTGGTTGCATTCCTTTATTCCTCCTTGGTTAAGGCCTGCATCTTCTCAATGGTCCAAAAGATTTCAGACCAATTATTGTTCCCATTGTTCAAGGTTGTAGTGTCCAGGTGCATGCCTTTGAAAACCTTTCCCTCATTATCTAAGATTAAGTACAACTTAGTCTCATCCCTTTATTGTTGTCTATGAGCTTCCATGGCTATGTAATTTCCAACTACTTAATGAATTTACAAGTAGCCTCTAGGTCACTTATTCTTACTCAATTTTTAGTTGAACTCCCCTTGTTTGATTGTGATTGATTTGAGCTCAAATTAGGGATTTTATGGATGTTTAAGGCTTTTTATAGATTTAATGGTGATGGAAATCCAAACTTAGGTTAATTCATGTCTCATATTTGATTTCAACCCAATCCTTTATACCTTTGCCTTTTCAAGCACACAAAATCTTCAATTTTTTCATTTTGTGCTTGCATGGCACCCATGTGGAATCCATTTGACATCTTTCATGACATTTTTCATAAATGCCCTAAAAAACTAGCCATTGGATTTTAAAAATCAAAATTTTCTTTTACTCGATTGGATCTTCATTCATAGATTGATGTAGGTCATTGATCATGATCACAGGGATAAAAAGTCATTAGTTTCTTTATGTCGAGCCTTGTGGTTGTGCCACTTGGCACCTTTATAGGCCTCCCAGGCTCTATGTTCTATTCATTGGATGTGTGCCCACCATGTGTCATTCCTATAGGCATTTGGGGCTCATTGAAAAGTCACTGACAATCATGCTTTGTCCGATTATCCCCTCACAAGCAAGCATAGGCTATTGATATTGATTTGAGTGGATGCACATGATTAGTCCAATATATTAAATGCTTTAGACTTACTAGGTCCTTCATTCTAGTTGATCAATATCCATGATGAAGCATGGGTCATTGATTCTATAAAAGGGAGAGAACTTTAGTCAGCGTCACTACTTGGGAGGGGACTTATATTTAAATACCTTAAACTAAGGTTTATTTCATGTTTTAATAAACATGAAGTAAACTTTAGGCTAAAGTGTTTATGCCTAAGTTTTTGGGATTTATACAAATGGGGACCATGGCTAAATATTTTAGACTAAGGTTTATGTTGTATTAATAAACACAACATATACTTTGGGCTAAAATATTTATTTTAAGTTCTTAGAACATGTCCAAAGGGGTCAAAATAATACAAGGACCAAATGCTAGGTTTTGACCTAGGGTTTCATTGTATTGATAAACATGATGAAACCTTAGGTTAAAAGGAATTTGAGCTAAGTTTTATGTCACAAGGGCATTTTTAAAATGAAACTTAATATAAGTCTCTAGCCTAATGTTTATGTAATTCAAACAAATGTAATGGGAACCTTAGGATATAGACTTAGACAAAGTTCATTTTTGCATAGATTTAGACTATGAGATTATTTTATTATTTGTAGTTCAAAGATATTAAGTGTTTGAACATATTTTGAGGGGTATTTTGATCTACAATGTAATAATTAATATTTTAGAAACATTTCTATAGTATATGTTATGTCTAAGATAAATAATTGATTAGATTAAATTTGATGGTCTCATATACGTCAATGATGACCTCATTAAAGTCAAATGATGATCGTGGAAACATCAAATTTAAGTTAATAGATTAATAGGTTTGATGGGATTAAAATTAATGATCCCATGGATGTCAATGATGGCCTCACAGATGCCAAATGATGCTCATGAGAACATCATTTTAAGATCATCAAATCCTTTTGTCCCATAGACCTTGTATTTGATATGCTCTATTGGATCAAAATTTATGATACAACATAGATCATTGATCATAATACAGGTAGATACATGGAATTAGTTCAATTTAATGTGGAGGACCCTTTGTTATAAAGCTTTGAATGTAGGAGTGCTATGTGGTGGCTCAATAGGGCTTCCTGAGCTTTTGACTTTTCATCATTGCATTCACTCCATTTGATCAAATTCATGATACAACATAGACCATTTGATCAAGATTTGGATATTTACACTCAACATAAGTTCTATCATAAGGTTTCATTATATTAATAAATACAATGAGACCTTAGGGTAAAACTTAGATTAAATTTATATTTAATAAAGGAGGCCCATAATTTTTTTAATCATGACTTCATGTTGTTGGATCCTCAGTTTTACTAAAGCATGGGCCATTGATCTTGATCTGGGTGCTTACACCTAATTGGTTCGATAGATCAAAGCTTTGATTTTGTTGGGCTTTCTGTGTTATATCTAATCCCTTTTGGATGATGAAGTGAGATCCATTAGATCATCAAAGGAGTAAGGCACTTAAATTAAGATGTGAGTAAATAAAAGGAACTTAGGCTAAAGCCTTAAGATAAGGTCTTGTTCATGTTGATAAATATGAATGGGACCTTAGGGTTAAGACTTTAGGTTACGTTTATTACAAAGGGTGGAATGATAAAATAATAGGACCCTACTAATATAAACATTAGACCCCATTAGAAATATAAGGAATAAAAGGGGAAAATAAAAAGGGACCAAGTGGGATTTTCAAGTTAAGGTTTGGTCATGTTAAGAAACACGACCAAGCATTAACATGAAAATTGGGATTAAGTCCAAAATAAACTCAAAATGTTCCCACCAAATGTGCTCCCACCAATATTTGAATTTGAACTAGGTGTTCAAGCTAGGGTTTTCTGAAGGAGGGTTTTATCACATGAGTCCAACTATGAGATTTTTTAGACTAAATGCCATTAAAGCCTAGATAGAACTAATATGCGAAAATCCTAGCATGATCCATTGAAGGGAGCTCCATGAAACCTAAAACTTAAGACCTAAAAGTCAACTATCAAAAACATTAGGCAAGTTTCATGTAAAACCATGAACCAAATGAGCTAGTTTCATCAAATGGGCTGATTTTCAAATTCTAATAGAGTACATAATATCAATTTTTAGTACTAAGGCTCAAAATAATCACAAGGGTCCCTATTTTTCAAAAATGGGGGTATGTTGACCTTAACACCTAGTACCATCTTGAGATTCCTCCAAGCTATTGTAACCAATTTAATGGTGAATGCAAGGTGTAAAAAGGTGTTTAAGACCTAAAAAGAAGGTTCCAAGTTTTGAGAGGTGATTAAGTTGGGACATTCAACATACACACAGGCAATCCAAGAACCATATTCAAATTCTCACCTATTCCACCACATGCATGCTCATAGGAAAAGATCTTAGGGAAGTTTAAGTCACCCTATAAACCAAAAGTTCATGAAGGATTATTTGGCAGTTACGGGATAACCTTTATGAATAAATGTTAAGAAAATAGGCACTAAAAACTACCTACAAATAAACCTAACATGATCTTCTAATGCTCATATCTCTAAGCACCCTCTGTATGGGAACCCAACCCATTCATGAGAGATGAGGAGGTCAATGCCCTAAACATCCATGTCATTTGTTCCAAGTTTAGACATACATTTATATGAACCATCATTAAGATGATGGACATATCAAACCCTAAACAAACCCCAAAAGACCTAATGGTGGAATTTGACCTCAAAACCCATCTAGATGATATAAATTGATCATGAAATGACATTTAAGGTATCTTGAAGTCCATTGAGCATCACATTGACCCACTAATTGGCACATACAAGGGTCAAACTATAAAGAATGGACCTAAAAGTGCTAGTTTGATATCAAAATCAAAGATACTGGGAGTATTTATGTGCATAATGAGTTTGAAAAGGGAGAATGACTCCAAAAGTACCTGATCAAACCTTTTTATATCCCCCATGTTGACCTCCATGACTAGTTTAGTAGGCAAAAAAACATGAGCGTTGGAATTCATGACTGTATGTACTCAAAAGGAGTCAAATGATGCAATCAAGCTAATGATACCACTCCATTAGGTCTTCAAGGTGATGTTTAGGTCATATATGATGTAAAATTTGGTCACAACCCCAATATTTAGGTTAGGGTTCATGACTTAGGTCTATAGATAGACCAATCTTCAACCTCCACTAAGACAATACCATCAAAAGGTGAAGAAAAAGACAAATTTGGGAGTAAAAATGACTCCAAAAAAAATAGGGAAGGCTATTATAGTGTTTAAAATCCCTTTTGCTAATTAAAACTCATGGAGAAGCCATTATAGTAGAACCCTCTACTTTCAAGCACATATAAGTCACTCAAAGAGCATGTTCTTCTCATAAGGAGCATTCTCAAGTGCTCATCACAACTTGAGTATGATACATGGGGGGATAAACACTTCATGTAAGTTAAGGAATCCTATGGGATTGAATTTAATGTAAGTGGTTTAGATATCCAAGGTCTGATCTTTATGAACCATGCTTAAGACTCCTAAACACCCATAAACCTACCTTAAACCCTAATAGTGACCTATCTAGAGAGGTTTAGGGATAAATAAATTTAAATGCCTAGAGGTTTTTTGTTCAAAACTTGGATCATGTTAGCAGCTTAGAGGGGCTCATGTCCATGGCTTTGGATAGTACAAGAACTATATGAACACCTCTTGAAGAAGAAAATTTATAGGGTTTTAGGCATAAATTATGTTACAGATCTTAACTAAAAGTTATAAATCATGGAAATGGTAAGCTCAAGACTTGTTCTACCCATTCAATGCCAATATGGTGTATGATACTAATTTAAAGTGTCTCTATCACTTACATTTAAACTTCTAGTTTGTGAAGTAATTCAAGGGGCCTAGTCATGTAAGTCTAATATGTGTTGTAGGTAAATAACACTTGAAAGGTATTAATTTCAATACATAAGGGTTTATCCACATATGATCTAAGTCTTATCAAGTGAATTGAGAGACTAGTTTAACTATTTGATCATTCAAATAGTGGATATAAGCAAAAGGTTGAAAGACAAGCAAAGAAGCCCACTTATCTAAAAAATATAAGAGTCTAGCAAACTAAGAATGGAATAGTAGCATTGGTGAGCCATATTCAAATGTTGGTATCTACCATCCAGGTGAGCCTACCCCAAAATGAAAGCCATTATGATAGGTTAGAGGTAGTTTCATGGATAATTCTTTAGGCATATTGAAGTGAGGTTGCCTAATGCCTCTTGAAGGACCAACCACACTCCATGTGCATTACATAACTACCATTGAATGAAATCTTATAATAATTTAATAATGGTTAAGTATCAATTAAATTCAAATGAGGGAGTTATAACCTCCATATGCCAAGGTGGACCCATTGAATGCATGTCAATATATGAAGATGAGGAATAGACATATGTAACTATGATACTCTACATTGGCCTCTTTTATGGACTCTCTCATACATGGATTTCTCTCTCTTCTCCTCCAAAACTTCTATTTAATCAGGTGTTGATATCTTTCTTTGGCATCCCTTGACTGGGTGTTGCAAAGCTCTACCAAAATTTCCTTATAACTCTTTGAATTAATATAAGGCATTTGCAGATTCTTATTGAATGTTAGTGTGTTCTATGGAAGTTTGATTTATAGAATGCATGCATCATGTTATCATTTATAGTTATTTTTATGTACCTAGATTTACATTTTTATTCTACTTTATGTTTTATGATGTGTTATAAAGTAGTTCTCTTGAAGTGTCATGAGTTTATAGTATCTTTAACATATCTATTCCTTTATCCATAAATTTATAGGATCATACTCAACCTCAATACAAAATACTCATTCTTGGAACACCTTCAATAATATTGATCATTAATTATCTCCATCAAGTTTATTAGTAGGTTTAAAATGAAATGATTATGAGTGGATCTCTCATCAATTAGTGCATTGCCACTTAGATTAGGTTCTCGTATTAGTTTTTATATCTCTTTCCCTTTTCCTTGTGATAAGTTTAGGTCTTATAGATAATTTAATTTAAAAATTAGGGGAGATATACCCATAAAATATGGAGGTTTGACCTGCATATTAGGCAACCCATAGTCTAAGGTCACTCCCATATTGGACTAGGTTTGAGGTTTGGACATGAACACTCTTCTCCTCAATTAGGGTGCAACTTAGAATATCCAACAGTTCTAGCACACCACTAGGATGATCAATAAATGGTTTTGGAAACCTTATTTGACAATATTGACCTATGGAATGGCATTTGGAATTCTATACAACATCATATTTAAAGGTAGTTTCATATACGAAGTTTTTACTAGGTCAACTTCAAAAGGTAAGTAGATCTAGTTTGTTGAGTTACCATTAAACATAGGAAATAAAAAGAGGATTCATATATTTAATCCAAATCCAACAACCTAGACCACCCCCAATTATCCCAAGTCTCTTAATTTTTCCAATTCTACTCATACACAACCTACTACAAGTCCACCAATCCCAATGGTAAGGCCTAGATTACAAGCATTTTTACCCTTCAATGGTGGCATCCCTCTTAACCTCAACCAATATTATGATATTAAAAATTATTCCTTGAATATTTTTCCATATTTAATATGGTAAAATTACACCATTCCTATATAATACATATTTGATATTGCAAACCTAAGTTCAGTGCATAACATCACCTAGGAAAATGTAGCTATGAAACTCCTAGCAACTTCATTGAGAGGCAAATCCCTTCAGTGGTATAGAGGTCTCAATATTGTCTCTATTAACACTTGGGATGAGTTTGGTGAGTTCCTTTTCAAAAACTTTAAATATAAAAGTGACCATCTGTCACTAGTTGAGTAGCTCACCTCAATCAAGAGGGTACCCCAAGAATCTATGGTTGATTTCAACTATATATTTCAAAAGACTTGAGATATAATCCCTATTATCATAAATTTTACTCATAATTATGCCTTTATATATTACCTAAGGGTCTTAAATTTAGATTTTGTAATAATGATACAATCCATGGGTGGGATAACATTGCCAAAGGCCTATGCAATCTCCACTGGGACAAAAAATTACTTGATACAAGTAGGGAAATTGATTCCTAAACCCCTCATGCCCTATTTACTAAGATTAAACCTAATTACCCTATCAATTATCTATTGCCTACTCCAAATAACCAAGGAAAATCTGATGATGGCTAAGTAAATAGGCTTGAGAAGATTGAAGGTTTGCTAAAAGCATAAAATAACAAGTTGGTCACCTTAGAGAGGTGGTAGTGGACCTCTTACAGACCCTATCATCCCCTATCAGGATCCATACCCATATTATCCCTATAATATACCTCCTTACCCACCACATAAATAAGACCAATGTTAGTCACATAAGCCAAACCATATAACAACTATAACCCTAATGTTTCAAGTAACTCAAGATCATTGGTAGCCACATAAAATAATATTTCATAAGAGGGTCAATGGTCTATTCCATGGGGGAAATCAAATGATATTGTGATTTATAAAAATGGAGGTGCATATTAGAATCCTAGATTGTAATAGTCTCCTCCTTTTTAAGCTCATGACACTATGCCTCCTCCACCACAAGGTCCTCTAATGCATCATGGTGGCATGCATACCATGATACCATCAAAAGTTCCAAGCCAACAATAATGAAGTATGGGTAAATCACCTAATGACACCACATTTATGAATTTACAAGAGGGAAAGCATACCTTTGAACATGTGGTAGCAAACTTGGGGTAGAATATACTAAATATAGATGATGTAGTAGAAACCCACACAAGGGATAAAAGGAGAATGGTAGATGACAGTTTGTGGAATTCAAATGCCATCCCAACTTATCCTCAAGTGACTTAGTATCATTCCACTCAAATTATTGTCACTAAGACTTATCCAACTTATCAAACACCTTATACACATGACCAGTTGCATAAGACACCATTCATTCCTCAAGTTACTCAAGTCTTAAGTGATGCTTCCACTTCCAATTTATAACCCAAGAGTGATAATTCTCCATTTAACATTGTAGAATAAATGAAAATATCTAATGTTAGCATTCCTATGTGGAATTCTTTATTCATTATAGGATAAAAAGACATTCTCCAACAAGAGCTCTCCAAGCTTTCTTTCATTAATAAGCTAATTGACAAGGTAAGTGAAATTTATGTCAATGATGGCTAGCCTAGTGAAGTTAAAGCCCCTAAAGTTATTAATCCACCTCCATTTTACTTGTTAGTCATAATAAGATATTTTCTTGTTCACAATTGTATGATAGATTATGTTGCCTCAACCTCAGTCATGCCAAAGGCCAAAGAAGATAAATTAGAACTTAAGTATGAGCCCAATGAGAAATGAGTCTTAAAATTAGATGGTTATCCTACCAAGATAGTAGTTTTGTTAAAGGATCTTAAAATCATGTTAGTAACCTACCCTAATTTAACTATCACTCAAGATGTCAAGGTTATTGATATACCCCCATATTTTTCCCTATGCCTATTTAGGGACTTCACTATAAATATTGGGGGATATATTTCATCTAACTGACCATACATAGTCTTTAGGACTAGATATGGGACTAGGGTCACTATTAGGTCTGAACCTATTTCTAGGTTCCATTTAGATCCCTATTGCCCAACCTTTCAAATGTAAACTGAACTATACTTGATGAGGATGAGAATGTTAGTGAGCAAGAACCCAAAGATCATCTTGAAGGCATATTAGATCTACTCCTTGATGAATGGGGAACTGATAATCATGGAGTTAACCCCTATAATACCATTGAGGAGGTATAATTAGGGGTATACTTCATGCATGAGTAAGGGACTATTATTCTTAGTCTTACAAGCTCAATTCATGAACATGATACCATATGGACCTTTTTATTTTATGGATCAAGGTCAAAGAATGGTATTTGGGTTGGAGTAATGTTAGTTTCCCCTTAAAATTAGTAGTATTAATCAGCTTTAAGGTTCTAATTTAGTTTAATTTCAAACACATCTGATTTTGAAGGCCTTATACATGGGATACAAGAAGTAAGGAGGAGAGGCATCAAAATTTTGCAAGGGAAAGGTGATAGTGAGATTGTAGTAAAAAAAGTGAGGGGTGTTGGTGAAATAAAGAACCATCTATTAAAGGCCAAAAATCACTTAGTATGGGACCTTCTATAAGACTTATTAACATTTGACATTAGGTCCATACCAGGAGATTTTAATCACCATACGGATAGGCTTACAACCATCAGAGCTCAATATGACATTGCAAATAGAGTCAAGGGAACTCAAGGACAATAAAAAATCAAGTTAATATGTATGGAATATGTACCTAAAAATGAGGTAAGTTGATAGGTCTTTGATAGTGATGAAAAAATTATATGCTTTCTCCTGTAAGAGGTAGAATTATACCATAAGATTTAAGGTAAGTTTCAACATCAATTTTATGATTAGATAGTGCAGCTAAGGTATAATAAGGTTCCTAAGGGAAT
Source organism: Torreya grandis (assembly GCA_037957365.1). Classification (NCBI taxonomy): domain Eukaryota; kingdom Viridiplantae; phylum Streptophyta; class Pinopsida; order Cupressales; family Taxaceae; genus Torreya; species Torreya grandis. The sequence goes on from JARHVA010000826.1 coordinate 2,856,009, forward strand.
AGATACATTAGAGATCATATTAAATTATAATGATCAAATGAGAAGAGATAAGGTGGGTATCTTAACTATGGAAGAGCATTATGGGAAGATAACAATCTTTAGGGACAAGTTATTGAAGTTAGGAAATGTAAACCTAGAAAAAGAGAAAGATGCCTTCATTACTTTATGTCAAGATTATGTAGGTGTTTTTTCATGGGAGTAACATGATTTTAAGGGCTTTGACCCCAATCTTGACAACCATACAATAAAATTTGAAAACAATTCAAAATCGGTAAGGTAAAAATAAAGGTTAGTCAATCATAAGGTGAAAGATCTCATGATAAGGGAATTATTCAAATTGATTGAATACAAGATAATAGTCCCCATCAATAATTCCTCATGGGTATCAAGCCTTGTGCCTGTGAGGAAGAAGAATAGAGAAATATACCTATGTGTTGAATTTAGAGACCTTAATAAGCTGTCTTTAAGGGACCACTACCCACTTCCCTCCATAGATCAAATAATTCATAAGTTTATAGGATATTAGATATTATATTTATTTTATATCTACTCTAGTTACAATCAGATCTTGGTCAAGGAGGAGGATAGGCATATGACTACCTTCACTACAAAGTGGGGAACTTATGCATACATGAAAATGACCTTTGGACTATCCAATATAGGGGAAATTTTCCAAAGGGAAAGGGATGTTTAATTTAAGGGGTTAATAAATGAAATTGTGCTCATATAACTTTATGACATCACTATGTTCTCAAAGGATCCAAAAAATCACATGGCTCACTTGAAATTGGTCTTTGATAAATGCAGATAATTTGGAGTGTCCTTGAATCCTAAGAAATGCATTTTTGATGTTCATGAGGTTATATGTTAGGGCATGTAGTGTCAAATGATTTTATTTCTAAATAACCTAAGATATTTTAATCCATTTTGGCCTTACCCATACCCAAGCATAAGAAGGTCCGTAAAGCTTATTAGGGAAGATCAACTTCATAAGGAGATTTATCTCAAATTTTATAGATTTAGTCAAACCTCTTACTCACATCATAAGGAAGCACAAAGATTTAACATGGATCAAGGAAGGTAAGAGGATATTTTAGGCCATAAAATAATATATATCTCAAGCCCCAACACTCCTTAATCTTGATTTTAGTAAGGAAATATTTTTTTATGCTTTCTCCACATCAAATGCAATTTTTACTATGCTTAGTAGTAGAATGATGAACATTTAGAATAACCAATTGACTTATTTAGTCAATCCTTGGAAGGATATGAGGAAATATATACCTTTTTGGAGAATAATTTACTTGATGTGATGAGAGGATTGAAATTTTTAGGAACATGGTGTCAAAAAAGAAGGTCATAGTCATGGCAGTACACCCAAGAATTAAATAATTCATACTCAATAGAGATCTAAGTGAGAAGAGAGTTGAGTCGGTAAAAAAATATATGGAATATGACCTTGAGGTGAGAGTGATAAATCTTATCATAGGTATAGGTTTATGTGAGCATCTTTCAGTAGAGGCAAAGGAAGATTGAGACCAAGTGTTGACATTCTATGATAGTCAACAAGTAGTTGCAAGCAACACTCCTATTAGTTAAACCAATGATGTGGTCAAATTAATTCAAATTGACCAATGCCATATGGGATTGGATAGAGCCAAAAGTAGATGCTTTAGATTTTAGACAATACCATATGTCTTGATAGATGGATTTCTCTTTAAAAAAGACATAGGAGACATGCTTTTGAGATGTGTTAAATCATGCCAAGTGGAAAAACTACTTGAGAAATTCATGATGGACCTTATGTTGGGCACTTTTTTTCCAAAATTACAACCTCAAAAATCATCAAATATGGGTATTTTTGGCCTACATTATTTAGATAATCACATAGTTAGGTGAGAAAGTGTTCAAAGTGTGTCATGTTTATTGGCAACCAGAAGTTAGCTTCCCTTCCTTTGCAACCAATCCAAGTTAAGAAACCCTTCATGCAATGGGGCCTAGATTTCATAGGAATGATACATCCCCCTTTTAGTGATAGACATAAGTGGGCCATCACAACCACTAAATACTTCACAAGGTAGGTGGAGGCAGTTTCCCTCAAGGAGTCTAATGAGAATTTTGTCCTAGATTTTTATGACAACATTGTAATCATATTTGGTGTGCCTTCAACCATAATATTTGATAACACCTTGGCCTTCAATAGTACCTAGGTATGTGAGTGGGATCTTAGACATGTAATTTACCTTAAGGAATCTTATAACTATTACCCACAGGATAATGGATTAGAAGAGTCTATAAAAAAAACTTGATAAGGATCATCAAAAGAACCATGGAGGATAGATAAAGAGAGTGGAAAACAATATTGAAAATTTCCTTATGGGTAGATAGAGTGACACCTAAGAAGTCTATTGGACACTCTCCATACCTCCTTATCTATGGTAGAGAGGTAATATTACCTATTTCCCTTGAACTACCTGCCTTAGAGCTTGCTCATCAATTAGAGTTGATGGAAGATGATGTTATGCAAGTGATAATGAATGACCTAAGGCAATTAGAGGAGAAAAGAGATAGTGATATGCATTCCATGTGGTCTAATCAACATCAAGTAAATAAATAATTTTAAAAAATGGTTTCATCTAGGACATTTCAATAGGGAGATGTAGTCTTTATGTGGGATGAGGATCATGTAAAGCCAGGAAAACACTCTAAATTTGATAGCCTTTGGAGTGGGCCTTACATCATCACTTGTTATAAATAAAGTAATGCCTTTGAGTTTTCTAAATTTAATGGTGAGGAACTCCCCCTCCCTATCAATGGGAGTTTACTCAAGTTATACTATTAGTCTCTTTCATGTTTTCTTGTACATAGGTAGATAGAGTTTATCTTTTCTCTCTAAGTACTTCTACATATGTGTCATGTTTGTTGTTTAATCTTTTTATTAGGTAGTTATGTGTTGTCTTAATAGTTTTTCTATGAAATAATTTTTTTTTATCATTGTTCAAGATTATGAAAGGTATTGAGTATACTTCATTTACAGTCATGTTCCATTTACTAAGTCATCAAGAATAAGTTCAACAAATTTTTGAGTTCTTTGACCAATAGGCTGGTCAAGCCAGCTGAGTCACCAAAAATATTGACCACTTTATAGTCCCAAACCTATAAATGGGTCACCCTTATGCGTTAATTCATGATTCATAATTTACACCATGGTTTTAATTCATACTATGAGTTAGTGAGGGTTGTTTAAGCAGTCTATAGTCTTGTCATGCTACATCTTTGCCTTGTCAATCCTTGTGTGTCTTCATGTCTCCTTTCCAACATAAATCAAGTAGTTTCATGATGTTAAAATGTGATTATATGGTCTTTTATCACTTTAGTGGGTCCCTAACATGTGAAAGATGCCATGATGAAGGTGAACTAAGGAGGTAGTTTGATAGAGGCTTATAAACGCATTGATTCTACTTAATAAAATGAGTTATGCTTACCTTTAATCTTCCAAATAACATCATAGGAGGGTATTTAACTTAATTTGAGGTTTCTCATATATCACAGGGATATTTTAGATATGTTAGCATGATAATTCAATTGACATGACCCTCTAAGGTCATAGATATGTATAAAGTTAATGATTTTTTTCCAAAATGAGAATTAATTTGGCCTTAATAGACCACCAAGTCACCCCACATTAATATAATGGAACTAATAAACCTCATCAAGCAACTATTAGAATATTTCATGCCTCATTTGGATCCAATAACACCATAGTCAATGCTAATTCCTCCTAAAAGGGACTCACACGTGCTAAATTATGAATCTTTAACTCCCTCAGCTTGTACTACCAAATTAAAAGTGTTATATAGTCCATGTTTTCCCTCCACAACACTTGATAATAATATTTTGGGTCTAAAACAAATATATTTATAGATAAAATGGTAGGTTATAAAGTTTTCTTTAGTAGTATGGATCCTTACTATATGGAATAACCTAGGCATAGTCATGATTTTGTAGAGGGAGGTCAAAGATGTCAAATGGTGAAGAAAATAGTTTTTGAAAATGCCATAGGAGCTCAAAATAATTTCATATCTCCTTTTAGATCACTAGTAGGTTCAAAGGACTCATTAGGTTCATGCTCATATCATATAGAGGAGAGAGAGGGGGGGCCCAATATCATCACTAGAGGAAATAGACTCAAGAAGCTTCCACCCATGGGCATTTTTTTGGTGATTGGTATCCTATTCATTATGAACATTCCTTAAGAACTTAAGGAATCCTTATGCCCCTCTCATCTTCACAAGCCCATTTGAACTATACCATTAAAAAAAAAAACTTGTATTCTCAAAATAATAATTGATGTTGCTTCTTTGAGTCTTGAATGGTCATTAAATAACACTCTCAACACTTGAATCACATGTGTGAACTCACATGGCTATAAAATCTTCATGACTGGCTCCTATGTATAGTCTACATATGAGTTTATGTAAAAGATAGAGTTTTGATGCCTTGATCAGAGGTTATAGACAAGGTTGAATATTTTTTACAAGTGTTTCAAGGTTTCCAATTCCTATTTTATCATATGGAAATTTCAATTTCCCCCTTATTACCTCAAAACATGTCAAAAAGAGAAGGCTTGTGCATATGTGAATGTTATTGTATGACAATATTGTGTATAGTTTAAGAGCATCTTTAGAGCTTCAAGATGTAACCTAAAACATGGAAATAGGAGTGGGAGTGGTGGTAGATCACCTTGATGCCCTTGAAAAAAAACTTCTAAACCTTCATGGTTGTATCATAAGCCTATAAACCACATTCTTACTCTACAAACCTACTCTAAAGTTTAAGGTCTTTTTGTAAAAGTTAAGGTTTTTTGAGTTTCTAAGGTTTCAATTTAAGGCTATGTATACTATGTTTATGCCTCCAAAGTTTCATAATTTCTTAAAAATATGTTTTATGGCCTTTAATATCCATATGGTTTGTGTAGATATGGTCTTTGGGATCCATTCCACATCACTTTCATACTCCCACAATTTCACTATGTTTTTTCTTCCTTTCCCACTATGTTACCCTTATTTTCATACATCACACTACTTATGTCTCTATACTACCATATTCCTCCATTCATACACCCTTCCTCCCAAGGTTAATATCATGTCAAGTTGACCTACACCCACCATTAGAACCATCAGGAACAATGCAATCAATAGGTATTCAAACTATATGACCATATAGAGGATTACTATAACAGGGTCCCAAGAGACACTATGTGGACTATCTAAGGCATGAAGATTGGCATGATTATCAGGTAATTTACCTCTCAATAAAGTGAATGGTGATACTAGGTAATCAATTAGTATTTTTAATCAATATACAAACCACATTATTCCTATATAGACTTGGTAACTAAGCTCTTGTAGATAGTCATACGGACATGAAGATATGTGTGACATCACTGATCTATATCAATGTCTTCATCTCATATAATAAGAATTAAATTATAATAAAATGAATATGATTGAGGTTTATAATTAAAATTGATTTTTAGCACATCTATGAAGGTAGAGTAACATCTACATAGTCATGACACCACACAAGCATATGCAAACATGAGACCCAAGCTTGAGTAGAGAGTAAGGTGTATAAGGGAATAAGCATTAGAAAATAATATTATAAGCATGATAATGGCCATTAAGATATTATTAACACATAAATGAACCAAAATAATTCAGGAGGAAATTTTATAGTCCATACTTAGAATTGGCATGCCCGAGTGCATAGTCAACAGACAGTTTGGAACCAGTTTCAGCCAAAATGGTGGTTTGGGTTCCTTTTAGGCATGAAAAATAAATAAAAATTGGTATAAATGGTCATAATGACCCATTAAAGGGATTAATATTTTATTTGGGATAAAAAATTTGTGGGCATACCTAATATTTTGTCTCAGACCAAGGCTTGTTTATCATAGTCACTTAGTGGATTTAAGGGTGCACACATGCCAAATAGGGCCTATATGATATTTAAAACCCCAAAAGGTTTTTTTTTATAGTAATATATTATGGTTTAAGGTTATTTAACCTCCTCTATATTTATAAAACCTAGACCAACATCCAAAAACCTTAGAGATAAGATAATATAGTCAAGCATATAGGCCTGCATATAGACCCTAGTACCATCTTGAGATTATTTCAAGCTATTGTAACTAGTTGAATGGAAAATTTAAGTTGTAAGAAGGTGTTTAAGACATCAAAAGAAGGTTATAATTTCTATTAGGTGATTAAGTTGGTTCAAGTTCCTTCAAACCCTACTCAAGACAATGAACATACACATAAACAATCTGAGAACCATCTTAAAATGCTCCCCTACTCCAACACATGCATGATTAGAGCCAAAGTTCCTAGGGAATTTTTAGTATACCTATGTAAAAAAATTTAATTTAGGATTGGTTGGTATTTAGAGCATAAACTTTATGAATGAATGTTAATAAAATGGGCACTCAAAATTGCCTATAAATAACCCTAACCTCATCTTCTAATGATCATATCTATAAGTACCCTCTACATGAGAACCCATCCCATTCATGAGAGATGAGGAGTTAAGTTACCTAAACATTCATGGAATTTGTTCTAGTTTTGGACATCCATACTCTATGATCCATCATTAAGATGTTGGATGTCTCAAACCTTGCATAAACACTAGAAGTGACCTGATGGTGGAATTTGACCTCAAAACCCAACCAAATGAGAGATATTGATCGTGAAATGAACTTTAAGGTCTCTTGAGGTCCTCTTAACATCACATTGACCAACTAGTTAGCATGTACAGGGTTCAAACTATATAGAATGGATCTAAAAGTGATAGTTTGAGCTCAAAAGCAAAGATACTAGGAATATTTATGTGCACAATGAATTTGAAAAGGGAGAATTACTCACAAAGTACCTAATCAAACTTTCTAGTAGATTTCATGTTGACCTCCATGACTATTCCAATAGGAGGAAAGACATAGGTGTTTGAATTCATGACTGTATATACTCAAAGGGAGTTAAATGATGCAATCAAAATAATGATGCCACTCCATGAGGTATTAAAGGTTATATTTAGGTAATATAGGATCAAAAAGTGTCTCATAACCCTAATATTTAGGTCAAGGTTCATGACTTAGGTCTATAGAGAAACCAATCTTCAACCTCCACTAAGATAGTGCCATCAAAAGGTGAAGCAGAAGATAAATTTAGGAGTAAGAATGCTTTTAAATAAAATAGGGAAGGATATTATAGTTTTTTAAAGGCATTTGGATAATTAAAGCCCTAGATAAGTCATTATAGTAGAACCTTTTACTTGTAGGCATGCATAAGTCACTTAGAGAGCATGTTCTTCTCACAAAGAGCATTATCAAGTGTTTATCATAGCTTAATTATGATAGATGTGGGGATTAATGCTTCATAGAAGTTAAGGAATAATATGGGCTTGAATTTTATGTAAGTGGTTTAGAGATCCAATCTTTGATATCTATGAACCATGCTTAAGACTCCTAAACACCCCTAAATCTCCCTTAAATTGTACTAGTGACCAATCCAGAGAGGTTTAGGGAAGAATGCATTAAAATTACTAGAGGTTGATTATTCAACACTTGGATCATGTTAGTATCTTATAGGGGTTCATGTCCATGTATTTAGATAGTATAAGAACTATATGGACACCTCCTGAAGAATAAAATTTGTAGGCTTTTAGGCATAGATTATGTTGTAGAGATTAACTAAAAGTTTTAAATCATGGAAAGGGTAATCTCAAGACTTTTTATACTAATTCAATTCCAACATGGTGCATGGGATTGACTGAAAGTGTTTCTGCCACCTACATATAAACTGCTAGTCTATGAAGCAATTCAAGGTGTCTAGTCATGCAAGGATAATATATGTTACAGGTAAATAAAAATTGAAAGGTATAAATGAAAATACATAATGGGTTATCCACATATGATCTAGGTCATACTAGGTGAATTAAGAGCCTTATTTAATATTTTAATCATTCAAATAGTGGATATGATCAAAAGGTTGAAAGATAAGCAAAGAGGCCCACTTATCTAGCAAATAGAAGAGTTTAGTAGGCCAATAATGGCATAAAAGCATTGATGGTCCATCTTTAAACATTTGTAACTACCATCCAATAGAGCCTACCCTAAAATAGAGGCCATTATGATAGGTTATAGGTAATTTTATGGATCATTCTTCATACACATTGAAGTGAGGTTGCCTAACACCTCTTGAAGGCCCATCCACACTCCATGTGCATTGAATAACTACCATTGAAGGAAATATTAAACTATTTTAAGCATGGTTAAGGCATGTGTAAAATAAAATGAGGGAGTTACAACTTCCATATGCTAAGGTGGACCCATTTAATGCATGTCAACATATGAATATGGTGAATAAACCTATGTAACTATCATATGCCACATTGGCCTCATTCATGGCCTCTCCCATGCCTAGATTTCTCTCTCTTCTCCAAAATTTATATTTAAGTAGGAATTGATCCCTTTATTTGGTATCCCTTTGCTAGGTATAGAAAAGCTCTACCAAAATTTCTTTGTAACTCTTTGAATCAATAAAAGACATTTACATATTCTTATTGAATGTTAGTGTGTTATATTGAAGTTTGATTTGTAGAATATATGAATCATGTTATCATATATAGTTCCTTTCATGTACCTAAATTTAGGTTATTATTATATGATAAATTGTATGATGTGTTATCAATTAGTAGTTATCTTGAAGTGTCATGAGTTTATAATGTCTTGAATAGATCTATGCCTTTGTCCTTCAAGTTGTAGGATCCTACTCAACCTCCATATAAAATACTCATGGTTATAACACTTTAAAGAAGTTTAATCAATCATTTTCTCCATTAGGTTCATTAGTATGTTTCAAAGGAAATGATTGTGAGTGGATCTCTCATCAATTGGTGCATCACCACTTAGAGTAGGTTATCACATTAATTTTCATCTCTTTCCATTTTCCTTGTGATAATTTTAAGTATTAAAGAACATTGAATTGATAAATTAGGGGATATAGCCCCATAAAATCTAAATGTGAGACCTAAATATTAGGCAACCCACAATTTAAGGTCACTCCCATATTGGAATCAGTTTGAGGTTTAGATATTAACACTCTTTTCCTCAGCTAGGGTACAACCTAAAATCTCCAACAATTCCTTCACAATGGTGAAATATAAAGGATTCATGATGACACTAACTCTTATAATTTTAAACAATTACAAGATAGTGATGTATTAAAAATTCTAACCCTTAAGCCCTTGTTGAGTGTTTTATTATGAGAATATCAACATTTTAATTTACCTATCAACTTTACATGAGATTATCATTGTTACTTCAAACTCATCAGGACTGTACCACCTAACCTTTTATATTTCAATGATGATGAGCTTGACAAGATCTAACTCAAGATAAAAAAATTCTGATCTCTCTCCTCATCTCATTTCCTAGCTTCTACCTTCTCTAAAGTCACATTCCCCTCAACCACCTAATGATGATATTCAAATCATTTTTACTAAGACTTGGCACTATATTCATCATGCCACCTATGATGAAAAAGTCATCCCTAATTGTGCAATTGATCTTCATATACTTGATTATGATGATGGTTATACGTTAGATGACCCATTTCTAAGAAGTATTATTCAGGATTGAGATGTTAAGATCCTTCATTATCATTTTTTTAATCTTTCTATTTATTTTATTGCATTCCATCATGTATAGTTCCTAGTTTTAGAATTATTCCTCTTGTTATTAGGGTAGAGATTGTGTGTACACATCCAATTTTTGAATAACCTCTTAGAAGCATGCTTATGAATCATGTTATGACTAATCCATATCACTTCGATAGATACCAAGATCCCTATAGTTGTCTTGCCCTTGAGATGCTTGTTACTATCATTCAACCCTTTATGCATCCTACTCCTCCCTCATCTAAGCCTAGTCTAGATCCTATTCCTACTCTCCCTTTAGTTGAGTCTCTTCTCACTTATGATCCTATTTCTCCATTATTTGAGCCTCATCCAATCTCTCCACCAGTCCCAACTCCCCTTGGAAATGGACTAATTACTTTACTATAGGTTACTCCTTTGCCTTCCCAATGGGTTAATCAACCATACTATGACATTCATAGAGTTACTAGTCACGGGACTAGAGATTGTAAATTACACCAACCTTCCCTAGATTCTATATCCATTCCCTTTATTAGTACACCCATAAAGTCTACTAACAAGAATATTTATTGATTTTACTGCACAGATAATCATTCCTCCACTCGTTATCATAAGCTTTGAAAATATATAGACACCTTACATCCTACTCTTCTTTAGCCTATAAATAAGGTTATACCTCCCCCAAAAGTATCACCTAAATATGTTCTTAGATATGGAGAGGTATATTATCTATGGTACCAATTCAGTACCCATCACACTGTTCATTGCCACATCTCCAACAACATATCTAGGATCACCTTATGACCATTCATGTGCCTACTATCCATCTTCCCACAAGTCATACATGAAATAATGCTCCCCTTATTCCCCCATGGTTCCCACACCTATGGCCACTTCACCTATGGTTCCTTAGCCACCTTTGGATCCTCCTTCACTTATGCCCCCTTCTCCACTAGTGACTCCTTCATGTCCCACAAATTCCACTCTTATTCCTTATCCTAAGTATCCCATGCATAATAGCCCTCATGAGCATGATCCTTTAAGCATGCCCATATGTTTTTTCAAGGAGATTTGATGAAAATTATTTTCCTAGCTTTCTCTGAAGATCAATGAGACCCTTGCTATAGTTAGAGTCTAATTTCATAGAAATTTACTAGATTTTATGGATAATGTTTATAGACAAATCTACCAATATTTATGAACAAAACATGGTGTTCCTTTAATTTCTTCTTCATTTTGGATTGGACATGTGCTCCAAGTTTATATTTATCTACTTTATATCATTTAACACTATGTCAAATTTTTATTTATCTTATATGGCTATTTATATTTTGAATTCTATGTTATCTATGGTTTCATTTTCTTTCTTTATGATATCTTATGGATTCTTTTCATGATTACATGTTTTTTTAATCTATGAGTTCATTTATTTCTATTGATGGCATACTCTTTTCTCATGATTGTTTGCTACCTTATCTCTATAACATGGATAATCACTATTGTGACTTAATTATACAAACCTTTCTCCCCTTAGTCCTTATTTACCATGTGATCAGTTGGTAAACAAGTCATCTCATTATAATATCCTTTTACTGGTCCATATAGGATCTCCCTTTATTCCCTTTATTTCATTTCACAAACTAAACATACACATGGTTTAAAATTGAGATAACATACTGGTTCATAGGTAAGACTAAGTGTTGTAATCACTCATGTCTTTGGATACTTAGCTTCTTTTAGACAAAGTTTCAATTTATCTCTCATGATTGGTAATTCCAAGTCCATATGGAAGAGGAATCTTAAAATCCATAAAAATTTAAAATCTAAATCATTTTAACAAAAGGCAATGATATAAAAGGCAACATTAAAAATTCCAAAAGTCAAATCACACTAAAAGACATGATTCAAAGAACATATCTTTTTTCTAATCAAAGCTCAAAATCCATAGTAGGCCTCATGTTAGAGTCAAGGTACTTTGGGGTGTAGTAGGCTAGTATATTATAAAAGGAGAATTTAAAAAAATAGTACTACCTACTTTATCACATAATATCCCAATCTTCATAGTAGATTGATAGCTCTGTAGGAGATCTCAAGGAATGGGGAACATGTTGTGGGAAGGTAGGTCCATTTTAATTTTCCTTGTTCAAAATAAATAACATGAGTCAATATTTGTATAACTTTGTGTTTACTGTGAATGGGTATCCTTTGTATATTGATGGTCACTAGTTATTTAGTGTCTTTTCTATATCCTTAGTGTTCCTCATGTTTCCTAAGGACTTTTCATAAGATCCCTACATTATGATTTTTACATTCCCTCTTTCATTTCCCATAATCTTAATATTTACCCTTGATAAATATTGTTTTGTTCACTAATCACTCACCCCTAGGGATTCCATTTGTGATTTGTAGTGTAGGACTATGGATATGACTAGACCTTCATCACAAATTACCAGATTACCATTTAAGACATGCCTTTTTAACATATTTTTACCATTGTTTACACCTCATTGGTGATCCCTTTGTGAGTTGCAGTGTAATACTATGGATAGGACATAGCCTTATTCACAAAATTTTCTAATACCCAACTCACAATGAAATTACATGTGTCAAATTTGAGATAAATCATGATTTATTATAAGTTACACATCATTAACATCTTCCCATCTTGATATTTTTTATGCTCATTTCATTGATATTTCACTTTTATCTTATTGTTTTCCAATTGCATGCAAGAATACAACCATTTTTATTAAAATTTTCATACTTCCTAGCTTGAATTAATTTGATCAAATTAAGTTTATTTTTTCAATTTTATTTCTCTTTTATACTTCCCAACATGATTTACTATGATTGATTGACTTAATTGTTTTATTTTTATACCATTTTTATTTCATGTGACTTCAATAATATTACATTATTTTCTTACTTCCCAATGTGATATATTATGATTTTACATATTTTAATTTGGTGCAAATATTTTTCATGGTTTAAAAAAAATGTTATCCTTTTTACTATATTTGGTTTATTATACTTAGTCATCTTTTGTTATTACACATTTCCCATCATGATATAGTGTGTAGTTCACTTTTTTTTATTATTTATACTTTTTCAAGTCATTTTTGCCTTTTTATTTTCAACCATGCATGTGTATCACATACTGCTAGAAAATAAAACACTTCACATATATCTCTCATAGTATATATAACAAAAGATAAATGCATATGCTATAAAGAAATATATCCATGCATAAACATGTACAACCACATACAACTCATGAGATCAAATCCAATGATCAAAATCAATATCTATATCTATATATATATATATATATATATATCATGTATTTTATACATTATAAAATACAAAATACATAGCTTCAGCTCTATAATTAGGCTCCATCATGCCTATCATGTGGCTTAGCCACACTACCCATAAACACTTGAGACTATCCCCTCTATATGTTACATTATAATGAAGTGGTATATAATCTAAATCCTACTACCTTTCTCTATAGGTTGGCCACCTAGGCCTGTACCTATCCAAATTAGACCATGGTAGCCATGTGCACTACTCTCTCCTAAACCAGGGCCTACCAGGGATGTGCCTCTCTTAATCCCACCCTGTTAGTGGATTCAATCCATCCCTACATGTTTGAAACTACCTTGTAGCCTCCCCCACTAGTCTAAACCAACCTGCCTAGGTTGAGGAAGATGGTACTATAGGATTATATAGTGTGGTGGGGTCATATGGTGTTAACACCCCATCCAAATTGTCATTGTACATAGCCATAACCAAGGATCACCATCTAACTTCCTTTGGCACCAATTATACAAAACCAAAACTAGATAGATATGAGATCACATATATCTCAAAATATATCTATCTACTATAATCAAATGCAAATAGTATTCTATATCAAAGCTTAAAATTAGAATATTTCTCACCAATATCAATGTCACCAACCACCATTTATCCATCAGCTCATCCCCCAAGCACCTCCTCCTAAATCTCCTCCCCATTAATGCAAAGTTAAGAGTCACCACTTGTGCATGTCATGCCCCTCTCCTTAGAGGTGCCTCTATCAACTAGCTCTATCGTGGAATGACTATTGGGTCATCTTATGATACTAAACTTACTTATGCCTGATCTCACCAATAGTGCCTCCATCTATGGTGTGGTTGAGGTGGTCATTATTTCTCCTAATACAATGCTTGTTATGGTGTCTATTGTATCCCTACATCTAAATCCATATCATCTCCTCCTATGGCTACCTATTTTTAAGCTTGACCATTTTATGGTCTCACATGTCATGGCTTAATCTTGAGTCTCTCCAATGGTACTCCTCCTCCTCCTCCTCTTCTCCCCCTTGGCTCTCTAACATGTCATGCCCAAAAATTGGGTACTATTAAAAGGGCCACTAGGTGAGGGAGTCAAAACATCCTTGAGAAGTGTACTAGTAACTAAGACTCTACCCACCAGGTATAGTGGCCTATGATTTGCACCTAAGCTAACCCTATCACTATAGTTGACCAACTAGGTGAAATAATAAAAATATATGAGTACAATTGCCACACAATCTCTCCTTATTTGATCATATGTAAAATATAGAACATAGGGCATAGCTTGTGATATTGAGAAGTGTTTCCATTGATGTTAAGGTTGATTTCATTGATTTCAAGGTGCATTTGGTGAAGATGTATGGTGAGTGGTATATGAGATATGAGCTTGTGTGCTTGATGTGACAAGGAATCCATGTGACAAGAGATAATTTGAAGGAAACCTAATGATTCATCTATTGGTTGATTTCAAGGTTTAGGTCAAGTGAGCATTAAATCATATTTGAGTCCTAGTTCTTGAGTACAAGGTGTCTTGAGAAGCCCAGTCTAGACCCTATGAGAAGGTGTGCATATTGAAGTTTGGTGAAGTAAAAACAAGTTTATGAGAGGTTGTTTGGAATTGTGTGATCATGAAATGGAAGTGTATATACTTTCATAAGTGTTTAAAGGTTAGTTTTCAAGTTTCAAGTGCATGAGAAGCCTTATCATGGCACTCCTCATCGCATGAAGAGACCTTATGAGGAGGTATGAGTATATGGATTAGTGATATGATTACACACAAACATAAGTGTTTGTATTAGGATTATTTATAATGTATGTGAAGAATTAGATAAATCATAATATTCTTAGGGTGAGTCTACATGGGTAGGACCTATAGATCAAGTTTACAACTAGATCATTTTTACACCTTGATTGGCCAAATGAGGAATCATGATCTATTGTCAAGACATATGAATGATGTATGGATATATATAAACATGAGAGGGTTTTTATGGAATGAGAGTGATATGTTGGTAATGGCATTAAGGTGTTTATATCATGGAAAAAGACATGAACTATAGATCAAGGCCTAGTGAAGTATGAAGACTATGGTGTAGAGAGAGTGTAAGACTAATGGGGTATCATGATTATTTTATAAGTAAAGTGTGAGTATGTGAGCATTGATATAGTTATGATATGTTTTTTAAATCATTTTCACAAATTTTTAGGTCATTGGTTACAATAAAATGGATGAAAAGTTATTTTGAGGTCTCTTGAGTACACATAATGAAGGCATAGAAACCCAAGAAGAACTTTTAGGTGTTCATTGGAA
The DNA here is from genome assembly GCA_037957365.1 of Torreya grandis. Taxonomy (NCBI): domain Eukaryota; kingdom Viridiplantae; phylum Streptophyta; class Pinopsida; order Cupressales; family Taxaceae; genus Torreya; species Torreya grandis. The sequence goes on from JARHVA010000826.1 coordinate 2,871,372, forward strand.
TGCGTAACATCTACATGGGAGAATAATTTGTTAAGGAGATATTTTTAATGGTCCTAGATAATAACTATAGGAATTGGTTTTAGATTTAAAGGGAAATCCTTTATGAATAATCATTAACACCAAAACCTATGTTAAACCTCTCTAAAACCCTAACAAGAAAATGATGTGAAATATCTTGTTCAAAATAGCTTAGAATGGTATAAAATTACTATATAAACTATAATATATTGTATCCAACTCTCCCAAGCATCTATAGGTGTGATTGAGTTGTTAGGTGTGTGAGTAGACCCTATAAGAAAGTGCTAGTTTCTTGAATATTTACTGTAGTAGTCAGATTTGACCAAATCAAAGTATGTAAATAATTGGATGGAAAATGTTGAGAATTTTATTTTATTTCAATATTTGTTTTTTTACAGGTTATATCCCTAATATGTGTTAAACCAATCATCTAAGATAGTCATTTGCTAATAGGCCTAATGGTGGAAATAGTGAAAAATCCAAGCAATGGTGAGAAGAGGTTTAGAAATGTGTTATCATGGAAAAGAGATGAAAAAAAGTTCATGGATATGTTTTTAATTACTTTTAATAAATTATAATTTTTTTACAAGTTTTTTATGTTAATGGTTATAGTGATAAAGTTACTCACAAGTTGACTTGTTTTTCTCACTAAAGTCTGTGTACAGTGAGGTTATGAGATTAGTCTAAAAGATTAATATTACCATTTAACCATATTATATTTATATTTTATGAGGTATAATTATGTAATAAGATCATATAAATTCATAATAATTCATTTTATGTGTTTACATAGGTGTTGAATGTCATTATCACCATGACCATGCTTAAAGGTAAACTGGCTATTCTAGGTAAGCAAGTTACACTGATGAGTTTGAGGCTCTATGCCATTATTTGATGTATATAATGAATATTGAATTGATTTTTATGAATTTAAATTACTTATAATTCTTTTTTAAATCTTTTAATTTAGGTTAAGATATTTAAATGTTGAATCCAAAATGGCTTATCTGGTTATGGATTGACTGTGTATTGAGGTCAAAAGATAGGTCTGCAAGACCAGTATTTGACATTAGGCATTATTATCATTTTAAATTATAATGTCATAGATATTTAAAATTATATTTTTAAGGTATAAATGGTCATTTTTTCTTTTAGGTGTTTAAAATCAATTTGTTCATGACTAGGTTTTGGAGTGTTCTGATAGTTATGAGTGGGCTATTTATAGAGAAGTGTTTGAGTCCTTTTGTCCTAAGTTGAGAAGTATAAATAATATGGTGATGAACCTGATGTAATTTATATTATATATATGTAATTTATTTTCATGATTTATCTAATTTTTCTTAATCTATAATAGTTCAAGATAGATTTTTTGTATATGAGAAGGCCTTTAAATTGTGAACAGTTCAAATGGTGTGCTTCAAGTGGTGATTGGATATAAAAAGTATTATTGATAATAGATGAGATTATAAGGGGTATATTTTAATTTCATGTGATATTTTAATATCATGTGGTATTTTAAATTTGTTCTAAGGAATTCATAGGGTAACATGTGCTAATGAAGACCTAATTGAATTAGGTCTCCTTAAGGCCTAAAAGAGGTTTTGGTTCTATATTATATGACCAACCTAATGTAATGATTAATTAATGTTTATTAAATTTACTAAGTAATTTTTTTAAATATAATTTTTCAAGTGTGTGTGTCTGACCAAGAAGTATATGAGCAAGAAGCTTGTATATATATAAGGCAGTCTTAAGCACATTTGTGTGTGTAGAGTCCAAGCAAATAAAATAACATATTTTTGAGAATAAGGAGGTATTTTATACCATAAAATGAGTGTATAGGATATGTAATGAATATTTTATATAGTTTATATGTATGAAAATTAGGGTCATATGATCTAATCAAGTCAAGAAGAGGACTAGTTGAGTGAAGAATCCTAGAAGATAGTTTGAGAGGGATACAAGAGAGAAAAGAGATAAATAAGGTAATTATAATTTTTTGTATGATAAATAAGGTTTTATAAAGTAAATAAAATGTTTTTTGTGGTTGAGTTAGTGTTGAGTCATCTAGGAGGTTGGTGCCTCCTTTCAATTTGGTGCTTGAGAAATCCTAGTTGAGTTAGTGCTTAGCTAGTTAGGGTTGGTGCTCCATGTGAAGTTGGTGCTTCACTAAATTTGGTGTTTGTATTATAGGAATGTAGTATATTTTTATATATTATTATTTTTTATTCCCCTTGAGGTTTTCCCACATATGTTATGTGTTCTTATGTTTCATGTTTATGTGGATAGGTGTTTATGCATGCTAGATCTATATGCTTGTTTGAATGGTTGATGATTGATTAAGTGAAATTGATAAGAAAGTTTTGAAAATTGATTCACACCCCCTCTTAGTAATTTTTATTAAAAAATTGGTTATCATATTAGGTCCTTTGAATTAGGCCTAATATCCTAAAGGAGATCCTAGAATCAAGGATGGCTAGTCATCAAGCTCAAGGTGGTTTCTCTACTAGTAAGGCTTCATTATTCAATGGGACTAATTATGATTTTTAGAGAATCAAAATTATGAAATATATAATGTCAATATTCCATGACATATGATAGTTATTTGTGGATGGATACACTCCACCTCCTATACCACCAACTGATGTAATAAGCAAGAAGGAAAGTGAGAGCAATTCTAAGGTAGTAAATGCCATTCTATGTGGCCTATGAGAGGTAGAGTTTGTGAAGGTGATGCAATGTGATTCAACCAAGGTAATATGGGACAAATTGAATACTATATATTAAGGAGACACCAAGGTGAATATGGCTAAGTTATAAACCCAATGGAGATAGTTTTAAAGTTTGAAGATGAGATAATTGCATCTAACCTATTGAAGGTTGATGAAGTTGTCAATGTCATTAGAGGATTGGAAGAAAAAGTGAAAGAGTCTATAGTTTTTAAAAAGGTATTGATATCACTAACTCCTAAGTTTTATTCTAAGATGTTTGTAGTAGAAGAGATGTAATATTTAGACAAACTACAAATAGATGGGCTTCATGTCATCTTGATTGCCTATGAGATGAGAGTAAATGAAGGAATACATCCCAAAAAGGAAGCAACATTAAAAGATGAGAACAATTCAAAAGTTAATAATGTCAAGGATGAGGTATGTTCATATGTTGATGATGATGAATTAATAGCCATATTTTCTAGGAAGTTTAGGTTTGGATCTATTAATTACAAGGGTAAGTTACCTTTCAAATATTTCAAATATGGTAAGATTAATTACTTTACATCTAATTATCCTAACAAGGATAAAATTGTGTATGTCAAACAACATGATGAACATCATGGAGATGATATGAAGGTCTATAAGCCTTATAATAATAATAAATATTGTAGGAAGTATGAAGGTAGGAAAGGGCCATTCAAGAACAAGAGAAGTTTCTACACCAAATAAGACAATAACTCATCTAATGTAAGTGACACAAGCACATCTGATAATGATGATGGTAGTAATGAACCTGAACATGACAATAATTAAACCTTATTCATGTTCATAAAAATAGATAATGAGGGTTTCTCAAATGGGAAAGGCCTTATGGTTGATGAATATTCAATGAATAAGAAGTTGAAGTGAACCTTGAGGTAGAATTAGTGAGTGCTCTAGAGGAGTTGAAGTTTTAAATAAATAAGAACCATATACTAAGATCATTAGTTAAGGAAGATGAAGATTAGATTGGTTTTTCTGAGGAGAGATTTAGTAACACATCCAATGAGTATGATGAGATCATCAATCAAATTGAAGTATTTATGGATATAGTCACTATAAGCATAAAGGCTAAAGAGGAAAAATTCACTAGGTATGGAACTAAAATGGAATCCTTGAAAGTTGTTAGATCAATAATATAGTAATTTGAAGACATTTGTGAAGTTTGAAAAGAGTACTGATCCTATGGATAACATGTTGAGTAGTTAGAAGTCAGCAAATGATAAAATAGGTCTTGGTTTCAAAAAAGACCAAAAGGAGGTAGCTCAAGTCAAGGAGACAACTAATGAAGAAAATAATATCAACATGAAGAGACAAATAAAACATCCTAATGCTATAAGGTATACTAATTCATTCATTGTTCACTATTTTTCATGTAATCAGTTTGGTCATAAAACAAGAGAGTTTATAAGACCCTTTAAAAATGAATATACATGGGATTACAAAAGGAATCATCTATCAATAGGTATGATTAAGGTGGTTTGATATAGTTGTCATAATGTAGAACACATTAAAATATTCTATCCTAACATATTTATAAGGTCATCAAGTCAAAACAAGAGGTTTGAAGATCTTAGAGTGTAAGAGAGAAGGAAATTGAATGTGTGAAAACTAGAGATAATAAAGGTAAGTCATGATCAATCTACGAGATCAAATGGACTATTTTATATGGTAGAGAATATTTTAGATGTGAAATAAATTTATTAATGTATATTTTTAGGTCATATTGATGATCAAATGGTTTATGAAGAGGTTGAGCCTATAATGCCAATCAACCCTAAAAGGATATTGAAGGATATTCAGTCTTGTGAGAATATGGAGAACTGAGAATCTCCTAAGCTTGTGTTTTTTTATTGTCTTATGGAAATGGGTGACTCAATTAGGATTCATGGAGACATTATTTAGTTAGTATAATCATGGTAGATAATTGGTTTTATGGGGATCTATTTAGGTTGTTGACTGAACTTGACCTATGTTGAGAAGTGGTCTTGTAATCTAAGTTCATTTGAAGGAGGTGTGCATGGAGTAAGGGGGAGCATGCTTCTATAACACTTCATATTCTATGTGTTGAGATTTTTTTTCAATAAGGTATAGTTATAGAATTTATAGTATGTATGACCCTTTGTCATTAATGTTAAAGGGCGAGAAATTTCAAGAAGGAAGATTGACCAAATTGGGGGAGATGAGAGTAATCAGATTGAAGAATGTTTTGCTATCAATGAAAAAGGGGGAATTTATTGAGAAGTGTTTTAATTGATTTCAAGGTTGATGTAATTGATTTTAAATTTGATTTAATTGATGTCAAGGTGCATCTATTGAAGATACATTGTGAGTGGTCTATGAGATATGAGCTTGTGTGCTTGATGTGATAAGGAAGCCATGTGAGAAGAGAGAATTTGAAGGCAAACTAATTATTATATTTTTGGTTTATATCAAGGTTTATGTCTAGGTTTAGGTAAAGTGAGCATTAAATCATGTTTGAGTACTAACTCTTGAGTATAAGGTGTCTTGAGAAGCCCAATCTAAACCCTATGAGAAGGTGTGCATAGTGAAGTTAAGTGAATTAGGTAATCACAATCTTGTGATAAGTTGTTTGTAATTGTGTGATAATTTATATAGTTTCATAAGTGTTTCAAGGATATTTTTTCAAGTTTCAAGTGTTTGAGAAGCCTTGTCAGGGCACTCATCATAGCATGAAGAGACCTTATGAGAAGGAATGAGTATGATAGATTAGTGAGATGAGTACACATAAAAATGAGTGATTTTATTATTATGATTGAGAATGTATGTGAAGAATTAGTTCACTCATAATATTTTTAGGGTGATTATATAGGGGTAGGACCTACATATCAAGTTTGTAACAAGTTCATTTATAGACACTGCTTAGCCTGATGAGGCATCATGATCTATTTTAAAGAGATATTAAGGATGTATGGATGTGTATAAACATGATAGGGGTTGTAATTCATGAGATTGAGATGTTTAGGATGTAATTTAGGTGTTGATAACATTGAAGAAGACATGAAGGATAGATCAAGGCCTGGTGAGGTATGAAGACTATGGTGTAGAGATAATGTGTAAGCCTAATGGGGTATCTAGATTAGTTTCTAAGGAAAGTATGAGTATGAGCATGGAAATAGGTATTATATGTTGTTTTTATAATATTCACAAAGTTTTATTTCATTTTTTTAAATAAAATTCATAAAATGTGGTTTTGAGGTCTCTTGATTACATATAATGAAGGCATGCAAACTCGAGGACTTTCAAGTGTTCATTGGCACATGTAACCTCTTCATGGGAACTTCAGTTGTTAAGGAGATATTGTGAAGGAACATAGATAATAACTATGGTATTTTTTTATTTAATGTTAAATATTTTATCTTGTATTAAACTCTCCTAGGCACCTCCAAGTGTGATTGAATCTTCAAGTGTGTGAGTAGACCTTACAGAAAAGTGATAGTTTCTAAGAAATTTATTGTAATAGTCAGAGTTGACCAAGTAAAAGTATGAAAATAATTATATGGAGAATTTTGAGACTTTTATTTTATTTTAATGGTGGTTTATTTATAGGTTTTATCCCTCAGGTATGCTAAACTAGTCATCTGAGATAGCCAATCGCTAATAGGCCTAATGGTAGAAATAGTGAAAAACCTAGGCAATAGTGAGAAGAGGTTTAAGAATGTGTTATCATGGAATAGGGATGAAAAAAAGTACATGTACATGTTTTTAATTAATTTTAATACATTATAATGTTTTCTATAAATTTTATATGTCAATGGTTATAGTGAAATTTTTTCTCACAAGTTGATTTATCTAGCTCAGTAAGGTTTGTGTACAGTGAGGTTATGAGATTATTCTACAAGACCAATATTTTCATTTGAAAATATTATATTTATATATAATAATTTTATAATGATATAATATGATCATATACATGAATAAAAATCCATTTAATGTGTTTACATAGGTGTTGAAGGCCATTATCACCATGATTGTGCTTGAAGGTAAACTAGTAATTTTAGGTAAGCAAGTTATAGTGATGTGTTTGAGGCTCTATGCCATGATTCAATGTATATAATGAATACAGTGTTGATTTTTTTTAATTTAAATTATTTTTAATTATTTTTAAAATATTGGAAGTCAGCATAAGAGGTTGAAATGTTAAAGCCAAAATGGCTTATCTGGTTATGGATTATTATGTGTACTGAGGTCAAAAGATGGGTTTGCGAGACTAGTATTTGACATTAGACCTTGTGATATTTTTAATTTATAATTGTATATAGATGTAAAAGGATATTTTTAAGGTATAATTAATCATAGGAAATATTATTTTGTGTTTTTAAAATCAAGTTGTTTATGACTAGGTTTTGGAGTGTTCTGGCAGTTCTAAGTGGGCTATTTACAGAGAAGTGTTTGAGTCCTTTTACCTTGAGTTGATAAGTATAAAGAATATTATGATGAAAAAAAGGTAATTTATATTTTTTTTATTTAATTTATTTCCATGGTAGTTTATATAATTTTTTTAATCTCTATTAGTTTAAGATAGACTTTTTGTGTATGAGAAGGCGTAATTGTGAACAATTCAAATGGTGTGATTCAAGTGGTGGTTAGCTCTAAAAATTGTTATGGAGCATAGATGATATTATCATGGGTATATTTGAATGGAATATGATATATTACTTCCATTTGAGGATTTTGAATGTGTTTTAAGGAATTCATAGGGTAACATGTGCTAATGAAGACCTAATTGAATTATGTCTCCTTCAGGCCTAAAAGAGGTTTTGGTCCTATATGTTATGACTAACCTAATTTAATGATTGATTAATGTTTATGGAATGTAATAATTAATTTTATATTGAAAATATAAGTGGGAAAGTGTGTGTGACTTTCCAAGAAGTATATGATCAAGAATCTTATATATATATATAAGTCAATTTTAGGAATATTTGTGTGTAGATTGCAAGAAAATAAAATAACATATTATTGAGTAGAAGGAGGAGTTTATAGGATATGTGATGAATATTTTATAGAGATTATGTCTCTGAAAATCAAGGTCATATGACCTAATCAAGTCAAGAAGAGGATTAGTTAATCGAATAAGTTTAGAAGATAGTTTGAGAGGGATAGAAGAGAGAAGAGCTAAATAAGATGATCATCATATATTATATGAGAAATAAGGTATTATAAAGGTGATAAATTTTTTTTTGGGATGATTTAGTGTTGATTCATCTAGGGGTTTGATTCTTCTTTTCAATTTGGTGCTTGTTAAAGCCTAGATGAGTTGGTGCTTAGTTAATTGGGGTTGGTGTTCCATGTAAAGTTGGTGCTTCACTAAATTTGATGTTTGTCTTGTAGGAATATAGTCCATTTGTATATATTAGTGTGTTTTCCTCCTCTTGAGGGTTTCACAAATATGTTATGTGTTCTTGTGTTTCATGCTTATTTGGATAGGTGTTTATACATGCTAGATCTATATGATTATTTGAATGGTTCATGATTGCTTAAGTGAAATTGATAATCAATTTTTGAAGACTAATTCACCACCCCCTCTTAGTAATTTTTATTTTAACACATGATACCTATTCTTACCACTATCTAGTTAGCCACAGTAACCTATCATCCACTATATGGGTTAACCTAGCCGATCGATACATAAGGAACCTCTCACATATCTAGGCACTCAATAAAATCAATAACCCCATGGTCTTCTTCCCTTTAGATAACATCCCATACATATCATGCATGAGTTGGACCTAGATGATATAACCAAATTCATATCATGCTCCTTGATCCAAAATGTATTGACACAAGGCTATCATGTATAGTGGTACCTTATCATTCAACTTGTGACATAACACTCATGTTGTCATAAGTTCAATAATAGCCTTAAATATGTCTAGAATTTACATAATATATATCACAAATATTGACCCAAAAAATTAGATATATCTTATCTAATCATGTTGCCCACCTAATTAGTGTTCATCTCTCCTCAAGATCATCTGGTGTCCCTATGATCACTAGTGTCCCTCCTATCGGTAACTCAAGTAAAGCATGGAGATCATATAGTGTGATACCCACATATATGGTATCCCCATACACCACCCATAAAAAAATATTGGTCAACCATTCCCATACTCCAAGGAACATGAAAACTATATCAACACTTAATGGGATGCATCTCATTTTTATCATACCTTTAAATCCCAGTGCCACTAGTCATGCTCTATACACATTTATCAATCACTATAGTAGATTTGGTATCCATGATGTATATATCAATCACTAATACCTTCAGTGTATAAAAAATATCAAACAACAAAGGATGTATTAGACCTCTATATCATAACTCATCAAAATACATTCTTAAAATTTCACAAAAATTGATAGGTTTGATTTAGTTTTTCCATTTTTTATAGAATTGGCTTATTCAATAATAAATTAGCCATGTACTTTATTTGGGATACTATATCAGCCCTATCAAATTCCTACTAAATTTACCTATCTAATAATAAATTATTACCTTCTTGCCTTATGATACTATATCAACCTTATTATACATAGTTGGTCTCTATTAATAATACTACATTAGCCATTTCAAATAGACTATATTGGCCTTGTTATACACAGTCAACCTTTTCTCCCTTAGAAACTAAGTTAGCCCACTACTACGTAGTCAACCCCCACTTAGCAAACTAAATCAGACCACTACTATGAATTCAACATTATCACTCTCCTTCATCTTATAAACTAAGTCAACCTTATAGTGGTGACTTTTTGGCCATTTACCATAAATGTTATGGGCATTTATCAGTCTAACTTATTCCTACCCAATACCCTATTATACCCCTAGTGTACTTAAATTTTTCCTAGGGTTCATTTGAGTTCCTATATTTCACCTACCAATCAATTTTCTATATTTAGCTCAATTTTAAATCAAAATTTTCAAAAAAATGAAATTTTTAGCTATTTTCCTATGTTGCACTCACTGTGGCCACTATTCATCCTCCCCATCTCAACTACCATCTCCTTACCATGATGTCTCTCTAGTCTCTAATCAGGTATCTTAGAGCTCAATTTTCTCATAATAGAAAAAATAACAAATGAATTATTTTTTTCCCTATTTATATTTACCATTCAAATATTATTTACTATTCAAATATTTACCACCAGATTCTTTATTTTGATCATATCTTTGTTTCTACTAGCTCTTTTTCCAAACCATAAAATGTTATGGCATTTTGACATCGTAGAGAACATTTTCACCTATTATATGTTTATGTTGTAAAAATTTCAATTTTTTGCTCTTTTTTTACCAACTTCTATAGGTTTGCCTAAGTTCCATATATTAGACACCTTTACAATTTCTTTCATCTCCTTATTTATCTATATCACTAAGGTAATTAAAGGCATGCATTTTTAAATTATATCCTTTCATTTATCTTATTTTTTATTTACTACAATTTATTTAGATTTAACATTGTGTGTTATTATGTCCTTTTCAATAATTGTCATCTCATGTTGTACCTAAGTGACACATGATGAGATTCAAGTCAGGCATATGTATACACATAATTTTTTCAAACTTTATCAATTATTGATGTATTTTATCTAACAAGAACCCATTGAGTCTCAATCTATCTGAGTGCATGCATTAAGAGGTACACTAGAAAGAGGTGGGTAGACCATCGATGCTTTATAAGATTGTTGTCCCTATAATACCACTTGGTATCTACATAGCCATCTCGTAAAAACATTCCCCTAATATTTTAATCCTCTTTTTCACCCTCCTCTAGTAATTTTATGCCTTCATTAACCCTCCCCTAGCCTAAAATTCTTTTTGATGGTTTATGTTACACTATCAGCCCCATCAACCTTGTACTCTAATTGATCAAACTTATTTAGGGTCTAGGTCAGCCCTTGTATGACCTAGATTGAGACCTAATTTTTTTTATTAATAATGATACAAGGTTGATTGGGCTAACCTTGTTAGTCTAAAATTTTGGCAAGGACTAGGGTTAGATTCATCTATATAAACAAATTAATTTCATTATTCTTAGATAAGAGAATTATATATATATATATATATATATATATATATATATATAGTGAATCTACTTATCTACAATTATACTTGAAGAACATAGATTAGGATTTCATACTTTATTTGGAGATACATATCTTGTCTTATAGAGAATTATTTTAGATGTATTGATAGGTTGTGTGTCCTAGAGCTAATTTATCCTTGCCATCCTTACATACCACAACAAACTCTTGAGAAGCACATTGGCCAAGGGAGAGATTAAGGCTTGATGAGTTAGTATTCAAAGGTAAGTATTCTTAACTTTGTTCCTCTATAAGAGTAGATAGATATGCATTTGTAATTATCTCCCATGCATTAAGATTATATATATATATATATATATATATATATATATATATATATATATATATGTATATATATATATATATATATATATATATATATATATATATGTATATATATATATATATATATGTATATATATATATATATGTATATGTATATATATATATATATATATATATATATGTATATGTATGTATATGTATATATATATATATATGTATATATATATATATATATATATATATATATATATATATATATATATATATATATATATATATATATATATATATATATATATTAATGTGAGTATATGTCTTCTATGAAAGTTTATTTCTAATGTTTATTACCCCCACTTTGTGCCACAAGATTTGGTGAGCATTAGATTAGACTTTTCTTTACTTGTTATTAGTTTAGTTAATATAAAAGCATAAGACCTAGTTAGGGTTATTGATAGTTTTGCTTGACTATAGGATTTATATCCTTCCCTAATGATATTATTTTGGTAAGAGACCCCTTGGCTAGGTCTAGTGGATCCATCTTGGTCATAACCCTGAATATCTAATGTATCCATAATCATAAGTCTAAGTAGGATTTATCTTCTCCAAAATAGGATTGATTTATAGATAAGTTTAATTTACCATTACATACAAATTCCTTTAAATGAGATCACACTAGAAGATTAAGGATATTGAGTGTGATCCTCTTGGTTTGGAACTACCTTCTATGCACTTCTTTCTTTTACTACTTGAATCCTAAGAGACATGCATGCTCTGATTTTCATGTTGTGTTGGTGAGATAAAGGATCTTTGCATGGGGCATGCATTAGGAACTCCTCATAGGCATAAATTATCACTTAATTTATGTGTGAGCCTATTATTATTTTTGAGTGTGGATGTATATGGTAACTGTCTACATGCTAACTTACTTTTAGACATCAACACTATGCAAGCACACAACTCTTTATGAAGTCCTTATGAGTTCAATGCCTATAGAGAGAGGTGACTTAGAAAGGCAAAATTTAGTATATATATTTATAAGATGAATCTCTTGAAAAGGATTTAGTGGAAACAAGTATTATATAAGGGCATTCAATAAAGAAGAGGAAGATCACACAAAATACCAATTATAATAAGATGTTTTTTAGATGACACCTTTACAAGTACATTTTGTAGCTTATAATTATAGTTATATTCCTAAATATGTAATAAAGAAAGAATTAACAAAGACAAAATTACAAGGCATTAGGGTAAGTAAAACTATAGACCAAATCTTGATAGCAAGTACTCTATTTGATATATCAGTTACATGTGGTGTGGATAGTCCATTCATAACAACAATATCTACTACCTAGATCATGTCTCTAGTTTCATATATTTCATGTGTCTTACCATTTTTTAACACTCATATTATTAATCCATATGTCATAATTCCATCAAATTATATGGGTATTTCTACTCCTTTGCCTAGTACCTATAGTTATTCTACAGTATCAATTCATGTTATTTCATTTGATTCATTATATATTACCTTTTCACTCCCATAAGAAATAATGTTTCCTCTAACACATGTGCACTAGTGCCTCAATAATTATTTTTTTTTACAAGGGAAAATATATTACATCTTGAAGATGTAATAATCCCATTAATACCTATTCTTATTGTCTCCCAGTCAATACATTTTAAGGACTTAGTTTCATAGTTATTTTTGAAACCTTTCCATAGTTGTTCATCTAATCAGATATAATATCCTATGCCCTCAATCACCTATACAATGTATTCTATTGTCGAAACTATACAAGATTCCTCTAATGTATTTAAATACATTATTAAAACTCCACTCAAGATTAAGATCTATAGTGAGAATAAGGTTGATCCTCATTTCCTACACCTTCTTAATCTACCCCTCCATCACTCTTGGGACCACCATCAACCACTCCATCCATTCCCACCTCATCTCAATATCCTATCTCTAACATTGGGCTACTCTTAGGCACACTATGGATGTAACAATTTCAAACATAGAAACAAGATAGACAACACTCGGTACTCATTGATTCACCTAAGAAAAGTTTAGAATTTGATGAAAATACTAACAAGTTGAAAAGGACCAAAAAGATAAAAATGTCAAGTACTAATAAAAAAATTAAATTTAGAAGAGAAAAAATATTCATCTTAACAAAGAATATAAAAATAAATCCTAACGAGCATGAGGAGTTTGAAAAAGACCCTATATATATGGTAGATTCTAAAGGGGGAGTACTAAATGCAATGTTTTATGGCCTCCAATATGAGAATAAGAGGATGGAGACTCAGCCCATGATTTAAGCCCCAAAATATATTCTAGATCAAGTGAAGAACATTATTCAATAAACATATGATTTAGTATGGTATATCCATAGAGCATAAATAGAGTCACAATCACAACAACATATCTTTGTGTAATTTCATGAGGCTTTGAATAAGTTAGATGCCAAATTATACATGATAGAAAATGTAGTTAGGGAGAATTCATTACTATATTTAAATTTATTGACATTCCCAAACATCAATCTGGATTAGAATTATGTAAACAATACAAGAGATGGTCTTATGGAGTGGCACCTAGTAATGAAATAATTAGTAATTAATCAATAATACTAAGCCAAAAAATTACTCGGAGATATGTGCATCTCTTATATAAATAATCCACAAGGGTAGATATTCAACAAGACATTATTCAACACTTACTTTGAACATATGTTAATAAATTTAAATAAAAGAAGGAGAACACGGTCTTTAGAACTAATGATCATTTTTTTTATTAATCACATTCACCAAGGGAAATATAGATCATGCACGTGCATTAAACAAATAATTTGATACTTCAATGATCACTCATAGAAAATAAATGGAAAATATTATTATTTTATCAAAACTTCACATTTTTTGTGGATTCAAAGATCCAAAAACAAATATGCATAGTACACAAAGAATTTTAATTTCACAAAAAATAATATTCTGCTCTATTACACACTCTTTATTTCTTATTACTTTGTCAAATGACACTATTACCTATATATAGGAATTAATCCTATAATATAAGATTTATAAATCCCTAAAAAACCTCAAACATATAACCACTTAAGTTATATGTGATATATTTTTGTTACAACAATATGCACGTCTAATAACTTTACTGTATTAACCATATGGTTACACACTAACCAATTACTAATTACTAATTACTAACTAGTTACTATTTACCTTTTGGTATATACCAAAACTAACATGATGTAAAATATAAATTCTTAACATTCTCCCATAGTTTTTACATGGTGAAAAAACATTCACACCCTTATTTGTAGTATGATCACCCATTTTAGCATTCCCTATTTGGCTCATGACCTTGATATAAAGATATCCTCACTCCTCCCATGGTTTTATAGGTTTACCACAAACCTTAAAATGAATAAGAACACCATCTATCTCCAAGAATTGGCACAAATAGAACTATATTCCATCACATACTCTCAAGTCTACATACTACTGACATAATCTTACTAGACATGACCATTATTATGCAAAGGAACACATCCCACATTTACTTTATGTGACTACAATGGAAGTGTCACTGGGGGTCATATCCATATATAAGTAAGGTAGTCATGGGATATTTACAATAACTGATCTCCTAATTGTTACCAAAATATTGTTCACCTCTTGTGGTTTTTTGGATCTCTAGCACAAACCCTTTCAATATCCATGAATTGAATTACATTGGTTCTTTTTGTTCTTTCACAATGTCTTCACATTAAGGAATTATGTTTGTAATTTTTACACAAATTACATATCTTGAATAGGCATATTTTTATATTCTTATTTTAAAAAACACATAATGGAAATAAAAAACACACCATACTATATATGTCACTAAAACATTAGTGTGGCCTTGTCGTCGGTGATTGATGAGAGGTCATTGAAAGACCTCCAATCTCCATGTATCCTCTAGCCTCTAGTAGGTAAATCTCTTTACTTAGATGGTATGTTGATGTAGCTCAGGTGCATGAATTTTTTGATGTAACAGGTGCATGATTTTTTTGAGGTGACACACATAATATTTTTAAATTCTATTAAATACTAATGCTTTACATCTTGTAGGAACCTATTGAGACTCAATCTCTATGAGTGCACACCCTAAGGGGTGCACCAAAAAAGGGGTGGGCAAACCTTTGGTTCTTCTTAAGATTATTGTCCATTTTTTCCACATTATTACCAATCTAACCAAATCCAAAAACCATTCCCTAAGCTATTTTGCCTCCTTTGAGTATTCCAGTAGTCTTTTACTCTTTCCATCCCTCTTTTCTTGTCTTAAAATCCTTTTGTACTATCGATTATACTAGGTCAACTGGGTCGACCTAGTATAGTTTAGGGGTATTCTTTATTTCTTGGTTTGTTAGTGTTTTGGCTAACCTAGCACAAACCTAGTAAATTATCCTCAAAAACACATTAGGTTGACCCTATATAGATGACATTCCCAAAAGGATTTAGGATAAGATCCAACTATATATACAATATCATTTCAATCATTATTCATATGTGCAATCAAGAGTTATTATTTACTCATGCTTCTTCACAATCTACTCTTCCACCATTATACTTAAGGAGACATAGCTTAGGTTTCTTATTTGGAGATTCTAGTCTTTTGGATAAGTATTGGATGATTTGGCCTTAATTAGTGATCCTTTCAAACCACAATAACCTATTTCAAAGCCCCTTTAGCCAAGGGAGAGATTAAGTCTTGACATGTTCACATTTAGGTAAGTATATTCTAACTTTGTTCTCCTCTCTTTTATTAGATAAAAGTAGCATAAGTGTTGTCTCAAATAATAATATCTTCCATATTTTATGTATTAGGGTGTTATACTTAATTTAATTGAATTTACCTATACATGTTTGTTTTATTTCTTCTAACCCTCATTTTGTAACACAAGATTTGGCGTGCACTAGATTATATTTTTCTTTCTTGTTATTAGAATAGAAGTGAACATTTCAAACCTTATAAATCCATTAGATTTTTTATGTGAGAATGTAGGATTTGGAACCCTTCTTAGCATGATATGTTGTGATAAATGATACAAGTGATCCCTTAATTGGGTCTAGTAGAACCCCATATTGGTCATGCTCCCATCTAACAAGTGTATCTCCAATCAAAAGTGTAGGTTTGATCTATCTTATCTGATCTAGGATTATGCATTTCTAATTACATACATTCTAGTGAACCTGATGTGAACTATCCCTTGTAGGATTTTTTTACTTTTACCTTCATTTATTTTGATCATATATTTTGACATTATAAACTGATTTTATCAACCTAACTTTTTATCTCTCTATATAAGTTATAGGAACAAACAACTGGATCGACCCAATCAACATAGTATAAGTTTCTAGCCTTTCAAATACATAGTTCAGCCTACTAGGTCAAATTAGTCAACCCCTTATAGTTTAAACACTTTTTAGTAGGTTCCTGTATAACTTGATTGATACTATCAACCTAGTTTACAAGTTTTTCAAGCATACTTCTAGGTTCTAGACCAACAATCTTCTTCATTACATCTTTGATCCACCATGGTTCTTTTTTACTTCTCTATTTCTCTCTTTTCTATCTTTCATTTCATAGTTTATAGTCTTCAAAAATACCCTTGCATAGTCAACTAGATTGACACTACCAACCCAGTTCTATGTTCTATGTGCTATTTGAAATAATTAGATCAACACTACTAACCTAGTTCATTTTTAGACCTTACTTTCAAAATATAGGTTTGACCCTATCAACCTTGTTCTATATTTTTTGCATATAGTTTTCACACTATACCTTATTTCAAAGTTGTAATTAGCCTCATACCTATTAGTAATTATCTCACACTTTTATTTTCTTATTATTTTCATGATTAGAATAGTTCACATAGTTTAATTAGGATATTTTCAATTAATCACTTACTTTCATTATTTTTATTTTATGCACACATGGCCAAATCACATAAAATAAATAATAACTTTAACATTTATCTACCTGAGGCCAACCTATTTAGATTTCATCACCAAGGGGGAAGTTAACTTGATGCTCTGGTCAAGTATTAAACATGGTTAATGGTATATTCTGGATAAGCACCTGACACCCTTATCACTATAGTGTGTGAAGTGAGGGGGTAGGCCCCAAAACCAAGCTTGTATCATTACCACTATAGCCCTTTTCATCTCAAAATACCTAAAATCATCCTTAGATTGCTATCTAGTACCTTACTTATAGCCAAATTTTAATCATGCTTAAAATCATTCTTAATAATCTAATTAACAATCAAGTTGACCAATTAGTTAACTCTACTTTTCAAGTTGATTTCTTGCTCTTTGTTTAATTGTGTGTGCAAAAAATTGCATTAACCAGCATTAGTGCAAGATTTTGTTTTGTGTGCCTCAATTAGATTGGCCAACATTAATCTAATTGATTATTTTTTCCTTTCAACTCATACTTTCCTAGATTAGTTGCAAACATATCTTGTTTCAATACATAACTTGTTATCATCTTGCTCTTTCTCCCTATCTATTGTACTAGATTGACGTAGTTGACCCTTTATCTTTTTTATCCCTTGTTCAATGTACTGGATCAACCAAGTCTACCTTTTATAGTTTGTATCTCTATTTCCATCTTTGTCCTACCTTTGTTCACTATACTAGATCGAACAAGTTGACCCTATATAATTTATAGGCCCTATTTTCTATACTAGATCGATCCAATTGACCCTATACTATTTTTTTCTTTCCTTATTTATTAATCTAATTCCTTATCCTTCCAGTTTTGCACCCTATTCATCTCTCATTAGTCTAGATGAAATCTCCTATCTGAATCTTCTTGGATATCTTGAATCCATTTAGGTATTATATGGGATGTTCATTTCTTCCTCTCTTTTCCTCCCAAAAGTACCATCCCTCTTAGGGTACCTCTTTTCCTCCATCTATGAACTACAATATGATGTAAATAACACCTCAAGATGAAGTTAATGGATCTGATCCTTTCTATACTTACCAAGAAACTTCTCAAAATATTCAAAATAATGTGAGAGTGATTGATATAAGTTTACTTAACAATCCCACTAATCCTTCTTCTAGAAATCCTCTCCCTAATACCAATATGGGGAGTGCTCCTACCAAGACCAACCCACCACCCAATAAAACCCAAATTTTAGCCCAAGTTATTAAACAAATGAACATTATGAAAAAATCTAATACCAACCAAATGATGCAACTTCAACAACACTTAATCCATGTGGCTAATCAACCTTCAACTATTCATCCTCAAGATAATCCTAATTATATTCCTTCACCTATTAGAGATGCCTTAGATAATGTTATTCCTCAACCCATAATGAATAACAAAATGCTTTAAACCATTCGAAATGGGCCTTTAACTCCCTTCATTATTTCCATTTATATTGGTAACATATCTCCAACTATCAAATATGATGGGACTAAGGACCCTAACTCATTTCTTAAAGCCTTTGACAACCTTTACAAAGAGTGGATCTAAACTAATACATTCACCACTACTAAACTCCTAGTCAAAAATTTTATTGATGATGTATTATAATTGTATAAACAACTTCCCCAACATTATATTTGGCAACTTGAATATTTGGTCAATACTTTGGTTAAAGAGTTTCAACACAATGATCTTCTAAAAAATTGTCTTAGCCACTTTATCAATGCTAAGCAATCTCCAACTAAAACAGCTCATGACTTCATTAAAAAATGGAAATCTTTAGACCATAAAGCTGATCATGAATTATGATAGCTTATTTAAACTATTTATCATGGATTTAACTTCTACTCTTCAATATAAGGTTTGAATCTTTGCTCCTAAAACACTTAATGAAGCTCTTGATCAAGCTAAGCATCAAGACTTTATAATGAAGCAATTTGATCCTAATCCTAAAATACTTAAAGGATATTTATAAACATCTACTTCTATCAATATTAATGATCCATAAACCAAACAAAGAGTTGCCAAAACTAACATTACTTTACCTTCTCATACACCTCTTTCAGTTTAGAAAATGAAATAATTTTTACTGCCCTCAGAACCTTTCATCTATCCCAATGCTCCTCTTAAGAGGTATAAACTTAATCTATTTTACTAGTTTCATGTTTACATTGGGAATTCTCATGAATCTTGTAGAGGGATCAATAAATTTTATGTTTCCTAAATGCTTGGTGATTCATTCAATCATGAATCTATGATCAAACTTCATCATCAAGAATACACTATTACTTCCCAAAAGTGAAAAACTTTCAAAGCTTATACCTCTAATAACCAAAAATATTTTTCTAATAATCAAGCAAATGTAAAGGATGTTTGTGACATCGATGTCAATTATGATCCATATTACAATAACTCTCAATATCTCAACACTGCCAAGGTCAATTATTGTCATAAACTGGCTCACAAAGATCCCATTACCAAGCCTAAAAGTCTATATTTAGAAGAAAAACTTCTTAAATATACTAACACCACCAATATTGATTCAAAAGCACCTACGGAACAACTTCCTCTTGATATTCCAGCCACATCTATACCTTCCAAAACTAATTCAACTTCTAATACTCATGCTAGTTCTTCTAAATCTCATTGGAAATTTCTTGAAGAAATCAACTCTATGCCTTGTAAAGTTCCTCTTATGGAGTTAGTTCTCACTTCATCTTATCATCAAAAATTTCTTATGCAACAACTTTAAGAAATTGAAGATCCATCCTCCATAGATGAAGAACCAACTTCTA
Source organism: Torreya grandis (assembly GCA_037957365.1). Taxonomy (NCBI): domain Eukaryota; kingdom Viridiplantae; phylum Streptophyta; class Pinopsida; order Cupressales; family Taxaceae; genus Torreya; species Torreya grandis. Next base: position 2,891,342 of record JARHVA010000826.1, read on the forward strand.
TTGATTCTCAACCTACTAATTTCAACACCATTGAAACCTCATGTCCTTCTTCCAAGCCTTCTATTGATTTTTTTGAGGAGGACATGATCAATGATGAAATTATTTTTTGTGTCGATGATCTATCACTCTTTATTACAAAAATATCATAATACCACTCTTATCCAAAAAGTCTTAGTTGATGAAGGCTCTGGTATGAATGTGACATCTTTGTGGCTTATACAATAATTTGGTTATAATAAGGATCATCTCAAAAAAAATAATCTTACTTTCCATGGTTTTGACAAGACCAATCAAAAACCACTTGGTTATATCTAGCTTCCATTAACCATAAGACCTAAGATCATTCAAACTAATATTATGGTCCTTAATCTCCTTTTATCTTACAATATCCTTCTTGGTCATCCATGTACCCATTAAATGTGAGCTATTGATTCTTATAGTAGTCAATTTATTAAATTATTACATAATGGAAAATGGTATAATCATGAATCTAATCCCAATCCATGGAGTATCCAACTTCCTAATCCTAAACCTCAATATCTTATTTCTACAAATCCTAAGATTAACAATGATCCTTTACCTGAGTTCATCAACATGATTCATGATTTACACATTACACTTGTGGATTCTGATGATGAGCCCAATCAATTACAACACACTTGTAATACTACCAATTTTCCTCTATATATCTCACAATGGATTCTTCCTTCTCTATTACCAAGAGATCATACTATTCCTATTATTGATGAGATTACTAACTTTCCCCCTCAATGAAATGCTCAAGATACTTTTTTACGATAATATGCCTTCACTTTAAATGATTTTGGAGTGGCTAAATTATTTCAAGATCCTCTCATCATGTCTCCTTGTACATTCAACAATATTAGGATTTCACCTTTTGAAACTCCCCCTGATTCTCAAGATTGTATGATTTATCCAACATATGATGACAACTATATCATGGCCCAAGCTCAATATAGATATTTGGATGTCTATCACTACTAAAAAACTTTATCCCACGTACATGATTTTAATCAAGATGTGCATACCATTTCTATGGATCACACCTTAGATATTGAGGGTCATGTGCCTCCTATCAATCATCCTCTTATTAATACTCTTTGGGTGGTAGAAAAAATTATACCTTTTGAATCTCTAAAAGTTCCTACACATTTAGATCCAATCATTTCATCCAATCCTTCTCCCATAATTTAATCCCTTGATATACCATTATCTTCTATTTCATCTACATATTTTTCTCCTAAAATTACACTAGATGCCAAGGCAACTAATGTTTGATATATTTATTCTAAGAATGATAACCATGTCAATCAAATTCCATATCTTGAAGTAGATGTTGAATATTATGGTCCTCTTCCTACCTTGTCTAATGATGAAGCTATTCTAAAATTACTCCATGCCTAGGAACCTCAACTTTTTTGGCAGCATCATAATCTTGGAAATTTCAAAAGTAAAACTCCTTGCTTCAACAACTTCAATGCTAGCATTAATCCTAAAACAAATATAATTTCAGCCTTACCTAATGCACCATATCACTTTCAAGATGGTGATTTCATTCTTATTGAAGAAACCACTCACATCAAATATGGTACTCTATGTTATCATTGATTAATTACAATTTCTCAAGAGCTTTCACTTATATAATATGATAACTTTAGATTATTTTTTGACAAATATCATGAATCTTTCACTTATTTGTATGAGTACATGCCTAGTATTGACCTATCATTGTGGTGCATAATATATTTACTTATCTTGATGCCAAGCCTATGCATCAAAAGCAAATAAAATTTCTACTTGAAGTTTCAACCTTATGTAATAAGGAAATCATCAAATTACTCAATGCTAAATTTATCAAAATAATGGATTATTCTAAATGGGTGTATAAAATTATTCCCATTCAAAATAAAGTCACTATGGGTATTCACATTTATATTTATTTCTATAATCTTAATCTTACTTGTCCCAAGGACAACTTCCCCTTACCTTCAATAGATGCCATCATCAATTACATGACTAGTTATGAAATGTTATCTCTTATGGATGGATTCTCATGATACAATCAGATTCATATCTCTCTTGAGGACCAACATAAAACTAATTTCACCTTGGAATGGGGCACCTATTGCTATGTCAAAATTCCCTTCAGTCTTAAGAATGCTAGAGCCACTTACCAATGTGAAATGACTCACATCTTTCATGATCTCATTCACAAAATTATTAAAACCTATGTGGATGATCTTATTATTAAATATAAGCATCATAAGAATCATCTTTCTGATCTCACTATCATCTTTGACCATATTCTTAAATATAAAGTTAGACTTAATCCTTACAAATGTGTCTTTGGAGTCATATCTAGTAAATTGTTAGGATTCTTAGTCTCTCTTCATGACATTGACATTGATCCTACTAAAATTAGTGTTATCCTTAACATTCATATTCCTCATTCTATTCCAAACATTCATACATATTTATTCAAGCTTGGGTGAATTAGATGATTCATCCCTAAAATGGCATATTGAATTGAATCTATCAATTCCCTTCTCAAGAAAGGTATTGCTTTAGAATGGATGGATCTATGTCAAAAATCCTTTGATAACATGACAGAGTCTTTGCTTCATCCACCTACACTTCATCCTCCTTCCAATGATAAACCTTTGATTTTATATACTTTTTCCACACCTATTTTAGTTGGGACAATGCTTGCCCAACAAGATGATACAGGAAGAGAGTATGTTTTCTACTACATTAGCTGAGGCTTCATTGATTATGAAACATGGTATACCAAAATTGAGCATGATTGCCTCACCATATATTTTTTAGTTGAAAATATTTGTCACTACATTCTTTACCAAACTACTTATGTCATTTTCCATTCCGACCCCCTTCATCATTTCTTCTCTAAAGCCTTTCTTACTAGAGATAGAATTGGAAAATGGATGATTCTCCTTATAGAATTTTATCTTTTCATCATCACTCAAAAAGTTGTTAAAGGGAAATTCATAACTAACCAACTTGATACAGATCCCATTCTAGCCACTTCTTCCCTTCAATATGATCTTCTAGATGACAATATTCTATTTATTGAAGGTCTTAATCAAGTTATTTCTCTCAAAGATTGCTTTCATAGATTTACTACTGATCTTGAAGCCAATAATCTTGATGAATCTTCCACTTCCTTCAATACAACTAAAACAAAGGTAGTTATTGAGGATCTCCCTAAGATTAATGTTGACTTTCATGAGGATACTTTAACCCTCTACTTTGATGGTGATAAATGCCTTTAAGGAGCTTGGGTAAGTTGCATTCTCACTAGTCCTCTTAGTAAGATCATTCCTTTAGATTTTCACTTTATTTTTGATGTCACCAATAATATGGCCTAATATGAATCTCTAATCTTAGGCATGAGATCTGCTCTTGATTTATATATTCAATACCTTCATGATTTAGGTGATTCTCGACTTATTTTTTGTCAATTTAATGGTGACAATCAATGTAAAAGTGAAAATCTTATTACATATCATCAAATTGAAACCACTCTTTTTCAAGATTTTATCTCTTTCACTATTGAGCCTATTCTTAGAGATCAAAATTCCATTTTTGATTCTCTTGCCTCTTCAACTTCTTTATTTCATCCACATCAAGTTATTTTTGGTCCTTATTTTCTTATACAAATAAGAAAATATCCATCTTCATCTCAACCATGAGATTTGCTTATCTATCATATCAAAGATGTTACCATTAGACAAAGACCTTGGTATAAAGACATCATTCAATTCTTAGAACACCAAAATTATCTTCCTAATTTAGACTCTTATGAAAAGACACACATTCATAAATAAGCTTTCAAGTATGTATTTTGACACAACATCCTTTATTATCTCAATGATGAAGGTACCTTTCTCCATTGTGTTATGCAAGATGAGGTTTCTCCTCTTCTTAAACAATCACATGGGGCATTTAAGGTGGTCACTATAGCATACATACTACAATATGCAAATGCCTACGTATGGGTTACTTTTGGCCTACTTTCAAAAACAATGCAATTAAATATGTTAAAAAGTGCACTCCTTATCATCTTCATGATGATCTTATCCATTCACCTCCCCCTGAGATTCAAACTATCAAATATCCTTGGCCATTTTCCACATGGGGATTTTATCTCATTGTTACAATTCCTCACTCCTAAGATGGGCATGTTTTTATCATCATCGCTACCAAATATTTTACCAAGTGGGTAGAAACCATGTCCATTATTAACATCATTGGTCCTATCATTTCCAAATTTATTCTTAACTAATTATTTTCCACTTTTGCATTCCCCATGCCATCATTTCTGATAATGGTGGTAATTTCAAAAAAAAACATGTTAAACAACTTTGTAATAAATTCAAAATCAATCACAAGTTTTCCACACCTTATCATATACAATGCAATGGTCAAGTTGAGGCCACCAATAAAATTCTCAACAAAATTATCCAAAATATAATTTGTGAAACCTGCATGGATTGACATATTCATCTTTACCCTGCATTTTGGGCCTATAAATATAGTATATGTACTGCCACTAGGGCAACTCCATTTTCACTAGTCTATAGTTCTAATTCGGTCCTTCCTTTAGAAGTTGAGATTACCTCTCTTTGTATATCTCTTCATGGTATTATTATTGATGAAAAATTACATGAATCTTACCTTCATGCCCTTGATCTTCTTGATGAATGCCATCTTTCTACCTTGTAACATAACTACTAAGACAAGGCTCATATCACTCAATAACATAATAAATGTTTTAAAATCTGCACTTTTAACATTGGTGATTTTGTCCTTAATTAGATTACACCCATGATAAAGAATATAAATGTGCCTAAAAATAGTGGGTCCCATATTTAGTTAAAGACATTCTTGGTCTAAGCACTTACCATCTTCAAACCAATGAAGGCTATGTATTCAAAGAATCCACCAATGCTCAATTCCTTTAAAAGTACTTTGCCTACACATTTCCTTCTTGTCATGTTTTCTATCTATATTTATCTAATATTTTTTGTAGGTTAAGCACAAATCTCTCTCTCTACAATAGTACCCTCCTTTTTTGCAAACCTTTAGTCCTCCCTTTTGGTCTTTTGGTTTTTTGATGTACCATAGTCTTCTTTATATTCTTGTATTTTCTCTTTTTTCCACACTCATTCGATTTTTATTTTGTGAGTTGCTTTATAAGACCATGGATAGGACCTGACATTCCTCACAAAACCACCATAGTTTATCCATTGCTTTTTATTTTTGTTACTTGCCAATTCTATTTTGGCATCTTTTGGGTTTTTCTTCTGGTGAGTTGCTTTATAAGAAGGTTCCCTCACTTTATTTATCTTTCACTTACTTGTCAACACCCTCGTGGGTCTCTTTTTCATGAGTTTCTTGGTAAGACCATGGATAGGACCTATCCATCCTCATAAAATTACCACCTTTTTATATTCTTGATCCTTATTCTCAACTTTAGCTTTTGCTTCTTTTGCTAGATGAAATCTTCACAAAAATATATGTTAGCATGTTTTCCTCCATTTCCCTCTTTCTTATGATAAGGAATCACATTTTACTATCATTGTATACCTCTTTTCCCTTTGTCACATTTTTTGTGATTTTAAGTAATTTAAATTATTCCATGTGTCATTCCTCTTGATTTCCATTTCCTTTCATCTCTACATTGGATAAAACAAGGTTGAACTCAAGATAACACTTTTATTTCACCTTGATTTATGAGGTTTTTATATCCCATACTCTTTAAAGTTTCTCTCAGCAACCTTGTCCCAAGTATTCAAATGAAATTCATATTTATCACCCATGTCTGGTCTTCCAAATCCATATGGAGGAGGAATTTAAAAATCCATCAAGAAAGTTAAAAGATAAATCATTTGAAAATAAAAGGTAATGATATCTAAAAGGAAACATACAAATTTCAAAAGTCAAATTCACACCAAAATACATTATTACAAGCACATCTCCTATCTCCAATAAAAGTTCAAAATCCATAGTTAGCTTCACATAAAGCTAAAATCCTTTGGGTTATAGTAGGCTAGTATATTAGAATAGGGGATTTAAAAAAAAAAACTCTATGGTGCTACCCACTTTCTCATGCAAATACCCAATATTTATAGTAGACCAACAACTCTATAAGGGGTCTTGAAGAATAGGGAACACATCATGGGGTGGTAGGTCCATTTTAATTTTCATGCATATAGCCTTCATGGGATGATATATATACTCTATTTTTTTACCCAAGACTTGTGTTGCTAAGATAATTTCTTCATAGTCCTTAAGGTCGAAAGTCCTCTTTTTTTGATAGACCTAATTTGAGAGTCTTGACTTTGATAAAGAGTTCCCCTACCTTGGTTTTTCCTTCATTCTCACCTCCACCCATTTGATTTTATCCCCTTTATAAACAAATTTTGATTCCAAATCTATTTTCCCTTCTTCTTGAATTCATTTTGCTTCACCTCTTAAAAACCTGCTAGCACTACATTGTTTCAATTTTTTCTATCCATAGAGTGAAAAAACATGTTTGAACAACTATGGATTCTTATATTTCTTTACACCATCATTTTAAATTTACTAAATTTACTTTACTTTCATTTTACTATTTATCATGATTTTTTTGTCCTACTATTACAAACACTAAAGTTCATACCCTTTTTCCATTGTTGAGTGAGGTTGGCTTATTACTTCTCACTTAAAAATGTTGTTTTACCTTTTTATGCATCTCCTTTTTCCATTGTTGAGTGAGATATGGATTTTTACTACTCACTCATCAATGTGTTTTACTATTTTTTGTTTAGTCTTTTATCATTGATTTATTTTGATTTTGTTTTACTATCTTATTTGACATGTATCTTTGGTTTGATTTGGTGAGTTTTCCTTTCTTACTTTAGGATATCTTGTTGGAATTTTTTGATCTTTAGTAGCCTTAGCTCTTCAGTTACCTAATTTACTCTTATTGTTTTACTTGGTCATTTGGCCTAACATAGCATTTATCACCCCAGCTTGCCAAATTTCCCTAGTATGTCCCATCCTCATAGCACTAACTATCTTGGCTTTTATTACATTTATTTTTTTTAATCTTTAGTTTTACATTCTTGGGTTTGTCAAAATCAATCTTGGTACCCTACATAATAAAAAATAACAACACAATAGAAAACCATCCCATGATAAATGTAAGTCAAAGTACGCATTGCATTTAATTTTTCATTATTTATTTTTTAGATTAGTTTCCTTTTTAGTCATTTAATTTCAGTTATTTTTTCTTTAAAATATTGCATTTTTTTAGCATCAACATTATGTGTGTCCTTATGTTCTTTCTCAAAGCACCATACCCTATTACACCTTAGTGATATGTGATGAGATTATAGTGGTGCATATGTATACACATAATGTTTTTAATTTTATCAAATACAAATGATTTACATCTTTTAAGAACCCATCAAGACTCAATTTCTCTAAGTGCATGCCCTAAGGGGTGCACTAGGAAAGGGGTGGGTAGACTTTTGGTGCTTTGCATGATTATTGTCCCTTTTAGCCACATTATTACTAATCCAACTAGATCCCAAAACCATTCCCTAAGTTATTTTTCCTCCCTTGAGTATTCCTTCTCGATTATTTTCCTCTTTTCATACCTCTTTTCTTATCTTAAAATCCTTTTGTACTATCAGTTGTATTGGGTCGACTAGGTCGACCTAGTATAGTTTAGGGGTATTCTTTAATTTCTTGGTTTGTTAGCCTTTCAGCTGAACTAACATAAAAATAGTAAATTATCCCCAAAAACAATTGATGTTGACTAGGTCAACCCTATGTAACCAACATTTTCGAAAGGATTTAGGGTAAGATCTACCTATATATACAAGATCAATTTAGTCATTATTAATATGTGTAATCAAGATTTATTATTCACTCATGTTTCTTCACAATCTACCCTTCCAACATTTTACTTGAGGAGATTTAGCTTAGGTTTCTTATTTTTAGAATCTATTCTTGTGGATAAGTCTTGGATGTTTTGGCCTTTCTTAGTGACCCTTACAGACCACAAAAAACTCTTGTGAAGTCCCTTTGGCCAAGGGAGAGATTGAATCTTGATGCATTCACATTCAGGTAAGTATATCTAACTTTGTTCTCCTCTCTTTTAGTAAATAGAAGTAGCATAAGTGTTGGATCAAATAATGCTATCTTTCATATTTTATGTATTAGGGTGTTACTCATACTTACTATAATTGAAGTTACCTATACATGTTTATTTTATTGATTCTAACCCCCACTTTGTGCCACAAAATTTGGTGTGCACTAGATTAGATTTTGATTTCTTGTTATTAAAATAGAAGTGAACATTTTAAACCTTAAGACTCCATTAGGGTGGTTATGTGATTATGTTAGAATGTAGGGTTTGTAACCATTCCTAGCATGATATGTTGTGATAAGTGATATAAGTGATCCCATAATCAGGTCTAGTGGATCCCCATATTGGTCATGCTCTCACTTAATAAGTGTATCTCCAATCAGAAGCATAGGTGTGATCTATCTTATCTGATATAGAATTAATTAATAGACATGATGCATTTTTTATTGCATATATAGAGAATTTTAATTTCACAAACAATAATATTCTACTCTATTACATACTCTATATTTCTTATTACTTTGTCAAATGACACTATTACATATATATAATAAGTCATCCTATAATCTAGGAGTTATCAATCCATAAAAACCCTCAACCATATAACCACTTAAGTTATATGTGATATATTTTTTTACAATAATATACACATTTAAAAACCTTATCGTATTAACCATACATTTACACACTAACCAATTACTAATTACTAACCAGTTACTATTTACCTTCTGATAAATACCAAAACTAACATGATGTAAAATTTAAATTCCTAATAATAATATATATTTTTAAGTTATTGAATTGCAATTCATTATATGTGTTAATGCCTATAATAAAAATAAGGATAAAGAACAACTAGCTACTCAAATAGAGGATTCACAAGTTCAAAAAATGGTTGTATCACCTTCAATTCTTGTTGTGGTAACTATTTCATCCATCGTTAGTGTCACTTCATCAGCTCTTACTTTTGGGATACCTAGTTCCAATATACCATGTAGATTTCAATTTATATCAACTTCAACTACCACTGATAGTACCACTCAAACATCATAGTCTGATTTTGGAGTTTATTTTTGGCATAATTATTTATATCTTTGATTTATCAAGAAGCATTATTTTTTACATGCATGAATGGAAAAATAAATTAATACTGATACTTATTTTTAGTCTTTTATACATGAAATCATGTTATGAAGATGAGGCAGTGCCCATATAGAACTATTTATACATGTTTCATATGCATTGTAAAGGGAGGAGATTTTTTTAAATTAATGCAAACAAAGAAATTTTTCTAAAACTATTATGTGAGTTTGTGTGAATATGTCATCCCTTCAAATTTTCTATGTTTCATTGGGGAATTTCCATTAAGTTGGTAAATTTTTAGTAGGTTGAGTGTGTGTTATTTATAGTGATAATAATGAGCATTATGTTAGTCTTGATAGTTATTTGGTTATATATCATACTTATTACTTGTTAGTGATAGTGGATATGTATAACAATATGGTACTAATAAATATATTTGATTGTAATCACCAAATATTTATGAAATTATTCCATTAGGATATTCATTATTTTTGTTTATATTTTGTGCTTTCAGCTACTCCATAGTATAAATTATTTTGTGAAATGTGTTTGGCTTGATACAGTAATTTATCTTGGAAGGGTTTAATCTCTAATTATATCATAAACCACTTCTTTTATTCCTTATCATTCCTTATTTTTTTTTTTTTAAGGAATATTCACCTTAGCTTATATCTACCCATACACCTCAAGTAAAGGTTATATTTAGAGTTATGCATCTATCATATATGAACCATTTGGGGTAAATTACCACTTCTCTCACTAATATTCCACCATGTGGTTATTTATAAAATTGAGACCCACAACTCATTATTTGGAATGAATTTAATTATATCCTAAACCATTAGGGACCTTCCCATAATAATATTTAGTGTGTATGAAACCCACATCAATAGTTACAAATATAAATTTGAATGTTTCTAACACCTACTAGCAGTTCTCTTTCTAAATTATGTAAAGAGTTTAGTTCTCTTAATTATTTTCCTTTCTCATATTGTTTCTACCTATATTTCTATTATTATTAATCCATGGATTACTTATTATTATATATCTCTTACCATTTATAATGCTTATCCACACACTTTTTAAAATAAGAAAATGATATTCCTATTTATTTTGGTTTGAAACATTTGAATAGTGCATTTTAAAGATAATTCAAGAATAAAAATCAATTAAATCACCCCTAATGATCTCCCAAATTTTATTCTCAAAATAACATATTTATTTACAACCCTTGAAATTTTTCTATTATACATAATAACTTTATAACACTCTAAATTTTTATATTATTACACACACTATGTCATAAAACTCACAACTCCTACAATATCATGCCAAATTATGTGCATAATACTCACAACTTCTATAATGATACTTGTTATTGGACTTCATATATAGATCCTATAATGTAACTTACCATATTGCATCAAATGTAAATTATTTTAGTATTTAAAAACACCTAATATCCTTGTGACACATCATCATACTTGAAAAATGTTTATCTACATGCCTTGTGATACTAAAACCATGCACATGAATGTCACACAAAAAGTATTTATTTTCATAACTTAATTGTCACTATTCATACCAAGCAGCATAATATATTCTTATTCCATCATAGAACATCTCATCAACATGCCATAGATAAATTTAAGTATTCCTTTAGTCATGGAAGCCTAATTTAATATGTATCTATTCTTCAAATAACTATTTATAGATGTATCCACCATATAGTAACTGATACATGTACATATTTATTGTAATTACATTCAACACATATTTAATGCCTTATAATCTATGCACCTACACATCTATGCATTCATAGAGATGAGATATCACACACAAAATAGAAATGAGTTTTTATTATTCCTAATGCATTCAAACACATTTTTAGCCTCATATGTTTTTGAAATAGTTTAGGAAATCAACAAGGAATCATTCCCATTTTTATTGTAAGAGATTTTACTCTTAGCCTTACTAACTCATCATACACATTTGTACTTTCACATATTATACACTTTCAATAGAATATTAATTTATGCATATAATTATTCTAGTTACTTTAATTTTGTTTTTAGATTAGTGTATTTAATATAGTATATGCATTCTATAATCCAAAAGTTATATCTAAGTGTGGTTTTTTCCACCACACACCGAGTCCTAGGCATTGTCATGTAGATCACTATTTAAGAAATTCAAGTGAAAATATAAGAAATTTCTTAAGGATTTAAAAAAATATAACTATATTTTTACTTCTCATTATATATTACACAAGACATTATATTATGAGGTCTTTGTATACCTTTTTATTACCAATTCATTATTCCTATATTTAAATTATTAAACATAAAGGGTGAGCTTTCACACATATTATAGATTTTTATGTTTAATGATTTGATTTTGTGAAATAATTGATTTTTAACTAATATATTTAATTTACATCTCAATGACTATGCCTTGGATTTATTCTATGACATACAATCAAGATCCATGCATCATTTTAATGATTTAGATGACAGTTTCTTTACTCATTTTTATATCAAAATTAGACAAAAGGTATTGTTTTAAAAAATTGTACAAATTAAAAAAGGTCATAATGATCATATTAGTGATTATGTTCTTATATTCAAAAATATGTTTATGAATTGTAAAGGTTAGTATAATTAAATTTAGTTTATAATCCTATAAATTTAACAAGGAGTGTAAATGTGTAAGAGACATAATGAATTCAATCAAATAAAAAAATAATGAACACAACATATTAAAAGAGTTTGATGTTGGAAAACATGTAAAGGTTAAAAATCCATTGTCAAATCAACATATTCCATTAATGATCCAAGGAACATACAATGATCTCGTTTAATATGGAACCATATTTTACATAACCTATAACTCCTTTCTTCTCACTTCTTCTCAATAATTATTTAAAACTCTTCATAGTATGAATTTACTTCATAATTATTTTCTCTATATTTCTCACATTATTAAGATTAATATATAGATGGTGATCAGTTATAACTAAGAATGGCTACACCATTTTACTTCACAACTAATTAAATTAGTTCTTATATATAGATATATATAATTCTATAATAACATATAAATATATATTTATATATTTAAAATTTTAGGAGATATGTTTATTTAATATTGGTCTCAAAATAGGTGTGTACCAAAAAAATTATGTGCTCAAACACTCCCCCTTAATATTTACTAGATAATATTACCCTCTTTTAATAAAAATGAATTACAATCCCTAAATCATATAAGATGAATTAAGATAGCAGGTAAAAGGGATTATATAATACATAATATCCATAGTTCCTCATGTATAAATACATATATTAAGTTTTACATAATATTTTTTAAGTCTTTCATAATATTAGGTATCTCCATTACATAATGTTTTTCTTGGTTATCTTGTAAAATCACATAGGGTGATGTTTACACAAAATCATATAGGTGATTTTTACAATTCTTTTAAAATAGAGAATAAGTATAGATAATAAAGATACAATAAGGTCATTTATGAATTAGTATTCTCATGTGAACTCCCCCTTAATGGTAGCTATGAAAGGTTGATCATTGATCTAAATTTGAAAAACTTTGCAATACAAAGAGCTTTATTGAAAATATTTGTTACTTGATCATTTGTTGGACATAATTGAAGATCAATATCACAATTAAGGAATTTTTATCTGATAAAGTGCATATTAATCAATATTTTCTTAGTTATTTGACATTGTAATGGATTTATTTCTATTTTTATGTGACTTTTATTATCATAAAGAAGTGTTGTGCTTGTATTGATGCTAACATGAATTTATTCCAAAAATATTCTTAGTGACATTTCTTATTTTTTAGCTTACATAACACTGTTATACATTAATTTTGTAGCTGAGATAGAAAAAATAAATTTATTTTTTATGATCCATGTGATAATTTCTTTACCTAACTTAAAAACATATCCAAAAGTATATTTTCTATCTATGGTGTCACCAACATGATTAACATCACAATAAGCAAATAATATAGCATTATCTATGGAGTAATAATAATACCATAATAAATTATATCTTTGATGTACGTTAGTATCTTATATTCCACTTTCTAATGATACAAATATGGTTCTTTCATGAATCTTGAATCAATACCTATGGAAGAAGAAATATTTGATCTATTAATAGTTAAATAAATTAAACTTCCAACTAGTTGCATGTGTAACGTTGGATTTAATTTTTCACATGCAAGTTTTGGATTAGGTTGAATACCAAATTTAATATGTGTAGAGACAAGGGATTAAATTTATGATCATATTGGGATTGAGATACCATAATTGAGTTTTCATCTTGCAATATATCGATATCAATAAAGTGATGAAAAAATCCTAGATCAATCACCTCAAAGTATTGACTTAGTTTAGATTTATGTTTGATAAGTAGGCTACTATGATTATGGTTATGACAATATAATCATCATACATAAAAATTAAAAATAATTTGATCTTTTTCTACTTTTAAAAATAAAAAATTGTCAGATTAACAATGATTAAAACCTAAAATTTTAAATCAATTATTTATTTATTAGTATCAATATCTATGAGCATATTTTAGACTATATAAGGATTTATTTATCCTATAAAAATAGTGTTTTTATTAATTTATTCAAATCCTTTAAGTTCACTCATATAAATATCTTCTTCAAGATCACCATTTTGGAATGCATTTTAACATCCATTTGGTGGATTTCCTAACCATTTTGGGCTGCAAGAGAAATAAGTATCCTTATAGTGCTCATTTTTAAAATAGAGGTAAAGATTTCAACATAAGATATGTCTAAATTTTAAGTAAAGCCACATGCAACTAATTCTGTCTTAAATTTTTCAATTTTACCTATGTAATTATATTTGATTTTTTAAATCCATTGAGGTCCAACAACATTTCTATTTGATGGTGGAGGGAAAAGTTACCATGTTTAATTTTTTATTAGTGTATTATATTTAGATTTCATGGCATCTTTCCATCTTTAATCTTGGTTGGCTTATTCTAAATATTGGGGTGCACATTCATATGGGATCATTAAGGCATAATATAAATGTTGAATTCTAGTCATTTTGTTAATCTTTTCAAAGCTATAATTTTGTAATAAAGATTGAGCCCATTTATGTATTTTAGTTTGGACATAAATTTGTTATGTCTCCCCCTAAAAATTAGAATATGTAAAGTTCAATGATTTTTTTAGAATTTTGATTTAAAAAATTGTTTCCTTTATGATTTTAAAATTTTAAGTTATTTGACCCTTTCTTGTTCTGATAACAATCTTCCTCATTGTGGCCAAGCTTACCACACTTATTATAATTTCCATTGATTTTGAATTTATATTTTATGTTCAAGTTATTCTTTTGCATAATATTATTATTTTAGCTAGAAGATTTGAAGTTTGGTTTAAATATTGATTTAAGGTTTTGAATTTAATTATTTTTGGGAACAATGTTTTCCTATTTTTGAGAGAGAAGATACCAAGTAGAATTATATTTAGAGTTAGTGTAGTTTATGACATAATATTCTTGATGAGGAAAGTAGATAAGGCAGTGATTTATATTTTTTAGGATTATGGAATGTAACCCTAAGGTTAATAAAGAGATAAGTAACAAAATAGGGAAAAAAATACTATAGTATCAATAGAAACTAATTTTCATAATAATTGATTTATTTGAATATTCTACAAATAGTAATGAATTAGAAAATGTGTAATTATTTGGATAATATGACTAAGATAGACAAGGGATGGGTAGAGAAGTGATTCAAGAAAATTTCAAAGTGTCATCAATAGAGAATAGGTGTTAGAATCCTCATCATAAAATATCATAGCCCTCTTTGCAAATAGTGTATTATGCTATTGACCTTATGTGTTACACTAATGACCTTGTATAGGTGAAGTAGTGAAACTCTAGGTATAAATTTAATCTATTTTGGGAACCTTTTGCATTTATGATTGAGACATGGATCATCATTTGTTTTGCACTTTGTCTAATTTCACTATGAAACCCTAAGCCTCTATGTTTGTTAGGGTTTTTATGAACATGAGTGGAAGAAGAATGGTATTAGTAGGGTAGGTTGGGTCATGAACTCAACACACCATGTGTTAAGAACTACCTACATTAAAATACATTGAAAGGGGATCAATCTTGATGTATTTATCTCAATATAAATGTTAGTAAAAGTGAGAGTGATGCTAGTATTCTTGAGTATGAATGCTAACTTGATTTATTTGGAGTGTGAATTGAGAATATAAATTTGGGTAAAATTGATATGTAGGCTACCATAGATGGATGTATCCATAAATAGGAGTAAATAAGGATCAATAACCTTAATTTTCATAATTATTTTTGAGATTATTCATGAGAATTTTAATCTATTTGATAAATGAATGAAAGTGGTCTTTATATAGTGTTTGAATTCTTGTCGAGACATAAAATGTTTCTAGGTTGACCCTAAGATGCTTTAAGAAGTGGAAATATATTCATTAGGAGAAAGGGAAGATAAGGGTCAATAATGCTGCCCCCTTTGCCAATAACACATTATGTTATAGACCAATGGGTCATGCTATTATCCAGGTGGTTGGCACATGTGGAAAAGGATTGAGGATGCTTATATGAAGGATAAATTCATCTCTTGTTATATTTGGGCATGGGATAGATGTGCATAAAATTTGTAAAATTATCAAAAGATGCCCTGAGATAGGTCTACGGATAATCTAAGGATAGGGTGGTTTAAAGTGACACTCAATGCATTAAAATAACATTTTATATGACTACAAGTGGTGAGGTTAATTATATCTCACTGATTTTGATATTTATAATTAAGAATAGATATGTTCCTAAAATTTAGATGAATGTTCATCTAGATGATAGAAAAGATAATTTGATCTTAAATTAATTTACAGTTAGAACCATATAGTTGAGATGTGATATTTTTATATTTTCAAGATAAATCACCACCTTCTCATCTCCTTTCATAGGAGTGGTCCAAGGTAAATTTTAAGAGCCCATATTTGAAACCCCCTTAGATTAATTTAGGTGAATCTAATTCATAGTGTTAGTGAATTGACGGGTTCAAAAGTGTTTTTCATTTTCTAGGTTTTTTGCATAATTGTTCAGCTACATCAAAGGTATCCACTAAAAGGCTCTATAAAATGGCTCAACTGAATGAATCAACTAAAAGGCTATGCCAAATGGATATACTAATGGTTGTGATAAATAAATCTACCTTCAACTCTACCAAATGGGTCTATTGAAGTTTGAATGGTTGTATCGAATAGATCTACCAAATGATTATGTCAAATGACTCTACCAAATGGTTGTGTTAAATGGATCTATCAAATGGGTATGTTGAATGGATTTACTAAATAATTACACTAAATGTATTACTTTATGACTACACCAAACATTTGCATCAAATGAATATGGTGAAGCTGAAGGGTTACTAGTGTAGTCAGTCTACTATCTGATCACCTAGTCACCTCCCTAGTCCTATAAATATTCCCTCAGCCCTCATTTGACACATTTAAATCCTCATCCCCGTTCAACCCCACCCATAAAAATTCACCATTGACCATAGTAATAAAATATGTTTTTGAATAAATTACCATAATTCTAATCCCATGTAGTTTGAAGACCATACAATATCCACTATTAGATGCATACATGGTACAACTATTGGACTTCAAAATTCAGTTTTGTGTCTAAATGCCCTATTATAGATTTGCCTAGATATATCCTATAGAAATAATAAGTTCACATTGTTCAAGGAGAGATTTATGAATATGAAGAGAAATCAAATTTACAAGGGGTTCATATGTGGAATTTAGATTCCATGTGTCAGGAGTTAACAAAATTGATGGTGCTACCTCTACAAGTATTGCGATTGTTTTAGACAAATTGATACAAAAAATATTAAATCAAGAACTGGTCAAGCTACCTCTAGTAACCAATGTCATGAATCCATTTGATAGATTCAAAATCCATCTATAATAATATGGGCTAGATAAAAAATGGTTGAGAATGTCTATTATGAAGTTGTGGGGTATGATTTAGATGACAAGGATAATGAATAATAAGAGATGGCAATTGAACAATGATCAACCAATAAAAAATATGAAACCCTTGGTGAAATAAAGATTGAACTATTGCATGAAATTCAATATTAGGATTAGTCTATATGGTTGTCATTAATCTTGAATTCCATGTAATAGTTCAATATTTATGTCACCAAGGGTTTCATATTTTTTATTGTCTGATCATTTTTTAACTACCATCTCTTATTGTTTGTTATCTTTGGCATCTAAATCATGCCCTACATCTTAAAAATAGACATTCTTAGCCACTTTTTAGCTAGCTCATATTATTCTAGATGCATTCTAAAGCTATCCAATGGATCCATGACATGGTTACCAGAGGTAACTTCACCAGTTCCTTATTTAATCTTTTTTATATCAGCTTATTTTTAAAATAAAGTCAATACTTTTAGAAGATGCACCATAATTTTTGCTTACTACTGAGACATGGAATCTAAATTCCCCTTATAAACCCCTTGTAAATTTGATTTCTCTTCATATTCAAAAATCTTTCCTTTAAAAACTATGAACTTCATGTTTTTATAAGATAGCCAAGCAAATGTAAAGGTGCACATCCAATGTTTTGTTTGTAAATTCCATTGAAAGTCACTTCAATATCCTTTAATAGGTGAGGTACATTTGATGGTTCTATCTTTCAAGGTTTCAAATTTTGGTTTCCTTTTTATTTTCCACCTGGTCTTGGTAGGGTTTTAGAATACAGTCCTTGATGTTTTTGTTTTCCTTTCTTCTTCCCATGCCCTTAAGCTTTAACCTTGGTGAATTTTCTTGAAGTTCTATTTAGAAATATCATTCAGTCTACCATTTAGTACTATCATTTGGTAGTGTCATTTAGCACTATCATTCAATAATATCAATATTTTTAGGTGTTGTCATTTAGTAGTATCATTTATCTCCTCTGATCGGCACTATTGGCATTCATTATTTAGTGTCATCATTTAGTTCTTCTATTTGGGCTCTATTACTTTCCTTGTTTGATATCGAGGGCATGAGGTATATTATATCTATGTGTCAAATTAAATTATATTCTAAGATAATTATATAAATGGTTGGTGAGACAACCCAAAAACTAATTTATATCCCTAAAATATCAATGATCCTATCTCATCTACTATCCCTAAAAAATCACCAAAACCAAAATCCAAAAATTGGAATATTCATGAATTAACTAATATTCACTACTAAAATTTACCTTAGAGTGGTCATGAATTCTATGATGAGTTTGATGATTTTAGATTGTATAGTTCCTTCATGTCTAGATTCAAGGATTTTAAAATCTTCATTGGGAGATTCATGATTTCCTAAATGAAGCATGAATCCATCCTTACAACTTATGAGGATGATATACATGGCCTATTTAGTTCTTTATTGATAATAATTAGTGTTTTCAAAATTTTCTTTCCTACCTAAAGGAGGTTTTTTAGTTTTATTTACAATAGATCATATTTTTATAACCATAAAATCATCTTTAAATATGATTTTATATATTTTTTAATTTGATCCATTAACCATTTGGTATTTTTCAAATATGAAGTTTGGAGAAGTTGTGTGTGTGTGTGTGTGTGTGTGTGTGTGTGTGTGTGTGTGTGTGTGTGTGTGTGTGTGTGTGTGTGTGTGTGCGTGCGTGCGCGTGTGCGTGTGCGTGTGCGTGTGCGTGTGCGTGTGCGTTTGCGTGTGTGTGTGCGTTTGCGTGTGCGTGTGCGTGTGCGTGTGCGTGTGCGTGTGCGTGTGCGTGTGCGTGCGTGTGCGTGTGTGCGTGTGTGTGTGTGTGTGTGTGTGTGTGTGTGTGTGTGTGTGTGTGTGTGTGTGTGCGTGTGTGTGTGTGTGTGTGTGTGTGTGTGTGTGTGTGTGTGTGTGTGTGTGTGTGTGTGTGTGTGTGTGTGTGTGTGTGTGTGTGTGTGTGTGTGTGTGTGTGTGTGTGTGTGTGTGTGTGTGTGTGTGTGTGTGTGTGTGTGTGTGATTATGTGTGATTAATCCATTAAACATGTGGGATTTTAAAAATTTACTTACCTACTTGAAGGAGGTTTTTAAGTTCTATTTACAATAGATCATATTTTTAAAACCATAAACTCATTGTTAAAATAATTTTATATATGTTTTAATTTGAGATATTAACCATGTGGAATTTTTCAAATGTGAAGTTTGGAGAAGCCATATATGTATGTATGTATTTCAAACATGCCTTTATATAAACTATCTCTCCTTGTGTTGTAACAAGTGAAATCCCAATGTGTTGTGTATGCCTCTAAAAATAAACTATAAGTTAATTCCATGATAGAGAAAGATTGATAAAAAAAAATGGATTCTTAAATTAATTATATAATTAAATTTTGATGAACAAAAATATAATCATTCTTTTCTAGTTAATTATTATCATATTTGTGAAGTATATGGTAATTTTAACACTAGCTTCCCCAACAATTAGATTATACTTTAGATTGCTTGTTTTATAATCAACATCCAAAAATGGGCCTATGAAGGTATGTAAAATGGAATTTCATGGTCCGACATCCATTTCTCATGAATTTCAAAATAAAGTAGAATAAAATATCATAATATATTACATCACCAAGTAGTACCTATCTAATCACATGCAACGTCATGAAGCTTTAATTATTTTCATAAATATAAACTAAAATATTCATATATTTTATATTTATTGATAATGAGTATATTTAATAGTCCATTACCTCATTTAACTTTTTTGTTTTTATGAAAAAACCTTTTGACTATAGTTTTATAAAAAAATAAATAAGCTTTTAAACTTAATAGTTATGGACCTAAAAGATGTGCATGGTATCTATAACCTCTAAGAATAAATGTTGAGTGGAAATGTTAAATACACCAACATATGTGACAAATTTGTAACTAGTTTTTCAAATAATGGAAACAATTAAAAAAACATAAAATAAATGCATTAGGAATCATATAGTTTTTAACATAGGTAACACCCTAACTTCAAAAGGAAAAATAAGTGTGAGACCTAGTGCAATAATGTTTTCCATCCAAATGAGAAAAAAAATCTCCAAAGAGAAAGTACAGTAATTGGATCCAAATGATGTATTTTTAAATTACATTTCAATAAGTGGGTAAGATCAACACCATTCCACTTTCTACAACTTGGTTCAGGGGGATTAAAAAAACTCAAATTGATTGCATGTTTCATGTGTGATTCCACCTTTTTCATAAATTTATTTGAGGAATTTTATCAAAAAATTTATGTTCATTTCGTAGGATTTCACAATCCCATAAATTTATTTTAGACATTTTATCAAATATTTAAAATGAACTTTGTAAGATTTAAAATTAATATAAATCTCTATAAGGGCATTACAACATATGACAAAAAATGAATTTCAATATCATAAGCTATAAACCATATGGTGGTGAGATGGAAATTTTCACAATAAGTGAAACAATAAGAGAGTAACATATTTATATGTCATTTCCAATCTTCAATCTATACAAAAACCCATTTAAGTCAAATATGTACCAAAATTTCTTAACCTATTGTGCCACATTAACTAGTGAAAAATAAAATGTATTTTTATTTATAAATATAATAATTTTAATTTATTTGTTATTTTTATAGATTTTGATTTCACTTTAAACACCTAATATAAAATAATATACCACCCTAAAACTATTATGCGTGTGTAATATAATTCCACCATCAAAAAAAAATTACACCAAGATCTTTCAATAGTGTTGGTAGTAAATGGAACTAGGGTGCCACTATGGAAGGTTCTATTCTCCTTATTGGAACATTTTCATACATAACCACTCAAAGGAATGGGATTATTGCATAACCACTCATATAAATGTGTCACTTGTAATGTTTCAAAAAATAAAGGTTTACACCAAACAAGACCATGTAGAGCATGGTCTCCAATTTGAATATGTAGGTGGATAAAAAAAATGAAGTATATAAGTATTGAGTTATTGACACAATGATCAAATGATAAATTCCCCACTAATAATGTCAAATTTATGTTCATACATTTGGTCAAATATTTTAAAAATAACCTGCATATTACTGATTTGTATAGATCTTGTAAAATTATTTAGACAACAAAAACTTTCTCTTGTAACATGTTAGGGTCAGTATAATTAAATGCAGTTTTTTATTAAATAATTTTAAAAATGAGAGTACATGTGCAAGAAGATAAAATTAATTCAATGAAATACAAAATAATAATGAGCATAACACATTACAAGAATTTTATATGGGAAAACCTATGAAGGTAAAAAAATCACAATCTAATCAACATCTTCCATTAAATGTTTGGTTTTATAGGGAACTAGATTTTATATAACCCATAATTACTTTATTTTTACTTATTCTCAATAATAATTCTTCATAACTCTTCACAGTATGAATGTACTTCGTAATTATCATATCTTTCTCACATTGGTAAGTTTAATATGTAAATGGTAATCAGTTATAACCATGAATGGCTATACCATTTCACCTCATAGCTAATTAAATTAGCTATTTTATATAAATATATAGTTTTATATAACTACATATATATATATATATATATATATATATATATATATATATATATATATATATATATATACATATAATTTTAGATATATGTTTGTTTAATATTCAGATCTAAAATAGGTGTGTCACCGTAAACATTATGTGTTCCAACATGAATATGCCTCAAAAACTACTAAATATTGAGTTACAAATTATATATATATATATATATATATATATATATATATATATATATATATATATATATATATATATATATATATATATATATATATATATATATATAAACTTTTAGATATATGTTTGTTTAATATTCAGATCTAAAATAGGTGTGTCACTGTAAACATTATGTGTTCCAAAATGAATATGCCTCACAAACTACCAAATATTGAGTTACAAATTATTTTCTCCAATAGTTTTATTCAACATATAAAATATGAACTCATGTTTAACTCATACCCTTATTTTTATGTTGTTTCTCAAATAGGTAAAATCATTGAGATAAAAATTTTGAGGTTCAACATGATTAAATATATGTCTAATGCACCTACCTATAGTGTCTCCAAATATAAATTAAAATCAAATTTTAAGGATAAGGCTAATGACACACCTAATTTTCAAGCTAATACCGAGGAAACTATTATAGTAAACATGTTATAAAAACAAATTGACAAGTTTTTCCTTCATTATCAATAGTTTATAACATTTAAAATTTACTCGAGGTTCCTCACCAAGTGCTTAAATAGTTTATTGAATACAATATGATATATTTACTTCCACACTATGATTTAAACATATCTAAGCCTTTAGCTAAAATTTATGATGTGAATGTATATTTTGAATATAATAGATCTTCAAGACATAAGTATTGCAAATATATATTTTTAATTGAGATGTAATATCTAAGATCTAATGAATATAAATTTTATTCAAGTGGATGGACATGATGGTAAATTTTAATAAATCGTTTGATCCATTGAATGATAAGTGGCATGATTCTTTAGAAAAATATAAATTCATAAATGATAAGTGAGGTAACTAAAATGAAACCTAAATAGTAGGAATACCTTCAGATTGACAAAAAAGAGGATTCTACATGCATGTTCTATGCAGAATGGTACAACAATTTGTGGTAACATCAGGTGGACCACATGAAGAAGAGACATTTCCTATGGACATGTCTATTTATTAGGTAGAGGTACCAAATCAATATTTATACCACACCACTGTGATAGAAGAGGTAACAAGTGCTATGAGTAATATAAGTGATAGAGAGAATATTTAATGAGATAAGAGATTATAAGGGAGAGATCAGAGGTATAGAATATAAATAGTATATGTGATTTCTAGAGTATGTTTATGATATATGGTTAAAAAATAGAAATGAGTCCAATGAAGGACAACCTTCAACTCTAATTTTTTTTAATACTCACTCAAACTAAGACACACAACTTGAACTTTAAAAAAATATTTCTTTTGTATTTCATTGATTTTAAATCATAATAATAGTTTTATAATGCACACATACTACTCACATGCCTTTTATACTTATTCAATCATAAAGATGATAATAAAATACATTCATAGTACTCTCATGGACTGGTTTACTCTTACACTTTAACTTCCCTCTTATTGGATATCTCACTTCCCCTCACTTTTTCTCTTGAATAACTACCTCATTTTTTCCAATTTAAATATTTAACTATCTTAATTTTCCTATTGGAGTGTCTATTCACCTTCCTTATCCTCTTAAAAATGCATAAGATTTAGTAGTTATTCATTATGGTATTTTTTTTTACCTTCCATGCAGGTGAAACCACCACTTTATATAGTATGGTGATTGTGAAAATTACCACGATGGTTAAAAAAACTAAGTTTTTAAACTTTAATGACACTTGAAAAACTACCTCTCAATTAATACTGATGGTTTTATCACTGTGAAAAGTCTTCCAATTTTCAAAGGCCATAATGTTTGCATATAGACTCTAATGAGATATCTAGTTTTTTAAAATTATATAAATTTTAAAGAGTAATAAAAATATATGATAAAAATAATTATTATTGAATTTTTATTCAATTTATACCTATTCTTTACAATCTATTCATTTTACCCTTTCAGTGTACATAACCACTTCTCATATTGTACCAATGGTTGAGAAACTCAACTGACTTGATTCAAATAATTTAACATATTCAAATGGATACTTATATTATTTAATTAATTATAATAAAATGTTTGAGTCATGTTCATTCACACCATAAACTAATCCATGGTGAATTTCAACTAGAAAAAACAAAATTATGAAAACACACAACTACCATATTTTTGAGTGATGCAATATTACCCTTCACCTTGGATGTTCTTGAATCAGACACCTAAGGTAATGAAAATTTTCAAGATATAATAATAATTAACCAAATTTTAGATCATATATGGTTTTAAAATGATTTAAAACTTTAAATTCATGCATCCAAGTTGCATCTTTATTTGATATATCCTTTCATTTGACTAAGTACTCATAGTACTCATTGTCTCTTGTCTTCTTCACAATTAATATATCCAAAATGGATTCCATATATAAAATTACATTTTCTAGTGATTTTTACTTAAAATATATGGATAAATCATCCATTATTTATCTTTCCTCACTTTTTTGTTCACCACATATGGGTATAAATCATCTACATGACATAATTATTCTATCTTACAACTAATCTCATAAGCATCAACTGAGAAGTTACTCAAACTCTTAAAATGTCTAATTTTATTCCATTTGATCTTTTTATAATCACCCTTATGAAAAATATAATTTTGAAAAAATTTTAACAGTAAGTCATCAAAATTAAAATCCATCTCTCTTCTCTTCTAATTAGCTTCTTGTTTATATTTTCCAAAACTCTTTATCAACCTTATTTTCACTTTGATATGCACATTATGCATAGCTTGTGAATGATATCAATTTATACACTTAAGCTAATCATATCAGTTTTAATTATCATCTAGGGAAAAAGACTCATACCTATAAATCATTCAATAAAAATTAAGCTTGTGTTAAAATCAAATCCTAATGATTTAGGATTTTCACCAACCAAACATCTCAAAAAATCACAAAGACTCTGATAAATATTTAAGGGTGATAGAATGAACTAAATTCCAATAAGTTTTCCAAATTGTGCCCTAACAACCTCCAAAATTTCCCAAAAAAATTTGTATCCCTCTATGATACAATACTTCCTGGTAACCCATGCAATCTGATCATCTCCTTGAAGAAAAAATTAGAAATATTGGTGGCATAAATAATATTCATGAATGATATAAATTAGTCATCTTATAAAATATATTAAAAAAACAAAAAGAGAATCATTAACTCAATATGTTATTGGCTTCTAAAGAACAAAATCGATGCTCAATGCATCCCATGCTTTATTTGAAATAGGCAATAGTTGAAATAATTTGGTATTTTTATTTTTCCCTTAACATGTTAGAAAACTCTATAACTTTTCAAAAACATGTTCATTTTTGTACTCAGATGTGGCCAATAACACTTTTCACTCAATTGTGAAAAATTCATGTGATGCCTAGAATTACCAACAAGACCTTCATTGTGTTTTTATTTTAATAGGTTATCTCTCATGGAACCTCCAAGTATGCACAACCTTATTCCTTTAAATAACAACCCATTTTGTATCATATACTCCAACCATGGATTTATGCCTATATTTTTTGGATTCATACATGTTGTCCTTGTATCTCATAAATCCAAGTATTATTCATACAAATCTTCCATTGATTCAAATTCAATTATCTCTACCTTGAGCTAATTCACAAAAAGAGCTCGTCTACTCAATGAACCTAAAACTTTATTGGAATTCCTACATATATGTTTCAAAGAAAAATAATAGATTTGAAGCAACTCCACCAATTTCATATGTCTTTTATTAATTTTACTATGGTTGTTTATGAATTTTAAGGCTTGAATAACTATGTTAAAAATTATTTCTTTCATAACAAGTAGTGCCATCACTTCTTGTAAATTTGTATCATTGCATAAAATTATTTTTCATAGTGACGAGTCCAAAAAATGGCTCATTATATCCAATTAATAACCTCATTTTCCCCCTAAAATTATTGCTTTTGAGTGTATTTTGATGTTCATAATAGAACTCATTGTTAATTTAAACTATAGAATGAGTTATTTACCTTAGTTATTATGTACAAGTCATTTTTACTTTTATTACAACTTTATTCTAATATTTGCATGGTAAATCCACAATTTTTTGTATAAATAGGCCATAAATATGTACTATAGTCAAAGAGCATATTTTTGGTAGCAAATAACACTAAATACTAGTCTAGACTAGGACTAGTTCCATAGATCCCCAACCTAGCTTTAGATATCATCATACTAGATCTAGATACCTCTAGTCAGCTTGATAGGGTCACTTGAAGGATAGTATATTTCTACAAAGATGTGCATGAAATATTTAAACAAGTATAATACATTTTTAGAAACCATTTTTAATGATATATATATATATATATATATATATATATATATATATATATATATATATATATATATATATGTATATATATATATATATGTATATATATATATATATATATGTATATATATATATATATATATATATATATATATATGTATATATATATATATATATATATATATAATTTATAGATATAGTAATATATATTTATAGTCATTGTATTTATATAATTTTTTTGTAAGTGACTATAAATACTATGTTTGGCTCTACTAGCTGAATTAGATTAGATGGTCATAAATACCAAATAATTTGCAACCAATAACAGATAAGGAATCATGCAAGAAACTGAGTCCAACACTTTACATTGGTTTTCCTTATAAATTGTAAAGAATGTTGTTATGATATTTTTAGAAAATAATATAAGATATTAGTTATCATATGATATTGTTAAGTTATTTCTATATCTCAAGATAGTTTTCTTAAGATGTGTTAATATTTAAAAACATCTTTTTGATGATAAAAATAGTAGATGAATAGATAATTAATGCTTTAATAATTTAAGCATTATCATTTTTAGTATTGTAAGTAGGTTTTCAAAATCAATGAAAAGATAATTTAACGAGTTTTCTAAAAATATAAGAGTGTTAAAATATTATTCTAAGGAAGATAAAGGGCCCACTCAACCAAATAAGAATGATTTATTTGGTATTTATATGTTATTTATGCATTGTTGTGTGATCTAAGTTTGTTATTCATTTTTATACAAAATATTATTTTATGTGTTGTAATTGTAGTATTCTATGTTAATTTGTATTCAATAAAAACTAATTTCAACATTATAAATTGAAACTATTAATTTTCATGCAATTTCCATTATAACAACATAGATTAATTTTTTTACTTTTCATGCAATTTCAATTCCAACAAACTAGTTTAGAAGTGTATTTCTCTTCCAAAAGATTTTAAATTTAGAAAGTGTGTTTGATTTCACAAGTAATAGATTATATTTGAATTCAAAATATTATATTATAACCTTAGATAAAATGATCTAAAAACCACTCCCAAAGTAAGACTATTAGTTATAAGTCTTTGCTTATACTATTATAGACAATCATTAGACACTACCCAAATTGACATGACATATATCAAATAAATGAAGAGGTTAAAATAACCCTCATCATTTTTTGTGCCATTTTAAAGGATTTTATAAATTTAAATAGAGTATAAGAATTCAAAAACTAATATTCAATTAAGAATTACTTCCCGTAACTCAATAAATTTATGAATAGACAAAGAAATTCAAAAGGAAGATATATTCCTAAAAACTCCAAATATTATGATTAGGTCACAAGTATAAAGTATATTAGAAGATATTCTAAGAAAATAAATTCATATTTTTTAGGAGGAACAACAATTAGCCTCACCTAAACTTTGAAAAAGTTCCCTAAAGGTGGGTTCATCCTTCCAAAGAAAGCAATCAATGTTAAAAAATATTGTGACCCAAAGTATTAAATCTCAATAAAGTATCCTTCTAACCACTTCTAATGATTCACCACATCCCAAGATAACTATTTACAATATTTGTTGGGAATAAATAGGAGACAACATAGGAAACATAGTAAATCCCCAAGCTAGGGTTGAAGTATGTAGAGCTCCTCTACTAGAAAGAAACTTTACCTATCATATTATCCTATATCTATATGAAAATTATCTAATGAAAAAAATATCTCCATATATATTACCTAATTTCAAGGGAAAGTCAAATAAATATCCTGACTAAATCTTGTTTGAATTTAAGGTATTATGTCAAATTGTTTCATTCAACACTCAAAGAATCATATATGAGGTGGTTTATGGGATTACAACCAGACTTCATTCACAAATGAGATGAAATTGAAGAAAATATATTATTGGATAAATATCAAGATTAGTGTAGGGTAGAAAATACAAAATAATAATTCTTTTGTATAAAACAAAAAATATATGAAAATATGGAAGACTATCTTGATCATTTCCTTTTTGTCCTTAAAAGTTGTGGATATCAATTGGATGAATAACTAATTAAAAAAAATTATCTAAAGGATTAGATGATGATGTTCATGAATCCTTGAAACTAATGGGTGAAGGATATGTAAATAAACTTGGCATCAATGATATTTTTGAATTATGTAGAAAATACTCAAGGATAAAGGTTGGTATTAGGAAAATAAAAATAGGAAAATAAAGTAATGAGGTAATTTATCTCATGGAAGAGTTTATAAATAATAAAATATATATCTTAGTACAATTTAATACCACATTAGATGGGATACATGAAAAATTTAATGACACCATTGAACCTTTAACTATGTATTGCATAATATCTAGGTTGAAACATGCCTTTCAATATTATCATCTTGATAAAAACATATATAAGTGGTATTTGTGATGAAAATGATCATGATAATAAAAATTTTACTCTCCTTATTGTCATCAAAAATCAACTAAAACAATGTACCCAACCTAGGGAAGAACTCAATTATTTCTCACAAATACATGGGAATAATTTTTCTTACCATCATAATCCAAATGAGATTTTTCCTAGAGCTCGTTCCAATCCATGGGTGATCCAAGGGTTAGACCAACACCTTCATAATAATGAGTACCACCATCTTGGTCTCCACAAGAGTGGATACCACAACAGCCTTAGGTGACACAATAGAATTCACAACCATGTGTTCCTCAACAAAATTAGGCATGAGCACCCCAACCAACATTTAACCAGTAATGTAGATTATCACATCAATAAGTTTTGATGCCTACTCACACTATCCAACTCTAATAATTTAAAAAAGTAAATCAACCATAGTTACTTTCCCAACCTATGAAAAACCTTAAGAATATACATACCACCCCTATCTATAGTACATAAAAATAAGGAACCATAGGATTAAATACCATAAAATGTATCAATTTTACCTAAATTTAAGAATAATATTGACTAATTAGTCTCCTCCAACCACTGTATACATTCTCAATGAGAAGGAAGAACAAAACCTTACCAATAAACAACCCAAGGAAAAATAAAATAGTTAGGAGAAGGAAAAATTAATGTTCCTTCAGCAATACCATTTCTTGAAAGAATAAAATAAAAACCAAACAAAATTGAATCTAACCTAGTCTAAGAACTAAGGATATTGATCATTGAGATACTGCATTTATGCTCATAGTATTATTTGAAGGAGTTTGAGGCTTAGAGTCCTATCTTATAGGTCTAGTCATGTATGGTATTTGAAGCTCAATAGGAGAAGTTGAACTAAAGAGGTAAACTTGGTATTTAGAGTCCCAAACTAAGGATATCTAGGTCTTCATATTTCCATTTGAGGTATTCAACCTCTAACATATATTTCAAAGTGCCACTTGAGCCAAAGGGGGAGATATAAGCATTGATGGGTCCACTCAAACTTAGTAATATATATCCTTACTCTCTTTAACTTATTTACTCAGTAGATTATATATTGATTGTTTATTGATATTGTGAATGTATTTTTTCATTCTTTCTTATATTGTTCCTTATACTAAATAAGTTGGTACAGATATATGGTTGCTTAAGATTACCATCATATTCGTAGGTTGCATAGACTACCCATTGGTTTTTCATAATGTATACACCTAGTGTTTTACACTATATCACTTTACTTACATTTTACTTTGTAATGGTTTATCAACACATCAATCCCATTGAATGCACCTATTAAAGTGTGTAATAGGAATGTGGTGGTATCAACTTGTGTTACTTTGTGAGATATTCTTGCATAATATTATGTCACACCATAAATTTTATCAATCTGATATACTTTGAATCTTTCTTCATCTTACCTCTCTATTTTTTTGTCTATATTTTATAACTTCCCTATATGTTAATGCATCGGCTTAGTTGATATACCTTATTTCATTTTTAATTCTTCTATGTAATGTATCATCTAGCTTGATATAGTTCTGAATCTATCTTATTTAATTCATATTGTATCAAAATAGCCAATATCATACCAAGGAATTTGAACTATTTTAATTATATTGACTTGGATGATAACATTATTTTAGATTTCAAGGTTAGTTTTTGGTATTAGGGTCATATATATGTTTCATACTTCATTTATAAAATATATAACACATTCATACACTCTTCATATGCTCAAATTTATGTGTTAATGGAGTATTTATGATGTTTATATGGTTTAGGACCTTATCTTGAGGTCTTATCTTATGGTTTCATTGAATCTCAATAGGAAAGGTCTTTGGATTTCCTAACTAGGTATATCTAGGACTTCAATCTAAAACATCTCTTAAAAATGGCCATTTGAGCCAAAGGGGGAGATTGAAGAATAAACTTTTCCACCCAAAGGTAAATATTTTAATCCATTTACTCTTTCCTTTATTTATTAGATTAGGCATTACTTATTACTTTTTGGATGTATGTGTGTCCTTGTTTAGGCTCATCCTTATACTAAATAATCAGTATAGATATAGGGTTTATTAGGCTTACCATTTATCACCTTATGTTGTATGGAATCCAATTTTTATAACCTAAAATTTCACCCTATATAAGTTTTAGAAAAAATCTCTATTTTAGGATAACATGGAACTATCTCTTTGCATAGATAAGCCACTACAAGAGATAGATCTCTAGGTTTAAAATGGCTAACTCCCTTGATTTATATTTTAGGCTCACACTACACTAGGATAATAACTATTAGGGTTGAAAAGTGAAAAAATATACATAAAATAAACCTAATATAATGAGATGATATACCAAAGATAATTCCACATAACACACTTTGCATTGCACCAAGAAATAAGACTACCAAACTAGCCCTAACTCTATGTCCTTCTAGCATAAGTATTTCTCATTGAGGAAAATTACTATGCACATCTAGATGTGGATGAAAATAAGGTATGATACAATACACTACTAGTCCCTCTCACACTTCAATACACACCTAACAAACAATACACTTTATAAAACTTGTCAGAAGAGATATCACTCACATAAACATGCAAGAATAAAAATATAAACAAGGAGATCATATTCATCACTTTTCAACCAAATAAACCATTTAAAAAACTTAAGAAATAGATTATAAATAATTAATAAAATTTATAAAAAAATATTCAAATGAAAATAAAGTGTCAAAACCAAAAGGACTTCACCATACCAATTGTGGATTCATTACAAAGCCAAAGAGGCTTGAATATATAGAACATATGAGAAGAGAGAAAATAAGTGAAGATCAAGGGTTAAAATTCTAAGTTTTAAAAAATGAGAACCACTTAAAATTCCATGGAATGAAGTTGATAATAGGATATGAAAGTCTTCTTGGATAAGTGTCCATCTGAAAAATGACATATTCCTCAAATTAGTGTAGAGACTCATGTTATTGTTTTGAAATTACCTTGATGATGAGTCAATCACTTGACTATTAAAAAATAACATATAAATCCTTGAAACATATTATATAACATAATAATTTGTAAATTAAGTCAATGAAGGTAATTTATGCCTCTCAAACTGATGAACTCATCCTTGTCATTTATCATTCACTACATGCAGTCATTCATCCCTGGTCCTCTAGGTTTGTCCTCACACTTGTCACCTAAGTGGATTAAATTTACTCATGAAGATGAATTTTATAGGTGTTAAGAAACTCAAATATATATCCTTTTTCCTCTAGTCTATCAAATAGGCCTCAAAAGATTCCAAGTCACCTTGATCACTATCTCACTAGGTAGTCACATTATTTTTTCAATGTCTGTTTAGATTTCCTGCAATGAATGGTATAATAGAGATATCATTATGAAAAAATATGGTAATAATTGAGTTCAATAAGTTGGAACAAGTCTCTCAAGATCTTCCACAATGATCTGCACTTGTCTATCCTCCTCTAATCCTATAAAACATCTCAATTCTTGTAAAAGATAGAGAATTAGGCTTGTCCATACAAGTGATCGTATGGATCAATTAGGTGTAAATGAGATTTAGGGAGTTAAAAACATTTATAAAATAATCTCATGTCAATTTGACCCCTTCTAGATGCATAATTCTCCATATCTTCTCCATCGAGTCCATGTAAGGGTTTTAGGAGGGTTTTTGGAGGTTTTGCTTGTTAATTATGATTCATAAAATTCTAAAGCTAAAATTCCAAAAAAAATATACTAAGAAAAATTTAATGACCACCTTCAACCATCCCCAACTACTTGAGGCACCATGAACATTGTCCATACAGGTGTGAGCAAAATAAAGTTGCCTCTTGAGATCTTGACTACGTTCTAAGTGGGTCTGATAGAGCTTTGAGTCAAAATGACCAATTTTGAATTATATTATACAAAATAATGATTCTAATCCATCATAAATTTCCCCTAAAATTCTTAAAAAGGATTTGAAGGATATCATGGTTTTATGAATTGAGTTACACTTATAGGTTTAGGCCTAATAGGCCTAATTGTGTCTTATGTGCATATATCCACTTGTGAAGGTTAAAATTACTATAGGTGCCTATTCTTACTTTTTTCATATCTAAAATAACCCTTCAAATCTTTCCATTATGTCTTTAAGGCTTTTCCCATTCATCTTTCCATCATGAATGCATAGATCTATAGTATGGACTACCTGTGGAGTGCCCTCTATCTGAGATAAAATAGAAGGCATCTCCCTTATTCATAAAACTAAACTTATACTATGGATAGCTTGGTTAGGTTATGAGGACACCCTATATCAAGTTTCAAAACTTTATTTTTCTCTTAAAAGTCTCGAACATCAAACTTTATAAGACTCTCTTTTTAGGCCTTTATACTATATATAGTGTTCTTTGTGGACTATAGGTTGGGGTTCAAAGCCCATTATTAATCTATTTATACATATAATAATAAAATAAAATGTTATTTATCATTTTGAGAGTGATTTTCATGTAGTCACTCAATCTTGCACCACTACATACCAAACCAACTTGCACTTTCCTGTGTATAGACTAATCTGTGACTATGTTAGACTATAGGTTACAACTTAGATTTCAAAAGTTCCCTATCAGTGCTCACTTTATGTTTTGTCTATAGACCACATATGAGGGTGGATTTATCCATATGAGAGTGCTCATCCTATATTATAAATCTAACAACCCTCTATGATTGCTCTTTCACTAGCCTAGCTAGTCTATAGTCCAAGTGTAACTATAAGTATCAATTCAAGGAGTTGTGAGATTCTTGTAGGTGCTTGTTTCATGTATAAATATTGTATCTCACATATTTAATCTCTCTTAAAGTCATTAGGGATGACCTCATACCTATTTTTTCTCATTTTATGTATATAAACCATGTAGTCATTCTTTATCATCAACACAATAGGTGTTACTAAAAGTTATAGGTTTATGTGGCCATTTGGCATTGTGTTTACTAAGTGCTTATAGTGGAATTATGATGGAATTGAGTCCCTAAATATTTATTATATTTTTATTAAATAACTTCTTCTCATGTTGAGATGTGGAATTTAGGTGTATGCTATAAGAGAGACACCATTAGACTTGTGTATAACTTAAGACTCTTCACTATGAGATGACACATTATATGAACAAAACCTTTTTCAAATAAGTTAAGGTAATTGTTCCAACTAAGCAAATTTTTCAAATTTTATTGATTGAAAGTTTTGAAATGACTATAATGTATACACTATGAACCTTGAGTAGAATTTAAAACTTCCATTCAATTATTTTAAATTTGCATAACCTATTTATTGGGTTTTAGATGGTCTTTATATTCTTTGTACATGCCTACAAATGACTGTAGATGATTGTGTGTATTATATCTTTGACTATTCCTTACTCATTATCTTAGAACTCCATATTAGTCAGCTTTCAAGTCCTTAAATGGGAAATATGGATAATACATGCTATGTATGAGGTGAAAAAAACATATTAGCATTGAAATTAGTCTACTTATAGAGATATGAACTCTGTAACTATGGAAACCCTATTTGTAGACCTCAATGGTGCTCATTACTAGAATAGTGAGATGTTTCTACCAACATCTTTATTTTCATATGTGAAAAACTAGTTGGAAACAACATGAAAGGAGTGTGAATTCTCTATAAGACCATATTCACTACTTGGTTTATATGAACTAGTATAAATAGATGGGAAACCTAAAATCATCGGGGATGTGTAGGTAGAATTGAGACACTAACAATCTTAGGGAATATGTTAGAATCAAAATCATTGAGAGGGGGGTGAATTAGTATCTTAAAACTTTGATTAAATTCCTCTTTAGTATACATGAACCATCACATCAAAATATATATCAATAAATTCATAATCAATCAACTATATAAGCATGAAATAATATTACACAAGTCAACATAACATATATGTGGGAAACCCTCAAGGGTAAGAAAACCCAATAATCCCTACAAATGGACTACACTCCTATAAGTCAAAAGATCACAATTTAGTGAAGCACAAAATGTAAATATATCACCAACCCTAAATATATAAACACAAACTCATATAGTATTTATAAATCACTAACTTTAAAGGAGGCACCAACCCCCTAGATGATTCAGAACCAACTCAACCACCTGAAACTTTTGATCACCTTCAAAACACCTTGTTTCTCATACAAAAAATGATGATCTCCTTGAAACACTTTTAAAATTCATACATGAAATTAACACTTCATATTCCACTCAAATATACACATACTAATATCATATTAGGTCCATGACACTTTTTTCCTCTTACCACCACTTGAAGTACACCTTGTATCACTGTTCATAATTAAGCTTGTGAACCTACAATAAGTTTGACAAATAAAACTAAAGCATGTATAAAATTTATTCACATAAACATGAAAATAAATCACATAAAAATAAACTACATGAACTTAATAACATAACCATGTTATTTATACTTCATAAATCAAGGCAAAGGACTCAAACACTTCTATGTAATATCCCACTTAGAATTGCTAGAACACTCCAAAACCCAATCATGAACAACTTGATTTTTAACACATAAAATAAAAATTAAAATGACCAATGTAATATAAAAATATCCTTTGACATATCTAGACCACCCTTAAATACAAAAACCATAAGGTCTAATGTCAAATATTGGTCTTGCAAACCAATCTTTTGATCTCACTACACACAGTCAAACTAGAACCAGACAAGCCATTTTGGCTTCAATATTTCAACCATTTTCACTAAATTCCAAGATTTAAAAAATAATTAAAACTAATTTCAAGTCAAAAATAACAATACCATATTAATTATATATTTAAACTCATTGTATAGAGCCTCAAACTCATCACTGAAACTTGTTTACCCAAAACTATCAGTTTACCTTAAAGCACAGTCATGGTGATAATGACCTTTGACACTTATGTAGACATATTAAATTACTTATGATGAATGTATATGATCCTATGAGATAATTATACCATTATAAAATATAAATTAAATATATTCAAATATTAATTAGTGGTTTTATAGACCAATCTTATGACCTTACTATACATAGACCTCACTGAGGTAGACAAGTCAACTTGTGAGTAACTTTTTACTATATTCACTAGTATATTAAAATTATAAAAAACATGATAATGTCTTAAAATTACCAAAAAAAATATCCATGCACTTGGTTTAATAATTATTTCATGATAACACATCCCTAATCATCTTCTCACTGTTGCCTGGGTTTTTCACTATTTGCATCATTAAGCCTATTAGCGATTGGCTAACTTGAATGATTATTTTAGGAAAATTAAGGGATATAAATTTTCAATAAACCTTCATGTACATGAAACATGAATCTAAAAATTCATCCTCCATATATTTGTATACTTTGACTTGGTTAACTTTA
Organism: Torreya grandis; assembly: GCA_037957365.1. Classification (NCBI taxonomy): domain Eukaryota; kingdom Viridiplantae; phylum Streptophyta; class Pinopsida; order Cupressales; family Taxaceae; genus Torreya; species Torreya grandis. Next base: position 2,927,643 of record JARHVA010000826.1, read on the forward strand.
CTGCTATAATAAATTTATGAGAAATGTGCACTTTCTTATAGGGTCTACTCACACACCTGATAACTCAATCACACCTGGAGGTAATTGGGAAAGTTGAATACATGATCCAATAGTTTTTATAGTCATTTGAGACCATTTTGGGCTATTTTGAACAATATATTTTACATCAGTCCTTGTAAGGGTTTTAAAGAGGTTTAACATAGGTTTTTGTGTTAATGATTATTCATAAAGTATTTCCCATTAAATACAAAACCAATGTGTATATTTATTATCTAAGAACCTTAACCATCTCTCCTTAATAACTCAAGTTCCCATGTAGAGGTTACACATGCCAATGAACACCTAAAAGTCCTTTTTAGGTTTGCATGCCTTCATTATGTGTACTCAAGAGACCTTAAAATCTTATTTCATGCCTTTTCTTGAAAAATGTGACCGAAAAATTTGTGAAAATGCTTGAAATAACATATCATACCTCTATCCATGTTCACATATGCAAAATTGTCTTAAAAACTAATCATGACCCCTCATTACTCCATAATCTCTCTCTTTTATCTCTATACCTTGACCAAAAAATCACATTTAGGCCTTAAAAATGATATTCATGATTCTTTACATGTGATATTGATCTGAGAAACATTTAAGTGACAATTTAGGTGATGTTTCTATCCCAATTGGTGGCAGGACTTCTGGGAGTCATAACTTTTGCACCGTAGCTCCAATCGACTCACTGTTTGAACCATTGGAAAGATAAGAATGAGGATAATGTGATGAGATGGCATGAGATTTTATCAATGTATTTTTACCCATAAAAACCAAATTTAAGTGCCTCAAATTTCAATTTTATTAGTGCAGTTTAAAAATAGTAAATTTCTAAAAAATAGTAATTCCTCCAATTTTATATTATTGTAAATCATGGAAGTCAAACCACTTAATCTCCCTTGAGATTTGTGACATTACACATCCTAATCCTACCTTAAAAATTTGTATAAATGAATATTTAACCCAAAATGTAAATTATACATCTCTTCTCAAAGATAGGCATATGTTTGGATCTATAAATTTTTATGAATAAAACATCTCTTCTCAGAGACAACATTATTGTTATTGTGTTGTTTTTGTTTATTAAATTTATTTCAAAAAAATATTTTGAGTTTTGTATCAGTTATCCACCTCACTCACATACTTAATTAACCTATATCATGTCAAATTAGCACCATACATCCTTCATATGTCTTGACAATAGATCATGATACCTCATTAGACCAAGCAGGGTCTAAAAATGGTCTAGTTATAAAATTGATCTGTAGGTCCTACCCCTGTAGGCTCACCTTCAGAATATTATGATTAATTCAATGATTAACATACATGATAAAAAAAACCTCATAAAATCACTCATTCATATGTGTACTCATCTCACCAAGCCATCATACTCATACCTTCTCACAAAGTCTCTTTATGATATGACTAGTGTCATGACTAGGCTTCTTAAGTACTTGAAACATGACAACTAACCTTGAAACACTTTTGAAATTATATATACTTCACTTACATGATCATACAATGCTTAAAAACCTCTCATAATCTTGTGATTATTTACTTCACCAAACTTTACTATGCACACCTTATCGCAAGGTCTAGACTAGGCTTCTCAAGACACCTTGTACTCAATAACTAGTAAATAAACATTCTTACCTCAGTGATATAAACAATAAAACTTCATCAGATAATAGTCTCTCACCACTAAAAAAATATTGACATCAACCAATATAAGAATCATTAGGTTTCCTTCAAATTCTCTCTCAACAAAAGAGACATTTAGTTTTCCTTCAAATTCTTTCTTGTCACATGGCTTCCTTGTCACATCAAGAACACAAGATCATACCTTAAACACCACTTACCATTCATATTCACTAGATTAACCTTGACATAATTGACATAAACCTTGACTTTAAGCTTGAAATCAATGACAACACTTCTCAACAAACTCCCCCTTTGTCATTGATGGTAAAACATCCTTCAATATAATCATTCTCATCTCCCCCAATCTAGTCAATCTTCATTTTTAACTTTATCCCCCTTTGAAATTAATTAAAAATGCTCATACATACTAAACATTCTATAACCACTCATTTTCCTTCTTTGTAAAATACACTCAAAACCTTTTCTAAGATTGTCAACAACTACACATGGATCTTATGAACAATCTGAATAGGTCCCCCTCAAACCAAGCACCCACCATGCTTCTATTGGCAAAATAGTGTCTCCATGAAGCCTAATGGATTCACTCCTTTCATAGGGTTATAAAAAAACACAAACTCAAGATATTCCTAGATCTCCATGCTCTCATAGGATTGAATATCCTTTAGGATCCTTTTAGGCTTGATTAGTCTCTTTGACTTAACCTCTTCATCATCTAAGTGGTCAAAAAATTGAGCTGATAATGAACATTAATGACTTGATTTCACATATAAATTATGATCTACCATGTCAAACATTCCATTTGATCTTATAGACTGATTATGACTCAGCTTTACTATCTTTGGTTTTCACACATTCAATTTCCTTCTCTCCTGTACTCTAGGGGCTTCAAACCTCTTGTTTTGACTTAATGGACTTCTAACTCTATTAGGAAAAAATATTAAAACATGTTCCACATTTTAAAAACTATAGAAAAAACCTAATTAATACCTCTTGAGTGGTGATTCATTTCATAATCCCATGCATATTCATTTTTAGAGTGTCTTATATAGTCTTTTACTCTATGACCAAACTGATTGCATACAAAATAGTAACCATTGAATTAATTATCATACCTCATAACATTATGATATTTGATTGGTCTCTTCATTTTGACTTTCTCCTTGACTTGAGTTTCCTCCTTTTGATCTTCTTTGAAACTAAGGACTATCTTATCAATTACAAACTTTTGACTACTCTAGATGTTATATAGAACATCAATACTCTTTTTAAAGTTTATGAAGGTCTTCAACTTGTTATATGATTGATCTAACTCAACTTTCAAGGACTAAATTTCATATCCATACCTGGTGTATTATTTCTCTTTAGATTTTAAGCTAGCAATGACTATCTCCAACTATGCTTCAATCTAATTGATGATCTCATCATACTCCTTGGATGTGTTACTCAGTCTCTCCTCAAACAAACCAATCTCCTCCTCATATTCCTTAACTAATAATCTTATTTTTTAATTCTTTCTTCTTTTAAACTTTAAATCCTCCAAAGAACTCACCAATTCTACCTCAAGGTTTAATTCAATATCTTATTCATCTGATGCTTCATCATCCTTAAGGCCTTTTCATTTTGAGAAACCCTCATTATCTATATTTGTAACCATAAATAAGGTTTCATTATTTTCATGTTCATTTTCATTACTATCATCATCACTATCATATGTGCCTATGTCACTTACATCAGATGAGTTATTATCTTCTTTGGTATATAAGCTTCTCTTGTTCTTGAATGACCCTTTACTACCTTCATACTTCCTAAAATATTTATTATTTTTATTAGGCTTATATACCTTATTATCATATCCATGATGTTCATCATGTTCTTCATCATGCTCAATCTTATCCTTGTTAGGACACTTAGATGCAAAGTGACCCATCTTACCATAGTTGAAACATTTGAAAGGTAACTTGCCCTTGTAATTAATAGATACAAACCTCAATTTCCTATCAAACATGGCTATTATTTGATCATCATCAACATTTGAACATACCTCATCCTTGATCTTCTTGGATTTTGACTTTTTCTTAGCTTTGAATGTTGCTTCCTTCTTAGGAGGCCTTCTTTCATTTGTTCTCATCTCATAGGTAGTCAAGATAACATGAAGCCCATCCATATTTATCTTATATAAATATTGGATCTCTTCTACTATAGACACCTTAGAATCAAAATTAGGAGTTAGTGATATTAATATATTTTTAACAACTATATATTCTTTCACTTTTCCTAATGACATTGATAACTTCATAAACCTTCAATAGGTAATATGAAAGGGTTTCATCTTCAAAATTTTAAACTCTCTCTAGTGGGTCTATAATTTTTCCATATTTACATCTGTGTATCCTTCATAGATAGTCTTAAATTTGTCCCATATTACCTTGGTTGACCCATAGTGCATCACCTTCACAAACTCTACGTCTAATAGGCCACATAGAATGACATTCATTGCCTTAGAATTGCTCTCACTTTAATTCTTTCATGTTACATTAGTTTGTGGTGTAGGATGTGGAGTGTATCCATTCGTAACTAATTTACATATGTCATGTCCCATTGACATAAGATATGTCCTCATTTTGATGCTCCAAAAATCATAATTATTCCCATTGAAAAATGGAGCCTTACTAGTAGAGAAACCACCTTGAGCTTGTTGATTAGCCATCCTTGCTTCTAAGATATCCTTTAGGCTATTAGGCCTAATTTAAAGGACCTAATATTAAAACAAATGTTGGAAGAAAAATAACTAATAAGGGTCTAAATCAGTATATTAAAACTTTCTTTCAATTCTTCCTTAGCATACATGAACCATCAAATCAACATATAGATCAAGTAATGTATATGCAATCAATTATACAAGCATGAAATAAGATTACACAAGATAACACATCATATATGTGGGAAACCCTTAAGGGGAAGAAAACACATTGGTCCTTGTAAATGGACTAAATTCCTATAAGTCAAAATATCACAATTTATTGAAGCACCAACTCCACATGGATCATCAACCCCAACTAGCTAAGCACTAACTCAGCTAGGCTTTAGCAAGCACCAACTTGCAAGTAAACACTAATTCCCTAGATGAATCATCACTAAATTAGCCACATGAAACCTTTTATCACCTTTAAAAAAACTTGTTTCTCATACAACAAATGATGATCACCTTCTTCATCTCTTTTCTCTCTTTTACCCATATCAAAATGTCTTATAGGACTTTTCACTCAATTAGGTTTATTAAAGACTAATTAGGTCATATTACCTTGGTCCCCATATGCAGACACACTTTTAGATCTTAATTATATATCCTATAGACTTATTTTATTTTATAAAATACCTCCTTATATTTACAATGTGTTATTTCATTTGTATACTCTCATACATACATAAATAGGACTAAATTACCCTGTATATATGCCATTCCTCTTGCTCATATCCTTCTTATTTAGACATACATAATTGAACACTTAGATTACCATTTCAATATACCTTATAACATGTTTCATAAATTAATAAATCATTACAATAGTTCATTGACAACTTGAAATACCAAAACCTCTTTTAGGCCTTAAGGAGACCTAATTCAATTAGGGCTTCATTAGTGCACATTACCCTTTGATCTCCTTAAAACACTTTAAAAATTCATGAATAGTATTAAAAATTCATATTCCACTCAAATATACCCATAATAATCTCGTATTAGGTAGATGACACTTTTTGGCTCCAACCACCACTTGAAGCACACCTTATAACACTATTCATAATTAGGCATGTGAACCTACAAAAAGTCTACCAAACAAAACTGAAGCATGTATACAATTTAATCAAATAAACATGAAAATAAATAATATGAACATAAAATATATTACTTAATAACATCACCATGTGATTTATACTTTAAATCAAGGCAAAAGGACTCGAACACTTCTCTATAAATAGCCTACCCAAAATTGCTAGAACACTCCAAAACCCAATGATGAACAACTTGATTTTTAACACCTAAAAGAAAACTTTAAATTATTATTGGTAATTTAAAAATATAATTTGATATATATTGACCACTTTTAAATATAAAAACCATAAGGTCTAATGTCAAATATTGCTCTTGCATACCAATCTTTTGATATCACTACACATAGTCAAACTAGAACTAGACAAGTCATTTTGGCTTCAACATGTCAACCATTTTCAATAACTTATAAGATTTAAAAAATAATTATAAATAATTTAAATTATAAAATAAAAACACCATATTCATTATATATTTCAAGTCATGGTATAAAGCCTAAAACTCATCACTGTAACTTGCTTACCTAGAGCTGTTAGTTTACCTCAAAGCATAGTCATGGTGATAATGACCTTCAACAACTATGTAGACATATTAAATGACTTATGATGAATGTAAATGATCTTAAAATATAATTTTAACATTATCACATATAAATTAAATATATTCAAATATCAATTATTAGTCTTGTAGACCAATCTTATGACCTTACTATACATAGAGACCTCACTGAGGCAGACAATTCAACTTGTAGCAACTTTTTAATATATTCACTGATCTCCAAAACTTATAAAAAACATTATAATGTATTAAAATTATTTAAAAACATCTCCATGCACTTTTTTTCATCATTATTTCATCATAACACATCCCTAATCATCTTCTTATTGTTACGGGGGTTTCTCACTATTTGCATCATTAGGTTTGTTAGCAACTAGCTAACTTGGATGACTAGTTTAGCATAATTAAGGGATATAAATTATATAAAAATCTTTATTATCATGAAAAATGAGTCTTAAAATTAATCCTCCATAAATTTTCATACTTTTAATTGGTCAACTCTGACTTTTACATTAAATTTCCAAGAAATGTGCACTTTCTTGTAGGGTCTACTCACACACCTAACAAATCAATCACACCTAGAGGTACCTGGGAGAGTTTAATACATTATAAAATAGATTTTATAGTAATTTCCCCTTAAATCCAAAACCAATTCCTATATTTATTATATATGACCCTTCCCAATCTCTCCTTAATATCTTAGGTTCTAATGTAGAGTTTAAATTTTCCAATGAACACCTGAAAGTCCTTCTCAGGTTTGCATGCCTTCATTCTATGTACTTGAAAGACCTTAAAACCACTTTTCATGACTTTTATTAAAAACCATTACCTCAAAATTTGTGGAAATTATGTAAAAAACATATAATACCTATATATATTCTCACATATGCAATTTTTTATTTAAAATTGATCATGACCCCTCATTAGGCCACACTCCCTCTCTTTGCTCTCTAGACCTTGACCTGCAAATCACATTTAGGCCTTAAAACTAACATTCATTATTATTTACATGTTCTCTCCAACTCATTCACATACTTAATAAACCTATCTCATGTCAAATTAGTGTCTAAAATTCTTCATATGTCTTGACAATAGATCATGATGCCTCATTAGGCTAGGTAGGGTCTAGAAGTGGTCTAGTTGTAGACTTGATCTATTGGTCCTACCCATGCAAGCTCACCCTAAAACTCTTATGAGTGCTTAAATGATTCAAATAAATTATAAAACATCATAATAAAACCACTCATGCTTGTGTGAACTCATATCACCATGCCATCATATGCATACCTTCTCATAAGGTCTCTTTATGCTATGACTAGTGCCATGACTATGCTTCTTAAGTACTTAGAACATAAAAAATGACCTTGAAATACTTATAAAAGTATCTATAATTCACTTAAATTATAAGATAATTTCAAACAACCTCTCATAATCTTATGATTACTTACTTCACCAGACTTTACTATGCACACCTTCTCATAGGGTCTAGACTAGGCTTCTCAAGACACCTTGTACTCAAGAACGTACTCAAACATGATTACCTCAATAATATAAAAAATAATAATTCATCAAACAATACTCTCTCACCACTTCAATAATCTTGACATCAACCAATATAAAAATCATTGGGTTGTCTTCAAATTCTCTCTCAATAGAAGAGACATTTAGGTTGTCTTCAAATTCTCTCTTATCAAATGGCTTCCTTGTCACATCAATCACACAATATCATACCTCAAAGACCACTCACCATGCATGTTCACTAGATGTACCTTGATATCATTGACATCAACCTTGACATCAATGACAACACTTCTCAATAAATTATTCATAAAGCATAGTGCACCATTCTTGGAACTATTTCCATGGGAAGGAGGGACATGAAGACTAATTTCATCCACAAAAATTATTCAGATCAACTCCCCCCCCCCTCCTATCCATAATAAGATTAAAATATATGACTTTTTTGACCTTTTATAATAGTGTGATGAGGAACATGTACTAGTTTTTTCTAAGTTTGAAATTTTTAAAGTTTTTTCAAGCTTGGAAAAGAATTGTAGGGGTCTAAAGAGATCTTCCTTGATCCTCCCCACATGTCAAGTGTACCTTTAAATCCATGTAAATACCTAAAAATACTTAATCTTCTTAGATGGACATTAAACCTACATCATGTCAATTACATAACAATTACCTGACACTCAATTAACATCTTAGATGTTAGATCACACTTTGACACATCTATCCTTAGTGGAAAACCATATAAGTCACTTAGAGTGACCAAAAAGGTAACATAAAAGAAATATTAATACATTGACACATATGACAAGGATGAAACATATAATGTGACCCTAAACATGACCATGTGACCATTTTATGAATTATCAAGACCCTACAAAAAGTTTGACTATATAGGGTGTTGAATTATTTGACCACAGGGTCAAATTAGTCAACACTTACCTTATATACAATCATTCACCCATTATTTATTTTAATTGTAACTCTTATATTCATTTGCTTTACTTACATATTTATAGTCATTTATCTTCATTGAGACCTAGTGAGAGTTATACCCCTATATCATAATTTTTGGCTTTGAAATTATTTCCTCTTGACATTTGACTATAGATTACCTTATACTATGTCTATATATATTCTATTTTATTAATTTATCATCCAAGTATACATAATTTCTATTTGATTACCCTTATTTGAGTCCTAGTCTATTTAGAGAAAGATGATAGTTTTAGGTAATCTTAGCCCTACATACATTCTTGTGAACCTTAAATGAATCTTATCCCACCTGTGGTTATATTAATTTCATGTTTGTACTTCTATCTTCTTATCAACATCTTTAAAATCATCATATATATTTTAGTCTATCGATATCAACCAATTTGATACATTTTCTTAGGCTTAGAAATTGTATTGGTTAGCCCTAGATTGTTCCTTATTTTTTTTAGCTATATCATCTAAACCAATACATTTCTATATCTTCATCTAAGTATATTAATTATCTCAATAGATTTTTGTGTTTTCTACCAACTATATTATCTAGATTGATACAATTTAGTTGAATCATTTTTTTCTTATAATGGTGTCATCCAACCCAATACACTTATAAGTTTTTATTTTTCATTACATGTAAATTTCTCTTTCAATCCAAATCATGTTTATTTCTTTTTTTTTTATAAATTTTTTATGGTGGTTTAAAACTCATATGATTTATCATTTTATGGAAAGCATTAATTATTTTTAATTAAGCCATTATGTGATAGGTATTTCTCCAATACTCAAGCCATTAGATAGAATTGTATACAAAATTCAATTTCCACGTACCTCATGGCATACCAAAAACATGTAGGGTTTTTTTCACCCTATAGGAAGCCTTTTATCCATTTTATTATTTAGTGCACTAGTAAGTGATCAGCCTCAACAAGTTACTCTCAATGTACATCAAAGATGGGATAGTGAAGCTATGAGATAGTGGAATCCTTTGTAGGCAATGCCCTTTATGCCTTGGTCACTATTTACATCCATAATAAATATATCTAAGATCCTACAATTCAAACACACCCAACTTAGTAACACTTATTTGATTTCTTCATTTTTATACTAAGTTAATTTATCATTTTATTTATTTTTTAGATTGTATTTACCAACTTGATACCATTATGGGTTGTGTCTTTCCAACTACATTGGCCAGTCTGATATAGTTCTAAGAGTATTTACAACTAAATCAACCAACTTGATACATTTTAGATTTATCACTATATCTCTGACTACAATTTTCATCCCCATATAATTATGTCCTTTCCATTTTCATTGACCAAATTTATAGAATTTTGTGATTCCTACCAACTACATTGACAACCTTGATATAGTCTATTTTTTGTATTTGTGTATAATTAACTGCATTGACTAGATCGATATAGTTTATCTTTTCATTTCCGCTATATAAAATTAGTTGGATCAATCCAAATAGAAACCCCTAACAAATTTTTAAATATTCTATAATAATATTACTACTATGGAACTCACTAATCTTGATAGGTTTTCCAAAAATACTTGCAAGTCTTATAATTTTTACATGACTCAAGATCAAATTTTAAATAATTGTAATATTGCTTCCACTAGATCCAAACATAATGATCCAAATAACAACCCTAAAACCAATAGAAAATGTCATCTACTCCAAGACTCTAAGGTTAAAGAATAATGTGATAGAGTATACAAACAAGATGAAAATATAACTCCAATAGCATCCTGATTATAGGGAAAGGACCCTATGTTTGTCTATCACCTTGTGATGCCACCCACATGGAATTTCCCCATTCCCTTATTCACAAACTATATTTTTTTTTGGTAAAATCAATTTATAACTTCCTTATTTCATTCCTCATCCACCATGCCTAATATTGTTACTAACATGGTGGGTCTCTCTTTTAGTTTGCCTACACAAACTAGTCACATTAACACCAACATTAATGCCATATCTAGTTCATCTCAATAGGATACTAAAGCCTCTACTTCCAACCAAAATACTCATGATATAATGAAAATAACTTAAAATTAATGAGTTAAATGGATAAAATTATAAATTATAATGGTTTTTATATTATGGAAAATCAAAACTAACTTTTTTAATTATAAAATCAACCTCAATAGATGTAGTGGGGAGTGCCAAATCAAAATGTCCCCCACCCCCTTATAAATACCCTTGGAAATCTCATTATGTAACCCCACTTCATAATAAAGTCATAAAACACCTTTAAAACAAACCTTGTATCACTATAACAGTATATTATAATGGATCTATTGATCTTTCTCTTCATTTGAAGGCCTTTGGTAATATTTACAAAGATTGGATTAAACTCAACACCTTTGCAACTACCAATTTGCTTGCCAAAATGTTTTATATTGATGTTTCAAAATGGTAAAATCATCTAAAGTATAACTCCATTTCTCACTTGGAATAATTAATTAATTCATTGGTCTAAGAGTTTTAATTCAATGATTTCCCAAACACAACCTATATCACATTATCAATTTCAAAAAAGTGGAAAATGAGATTGCCCAAAAATTTATCAAGCATTAGAAATATTTAGCCAAAAAAGTCAAGCACAACATGATGGAAGACAAACTCTTACACATTTTTACCATTGAAATAAATACCATATTACAATATATCATTGGTACTCTTTCTCCAAAATCATTGGAGGAAGGCGTAGACTAATACAAACATTAATTCTAACCCTCCAAACCCAGGCTTGGAGCTTGGATGCTTATGAGATATAAAAACAATAAATTTATACATGATGGTGTCTTTGATACTTTTTATTATAATAGAATCATCCATGTCATTATGTGAATATCGAATGAGTAGACTCTCTCCCCATATATCAAGGGAAGTCCCTTATAACATCCTCCTCCACCCTCACAAGTTAACAATTATGAAATCCATCGACCTTTTTCCCTAGTTGAGATTAGGAAATGCCTTCATAGACCCTCACCTATAAATTTTCACCCTTCTCATCCTAATTCTCTTGGTATGATTCTAAAAAAAATTGGTTTCATGAAAATTGGGGTCATTCTCATGAGACTTGTAAGAAACTTAAAAATCTAGCTTTTGAATTCCTACTTGGTCCAAACTTTGATCATGAAACCATGATTAGATAGTATCACTAATCTTATGATAAGGTAGATAATAATCATGACTCCAAGGTTAAAAATGAACCAATTATATAAGTAAATTCTCATCTTATCATATATTTTAATCCTCTTCCAAATCACACTATAAATCAACAAAATGACAATCAAAATCAAACCCCTTCCAAACCAACCACTAATGTTGTTGAAACCATGGTTAACCATCATTATTATAATGATAAAAAAATCTTGGTGAACATGAAAAAATGAAGTGTGTTTATTCCTACATTGATCTTTATCCTCTTAATCCTTATATTCTTTATCCATCTTAAAGAGCAATCAATAATAATCCTCTGAATATTTTTTAGACTACTAGATCCAAATAAATTATTACTTTTGTTCTTTTTTATGGGCCAATTTTATCAACCAACCTAGTATAATTTTATTAATTTACATTTATATCAAGTAACACAATATTTTTGTCTTATTTTAAAATATATCAGCTAGCTTAGTCCAATATATTCCTTCAATAACATTAATTTTATTGTATCAACTAGCTCAGTATAATCTTTTGTCTCCAGTTCAGGGTAAACTATATCCACCAACTTGGTAAAGTTTACTAGTTTTGTTTCAAATACAATAATTAACCTAGTACAGTCATATTTACCTAAATTTGCCTTTATTATATAAACTAGCTCAATACAATCTATCTCATCACCTAATTATTATTTTATTATATCATCTAAGCCAATACAATTTATCTTTGATGTATTTGTGTCACCAACTACATCGGTTAGGCTGATATAGTTGATTCAGTCTAGATTAACTATACTAAAAGGGTTAAGACAGCACATTTTGACTTTAAATTATATTCAATTAAATTTAGTTTCTTATAAAAATTATCTACTCAAAATTTAGTACCCCTTCTATAGTCTTGTCTAGCTCACATTACCTTTGATGATTGGGATACAATATAACTTTATAGATTTGCATCTCAAATCCCATTTCTTAAACTTACGAGGACTTCTCCTCATCATCAAATACTTCTTATGTAGCTTTTATTTTCCATGAACATTCTTCAACCACCACCTATGAGGAAATAAGATACCTTACTTGGGTCTAAGGAAAGCATCATGTCCATCCAAGTCAATCACACTATATATGAATCTATATCCTTAAGATTCCATATCACATCTACGATTCCTGATGAAAACATACTTTTTTTTAATGACCCACCTTTGTTTAATAATATCCATGTTGGTGACATATAATTCAAGATATAATTTATAAATTAAGGCTCTAGAACTCATTTTAATTCCTTTTAATTCATTAAAATCATAGGATATTTTTAATACAACCTTAAGTCCACTCACAACATATGCCAAGGGTATGCAAAAATATAAATTCATCCATTAGGGTTTGTTTTCCTTCTTATCACGGTCCCATCATTTACCATTAGAGTTAAGGATATGATATTTAATTTCCTTTTATACTATTAAATTTTTATTAGCTACCTTTATATTCATTATATGAGGGTCATGACCTATTACACACATAAATACATGAATTTCCTTACATGGGTATTATTTACAAGGTCTAAGTTGATATTAATATTTTTAATTTTGAAAAATTACAAAAACATAGTGTCTATAAAATCCCAACCCATGAACCTTCACTTAGCATACCATTTCATGAATATTAGCACTTTAACTATCTCATCAACTCAAACCTAGGTTATAGTGGTCACCCTAAGCTTTTGGGTAACATGAAACACAAACTCTATGATTATAACCATGATTAGCCCAGTGAGATTAGCTTAAAAATCAAAACATCAGACCTTCCTTATATCATTATGACTTATTTTACACCCACATTATGACCTTATTCTCATAAGAATCTAACTAATAATTTTCCCACTTTTGTATTTATTTCAAATAATCCTACTTTTCATACATCTTATATCGACATAGTGGTTATAATACCTTAACATATATCTCACCACTCTTGATTATAATAACAATTACACCTTAAATGACCTATACATTTTTATTTACACCCAATACAAGGATGTATAAGTTATTTTTTACCTTTTTTTCCCTTCCTCATATTATATTCTTCTATAAATACTTTAATTAACATCATTCAATTTATATCTCATTCTCTCCTAAACTTTCCTAACATTGTTCCTACTTTGGTTGATGGTTATAGGTCCAATATGGAGTGAATTTTGACTCTATTTCATGTGTAATTTATATTATTTTTTAGCCTTTAGAGCATGCTTAATGATCGAGCTATGATTTCACATTATTGGTTCACAATATTTTCCTGACCCATCAAGCTCACTTCCTTCATAGATTTTGGATACACTAATATGACTTGCACTAAGGATGTATCTTAAAGAGATAACAACACTATATTGTTCATTTTACCACTACAAGCACTAGTGTCTAGTATATCAGAGATATGTAAGACAACAAAGTTAAATGCATTACTTAAGCACTCTGTTCTTTGATAGTGATTATTTTTTTGATGGGATTCTAGATAGGCCCCAATACTTTCTTCCACATAGGTTGGATATGGCACCATTCCAACCCACCCTAGAGAATGAACCATATTGTGAGTTTTACAATGTTTTTGGTCATTCAACTCAGGAGTGTAGAGCTTACCAATAATTATTAAAATAGTAAAATTAAAAATTAGTAGCTCTTACCATGGATATTTATCACCTCGACATCTCTATGAGATGATTAAATATTATTTGACTAAATATTAAACTCTTTAAAAATGTATTTATTCACTTAATCTTAAGATAGTTAATTTTCCTAGTCTACTAGACATGTTACCTCTGAAGGTTACACTTGATTATATACCCAAACTCAACAAGGAATAATGAATTGGCATCAATGTTCTAAAAATCATATATAAAAGTGTAAATCCATCCGACATCATTTTAAATACTTTACAAGGACCCCACCTCAAGCTTCTCATCAACATTCACATGGTCCACATAAGATAGAGGAAAATCCTCACCTATGAATATAACCTCCCCTTAGATTGAAATATTGTGTTCCATGGCACATCATATTCCTCTCTTATATCATTATAATTAGGAGGCCCCATTACCTCCTCATAATTCACCTACATTTTCATTTTATCTCATTTACAAGGTAGTCCTAACATGGCTATCAACAATGGTAGAAGAGACCATGTCTAGGTCAAATATCAATTTCAACGATATTAGATGGTATTGATGATATATGTTGAGGTGTTTCATGAAAATATTGAGAAGATACTTATTTAATATTATTTACTTTACATTGTGACATGATTTGATTTCATATTATTATTTTTTGCATGTGTTGTTTGTTGTATATATATTTCTTATATCATGACCTTAAAAAAATTTGCACTTTATTTTTTAGCATGCATATTTATTTTTTACATTTATATCACTTTACACTTGGAATTTGTTTCCCTTGTGTATCTTAAGTGGAACCATTGGTTTTTATTTTATATATCATTATCATCAATTTATAGTTGACCTTAGTTTCCCTTGTGGATAATTGGTAACACCTTTAGGTTTTATTTTTAATATTTTAGATTCCCCTTCTTTTGGGATGATTTAAAATCATTATTTATTTCCATTGTGGATCTTAGGTAGCATATTTGGATTTATTTAACATATTTAATTTTTACCATCTTTATTTTTTAATAGTCTCTTTTTGATTATTTGGTATCTTTTTTCATTCTCCTTCTTTTGGGATAATTTCTCTTATTAGTGTTTGTGTTAGACCCTTTATAGGTTAGTACATATTATTTAGTGACATTATTACCATATTTCATAATGTGTCCCTTATTTGGGTTTCCTTTACATTATTTTAATTACACTTCCATGTACCTCAAAATCCTTCTCTTTTAGCCTAGTCACTTTTGAAGCAAAACTATCCCTTCGTGTCATCATCTACTAGCATATCTTCATTGTATCATAGTTATACATGTATGGATATTCCATGATACTCATATTTCCCTATATTTAAGTCAGTTTCAATATTGCACTTTCACTTGAGGCACACTTAAGTCAGTTTTAAGATTGTAGTTTATCCTATGGCATAAGGCTAATATGTTTTTGGCACCTTGGTCTCTAGGTTATCCTCTTTAGCATCTAGGTTTAGGCTCTCTTATGTTAGTTATTTTTAGCACCCACTGTCAAGATTTAAAAATCTATATGGAGGTGGAAAAGATAAAAATAAAAAATATTTAAAAGCTAAATCATGAGAAAAGGTATAGCTTTCAAAGTCAAATATCATATCTTAAAAATTTAGATCACACCAAAATATGTTATCTTTTCAGCACATCTCATATTCTTGTTGAAGCTCAAACTCCATAGTTAGCCTCATGATAAATCCAAGGTTAATTTGGGTTTGATAGGTTAGTATACTGGGGTGAGAGGTCTCATTTCATCATTATTTATCTCCTTATATTCTAGTTCCACCTAATTTCTCATGCAAGTGCCCAATATACATAATACATTGATGACTTTGTAAGGGGTCCTAATGAGTGGGGAACATGTTATTGGAAGGTGAGATGATTTTAATTTTAATTTATATAGATTAAATGGAATGATCTTAATACTTCACTTATTATCCCAAGCTTACGCTTGTTAGGTGGGGTTCTCTAGGTCCTTCATGTCAAAATCTCTTAGCCTTCCCCACATGATTAAAGTGTATTTTCTTTGCTAAGGATTTCTACATCACCTTTGTCATGCCTTCCATCATTTATCTCCATCACATATTTATTGATATCCCCTTGATGGATATCATATATAATTTATCATTTCCCTCTTCTTTACATCCCATTTTATATCTATTTTCTTTATATCTAACTTTTTATTTTGTGATTTGCATTGTAAGACCTTGGGGAATACAACTAGGTCTTACTTATAAATTCCCATCACCATTAATATACACACCATATCTATCATCATAGACATGAATATATATGGTTGTATCTTCTCAAATTTTATTTTAAGATAAATTCCTATCACCATTAATATACACACCATATCTATCATCATAGATATGTATATATATGGTTGTATCTTCTTAAATTTTATTTTAAGATAGACATTGATTTCAAGTTTTTACTCATTGAGGTATTTTGATTATTTTGATACATGTCCTTATTCAAGTTGATTCTTTCTCTTATATTACATTGGATGTCATTTACAATCATTTTTTATCCCTTGTGTTTGATTGAAGTTTATTTATATTACATTGAATGAAATTTTTAGACATCTTTCACATAGTCTTATTTGATTATCTTTTGTGTTTTTATTATACTTTATAACTCTTTTCACAATTAATTTATGTATCTTATGATTAGCTTTGCCTTACATTTTAGAATGATTTATAATTTTTTACTTACAATTTTATACATTCATTTTGATTTTGCCACAATATTTTCATCTTAATTACATTTGGTATGTTTTGCATTCATTTTATTTATCTCATTTTTACATCTTTATTTGTTGACTTTTCTATCTAATTACTCAAAATATTTTTTATCACTTAGTTTTTGTTCTTTTTTACTATTCATTTGCTCATGTTTGATAGAAAATAATAAAACATACATAAAAATACATCACATTTTCTCATAAGAATGATATTAAAACCATCATGCATATTAAAAACGAAATAACTCATACACCATTTACACAATATGTAGACAATAAATGAGACAAAATTATATATCTATATACATATCTCTATTTACTAAATAAATTCATCTCAATGAATCAAGATACATAAAAATAAATATGAGTAAAAAATGTAAGATTTAATCTTGTGGATCACCTTCATCCCTTTGAGGGTGGGATGACACCTTGTCATGGATTCTCATAAATGAGTAACCTACAAACTCACCTATAAAATTTGAGTATAAAACTATATTCCTTGTTTATCCATCCAAATGGAACACCTGAGATAGGTAATTTACCACTCATCCTATCATATCCATGTGAGGAGTTATCTCTATGGTTAAATCCTACCATGTTATCATTATATATATTCCTTCTCATGTCATTATTATCTCCTATATTGTAGCCTACTCTTGAACTCCTTGATAGCTAATTCAACCATTCTAACCTAGCTAGCACATGGCCTTATTGAAGGTGTTATAGTAAATCACATCAAAGTGGTATCATTATCTAGAATCACATTTTCCAAAATATTGGGATGAACCATCTCAACCAAACTCCACCATGACTCCTCCATTATTGCATATAAAAAAAGGACATCATATCTCAAATATATGTATATATAGCATATCTATAATTATTACTTAGCATGCATATTTCTACCTCTATAAAAATAAAAAGTGATAGCATAAACTTAAAATTTTCATACCTACTATCATCCCATCATCTCTCTTAACTATCACACATTTGATGTCATTATTGTGTATTGGTATGAGTCCTTTCCATATCCCTTGATGTATTACCATAGCCTTCTTAATTGACCTTCATGTCTTACCATGTTTGGTCTAAATTCCCTACGAAATCACCTTAGGATCCACTTGGATCCATGAAATGGATACAACCTACCCACCTCCATCCTCTCCTCATGTTGTAACCACCGCATGTTGACAAGGTCTCACCACTAGGCCTATAGTTGACAAGCCTCATCTTTCCACCTCAATGGTTCTCTAACATGCTTCACCTAATAATACATGACAATCAAAGGTGTCACTAGGTATGGAAAACCAAATTATCTGCATGCATGGTCATATGGATGTGCCTCCACCCACCAAGTATAATGTCCTATAATATGTATTTGTCCCTTAACTTGCACTATGGATAGCCAAGGTTGTTAAGCATCCATTGTTCTCCTATTTGGCATCCATATGATTTGGTACCTCTTGATATTCTCCAACATAGACACATGAGAGATCACTCATACTATGTGGTCTATGCCCATATCCTAACCAAAGATATATGGTCCTCTGCCACATGAGGTAACCTCACCAGTTAGTACATGGGAAATATCTCATTAATCTAGGTAGAAAAATTAATCATGAGCCCCATAGTTTATTAGTACTAATTGAGTACACCATAAAAATTATGTATGAGTTACACCTATACCATATTTCCCTTCTCATATATAATTCCATACTCTAGTGAAAATTGGCACATAATAATAATTTACTTAGGCACTACCCCATTAGACTTATGATACAACACATGTATGGTCATAGGTCTAATAAGGGCCTTTTGGATATCTATAATTCTTGAGATGTACATCACAAAAAGTTGTATGATTATATTAAACTCATCATATGTACCTAATCATATATCCCATTGAGATAGATACCTCTTATTATCAATTAATTTTAGTGTGTCACATGCCATAAGAATGCCCATAATAAGAAACCTTGATATGACCTGGATGTCCTCCAGGGTTATCACCACCTTTATCACATCCCCCTTTGCCTCCAACTATAATGTTCATTTTTATCTCTAAAATCATCATAGAAACATGGTGATGATATATGAACTCATTGGCATAAAACACATCTCCATAATCCCATTGAATCCCAACATCATGAATTAAGTTCTATTTGTTGTTGATAGTCTCTCTAGTAAATTTGGTAGCTAGTCAGCATCTTGTCCACCTCTAACTAAAATGTGTCTATCATCCTCTCCCATCATTTTAAAAACATGTCAATGATATTATTACTTAGTGGTATGAAAAAAATCTCCATAATCCCATTAAAAATTAATGTCATAAGCTTATCTTTGTCTATTATTGATATTCTCTATAGAAAATTTTATATCCAGTTAGCATCCATACTCTTTCATAATCATCTATGTATATATAAAATATAAAATAACAAAGCATATTCATATTTCAATCCAAAAATTTAAAATTAAATCACAAACTAAATCAAAATATTAATTAAAATCAAAATTTTCTTGCCATCTTATTATACTGACCAATTTTTTCCTACTTTTCTAGTACATTGGCCATACCCTATGGTATTGCCATGGAAAATTCTCAACTCTAATGGCCATACCCCATAGTACCAGCCATGGAAAATTTTAAACTAGTTGGCCATACCCCATGGCACTAGACATGAAAAAATTTCAATTACATCTTCCATACTACATATTACTAACTATGGAAAAAATTTAGCTACACCAGCCATACCCATACAGTATTGACTAACACATTATTATTATAAATTGACCATACTCTATGGTATAGACCATGTTTATATTTTTATACTACATTGAGTAACTATCTAATTGCACTGGTCATTCTTCATTTTCTAAATTTACTATCCATGACCTATGGTATTGGTCATTTTAATCATTTTATATTGTATCAGTAGTACCCTATAGTATTAACTAACACCTTGCTTAATTGTACGAGCCATACCCTACAATATTTACCAGAAGTTTAAATTTATTCTCACCAACTATATCATCATAGCCAATATAACTAGGGTGATGATTTATTTTCCTATCCCTAATAACTACCCTTGTTCTTAATTTTGACTTTTTTTCAAATACCCCATTACTCTCATAATTTTAGTTTTGTTTTGGTGCTTTTTGGATCAAATTTCACTGCAAAAATTCTCCCTCATGCCTAGATATATTAAATCTAGTTCATTTTACCAAAATGAAAAAAAAAACATTACACCACCTACCTATAGGGCTTCTATGACAACTATGATGTGACAGTCCACATGTTTGACTCTTTTTCCATTAGGCATCTTCTCTCATAGTTCTATTTTTGGTCATTCAAAACTCTAGTTTTTCCAAAAATAAAAATGTGTAAATGAAATAGTTTTTACCCATTTATATTAGAAATTTAATTTTTTTAAAATTTCAATTATTTATCATGAGAATCAATATTTTACCCATATCTTTATTTATATATATCCTTATCACACACTGAAATAATTATTAGGATCCTTGTGAGATAGATAATTTTTGGGTGCTAATTTTTTGTAATTTTTTTCCTTATTCATTAGGTCCACATTATATTATTATTTATAGGTGCCTTATATTAGTTTTAAAATACATAGCATCATCTAAAATTAGTATAGAAAGTGAAGGTATGTATTCATGTTTATTTACTTTAATTCATTTTAGTATTTATTTCTAGTTATGTTCTTTGGTGTTACTATGTATCTATCCTGAAGCATCATACCATATTACACTATTGTGAAACATGATGAGCTTTGGATGGGTCATATTTATACACCTAATATTTTTTATTTTATCACTTTACTAACATGTTTCATTTCAATGGCTTGTCATTGCATCGATCTCCCTAAGTGCACACCTTAAAGGATGCATAGGGAATGGGTTGGGATCAGCTCATGGTAGTTTATGAGAGATGGTTGTAAAATATTTTATCACACCATAATTTATATCAGTCTTACCTCTTCTGAGTATCTTTTTATATTACCTCTCTATCTATTTTCCATATATATTTACAAGCTTCCCTATATCCTCATGTGTTGTCTTAGCTGATATAGTCAATTTCATGCTTAAGCATTAATTATATTGTGTAAACTTGCCTGATAAAATTATAATTTTGTCTTATATAATTATATTATAATGACCTAGCCACTACCATATTTTGTTAGCTAACATCTTCTAGCTATATCAACATGGTTGATATTTCTGGCTAGAGTTCAGGGTTAGTTTTATGTATTAAATCCATATATAGGTGTCACATTTTATTCCTAAAATATATATCACATCAATAAAATCTACTTTCATTAGCATTTATTCTCTAATTAATTATTTGGGAGAGTCTATGGGTTTATAACCCTATCTTGAGTTCTTGTCTTGTGGTGTCATTTAATATCAATACCAAACTAAGGATATATGGGTCTTCATCTTATTGTTGTCATCAAATTGTGCACCATAGGACACTCTATGAAGCTCCCTAAATTTTATGCAACATTGAATCATCTCTCAAGTTTTTGGGAACTTATAAGAGAGATGAATCTATAGGATTGAAAGGGCTAGCTCCCTGAATTCTTCTCTAAGTGCCTATCACCTAATATAATGTTTGTTCATGTAAAGAGTTAAGAGTTTGCATAAAATGAAAACTTTACTAGAGAGGTGATCCAAAAATATATATCCCATATACTATCATACTTATACTAAACAAAAATACTTTCCAAGATCAATTCCATGCATTGAAGGATCCTAACATAGTGTTTCAATGTGAAGGTAGCATACTTGGGACAATCAACAAGATACTTGACCTAGGGGCAGGTTGCACAACATAGAGAAAATTTCATACTTCAAAGAGAGCTTAGTACAATCAACACACTTCACATGACCTGTTAACATCAGAACTCTTTCTTAAAAATGAAGGATAAAGGGAGTATGGATGATACTATCACGTAGCTCCACTATACATCACTCACACACTTAGACAAAAAGTTTACAAACTCATAATTGGAATTTTATTCAATGTTCAAAGATAAATTGTAATATCGTATTAGTAGGGCTTTGCCATACCAACTGTGTATGTTTCTACAATAGCCCAAATGGCTTCATTTATAGAACTTGGAAGAAGAGAGAGAGGAGAGAAGTTGAAGAGGTACAAGGAAAAGTGTTCAATAGGTGAAAATAAATTAAAATTCATGTGGATGAGATATAAAAGGATTTATTAAATTTATTTACACATCATTATATTCCCAAATAAGCCTCTTATCCAAATGTGGCATAACAATCTTCTTAATTATTCCTTATTATGAAATTGCCTTCATGATGGACTTCATTTTGAGCATCCCAAAGCAATTTAGGACAAGTGTCTCATGTATTTTGATGATATCAAGTTAAAAATATGATTCCACCTAAATTTGGAGTTTTATTCATCATGAAATTTTCTTACACAATATTTATCATCACCTATCATCAAGATCACTTTTCAATAGGCATTATTGGCACATGGCATAAGAATATTTACATCCTTCCTAATTTATCCATACCATGGGTCTTGTGACACATGTTGGGACACCTCATATGCTTGAATTAATCAAACACATCATAAAAAGCCATAAGACTTGAGTTTCTACCTTGTCCACTATGTCATTATAGATGTCAATTTAGATAGGATAAATAGAGAGATATATTAGAGGAATTTATGAGTATTAAAAAGGTCTAAAAATTGCATGGATGGTTGTATAAAGTCCCAAGATACCTCCCAAAGTGCTTGGCATCTCATGGTCATCTTCAGGACCTAAAAAACATAAAAAAACCTACTTTAAGCTCCACTTGTATGGATTCCATACAATCCAATTACATTTATTTGACCCTCATGGAGTTGTAAACATATTATCTTTTATCCTCAAGGTAAAATTCATTAATTTGGATGTACTTTGAGCCTCATTTCTCCAGTCAAGACCTTATAGAGGGTTTGCAAGGGTCTTTGGTCACTTTCAGTATTAGCCTTTATTCATAAATGTTGTACATTGAAAGCTTGAAAAAATGACACTAAAGTCACCTCAAGGACCTTATACATCTTCTACAAATACCTTGAGGTCCCATGTAAATATCCATGAAAGTTATAAGCCTTCAAATTAGTCACTCAGGGCCTTTTCCTGCAATTCTATGAGGTTTAGGGGATTTCAAGCCAAGAATTGGCTTATATAATGATCCTCCTACATACCAATGGTTGAAAAAATTCAATATATTCCCTAAAAACATCATATAATCATATAAAAAAATATCATCAAGAGTTAGAAGTGAATATGACCACCCATTTGGAATTAGGCCTAGACCTTGCCAATGGGTTTATCTACAACCTTAGGTTCAAAAGACATTTATTTGATGATTACCCCTACATTATATGGTTTTTACCTCTCCAATATACCTATACATACATGAAAAAAATAATTACAGTGATTGGAAATTACTTAAACTAGATATGACTCCTCATTAGAGGCTAGGTTTGCATGTTGCTTAACTACCCTACTTGCAGACCCTATTGGATAGACCACCCTATTTTTTAAGGTTATGTTAGGTATCATAAATATTATAAAACATTATTTAAATATTTATTTTACATGTGGTGTATTTTTATACCTTATACAATAAGAAAATAGGGTCTGTACAAGGAGAAAAGTGGTCTATTTTTGAGATAGAACAGGGGCATGTTCCCTTATTTACTTAGCCAATACAAATGTTTTATGGAATTTTACAACTATTTATGGAAATATTTACTAATTTTTGGAATATAACTCCATTATTTATACCTATAAATAACACAAAACCCAAAACTGAGTTTGTTTAGGTGGATTGTGCGTAAGGTCTCCATACATGGACTATGAATTCCTTAAAAGGGGATTTAATTTTTATTTTATTACTTTAATAAGGTCCATGAGGTACTTTTATTCCTTTTATAAACCCATTTAAATCATTTTCAAATGTTATTATTACTAGGAGATTCACATACCTTGCTCTTTGTTAAACTGGCCTCATGCTTTGACTATACCCTATCCTTGTTCCTGAATCAGACCTTTGTTAGGCTTATTGAGGGTCACAATTTTTGACTTAGAGATTATGAATTATATCATCACCATGGATTAATTATTTATCCAAGTTATCATTCTAACCTTTTAATGTTCCTACAAGCATTTAATCCTTATCTAACTGAGTCAATCTCAAGGACTGAGACTCCTACCTATAGGTGTTGATTGTACATGAATTAGGTTTCCAAACATTTAAAAACCATATAATATTTAATTGGTATCACATATTTATTGATTTTTACTTTTATTTTTCATGTTTGAGTTATTATCACTTCAAAACACCATCATTTTGTTCACTGTCTAACTTAGACAACTACCTATCCTTGCCTGGCTGTATGTGCCAATTTTCATTCATTTTAGGCATGTAGGTGTCTTCTAGGTCAAGATGGATTTGATCATGGTTCCTATAATGGTATGGGTGTAATTTTTTTATTAAAAACATAAACTTTCCTCATCTCATTCATGGTCAAGTTTATTTCACAAACTTTGACCTTTCTACCTGTAGGTGATTCCTCACAGTCTTATGTACGAATAGAGTATGCATTAGGGGTTTAAGACATTGAATTCACCTTCTCTCATGGCCTCTTATATTTCAAGAATAATTTGAGCCATTATAATCATTCAAATTAATATCATATCCTAGGACACTAAAATGGGATGAAATTTTGACTTTTTGATCAATATCTTGTAGATAACACTGCCTTGCTTTAGTGGTTTTTAGCTATCCTTAGGCTTTGCAAAATCTAATCTCCATTCATACTTTGCTTCTAAAAACTAGAATAGTTTTTTTAGGTGGATATGGATACCAATTTTTCAAAATTAAAATCTTGGATCACCTTGAAAGTAAATTTGGTGAGGTCTTCAAAAACCTCCAAGGCTTCTATTTGCCATTTTTAGGGACAGAGAACCCAATATGGCTTGATCACAGTACAACTTCCTATTTGATGATTTGAAAATTATCTTAATAAATTAGGATGATAAATGGGTCTATCCAAGCCTTCCCATATCAATGAACATTAAATTGGATTGACCAATCTATTGGAATACCTCCAGAAGGCATGTTTGCATATTATGACACTAGTTGTAGATGATCATTCTTTTTACACAGGTAGAATTGAGACCATTCTCTAAACATGAAAGTTTGTATTACCTACATGCCTCTGTCAAAAATTTAAATGTACATTAATATTCCCAAGTGGTTAAGGACCAAAATGTACATTTTTGACGTCAACATGTTCTTGTAGGTGGAGTTTTTGATTGTGATATATAAGGAAATCATGAAATGACAAGAAAAATGTGAGGAATGATTTCAAAACACCTTAAGAGAAATTTTAAAAAATTTAATGCCTAATATACACCAGGATAATCTCCAAAACAATACCAAAACACCTTTTCCAATGTGGTGAAAATATTTCCAAGGCAAGTAAAATGACTACAAGTGCAAACTAGACATTTTACAAGCCTAGAAGAGAATTTCTCAAAAATTTGAACTCTAAAAAATAATAAAAAGAATTTAAAAATATTAAAAATCATGTAGAGACACTTGAAACACACAAATCCATCAATCCAAAATAAGAAACTTTGAGACAAGCTCAAATAGTGACCCCCTCATGATTGAACATGCATAAAAAATTACCTAGAATCAAATTGGTTGTTAATAAAGGAGGATGCATCAAATATAAAATTAATGTTATGAAAATGAATCAAATTTATATTAATATCCATCCCTAGAATCACTCCTCCCAATTCCACTTGTACGACCATGCCAAGTGCATGAAGTTGCTCCTTCTTTACTTACCAAGTGAAAATAGAGGAAAACAAGTTGGAAATGTTTTTTTGTTAATTATGCCTAAAAACCAAACTTGGGAATGACCTATGGGGAGGTGAAGAGTCATTACACCACATTTTTATCTACAAGTGCACTTGAGAAGTCAATACAAGTGCTACACAAACTCCTATTTTTGAGGAAAAATTACCATTTCTTGATCATAACAGACTTATAACTATCACCTAACTAATTCTAACATAATTTGAAATTATCCAAATTCTCATCCACCTTGGTTATATATATTTTAATTTTAAAGTCCTTAAAATTCATTTAATTAATCTAAAAAGGTGGCCAAATGACCCTTTTAACACATGAGACCTAATAAGTGGCCAATTTATGACTTGTAAACACATTGAAACCTATCAAAGATCATTTTAGGACATTTCCAAAATAAATTTATCATTTTCATAAATTTTACCATGGTTGACTAATGTTTAATTTTGTTGACTAGGCCATTACCAGGAGAATAAGCTTCAACAGGGAATAGGGGAAGGGCAAGTGAGACATGTAGGACAATAGATGACCCCATAGGACATATGAAAATTTATCTAAAATTTGAAAATAGTAATGGTTGACCCAAATTTTACTTTGGGTCAAATTTGGTCAACACTTACCATATGTGGTATTCAACCTAAAACATATATAACAAATGGAAACTTAATCCAAAAGGGGATATTGAAGCATTGATATGTCCACCCAAAGGTAATTATTTATATCTATACACTCTTTAACTACTTAGTGGATTATATTTTGTTTATTTATTTTTGGATTTATGTTTGTATCCTTTCTTAGGCTCTTTATTATATGAATAATCTATTATAGATATAAGGTTACTTAGGTTTACCACTTATCACATTAGGTTTCACATAATCCCATTTGTTTGGCCATTGCACATTACCTTTTTTACAATCACTTACACATCATTTATTTACTTTCATCTCTACCATCATTGTTATAATCATTTATATTCATTAAACCCTAGTGATAGCTATGCCCCTATTTAATAGGCTTAAATTTTATAACCCTTTCCTCTTAACATTTGAGTGTTGGCTACCCTCTATTAGGTCTATGGATATTATACTTCCTTACCCATTCATAAAACTATAAACATTTTATATATGATTGACCTTATTACAATATTATCTTATTGATAGAAAGAGGATAATTTTAAGTCATCCCATCCCATACATACACATTACACCTATCAATCACTTATTAGTTTTGTGTTTATATCTATCTTGGATAAGGTTACCCTTATTTATAAATTATTTTTAGGTGGTATCCTTATTATATATTTGATATACCCTTTTATAATAATTTATCTACATTATGCCCTAATGATATTTATACCCATGCCACAAGCTTAGGATTTTTAACCCTTTCCTCTTGATATTTGAGTTTAGAATACCATTTGTTATGTCTAAAATTATTCTAGGTCCTTACTCACTCATCCAATTATATGCAAGTTATATTATTATGACCTTATTTGAGTTATAGTATATTGAGAGAAAAATTATAGTTTTAATTCATCTTAGCCCATGCATATAGATATCACAAAATTAACCTAACATTTGATCATCCAACTATAACCCTAACAAATAATTTCATCACATACACATTTATAAACCTATGGGAATCAAGTTCTCCAACCCAAACTAAGTGTAAAAAACCATGTAGATTCATATTCTTGAATTCATAAAGCTTTATCATATATAAAATCACATAGTTATATGTTTCATATAGATACTTGAAGACTATATTCACCATCACCCAAAACTCCTTTTCTAAATTAGACATGAATTTATTTATTGTTCCCACTATTTATGTAATGTCAAGTATTTTATAGACCATAATGTACATTATGATTCCCACTAAACTCATATATGGAACCTAACTCATGTCCTCCAACTCTTTTTATGTATTTGGACATTGTGTAGTTGATAAATTCTAACAAACTAGAAAAGTGTGCACATAGGTTTGTAATTCAACATCCTAAACATTTCCAATTCTATTTCAACATACTTCCCTTGGTATAGTTAGAGCTTATTATTTGCATGATCTCATTTTATTTACATGTCTAATATAGACCTAAAAAACTAATATATTTCATGTTGTATTATGCAGATAATTGAGACTCTACTTGTTTTATTATGCACTTTTCATTTCTGATCAATAGCATGTCATCCACATAGAGGATTATGTTGACAAATATATCTCCATTTATTTATAGTAAAGACAAGGATAAACATTTTTTCATGTAAAAAACATACAAACACATAGATTTTTAGTTTAGTATTCCACATTTTGAGAGATTGATTCAATCCATAAAAGGAATTATTCAACCTTAGACCAACTCCTCTTTCCCTTTTACCTTAAATCTTTTTGGTTATGACATATAGATCTCATATGAAAGATCCCTATATATAAATTTTATATTAATATCTATTTTAAGATAAAATGCACCAAAAATATCTAAAATAAACCTAATAAAACTCAATTTCTCAATAAGAGACAAGCTCTCACCAAATTCAATTCCCTCTACCTATGATAAACCCTTTACCACAAGGTGGGTCTTATACTTCTATAAATTCCCTTTCACACTTAGTTTTTTCCAAAAAAACCACTTGTTTCATATAGGAGGTATATTTACCAAGGTTTACATCTCATTTTTGTTCAAATACTCCATTTCCTCATTTATATAATTTTTCCAAGAATTGTTCTTTATGAAACCAATATATTCCTTCACCATTTGGGGTATGGTCTATTTTTCATTGATAACAAAAGTGAAAAAATAAAATTCCCTAATATATCTCTTTTAATAATTATTCACAACCATTCCAATCACCCCATAGTATTTATCATAGGATCCTCCTCTTATTATGACTCTTACAAATCTTCATTTGTTGCACCATACTCAAATATAGACTCTTTATCATCTACATTAACTTTCATATTTTTTTATTCATTTTGATACATATTTATTTCTTTAGGTTTACCTCACTAAATAATACATTACATATATAGACAAGCTTCTTTGTCTCAAGATTCCAAAACTTGTATCTATTTACACCACTCCCAGACCCAATAAAGATGTAATTATCAAACTTAAGGTCAAGTTTCAACCTTTTATTCTTTGGAATATGAGAGTAATATTTTCACCCAAAAATATGTAGGTGTTGTAAGCATGTATTATTATTAATCCACAATTTTTTCATATACTTTTTAACCCAGACTAATGTGGATGATTTGTTGATGTGGTAACCCAATATTTCTGTTCTAAATGTGTACCACTTAACATACTTCAAGCCTTGTCCATCAACATACTATTTATTCACTTTACAAGTCCATTCTATTGAAGTGTATATGGATTTGTATTTTTCCTTTAAATACCACATTTCTTATATAATTCATCTAACTCTTTGGATAAGTACTCATCTCTTTTTATATGTGCATTACTTTGATGTTCTTATTTATTTAGTTTTCCACAAGAGTTTTGAAATCCTTTAATTTATTGATAAATTAATATTTATTCAAGATAAAGTATATTAAAGTCTTGAAATAATAGTCATCAATGAAAAACACATAGAATACATGTCTATTTAACAACAGGACATCTATCAGTCTAAAAACAACACTATGGATCACTTGAAATATTTCACTTTCATACACTTCATTTATATGGGATTTCACCCAAATTTTCTTGTTATAGACCTAATTTTCATGAAATTTTAAGTCCATGGGATAATTTTCAATCCCTTTCACCATATATTTAGTTAGTAGCATACATATAATTTTCTCATCAATATGGCCCAACCTCTAATTCCAGATCATTTTATTTGTTATCAAAAGTAATTTAAAATTTATTTTTTAGGCTTTAGACTCAAGAAAAATAGTGTTTTTACATGTGTTACTCACCACAGTTGCATCAATACTAAACAAAATACATGTGTTCACACATATATATAACACTATGGGTTTGTGTACTATTTTTAACCCATATCAATTGAATGATACCTCGACACTAGAAACATTAAATTTATTGGCAAGTATTAGATTAATCATAAGGATAAGATTGTTCAAATACTATGAAGAGTCTTGATCCTCCCATATTTGAAATTTAACTTCAATTTTCATTTACCCATGACCTTATAGGTTGAGTTGTCTCCTAAGAGAAATCACCATCAACATATTATTCATATTAATTTAAATAATCCATCATAAGATTCATTTGATAGGAGGATCCAAAGTGAATCATCCATGTATCAGTGCATGTGTGGGAGCTTAATGCTACAAGATATGCATCTTAGTATCCATATCCATCACTAGATACCTTGTCCCTTGAGTATTGTGCAACATCTAATGGTTTTTACTTTTCCATCCTTTTCTCTCTACATTCATCCTTGAAATTCCATTTCTTTACATAATTCTAACATTTATTCAAGGATGTACCAAGAGTCTTCGATATACCTTTAGACTTTGATTTCTTATCCTTAATATTGTTCTTAAATATTTATTACAATAGACCTAATGATTTCAGGTGATCATTTATCTAATATATTTTCATAATCTTATAACCCATCTCCTCTAATGATATAGCTATGGTACATCTTGCATTTGTTATCTTTAATCTAATAATAATTATTTCCATGACTAGATTATCTCACAAGTATATAAAAAAGCATAACAATGTGATGCACCTTTATTCATCATCCATTTTGACATCCATGGATAATAGGAAACTTAGCATAATTTTGAATGAATTTAGGTGCCCTACAGCTGAGTCACCGTAATTCATTCACAATGAATACAACTTTTTTCATAAGAAAATTTTGTTTACTAGTGACCTGGCTTGGTAAAATGTTCCCAACTTCTTCCAAATAATCTTCATAATATTTTTAGTATAACTTAATCTAATAGACATAACATGATAAAAATTCTTCTTTCCTATCAAATTTATCCCATTATTTTGGTCTCATTCTTGTGGGTGTTGCATTTTCTAAAATAATTCACTGATCTTTGTCTACCAAGAGATCTTCCATCTTGAGTTTCCATAACATAAAATATTGACCATTGATTTTCTCCATTTCTATCCTCATGCTTTCAGTTATTTTATTTTAAAAAAAATATTCCATAAAACTCCCACTTCAAGGAAAGCATTTATCACAAGTTAATCCAAATTATACACAGCTTACAACTGAGTTATAATACGACATGTTTAGAAATAATTTGTGTTTTATAAAATAATACATAGAAGATCTCTATTATGTACACTGTTCATAGGAAAATATAAATATAAATAATAAAATACATGTATTTTTAACTTGAAAAACCCCTCTTGGGTAAAAATATCAAGAGAGTAACCTTATTCATTATAGCATAAAATAGTATGCCTTATAATTTTAAACTAAGTCTCAAGGTTTTTTAACCTTAATAAAATGATTTATTATATATCACAATGCAAACCATTGATAGTGTGTATTAAAAATTTAATAACCTTTGTTATGTATATAATTCTTAGAATATCCAAGCCTTTATCAAACACTTCACATTATAACATCCACAGAAATATGAATTTGTATTCACCAACTACCAATCCAAATGATCAACATGAAATATTCCTTAATAAGTCCATGTCAAAGAACCACTGAGAAACTATTATTACATTTTTATCCTAATAGATGCAACTAGAAAAGTGAATGAAATACATCCAAATAAATTTCATTGTTTGATATCTTCCACAACTCTTTGTATCACCTTATTATGACTCAACCATTGTGGTCCATTTCCAAAAATCCAAGAGTGCAATGAAACTAAACATAATATCTTTTGAAACTATAACATCATTCCTAAACATTAAAAACCTTGTATAAATATAATATATATCCTCCATATAGGTATGTGAAACCATATTTTCTTGTCAAATTAACCTATGTAACATCCCATGAAACTAGTGCCTTGTAAAAACACCTTATGCAACACCTACCTTGATCAAAACTACCATTTTGTATATCCATGTAAAGTTGAGATATTTCATAGAAAAAATATGTCAAATAACTCATGAAATATAAATATAGATCCCTTAGACAAAGAATAGAACCCCTATCAAGCATACCCTATGATCCTCCTATGAAACATCTTACTCATGAGAATCTCATCATGACAATACCCAATCCAAGATGGAAAAAAGGCTTTGGTGTGTTAATATGGGTCTACATTTCCATTCAATGTTGAGGACTTAAGTACATGAAATGATGAAGGCACATGATGAATAAACACTTCATGATCTAGGGAATTATGCAATATGTTTAAAAATAAGAACACATGCTTAGGTATCATATATGTTTGTGATAATTAATTAATTTCCACCTTCATGTTTTTTAGTTGTTTTTGTGTAATTGAATCATTATATGTTCCACTAGATGTAGGAATACCATTGGTATTAACATGTCCAAGACTAAGAGAATGAATATACTAATTAGTTAGAGATACATTGGTCTTTGGATTTTTATGAATCACCATAGAAGCATTGGTAATAATAGGCTCAACCAAAATTTGTGTAGGGATAGGTGGAATAGGTGTATAAGGAGCACTAGCTTCACTATCTAATGTATTATGGTTAGAATCATGCAAAGGTTTATTGTTTATTATATATATATATATATATATATATATATATATATATATATATATATATATATATATATATATATATATATATATATATATATATATATATATAATTTTATTAGTTCTTCCATACATCCCAATTATTTATAAATTTCTCTTTTTATAATTATCACCCTATGTAAATTAATGAATTTATGGTGGTTAAGTTTCTTATAGGTTTCATAATCACTGTCATAATTTATACTAATGAACACATTATCATAAATTAGTTGAGCATTTTCACCAACATAAATCATATAAGGATTAACAACATGAGCACCAACCATGGTTAACACATGTAAGATAAAACCATAAATCATAATTTAAGTTGGAATGAGCAAACCCTAAGATGAAAGAGAGAATAAAAAATCCTAGGTTGAATGGTCAAAAGAGTCAAGGTTCACCTTTTATGTTTATCGTAAATGGTCTTTATGAGAAATATGAATACATTAATGCAATAAATAAATCTAATAACATGAAAATTAATTTATATAATTTAGACCTATCCATGTGGATAAATAACAAGTAGTTAAATTTGATAATAAATAGGCTATGCAAAGGAAAGAAAAATGGATTTATAATCATTACACTTGATCTTTGTTTTATAATTGTAAACCTGTAGAATGAGTGTAAAAATTAGATGGATACTAATCCTAAAATCTAGGCCTTTGAAATTTCTTCTGAATAGATATGCATAGGGTGTGAGTTCATCTTGGATAGGTCCATGATAATCAGAATCATTATTTTCAAAACTATCTTTGTGTCATCAATAATTTACTATAGAGGTTTTTATAAATTAATATTTTTCTCACTAGTTCACCATCCTTTTTGATCTCCATGTAGATTTATTTCATTGTTTTGATAGGAAGAATGTGCAAAATTGATGTTCTTCCTCTTTGACCTAGTTTGACACTATAAGATAAAATGAAAATTTATGGAGTTGAGAAACTATAGGAGTAATGTTGAAAAGTATGTATCCCACACATTTGAATTAGACTTCAACATAAATATGTGAGTGTGTGGATGGAATAACTTAATTAATAGTTTTGAATCTCCTCTTCCCTAGAAATGATGTTGAAACTACATGTAGCCTAAAACCTTCATTTGATATACGAGGAATACAAGAGGATAGTAACACACCAAGATAAACAACTCTATCACAAATGTGTAATATGTGGATAAATAAATCCTAACTTGAATAATGGAGGAAAGGGTAACTCGGTGTTGCCGTGGTCAAGACTTTGATATGGATTATGTTTGATGATCCCTTTATATGTTTCAACTTGACTCTCCTATGTGGTGTAATAAAACTTATATATATATAGACACACACACACACACACACACACACACACACACACACACACACACATGTATATATATGTATATATGTATATATATATATATATATATATATATATATATGTATATATATATATATAAGTATATGTATATATATATATAATATATATATATATAATATATCTAATATAGTGTAAGATGAGCTGGCCCAAAATGTAAAATAAAAAGTATAAGATCATAAGGCAATAGGAAAAAATACCCATAAATTCTATAAGGATATATCTGCATAGGGTGTAGATTTGACCTGGACAAGTCCACACAAGAACTATCCAAAGATAAATATAGGCTTAGATCCTAAGGAGAAGTAACAAAACAAATTATTTTTAGTCCAAATATAACAATATATAGAATCTTATAAGTGTTGGGTTCTCTTTTAAGGCTCAAGGGTTAATTAGATACCAAAGTAGGGTTAGAGGAGTCTTATAAATACATACACACACACACACAATCATATAAAAAATGATAAGTTATAGATAAGACACTAGGAATAAAGGTAATATACTAAACTTAGGTGTCTAGACCTTGGAAATATTTAAACCTGAGGACTTTGTCAAGTTGTTTAAGGCCATGTCATGTCCCAGTGACATGATGACCCTTAATGGACTCCCCTTAATTTTTTATCCCTTACGCATAATATAACTTTAAAATCAATATTTTAGAAATAAATAATCATATTTCTTTCAACCCTAGTTTTTTACACTTGACCTTATTCATTTCATTCTTAAAATGTAGTTCCCTAAGGACAAGGTGTAACTTAAGAGAACACATGCATTTTTTAGGTCTTATTCCACATGGAATAAAAATATTTGACTTTAAATCTAAATTTAAATACTTAATTTTGGAATAACCTTATATGACCATTAATGGTTTTTGAATCATGAAGCTCCCTTCACCTTTTCACTTCCCAAAATTGTCTAAAACATCTTGGAGTTTTTACATAATACTTGAGATTAGAAACATAGGTTTAGGAAGAAAAAACAAAGTAAATCATTGTTTATTACTTTTTTAATTTTTGATCTCCAAGTGACCATTAATGATTGTTAGAGGACTTGGGGATAAAATAACAGTAGTCACCAATTTTTTTAAGAAGTGAATGGGTGGTCTAAAATGACCCCATTCTTCCCCAAACACATTTTTATCAATTATATCACTCCAACTTGACTTTTGGATTCAAGTAACTCAAGGTAGTGATTAATTGCCCCTACTTAAGATTTGCACCTAAACATATGTTTCATTTATGGGGGTATTCAATATGTCATAGTGACATGCCATGAACATTAATGGGTTTGGTATTCACCTAATTTTTTAATGCCACTATAAGATCCTAATTTTGAAACTTTATTAAAATGTGTGTTTCTACATATGACCCATAAAGGCTGGTTGGCTAGGGTATCAAGGTAAAAATGTGAAGGATCCTTGTCCTTCCATCCCAAACCTCAATCGTTTATTCCTATATATTTTTATCATATTTAGTTGAATAATAAATCCTTTTTATGCATTAATAATAATAGTTAAGGTTTAAATATCTAGTAGGTTCCAAAAATTAGCAAAGGCTAGATCCAACAATGGAGATCAAGTGTTTAATTTGCTACGGGCTAGCCTATGATATTTTAGGCTCCCTTTAAGGTCATATGAGTTTTGTTTTTACTTTTATTAATCATTATTTATACAAATAAACTCACATTGGAATTGTATTCCAATTTTGATTTAAATAAAAAAAACTTTAGCCCTATTATTTGTAAGAACTGCTCATGGTCCTATCTAAACATATTGAGCATGGTAGTGGGTCATTTAACATTGGACCACATAGAATTTATTTCTATATTAATTATGATCTTAGAATAAGACTATGGGCCAAACTCATGGAGGTATTTTGAACAATCTAGGTCATAATGGTTAATTTAGTGAAGCCATGTTTAGAATGGGCATTACTAAGACCATGTAACCCCTATACATTTATAACCACACCCAAAATTATCTATGTAGTGTATTATATGATTATATGATTTTCATTCATATCATGTGTGTTAGTCTATATACTTAGATAAACATTCGATTTGTATTTGTGTGGATTTATTCATATGAAATCATAAGCATGACAATTACCCCAACCTAAAAGGGACATGAAAGGAGACCCTCTGATGTGGGTAATGTGATGGTGACCACTAAGATCAGGGCCATGAGTTACTATATATATGTGAAGGTTTCTACCCTAGTCTACTATCCTACTATACTCCACTTGACCTTGGGTTCTATAATGATACCAACCATGGATTTTGATATTCAACTAGGATAGGGGAAGTGTTAGTTTTTAGTTATCTACATGCAATATCAATCTACCCTTTTTCATCCAAATGTGTATGATCATTTACATATTTTACACAATATAAATACTCATAGTTTTAATTCATTTATATCATATTAATCATAAAATAAGTAAAATAAGTCCTATCTCAACTTTATAAATATATATTATCATTCTTTGACACCTATCCCTGACCACAGTGCTAAAAGTGATGGGTACAATTTATATTTTATCTATATAAGAATGTAATTTTGACTTAAGGATTTTCATTGTATATGTGAGACTATGAACTTTTATTAAATTGAGACTTATATATAAAACTATTTTTATTCTTGTGGAGAGATAGAGAAGAGATGAATCAAGACTAATGAATAATACAAAGGTTTTTATTCAACTAAGAGAAAGCTTACAACTATACTAAACTAAATAATTTAGTGAATATTATTGCAAGTAAACCAAATTAAAGGTTAATTTTAAGAAAACAAAGTGTTGATAATAATTTAAATAAATAATTATAAACACTTAAACAAAGGAATTGAAAGTATCTAATTGAAGAACTTCCAACACTTAAACAAATTCACATAATATCAAAACACAACTATAATCAAAATTACTTGACAAAAGGGAGCTCATGATACCACTAATCCACACCAATAAGCCTTGTCCCATTAAAAAAATGAGAAACTTCCATACATAACTTGATCTTATTAGCAAATAAAATATATTATTGCTTCAACAAAATCACATAAAATAAAATTGTAACAATTAACTATTTTTACAAAGTGATTACTCTCTTACATATTTATTTTGATTAATTATTTTTATATATATTTCCCTATTTATTCCTCCCCATACCTATGTTATGCTTATTTTTATTATATACTTTAACAAGATTAAATCTAATAACTTTTATTGTAAAGATTTGTGTTTGGCATAATAGAGATAACAACTTAGCTTAAAATATACAAAACAAAATACCTATTGATTAAAAAATTTAGGGTGCCTTTATGAGGAATTCAAACCAATCAATTTACCTTCAACAACATACAACCAAATATAAATTGACCTTAACTATAACTATTTATCTAATAATGACTTGACAAGTGCTTACACTACAAAATGGCTCTGAACATGTTCCACAATATGGGAAAAAAACATATTTGTACTAACAAATCCTTATCTAAATCATAAAAGTTATCCCAATGCCTTATTCAACACATAATTACCATGCACCATTGTTATATTAATAACAATATATACAAAAAATATTTTAGCCATGGAATATAAAATTTTATTTATTTAATAAACTTATTTATAATCTCAAAAATTATTTTCATTATATTATAACTATTAAAGGATAATATATTATAGTTTGGAGGGAAGTATATATGTTAAGCTCCATTTTTCACAGTGCTAGTTTTGTTTGAATTTTGTTATTATACACATTTTTTTGTGAAAACATCTTTATATTATTTGAGACATGAGAGACTTGATTTTATGTTGTTACATGATTATTACATTACTACTGAGACAATGGGTTATATACTCTATGTTTTTATTACATTAGTAATTATTGATTTCACTCTGATTAATGAGATGCAAATTACATTAGTGTATTATTTGAGATAATATTTTATTATCATGTGATTTGAGATTATGTATATAGGGATTTTAACATGTTCATATTACATCATGTGTATTATTGAGATGTTTATAGGTTACAATGTTGGCTACCTAAGGAAATGTACTTTTATGTGTGAAATTATGTGTATGTGACAAAGGAGGCCAACCAATGGAACTATTACTAAACCAAACATAATTCCACCATTTATTTTATTGTACTAGTGGCTTCATAATCCCTTATATTAAAATCCAATCATGTTGTTATTTCATCTAGTCTTGGGTTTTGACCCTCCTTGAACTATTGACACTGCATTGATATTCTTGATTACCTTATTTAAATACCATATAAGTCACATTAGCATTAAATAAATTCATAAAGGTAAATTTTTAAACCATTTAAATGGTCCCCTTATTCAAAAATTGAATGGGAACTTGGACCCATGTTTTCAAGTGGGTATAAAATGTTTTAGAGGTGGTTATATGTGAATTTAAGACCTTTTTTTACCAAGGGATGGGATAATATTTTTTATAATGATTAAAAAGATATAGGAAAACACATATATCTATTTATGGTATGGGGTAGTGAGAACGTTAATGGGTATGGGTAGGTATTAATTGCCTACATAGGTGTGTAAGGAGAGTTAATGTTAGAGAAGACTTTTTGGAGAAGAGCCATGGAATAGGAAGGGACAAGTGTCACCTTGCCATTATCCATTAAATTAAAATGTTTTATGTATAATAGCAAGAAAATACTTAGAAGAAATTTCTTCTCATTTTAAAAATTAAAGAGTGAAGGAGAGCTTGATTAAAGAAATGAGGAGCTTAGAGAAGGAGTAGAGCTTGGTTTGGGAAACATTTTGTTTTCTTAAAACATTTTTAGGATATTCCTTTGTGTTGAATCAAGTGGAGGAGATATAGTAGGCATTCATGTCTCCCATTCATGAATAATTTTATTGTTTTAAATAATAATAATTAAAACCCCTCTTCCTTTCTTCTCTTTTATTTTCAAGATGATGTAAAGTCATTTGGTTTACCTTCTCTCTATATTATTTTTGTGGTTATGCTTATGGTCACCATGTGTATTTTTTTCAATATTTTGGCTAGGAGATGAAAAATACATCCATTTTTTGTTGATTATTTTTTAAATCACATTTTGTGAGTTAAAATCAAATTATTATGCTACTCAAATTGGCTTAGATTGTTCAACATGTTAAGTGTCTTTATGTGTAGGTTTTGAACAAGGGAACCAATTACAAATTCATGTTATGAATATCCAATACATGAGGATTGGGAAAAGGAAAAACCTAATTTCTCTAATATCCTCCCATGTCAATGGAGAAGGTTTTGGGCAAGGGATAAAATCCAAGTCCTTCTCCCACCCCCATAGTGTGGAGAGTGGATATTATCATCCACAATGGGTGATTATGGAGTTTGATAATTATTGATTATAGTGGTTTATGTGTGTATTTATACATGTTATATGAGATTTTTTTTATTAATGTTACATGGGTTTTAATTTAGGTGAATTATATTCTTATTTTTATACATATGTTTTTAATTGAAACTTCTAGCCATACATATACTTGAGCTATTAGATTGACAATATCTACATCCTTCCTTGTTTTTGTTACCTAACCTTAAAACTTTGGTGTCATTTATGCTTGGAGATTTAAGTCATAGGATTTTGGGTGTCTATAGTAGTTTCCTAATAATGGAAATAGTATGGGATTCAAACCCCTCCTCTTCTTGGACTTATAAGTGCACTTAGAAACATGCTTGGAGATTAATTTTCTTCAATAGATTTTAAAATGTAAATGTTATGCAATTGATTATTGATTGGTTTTAAGCCATGTTTATGTAATATTCTATTGTAATAAATTTTAATTATAAGGAGGGTAATTTTTATGTAATTATATTGATATTTCACACATTAGTTTTCATTAAAGTGTTATTTGAAGAAAGAAGATTTGAAATCAAGTAGATTTTTAAAAAATCCATTTGTTGTTTTTACATTGTTTATAAAAAATGAAGTTAATAAATTGTTTCATATTGACTATTTAAATGTATTTAATTAACTCTAATAAGTTATATTTCATTTAAATATTTTTTATAAAAATTTAAAAAATCCAAATTTTCCCAATTTCAATTTAATGAAAAATAAGACTAATCAAGGTTCTAATATAATTTATGGTTTAAGTTTATGATTTATGGTATTATTTTTATGAATTTTTGAATGCATGGTACTAATTTTTTATATTTTTATTATTAAAAATATACAAACTTCAAGTAATTTTTATGCATGTAAAACAATTCTAAATCTATCTCAAAATAATAATAGAAATAAATACATAATTTTTGACCCATAAAATATTTTAATGAATTTTGGGATTACAGTTTGTTCACTATGATTTTTTGAATTTAGGTGTATTTAAGGTAGTTGGTTTTTAAATAGGCTCTTTGGCCCCATGGGATATGCCTTAATTATAGGGCAAGCCTAAACCTAGCTGATGATCTCCCATATCACTGCATTGCATACCAATGTAGCCCCAAGGGGCCATGGAATGCCTCAACATAGTACAAAGGTGGATGATTTTGGTGGGTCCATTTATTTGGGTGAATGGAAAATTCCATGTAGTCAGCATGGCTGATAGATTTTAAAGTTTTTGACCATGCTTAACTGCATGATAAACTACCACCATTCTAAACTTAAGGGGGGTTGTTAAACATAGATTGACTACCACACATTGAACCACCATGGAAAGTATTTAATTTATGAAAATTAATACATGTTTATTTAATACTATATTTTTAAACTATGTTTTTTTTTAATCACATAAAAGTGGTATTTAGATGCTAAGAGTGTTGCTTCAAACAATATATGCCTAGCTTAGCCCTAGACCTATCATAGAACCTTTATCACACTTTTCCAACAATTGTGTAGACCACAGACATCTTATGTCAGATCAAACATAGTCCCATAACAACATTCCTAGATCCCAACCTAGTGTGCCTAGTATTCTACCAATAGGACACTCAAAACACATTAAGGACACTAGATCCACATAGTGCTAGTGTCCCCAACTTGGTGCTAATGTCCACAAATTGGTTCTATTGTCCCTTTCCCTAACTAAACTGAATAGATATATCTTAAAATGTATGCCCCTCCTAAAGTTATCCTAAGTAAATTTTATTATCTATAAAATCTATGGATATCTATCAATACAAGACTATTTGACCTCTATTTACTATATGGAAAATAGATACAAAAGCTTGTCTAAATATGAAATAAGTTGAGAAAAATTGAGGTATTTGATCCCTACTTTGGTCTAATTTTTCATAATACCATATATAGCTACCCTAAGCCTAAATTTCAAATATTTTTAATCTCGAGAACACTCAAGGAATTCAAAACCACTTTCATTCTAGTATTCACTTGCACTTGAACCAAGCACTAGGTGGGAGAAATACATCAGGCTTAATCCCTACTTGGAGTATTCATATGTAGGTAACTCTCTTCACAATGGGGTGTTAAGGATGTCCATAATATTTTACTAAAAAATAAAAATTTCAATCTCATGCCATACTTACAAGGATGATTAGGTTTTGTACACTAAATTAGATTTTCCAAGAACAATACAAAGTTCTAGATTTTGTGCACATAGGAAAAAAACCCAAAAACATAGGCACAGGGGCTCCTAGAAAATTAGAACAATCCTAAAAATAGGAAACTAGCATCATTTTATAGACACTAGAATAGTGTGGTGTTACTATCCATGTGGGTCACTACTATTCAGTGATGAATCAGATCTTGAGACCCAATTGATGACACTCAAAACTATCTAGAACCTAGTTTTTAGAACCTAGATCTTTTGTGATAGTCACTTTATTGATATGTCTCTATTAATGCATATTTATTAATATTTTTAGAAATTCAAAAGAAGTCAGAATACATAAAAAAAATTGGTAATTATTTAATATTTTTTGTTTGATTTAGACATCTCAACCCTTTAATCTAACATATAAATTACACTTATAAAATCTTAAAAGTTTAAATCATTTGGTGAACTTGACTTACTTCGAATATTGCTTCAAAACCTAATTTGCATTAATCTAATTTTTATGTAATAAATTAGGGATGCATAATTCTATTTTTTTTAGACAACCTAACTAATTAAATCAATTTCATATCAGGGTTTTAATTTATTTACATTTAATTTAAATTTTTACAAAGAAACCCTAAATTCAAAAAACCTTAACCATAGACACACTTAGGGTTTGTATCCTTTTTCTATATATACACAAATTTTATTTCCAAACTATTATATTTTTTTCCATATTTAATTTTTTAAATATTTTTTAGATTAATATTCTTAAAAGGTTTAAAATATATAAAACTTGTTTTCCTACCTTCCAAACTATAATGGCAAAATTTGACAATAGATTTGATGAAACCAATAAGTAATAAGTATAAGATTTTATGTCCAAACATACCAGTATACAAGATGATTCCATCAATATTATTCAAGAATAACTCAAAAAAACAAAAAATGGTCAATATTTAACTCCCCCACTTAATAATGGTGTTACACCTCCAATGGGGCCAACTCAACCAACTCAGCTAACACAACCTAAGATTTTATGGGACCTTCCTCTACTTAGTTTATGATGAGATCAATTTTATTGGGTTCTTTGGGTTCTTATCATAGGTAACATACATCATGTATATATTATTCTTCTACCATATGGGTTCCTAAGACCCCTATAGTTCATAAGACAT
Source organism: Torreya grandis (assembly GCA_037957365.1). Classification (NCBI taxonomy): domain Eukaryota; kingdom Viridiplantae; phylum Streptophyta; class Pinopsida; order Cupressales; family Taxaceae; genus Torreya; species Torreya grandis. The sequence continues at coordinate 2,970,493 of JARHVA010000826.1, forward strand.
CATAGTCAGTGTCACAACATCATACATCACTAAACAAGTAGATTTAGACACAGATTGCTCCACATAGTAGATTATCAGATAAAAATTTCCCTTTCACACAACATGTACAATCACAATTCCATTATTATACATAGGTCATGGTGATAATGAGTCTCCCATGAGACTCATTGGTTAGTTTTGTTCCTACTCTAGTACATACTTCCTTCTCTCTCTTTCTCCTTGTACATAGTTTATTTTCATTTACTTCTACATAGCTTATATCCTAAAAATACAAAAACAATATAACTTGTCAAAACACAAAAACAATATAACATGTTAACATAAAAAAATTCAAATATTACTCAAAAAACACAAAATTCATAGATTAGATGCATTGTTATGTTTATATTTCTACTACTTTCCAAATATTACATACTGTTATCTATCTTAATATAGTTAGTTTATCATACATACATGCTTCACTTTTTCTTGTCGAGTGCTTGTATAATACATACAAGACTCTCATCCACTATACTAATCTAGACTTGCTATCATCTACCCACTAGGGGCATATACACTGATCTAGGTTTATTTATTCGATACATCCACCCACTCGAGGGAATCTCATACATAATTACTTTTACTAGGTTTTAATCTTACATTCTATACATTTTAGTTTATGCATTGATATATATTGATATTGATCATTACTACTCATTGCTCAAATTTTTTGATGACTATCACTAGTTAGACTTAGCATATGTACATCTTATCATTTACACATATTTTTGTTACATAGTTATACATGTTTTCATTTCTAGCCTTCCTATTTTAGACTCGATTGTGTTTCCTATGCTTCTTCCATTTTGAGGGAATTTAAATATGCCATTACTCTTTAGCTCTAAGTTACTTCTATGTTTGTATGGCTTGGAAATGTGCCCATGTCCCTTTTTTATGATTTCTTACTTGTATATGCAAACATTTGAACATGTCCCTCTATGTGGATCTAAGCTAAATTATTTTTTTCTTGCGTATGTGGACATTTAAACATGTCCTTGTATATCTTACATTCTTAGATTTAGTGATATGTTCCCTTGTCCCTTATATTGTATCCCCTTGGCCTAATTTTTTATGCTTCATGTGTGTTGTATGCATGCTTCCTTATATTCATTTTTACCATGACACTTGTCTTTGCTTGTTACACACACACACTAGTTTTCGATGCCATGAGGGACCTCATGCATCTACCCTTCCTACTTGGATGTTGTGATGGACATCATGCCCCATTAACCTAGGTATCTACTCATATTTACTATTACACACAGTTATTACATCTATCTTGACACCCTTGTGACATACTATATTATAACATGCATCTTATATGACATACTTATGCTCATATTATTTTACATTCTGATGTTATATTTGTACATTGTATTGGAATATCATGCAATTATTTGACTAAATTTTTCTGTAGAGATACTTATTTTAAGGATATTTATTACACAGGTTCCAAAAATACTCTCAAAAGAGGGGACATTCATAGGTATTTCTCATAGAGATTTGGATCCTACTTTTCTATTCACATATCATTTTTAGCACACAGGATCAATTTCAAAAATCAAACACAAGTCAGACAGAAAAATAGGGACTCAAAAAGTAGTTTAGATTACCTAGATTTTAGACTAAATAGACATTAGCACCTATAATAGGACACTAGTTCCAAATATCACTACTATCCACTACTTGGAACTATTTTCCAGTAGCCCCAACTTTAAAACAATCCATATTAGCTAAAACAATACACTGAGTATAGTACATATTTGTACAAGTAAAGTGACAGGTTTGATAATTATGTTCATATTTTTCTCAGATACACTCATTTTATCTCATATTCATACCATTTCCTTAAATTTGGGGCATCATGCATGGTATGATCACTCCCACATTTAATTTAGATACACATACATAGTTATTGCATACTCAGTCTATAATTAGTATACTCAGATATCAAATTAGGGGCATATGCATGACACATTATTTTCATATGCTCATTAACACACACATTGATTAGATGGAATGGAAAACTCTATGTCACTCTCTATGTTTCATACACTTTCTATCATATTCTAGGTTGTCACCAATTTCATGCCTTATTCCATCTATAGTGGTTGGAATTCCCAAGTGGTCTAGGAATACCTAATGTAGTTGAGTGGCCATGAATATGACATACATAGTTATATATACTAAGTTAGATACTTTTATCACTTTTCACAAAAAATTTATATGCATCTACTTCACATGGGTGGGAAATTATGGATTAATAGCCTACTTGAGTTTTTGAGCCACTCACATGAGAGGGTTAGACACACTTATAGTCTTATCTAGGCTATTCACAGATCATGATCCATAGAGCAAGGGTGGGAAATAATGGATTCAAAACCATATTGAGTTCTTGATCTACCTAAATATGAGGATTAAGTAAGCTATTAGCTCAGTCCAAGCTATTTAATGATTTTATCATTATGTACACACACACACATAGGTTATCACTAGGTTCATACATTGGTTCATGTACCCAATGAGGTGTATTCATTATTTTCATCTTTTCTTATATATTTATTCATATTTACTTAGTTAATTTAATCATCATAATATTTTCTTTTGATAATCTCTTAAGTAAGGACTGGTTTTTGCATGTTTCATTACAAGTCATTTTTTTGGATCATGTTTCACATTTGTAGACCTAGCTTTACACACTCAAACTTAGCTACACATGTTTAACTTCCTATGTAAATATAGGTACCCTTATTTTTCCTTTATATAAGTCATTTCACTTTGCTACATTTTTAAAATAAAGGGGGGGACAAATGTAATCACCTAAAATTGGTATTTGGATGCTAAGAGTATTGATTGAGATAGCTCATGCCTAGCTTATCCTTAGACCTATCCTAGAACCTTTACCACACTTTTCCATCCATTTTGTAGAACACAAACATCTTTCATCAGCTCAAACATAGTCTAAGAACATAATTCCAAAATCCCAACCTAGTGTGCCTAGAAGTCTGCTAGCTAGACACTAATGCCACATTAAGGACACTAGATCTACATGGCACTAGTAGCTCAAACTTGGTGCTAGTGTCCCTTTCCCTAAATTTATTGAATGGATATATTTTAAAATGCATGATTCTCCTAAAGTCAGCCTAATTATATTTTATTATCCACACAAGCTACACAACTATATAAATACAAGACTATTTGACCTCTATTCACTAGATGGAAAATAGATGCAAAAGACTATCGAAATAAGAAATAAGTTGATAAAAATTAAGTTATTTGATACCTATTATAACCTACTTCTACATAATACCATATATAACTACCTTAAGCATACATTTCAAAAAAAATTAATCTCAAGAACACTCAAGGCATTCAAGACCACTCTCATTCTAGCATTCACTTGTACTTTGACTAAGCACTAGGCGGGAGAATTACATCAATATTGATCCCTCCTCAAAGTATTGGTATGTAGGAAAATCTCTTTGTAGTGGGGTGTTGAGTATGTCTAGCCTATCCTACTAACAAAAACACATTTTTATCTCATCCCATATTTACATGGAGGATTAGGGTTTGCACACTAAATCATATTTTCTAAGGCACAATATAGAGCTCTATATTTCATGTGCACAAGAACAAAACCCAAAAACATAGGCACAAGTGCTCGCATAAAATAGGAATAGTCCTATAAATAGGACAATATTTCCATTTTGTGGACACTTGAACAACATGTCACTATTGTCCAGTGATGAATTAGATCTTAGGACCCTGTTGTTGATACTCATAACTAACTAGAACCTAGTTTTCAAAACCTAGATCTTCTACGATAGACACTTTCTAGATAAGTCTCTATTTATACATATTTATTACTATTTTTTGAAAGACAAAATAATTAAAAATACATAAAAAATTAGTGGTTAATTATTGATTATTATTTAAATAATTTAGACATCTTATCCTTTTAATATAACTTAGGAATTACACTTGTAAAATACTAAAAGGTTAGATCATTTTTCCTAAATTTTTATGAATGCATATTAATTTAAACCCAAAATTATTTTTCATAAAATTAATATATTTTGTGAAATAATTTATGGTAAATAAGAGACTCAAAGGTGGGATGATCTAAAAGGGACTACCCCACACCCCCTACTTCCCACCCCCTCCCCTTGTCCCTTTCATTTTTTTTTCTCTTCTGCATGGAAGCATTTTTAGGGTTTGAAACTTAATAGTTTTTAAGATATCTCTCATTTGTCCAAGATAGGTCCTTTTTCCCTCTTGATATTTATAAGCTATTGGAAGCCTTAATATGGGTGAAACAAAAATTTAACCCTCCTTAATTTATTCCCCTCTATCATATGAACTAAAAATCAAAGCCTGAAACTAAAAACAAAAATTGTTTTCCTTGTTAACTTTGCTAGTGATCATTAATTGTTGTAGTGGAGCTTAAATATCTGAAAGGCATTTTAAAAAGTTATAAGACCCTAGTACCAATTGAATACTTTTTGAAAATATGGGTACCTAAAAAACCAACCTAAGTGTGTTTGTATAGACATAGCTTAGTAAAATGAAATATATGTAAAAAGGTTAAAAGCTTAAAGGCTCCATTATTCGTATTCATCCAAAGTTTATAAAGGAGAAGAGGGATTAATATGGATTAATCATCATCCAAAACTTCCTTCCTCTCTAAAATATTAATTCAAAACATAAAAAGTGATTTTAAGTTTTTATTACCCTACTTAAATATTTTTAGTGTTTCCTCATTATTGATAGAATTTGACGATCTAGAATTAAGGATTCAAAGGCTGATATGGAGTTATCTTTTTTCAAAGAGATAAGGAATGACACTTTAGACCCATTTTGATGTCATATGAAGAGTAGGTGTCTTAATTATAAAGAAAATTTATAAGAGGTAAGTCAATTTTAAAATATATTTAAGTTGGGATTTAATTGTGAATAGATCCTAATAACTGGGTGGAATCATTTGGGGTCCTCATTAAAACCCATTGAGAGTTTGGATGAATAATTCAAACCAATGGTTACTCAAATCCACCTCATTTATTTTGATCATACATTATATACCTTTGGGTTATGGGGCTAACTAGATTCATTTAAATATTTGTAAGCTACTTTTAGAATTTGTAGGTTGATTAGAGAAAGTGGGTTCAGGATGGTTGCATAATGACCATGTGAACACTTATGCAATATCATCTATGTCATTTAAGCATGTGAATTTTTTTTTGGACGCTTTATGCATCTCATGCTATGAATATGGTTAGAAAATGTGAAATTTAGTTATGTACATTGTGTGTTATAAATTTAAAAAAATGGCATCATTTTATGTGGTTTTAGTCTTGAAAAAAATTGGGCATGATATTTTGGCATTAAAGCATGGTTTAAACACCAATATTTATGGGAATTATTTTTTGGTTCCAATTATTTTACAAAAAAAAATTGCATATACTTGTTGGGTGATACACCTCATTGAATAGGTAGGCCATATGAAGATTTCCTTACACCATGGATTCTTTAGATAATTAATAGATGTTTGAATTATTTATTTAGTCTCTACACCTATGACCAATGTCAAGATTTTTTGGATATACACCCACCTATTACATCAAAGGAGGATTTTTTAAGACTTGGAATAAATGATTCAATTAATTATTAGGAATTCAAATAGACATAAAGGCTAAGTGACTACTAGCTCATTATTGTGCACTATGTTGATGGGATTTTAACATTACCTTATACATATGCATCTTAAATTGAAGGACTTTATAGATAAGTTATTGGGAGATATTGATATTGATTCTTGAGACCATGAGGATTTATCATAACTAGATTTTAGAGTGTCATGTGGACTAGGGTCAAGATGGGCCTTTCTAGGTTCAATAATCACCCATTTTAAGTACACATTGCCTCACCACTTAATTAAAGTGTGTATACACATAATATTTTTAAAATTTATCATCTAATGATGTTTTTTATCTTGTAGGAACTTTTCAATTTTGAATATCTCTAAGTGCATGAATTAATATTCACACTAAGAAAAGGGTGGGTAGACCTTTGGTGATGCGCAAGATTATTGGTCCCTATATAATTACCTAAAACTAATACAAGTTACTTTTATCCAACTCCCTAAGTAATTAAAACCTATTTATCCACTTATATAATTAAATCTCCTTTAAAAATATCTTTTGACTAAGCAAATAACCTTTTTATTCATTTTCCTAATACCTCAACCAAGTTGACCTTGTTATGGATTCAACACACACAGAACTAAATCAACCTAATCAACCTAGTTCGAGACCTAATGGCTATCTTTCCCACCTAAAAAATTTAAGTTGTTTGATCATGTCAGCATAAATTTTGGGAGGGTTTAGGGTTTATCCTTTGAAATAATACCCCCTCACTTCAATCTAATGGAGAAGAACATTTAATGTTTCATTTTTATAGCTTGTAATTCTATGAATTATACACTTGAAAATTCATTGCTTAAGGATTTGTCTTAGAAGGAAAGAAGCTTGTCTTATGGGAAATTCTTGGATGTAAAGTATGAATATTTTAGCCTATATATTATTTTTATATTTCCATCCTTACAAATCCACAAAAACCTCTTGAAAATCACCATTGACCAAGGGAGATATTGAAGCATGATAGGTTCATTGAAAGGTAATTATTCTTATCTTTTGATCTTTCATTTGGTAGATATATATTACACAAATTAATAAGTTGAATAGTGTACTCTTTGGTTACTACATTGACTTGAGTAGAATTCTCTTTGCTTGTTATATGATGTTTTTTAACCATCCCCTTTTATGACACAAGATTTAGTGATCACTAGATTAGGTTTATTTTATATATTATAGTATTTTCTAGGGTTACTACATAGTACCATTTGTCTAGAGGGTTTGGAACCTTCTCCTTTGATGTTGTGTAGTAAACTATCCCTTGGTTAGGTTTAGTGGATCTAAATTGGTCATGTCTTGATATAAATAGCTATGTAATGAATAGTTGGTAAGATTACCTTCTCTAATATTAGAATTCACTAAGTAAGACAAGTTACAGATCCATCGTAATTCATTTCATACATTATGATGAACCTGACATGGATATAACCCTTATATTTTTAATTTTTTAGACATAGTCAACTAAATCAAGATGGTTGCTCTAGTTTTGTTTTTACAGGTCTAATTCTTGGCTAACTAGATCAAGCTAGTCGATCTAGTCAATTTTTTGTCTGTAGGTATATGATTTTTTATATAACTAGATCGAGCAAGTCAATCTAGTCAATTTCTATGTTTATAGGTACAAAGTTTACAGTCAACTAGGTCATGTTGGTTGACCTAATTATATCTTATCTTCACAATTTTTAGTTTTGGATCATTGGATCAAACCAGTCAATCCCATTATTTAACTATTTTTTAAATTTTTTATTTATATATAAAAAAATCGATCAACTCAATCTTGTTATACATAATTTTCATTTTTTAGCTAACAAAATCAAATAAGTCAATCCAATTATTTTTTGCCTTTTACATTTTATGTCTAGTAAACTAAATCAATCTACTTGATCTTATTTAATAATTATATTTTATCTTAAAAAACTAGATCAACTTGATTCGAATTTTTATTACCTATATTTTCATTTTTTTGCCTTTACAAAATTACAAGCCTCGCCTGGATGACCCTGTGAACAAAAATTATACTAAATTGACCTATTAAATATTGTTATATTTTTTTAGGTTCATTATTAATATCTTAGCATTTCAACCTTTTTAATTTTAAGCAATTTACAGGTCTTGATTTTCTAGTTCAAAAATCTTCTTTATTGTTTTACTCGTTTGTTATTTTTGTCAAACTATACACACATAGTAAAATAGATCGACTAGTTTGATCTTTTTTTGTGTTTCTATTTTTTGCCATCAAACTACATCAACCAGCTTGATTTCATTTATTTGGGTCTAATTTTTAAATAGATAGTATTGACCATCTCAATCATGTTATGTATTGCTTACTCAACTAAATTGACCTGCTCGATCTTGTTTTGTATGTTTCATTTTATAATATAATTAAAGGAAATTAACTATCATTTTCATAGTAATTACAATCACTATTTAGAAATAAAAAGTTGACTACTTGTTTATTTGCTTTCAAAAATTATAACCTAATTTTTGACAAATTGTTTTTCACTTTTATTTTCATCTTGTTTGATTTTTCCTAGAAACTATGTACGTCAATTTTAAAACTACTTAGATACTATTGTGAAGGGATACTCAATATTATATTTAAAATTATTGTCTATCCTTTATAGATATCATGGTGTGAGGGGCTTACCCTAATACTCATAACCATAGTATATAGCTAAATATAATATTTTATTTTCATGTACCTCATGGTATTTTAGAAATACCTAGGATTTCCCTTTATATTGAATCTTTAGAATCTATCCATTCATTTGATTGTGTGGTGCATAAATTAGTCATCAACACTAAGAATTTACTTCTATATTACCCTTGAAACTGAGTTTAGTGGGATATGAGAATGATACTTATTTCATAGTTAATACTATGAAACATTAGATTGTCATTATCCAATGGGTAATCTAGTATCTATAGAAGCCTACATGGTCAAACACAACCTTTAGTATAATCTCCTAATATTATTTTTAGATAATTAGTTATATTTAGTAACTATAAAAATTATATTTTATATTTTCTACTTGTTATTTTATGTTGTATCATAGACTGTATTAGTCAAAATTGATATAAATTATGTAATGTCTATTTCAACTAGATTAACCTTGTTGATCTAGTTGCTTGTATGTTTACTTCTAGTTTATAGCTAAATATTCTAGTTTTAATAGCTTAACATTTCTACCAGACTATACAACTAGATCAACTAGCTTGATCTAGTAGACTACTCTTTTATCCTATCTATCCAACTAGATCGACCAACTCGATCTATTCCATTTATAGACTATTATATTCTCATGTTTTCCCAATTAAATCAACCAGCTTGGTCTAGCCAGTTTATAGAATATTCTATTCTCCCATTTTTCTAACTAGATCAACTAACTTGATCTAGTTAGTTTATAGATTTTTCAATCACCCAATTTTTATAAGGAGATCGATCAACTTGATCTATTCAATTTATAGACTATTCTATTCTATTATTTTTCCAACCATATCAAACAACTCAATCTTGTCAATTTACATATTGCTCTATTTCCCTATTTTTACAACCAGATCAACTAGCTCAATCTAGTCAGTTTATAGACTATTCTTTTCCCCATTTTTATAAACAGATCGATCAACTTGATCTAGTTAGCTTATAGACCACTTAATTCTCATGTTTTTCCAACTAGATCAATCAAATTGATCAAGTCAATTTGTATATTATTTTATTCTCTTGTTTTTACAACTAGATCAACCATCTCAATCTAGTCTATTTCCAACTATTCTATTAACCTATCAATCCAAATAGATTGACTAACTTGATCTAGTTAATTTTTAACCTATAAAATTTCACATCTCTAATAAGATAAATTTCATTTTCATCATGTAACACCTATTTGATGAAGATGTAAAACAAAATCAAACTAACATGATGAATCTTACTAATCCTTATAAATCCTCTAAGACACATATACCCTATCATGTAGTATATAATCCTAATCTTACCAACATCCATGTTATACTAGAACCACTCATTATGAGACTCCTCCCCATTCTTATTCTTTTAATCATATATCCATACATATGGTAGAATATGAAAGTGATTTTGAATATATAGATAAAATGATCATTTTAATCAATTAAAAACCTCAACATCAAGGTAAGGATCCCACAATAATTTATAACCTCATGATGGGACCTCAAATTAGATAAGACACTTTACCTTCAACCTATAATATTTAGGGCAAGTCATCCTATAACTTCTGTCACACCCTTCTCCTCTCTCATGCCCTTTTATGCTAGCATGTCCTCATCTTCCATTCCTTTTTCATCCTCCATGCCAATCATTTCCATAAATATGGTAGTTATAACCTTTAGTGGGTCTACTAAAAATTCCCACATTAATACATAAATTAATGCAACTACTAATGCATCTCACATTATCAAGGCATCTCATACCACTAATGCATCACATGATGCTTCTACCAGTCAAAATACTATTAACGTTAATTAAATTTTATTACAAACTTTAAATCAAATGACTACCTTTTAAACTAATAATGCCAATCAACTAATTCAAAAGCAAAACTAATTAATGGATTTACAAAATCATCCTCAACCTACTCAATGGAGGGTGAAAATCTTAATGCCCCTACACCCCCTTAGATATACACATGAAATTATTATAACAAAACCCACACTTCTTAACAAGGTTATTATACATTTAAAAAATGAACCTCTAGTCCCTCAAATTGCAAACATTGGCATAGGTGGCATAGTTAAAAATATCACTTATAATGGATCCACTTATCTAGCCTTACACTTAAAAGCCTTTGGAAACTTATACAAACATTGGGTTAAACTCAATACTTTTGCTTCCACCAAGATCCTAACCAAAACCTTTTAAGGTGATGCTTACAACTAGAAAAGTCAACTCAAAACTCATTCTATCTTTAGTTTGGAAGACCTAGTCAATACATTGGCTCAATAATTCCAAAATAATGATCTACGTAAAATAGCTGAGATCATTTTATCAATTGTAAACAATTAAAATATAAAACAACCCAAGTATTCATCAAATAGTGGAAAGCCTTGTCTAGAAAAGTTGATCATAACATGTTAGATGATAATATATTTCACTTATTCACTAACGCTCTTCATCCTATACTAAAATATCATGTGACGACTCTTTCTCCAAAATATTTAGAATAATCCCTTAATAAATCCAAATGTAAATATTTTCTTAAACAATAATTTAAGACTTTACACACTCCCATAGGATATTGAATACTTATGAAATCTAAAAATAGACATGCAACCAATAATGGTGTTATGAATACTTATGATTCCATATAAAACATCCAATCCATTAGTCCTACAAGTCCCATGGAGCCTATTCTTTCATCCTCAATTTTCAACAGTCCTCATCTTAGTGCTACATTTTCTCAAGTAAATAATGTAGATATCCATAAACTACTTTCCTTAGATAAGAGTCAAAAGCTTCTTCATCTACCTTTACCAAGATATCTTGATCCTACTCACCCTACCAAACATTAGTGTGATCCAATCCAATTTTGTGGGTATCATTCCATTTGGGACCATTCTCATGAAACTTATTGCTAACTAATAACCTTTGTTATGGACTATATTATTGGACCTAATTTTGATCATAACTCACTCATATATACACATCAACAAGATTATGAAGCAACAATCAGGGATCATGAAACTAAAACTAAACATTAATGTCTTAATCAAGATAATAATCACATAGCTATTTAAAAGGATCCCCTCCCTAATCATCACTTAGTACTACCCAACTACCCACTACCAATAATGTTGAAAGCTCTACATATCCAATTACTAATATTTATGATGAGTTGTTAATATGAATAATATGATGAGAGTAGTTTCATATGTTGATCCTTATCCAAATTCAAACTACAAAAAATTCCTAACTTTTCATATTGTAAAATATTCTTACCCATATCATCTCATAGAATTGGCACACACGACCAATTTCAATCAATTCAAAAAACTCATAAGTGTCCAATCAAATGATATAGTTAGATGTTAACTCACATTCTATCAATATAAATTTTACCCCTCCCTTAACCAAGCTACTCCACTTAGAAAATCCAAAGTCATCTATTGTTGGTACCTCTTCCTCTCATTTACAAGACACAACTAATGATTCAACCATGTCATCTAAGTTAACATAATCATATACAATCAATGAACCCATGTTGACTAAGGCCCAATAAAATACACCTTACAACATCAATTTAAATGCACTTCTACTACACCCTCAAGGGATTCACTTCAATGATATGCACATTTATCTAATAAAACTATTACTAGATATGATGAATGGGATTCTATAGCTAAACTCTCACATCTACCATCTCAAATCCCTTTCCTAGAACTTGTGAGAACTTATCCAACTCATCATAATCATCTAATAAAAAATTTAATTGAAAATAAAATCCCTCACCCCCCACCTATGGGGTAAGAACCCACTTTGTCTAGGTCTGAAGATATCATCCTTCAACAATGTGAAGAAATGTCTATTCACATTGATGAAACAATCAATACTTCTTTTTCACTCAAATTACCTATCACTTCAATGATTCATGATGAGATATTTATTCATGTAGACGATCCTCCATTATTTATTAGTGTACAAATACAAGTTATCCAAGTCAATCATGATTTTATTAATGAAGGTTTAGGAACCTACATGGCTTCGCTTGATTTCATTAAAACACTTGGGTATTCCAAATGTACTATTAAATCTACTCAAAGTACATGTCAAGGATATTATAGATGATAAATGTCTTCTTTATGATGTGTTGTTATTCCTATTATATATCCCCCTATCATGGTGCACACCAAAGTTGTGATATTTAATTTACCACTATCATATAATAATTTTATTGATCGACCTTGGACATGTCACATGAGATCTGTAGCCTCATCTACATGCCAATGTGTTAAATTTACTTATAATGGTGTTATATACAAGATTCAAGGAGACACTGATCCTTAAAATTTTGAATCATTTCAAGAATGAGGTGATTTCAAAATACCTGCCCTTGAACCTTTACCTAACATTCCTTTTCATGAGTCACAATGCTTTAATTACCCTATCAACTCTACTAGAGGTTATTATGGTCATCTAAAATTAACAAGCCATATACCACCTAATCTCTTATATTCAAATGATGATAAAATTGATAAGATAAATTTGAAAATTATAGTTTTTGATCTCTCTCCCCACATAATATCCCAATTACCTCATTTAATCCCTTGGTCTCATCAAACACCATTTGATGAAATCCCCATCACTCTAAGGAAGACTAAACACTCTATTCATCACACTTTTTGGACTAATAAAATCATCAATGCATATACTATTGATCTTCACACTCATAATTATGATGATGGATATTATTGATATGATCCCTTTTATACTAGATTTTCTCAAGCTAAAAATATAGAGATACTTAAATATCATTCTTATTTACAACATTCTTTTAGTTTTATTCATGTAGTTCCTTCTACTTCTATCTTAACTGAGATTAGTTCTTCTTAACTTGATGTTTACATGTTTGAGATGGAACACATGTGGACACTAATTATCATCCAATCACTATTGAGCCCATTTGGAGTATGATTCTTGACTATGCTATGATGATACCATACCAGTTCATTAAATTCTCATAGACTTATATCATACTTCCTCTAGAGATGTCAGCTACACTTTGTTGACTTGATTTAAGCTCATCTCTTGGTGTGGCCCAACTTAGTCCTAATCCTACTCATATTTCTCCTCCTATTGCTGATGGTATACTACCTTTTTTTAATCTTGATCTTCTATCAACATGATAGGTACACAAGCCATATTGTTAGTTCTATATGATTTATAGTCATTGATCTAATTATTACCATACACATCAGTAATTTATGTCACAACATTAAGCATTAGGCTATAATCCTACTACAAATAGTTGACCTTCACAGTCTTCTAATCTTAGACATACTTTTTGTTTTCATGGCATGCACACACATTATTCCACTCATTACCAATAGATTCAATAATACATTGATAAGCTTCATCTAAATAAGGCACAATCTATCAATAAGATCCTACCTCCTCCTATGATACTTTTAGAATACATTAATAAATATGGGGAAGTTTATTATCTTTGGAATTAGTATAACACACATCATATAGATAGATTTCAAGTGTTACAAAACTTCTTTCATGATTTTTCATGACCTATGCTATCATTGGTTCATCTACATACTCCAGGTTGGACTCAACATTCTCCACAATCTTATTCTCCTCACATATCTAAAGACATTAGTCATAGTTTGAAATTATTTCTTCATATTAATTACCCATTTTAGGAGTTTCCCCATGAGAATCATTCTTATTCTAATATACCCAATTTTTCATAGAGATAGTGTGTCAAGAAGTCTTGTCATGGCTTTCTACAATGATTGATGAGACTTTGATTAAAGTCACATTATAGTCACATAAGGATGTATTATATGTTATGGATGATGTTTTCCATAAAACATTATCAGTACTTATGAATTAATCATGGTGTTTCATCACATTATTTATTACATTTTCATATATTTTAGATTTAATTTATGATATATATTGTATCTTATGTTTCACTTTTTGCTTAAAAGTATTTCATGGTTTAACTTTATTTTCACTTGTTTCCCCATATTTATTTTTAAGATGATTTCTCTTTACGTTTGTTTAGTCATATAAAATGTCACTTGAGTGCAATGAGTGTTACTTGAGACCATCCTAGCCCTATATTATCCCTAGACCTATATTAGGTCCCCTTTCAACCATTATCTAGCTTTCATGTAGGTATTACACATCCCTAGACATCGTAAATTCAACCTAGACTTTCCCATAGGTATTTAAGCTGCTAGTGCCACAAGTTCTACCATCTGAACACTAGAACACTTCTTTGGTGCACTAGTGACTAAGGGATGTTACTAATGTCCCTTACCTAATTTCAACCCTAATAGATATGTTTTCAATTCCTAAGATGCCTAGGGTTTAACTAGACATATTTCACACTTTTCACAAGCACTAGATCAATATAAATACATGAATTTTATCCCTTTACCCACTAAATGGAAATCAAATGTAAATACCCATAAATAAGATCAGAATAAGTGGTGTAAAATCAAGTTCATTGATCCCTATTCTTCCCTACCTATACATACATCCATCTATAGTCATACTAAACTCAGATTACACATATTTATAGTCTTAATGCACACTCAAAGCACTTAGGTTGACACTCATACTAGTATTCACTTGCATTTTCACTAACACTTAGATTGGGATAACTACATCTAGCTTGATCCCCTATTTAGGTATTGGTATGTAGGAAATTATCAACATAGTGGGTGTTGATAAAATCCAACCTACCTAGCTAACATCATAATTTTCCTACTTGTGCTCTTTAAATACCCTAAAAATATGTAATTCTAGGGTTTGATCATAAATTAATCAAAAATAGTGCACATATAATGAATATGGACTTGTCCACATAAGCATAAGTAGATCATACTCACTGAGAGGTACACCTAGAATATCACATATTTTTATACACAATGGATGCTATCATGGTAGGGAGGACACTAGCATAAAGCACTAATATCTAAGGTACCACACTACTATCTAAGAGGGTTTCTAACACTAAACCCTATTTATGACATTCAGATCAAATTCTACATCAGTTTTTAGCCCCTTGATCATCTATCTCAGTCAGTTTCTAATTAAATATTTATTTATGTCATTCATTGATATTTTTAGAAATATCAGATTAAGTTAATTATTATAAAAATTAGTGGTTGTATTTATTGCATATCTATTCCCTGATTTACTATTCCAATCTTTTAACAACCTAGGATTTATATACACTAGTCCTTAAAAGTTAAATCATTTGGTGAACCCAGTTTACTTCAAATAATGTTCAAAACCCTGGACTTATATGCTCTTATAGTTTGTATCCTTATTTTTCCTATTTCCCTTAGTTGTGATAGAATTTTTATATTTCATATATTCTATTATAGGATCCCTCTTTCATTTTGTTTACTATATTCCATCTTAAAAAGTTATATCTCTTCCCTTAGTAATAAGTGTTAGGCTAGTGGTAACCCTATTGAGCATACCCAAATTCATTATATTTGAGCATATACCATAGATAAAAGACCAGTTAAAAACCCCTCATTGATAATTCACACTTTGATTTTGTGCACTTCAATGATAATACATCCGAACATGAGAAATGCAATTGATCAAAATGATACACAAGATGGGAATCAAGACACTCCCCCAATTGATAATGAAAGTATTATATTCAAGAAGGATGAAATTTTACAAATATTAAAAGATAAAATTTTGGAATAACCCCATGATGATGCACATGTTCAACAAGCCATTACATAAATAAAGAACATATCCAATAATGGTTAATATTCTACTCTCTTAGATGCCAATATTATTAGACATAATATGGGGTAAATCAAATTCTATATTAATGTATTCTAAATCAGTAACCTTAAAAAATGGAAATACCTCCTATGTCTAGTATGTGTTCCTCCTCTCTAGATGTATAATCCTTTATGCATGAGATCCATGAATTTCAGGCTAAGGTGTTACATCTTCAGTAGGGTTCCACTAGACCATCTCATACCTTAGATTCTCATATTTTTTACATACATCTTTGGCACAACATATAGTGACAACTCATTTTCCATCTAGATTTTTGGCACCCAAACTTAATTTTTATGATGGTAAGGGTGAACTAGTGTACCATCTATGAGTTTTCTATGCCACATGTTTAGACTATGTGTCCAATGATTAGATACTTACTAAGTTGTTCCCTCACATTTTAAGGGAGTATACATTAAAATGGTCATATGATACTCCTAATAATTACATCACAACATTCAATCCACTGATAGATATGTTTTTAGCACACTTTTCAATCAACATTAGTGATAAGGTTTCCTATGCTCAACTGGCAAAACTCAAACAAAAATCAAATAAGCCAATTATTGAATTTATCTTGAAATATAAAACTATATTATCTAAGATGAATATCCCCATGGTAGATAGATAACTTCAAGACATATTAAAATAATAGTTTTTTTACCATCATTACACAAAGCTATCCTATTCAATATGTTTCTATCATTCATAGATCTTTGTCATATAGTGAAAGAATAGGAAGTCAAGCTTCCATCCATGGGAAAACTAAAGTACACAAATAAATATTATTTAACTCTTAGGAGTTATAATAATCCTCCATACAAGTTGAATCCTAATAAGAACAATAATAAATCAAAAATAGTAGTTAATGCAACTTCATATCCACCTCTTCACATGGTCTTATCATCTCCTCCAAAGATACCTTTTATGACTCTTCCTTAGTTGCTAGCACAGGTTCTATAATAGATCCTAGAATTCAATGTCATATCTCTCCCTCCCATCAAAGAGGTTGATATGACTAGGCCTCTTCTATAGAACTTTGATTATAATGCATTCTACAATTATCACAGGGCACCAGACCATACTACAAATAGATGTATCTGCTTGTGACATAAGATATAAGATATGATAGAAGATAATATCATTGATGTCATCACTCCTAAGAAGGAACTTAGACCACAAAAAAATAAGCAAAATCACTAAAAATATTTTCAAATCCATTTCCAAAGCATATAACTAATGAGACAATAGACACTTTAGGTGTTCATTATACATATCAGGCATATCCACCACTAGTATCTTATTAAACTCATATAGTGGATCCACATCCTCTACATAATATAATTAGGGTGTATCATACTACAATACCATTTAGACCTCTTATCACTTTTTAGAGTAGGATATAGTTGATGATGACACAAATTTATACACACTCTTTATACAAGCCTACATTGATCATCATCCTATTTAGAGTGTCATGGTTGACAATAGGTATCAAGTGTCAACATGTGTACTATCACACTTATACATCACTTAGGTTATTAAAATTAGGATATTTTATAGATATATAGAATTATTCATGGCTTTAATGGTCATGTTTAGAGCTCCATCAGGGAGATTATACTTCCATTATAGGTTGGGCCCACACATGTGGCCACTAGATTCATATTAGTACCTAGTGCATGTACATTTGATATGATATTAGGTAGGCCTTGGATACAATAGATTTGATCCATTACATCCACCATACATATATTTCTCAAGTATATACATGTTAATCAAGTGGTTACAATTGAGACCCTTCCATATGGGTATCCTTTACCTATTTCACAACCACTTATATAGTAGTCACTAGTTATAGTCCTAGGCACATATTATGTTAGCATACCTTAGATGTCAATCAAGCCACTAGTGTAGGTGAAGTATACACCTATATAAATACCATGTATGCATACTCTCCCATAGAGACCTTTATTAAAGAGACCCCTACATCAAATACATGTTCTGGATTCTAAAGGGCCTCTCTCTCCACTGCCACATAAATTAGTGTTACAACATAGAACATTCACACCAGTTATAACTTCTATGATATGGGTTTTTAAATGTACCATAGTTCATAAGACAATTTAGTCAGCTTCATATATTCATAGCCCTACTCCATAGGTAGTTTAACTATAGATCACTTAATGCATCCAATTATTGGATCTCAAATACCTCATTGCATAGCATGCATGATCACTCTTCCTCTATTTGATACAAGCCACATTTATTATGAGTCTTTTTTGAGACTCATCAGGTAGTATGTTACTCTTTACTTATAAATAGATTCTCTTACCTTACTTGTTGTATATAGTTTAATTTTCATGATTTCTTGTACATAGCTTATATAATCAAAAAACACAAAAACATTTAGATATTACTCAAAAACACAAAATTTATATTTTTTACGTATCCATGTTTAAATTATTTATATTTTTTAGATACTACATACACTAGCTATCTTAATATAGTCAGTTTTATCATACATACATGCTTCACTTGTTTTTTTTGAGTGTTTATAAAATATTAAAAGGCTCAGGTCATTTAAATAGTTCTAGATTTGATACTATCTACCCATTGGGGGCACATACATAGCTTCAACATTGATACATTCACCCATTGGTGGCATCCTATATATAGCTTTTGCTTTACCAAGTTATATCATTCTATACTAAGAATTTTTTTGACTAATACTACCATAGACTTAATTTATGTACATCTTTGCTCTTATATAGATTTGTACCACATGTTAATTTATACTTTCATTTCTATCTTTCCTAGTTTATACTTGATTGTGTCTCAATATTTCTATATCTATTTGAGGGCATTTGAATATACCATTATTCTATGGCTCTACGCCACTTCCTTTCATTGTAAGTATGCTTTGGACATGTTTTCATGTCCTTGTGTCTACTTTCTTAATTATGTATATAGACATTTGAACATGTCCTTCCATGTGGCTCTAAGTCAACCTAATTTTTTTTGCATATGTGTACATTTAAACATGTCCTTATATGTATTACTTTCTCAAACTTAGTGACATGTGCCAATGTCCTTTGTATTGTGGCCCCTTGGCCTAATTTACATGCCTCATTTGTTTGTATGTATGATTTCATGTATGCATCATGGCCATACCCATTATCTCTTACTTTTTTATTTCACGATCAGTTTGTGATGCCATGAGTTCTCTCATGTATATCCCCTTCCTCTTGGGGTGCCTTGATGGACATCATGCCCCATCCCCCCACATAGTTTACACATATTATTATCTAGTTTTCTTGTTCATATACATGCTTATATTGTTATATTTATCTTGACAAATTTGTGAATGATAGAGATAATATACATCATAAATTACCAACTTATGCTCATATTATATTAATATTTTGATGTCATGTATACATATTATATTATTTTATCATGTAGATATCATATGTTTTCAACCTAACACACATTATGCATAGATTTTATTTTGAGGAAATTTATTGTATAGGCACAAAAACTCTTCTTAAATGAGGGAAAATTTATAGGGGTTTTTCATAGAGAGTAGTCCATCTAAATGCACTCAAATTATAGTTTTTAGCATGAAAACATAGAATTATAGAGCTTAGAATCAAGAAAACATAATGGAAAATAGTTAGACAAAGATCAGAGTTAGTTTGGAATAAAAATAACATAGAGGACCTTAACATGCCATAGAGGAAACTAACATGATGTAGTACTATCTAAGAGACTACATTACTATCTAGTATCCTTAGAAATATAATAATCTATATTTGATAGAAGAGCATAGTAGTTATAGTCTAGATTTGTACCTTTTTAGTCACAGTTATCAAATTTGTTTAGTTTATGCTAAATTTTGCTTAAAATAATACCAATTTTCTTAGATTATGGGAATTAAGTGTGAAAAAACCACTCACATTTCATTTTTAGATATACATAGACATAGATCATTACAACTCAGTTTAGAATCTATATGCACATATATCAGAATTGGGGGCATGTGTGTGACACATTATGTCTTCATGATCAATTTTACACCATCTCATATTAGATGGAATGAAAAATCCATGTTATTCTCTATGTTGTATACTTAAAACACTATTTTCACCAAGTTTCAAAGTATATTGATGCCTTATTCTATCTGTAGTGGTTAGCATTTCTACATAGTCCCTAAGCTACATTCTTGAGTGCCCAAGAGGCACCTTAGCTATTTTACATTTTAGAGTTTTTGAGTGACTCCAAATACATACTACATAGTTTTAGTTACATCATACAATTTCATTCATAGATACATCTGCTACACATGGGTAGGAAATGATGGATACATAGCCTACTTGAGTTTTTGAGCCACCTACATAGGAGGGTTGGACAAGCCATCAGTCCAATCTAAGTTATTCATAGTGTATGATCCATTGAGTAGGAGTGGGAAATAACCAAGTCAAAATTTAATTGAGTTATTGATCCACTCATACATAGAGATTGAAAAAACCATAATATCAATCCAAGATACTCACCATTTGATCACTAGTTACACACACACACAAGATGTCACCAAGTTTTTGCATTGGTTCACATACATAGTGAGGTGTATTTGTTCCTTTCCTCTTTCTTATCTCTTTACTTAGTTTTGTATTTTATTTTGACATTTCTTAAGTAAGGAATGATTTATCCATGCTTCATTTTTAGGATATATAATGAAGCATGCTTTGCATACTCATAACCATATTCAAGGGCTTCACCTCTTAGGTAAGTCTAGGTATGCTTATTTTTATATTTTCATTATCATTTCACTTTAATTAATTTCTAAAATAGAGGGGGGAGAATTTAGTCATATAAAATGTCACTTGAGTGCAATGAGTGTTACTTGATACCACCCTACCCCTAGTTTATCCCTAGACCTAACTTAGGGCCCCTATCGACCCTTATCCAACTTTCATGTGGGTATTAAACATCCCTAGACATCCCAAAATAAGTCCTAGACTTTCCCCTCTAGATCTCGGCCCCTATTGCCCCAATTTCTACCACCTAGACACTAGTGCACTTCTTTGGACACTAGTGCATTGTGTTAGTGACCAAGGGACTAAGTTAGTGTCATTTTCCTAATTTTGACCCCAACATATATGTTTGTACTTCCTAAGACACCTAGGGTCATCCTAGACCTATTTCACACTCTACACAAGCACCTAGTATAAATACATGACTTTTACCCCTTTACCCACTATATGGAAATTATATGCAAATACCCAAAAATAAGATCAGAATAAGTGGTGCAAGTTCATTGATCCATATTATGCCTTAATTATACATATATTCATTTATATCCATCCTAAGTTTAGATTTAATATATTTCTAGTCTTAATCCCCACTAAAATCACTCAAGTTGAAACTCATAATGGCATTCACTTGCACTTGCACCAACACTTAGATTGGGAGAACTACATCAGGCTTGATCCCCTCTAGAGGTATTATTATGTAAGAAACTCTCAACATGTAAGGGTGTTGAGGATGTCTATAATACCCAATTAACATCAAAATTTTACTACTTATTCTCTTTAAATACCCTAATAATATGGAATTCTAGGGTTTACTCACAAATTAGTCAAAAGCTGTGTATAGATAGTGATTATAGGCTCATCCACATAAACATAGTTAGATCAAACTTACTAGAGGTACACCCAAAATATAACATAGTTTTTTACACAAAGGACACTAGCATAATTATCTACTATCTAACATACCATGCTATTGTCTAAGAGGGTTTCTAACACTTGGATCCTATTTACAACACTCAAATCAACTTCTACACTAGTTTTTAGCCCCCAGATCATTCATCTCAAGCAGTTTCCATCTAAGTACTTATTTGTGTCATTCATTTATATTTTTTTAAATATAATATTAGGTTAATTATTTTACAAATTAGTTTTTGTATTTATTGCATATTTATTCCCTAATTTACTATTCCATCCCTTTAACAAACTAGGATTTACATACACTAAGTCCTTAAAAGTTATATCATTTATTTGGATCAGATAGTTATTCTTGTGATATGGTTTTATACCCACACCCCTTAATATCCTATCTTTACCCTATGATAAACTCACATGAATATTTATCATTGTATCATTTCATGCATAGATCTATATGATCTTCATTTTTCCTTCATATTAATTACACATAGGGTTAGTATTGAGATCATAGACTTGTTTATGGGCAAGTCTACTAATTTTGTAAGCTAATAAAATATCTAGGTACTTTGTATCATGTTACCAAATCCTAAATATTATTTTTATTCATCACATTTATCATTGATGTTTGGTTATTCCAAATCTGTATGGAAGAATAATAGAAAAAGCCATTAAAATTTTTAAAATCCAAATCATTTACATGAAACGCAATGATAAAAAGGCAAACCAAAACATTAAAAATTTAAAATCACACCAAAAGACATGATTATTATCTTAGCACATCTCTTATTTATAATCAAATATCAAACTCCATAGTTGGCCTCATAATAGAGCTTAGGTCTATTGGGGTGTAGTAGGCTAGTAGAGTGAGATAAGAGGTCTCAAACTTATGTATAGTGTTATATATTTTATCATGTAAGTACTCAATCTTCATAGTATACTGATAGCTCCATGAGGGGTCTCAAGGAATGGGTAACATGTGGTAAGTAATGCACTTATTCTATAAAATCTTTGTGTTTACTATGAACAAATATCTTATGACTTTGTCATCTAACAAAATGTTAGCACTTACATATTTTATTAGTATGTCTCAATCCTACTAAGGATTATTATAAATGCCTTTGTAATTATTTTTACACTCTTTTTTTTCATTATAAAATTCTTAATCTTCTTTTTTGAGGAATGTTACTTCTTAGTTTATCATACCCCTTTGATTCTCTTTTTGTGAGTTATAATGTAAGACATTGAACAATACCAAGCCTTACTCACAAATATTCCTTTATTTTTTCTTAAACATTTGCCCTAATTATCACTAACCTCATTTGATTACCCTTTATGAGTTTTAGTTTAATACCTTCAATAGGACTAGGTTTCCTCACAAAATATCCTCAAGCTATATACCATGTTTAATCACAAAATAGCTATAATTTTTTTAAATGAGCAATTAACACAAACCCTACATTTTATATTTATCATTTCACTTGCTATTTTTTAATTTACTTTCTTACATTGTAATTCAATTTTTATGTTTTACATGCCTCCTAAGAAGATTTAGAATGTTTTACATTTCATTTCATTTACTTTCATGTTTTACATGCTTTCCAAATTAATTTAATGTGTTCTACATTTCAATTTATTTTTGTCATTTATGTTTTACACATTTCCTCACATTATTTAGTGCATCTTACATATAATTTAATATTTATTATCCATTCACATTTTATGCATGATATAGTATGTTTTACATATCATATCATTTTACATTACATTTTTCTCATATTTTACATTTTATATCATTATTTATTAACCATTCATTTGTTCACAAAAATTTGATACAATATAGAACTATGAGTCATAAACAACAAAATATAGATCTATATATCAGTGGATCAAAAATTTGATACAATATAAAATGTTATAAGCTTAATACGATCTCAGTTCAATGGTTGTGATCTACCTAGTCTATCCAATGGTGGATGGGCTACACTACCCATAGATGTATGTGACTTCCCTTTCTAAATAGTTCATTGTAAAGACTTTGTCTATGTACATATGCTCTTAATATACCCCTTTAAATTATCCACATGACCTTGTACATGTCCTAACTCTCTAGATGTATCCAAATCAATGACCCACTCCTTAGCTAATGTTTTCCATGTTCGTAGCTCCCCATCACCCATTCCTAGTGGTAATGCCACCTATATTATAACTCCCTATCTTTGTATCTCTCATATTGACTCACCAACCAATTAAAACCAATAAACATGATCAGGGGTAAAAGGTATAAAAGGATAAATTATCATTGTAGTATCATGATGTGGTAACACATCATCTAATATATCATGATTAGTTACCTATACCATCACCACCCATCTAGCCTCTTATATAGTAGCATCTACAAGATAAAAATCAAATTATACATTAGATCTCATATGCGTGTATCACAAAAATCATATATAACATATATTTCTATCTATAAATAAAATAATAAATATTAACTATATAACAAAACACAATTTACTCACTAATAACCTCTCTATCTTCTCACTCACCAAGTACCTCTTATGAACCACAGCTCTATGTGGTGGTAAAACTAGGTTGGAAAACATAAGTATGATGCAAACCACTACAAATTTGTCAAATAATAGACCAACTCACTACATTTTATTATAATGCATCTCTCTTAACTTATGCCTCTCCTTTAGCTAGTACATCCACATGTGTTTTCTCCTATACCTACACTTATAACAACACCTACCTCCATCTATGTCATCATAGTGTTGGCTATGGTGGAAGATTAAAACCCTAATGAAATTTAACCATAACTACCTCTTCTTCTCCTCTATTTTTGTTATCTCTCCCTATTACTAATGACATTATAATCTCAAGGTCTCAACTGATTTATCCATATCATAGGTACATATGTATGTGCTCTTGCACCTCCACTACCTTAACATTCACTCACATGTCATACCCATAATCTAGGCATAACTATAGGCACCATATGGTGTAGTAACCCAATTTGACTTGGTAAATGATAAATATGACATGGATTTACCCACCACATATAATAACATGTAATCTGTGCATAGACCTATCCCTAAAAAGAACTTGGATAAGAATACTAAGTATCTACAATACCCACATAAAGCTACTAAATAATATCTCCTCAAAAAATCATCTACAAAGTTGGAACATGTTGTATAACCTTTAACACATGATTATTTCTCCACTTCAGTACATGAGGTAAAGTACCATCTATCACATGTGGTAATCTCATAGGCTGATACATCAGAAACCTCTCATATATTTGACTACTAAAAAAAACCATAGTGCCCATAGTCATCTAATTTCATGATAATATACTATACAAATCATGAAATAACTACATCTAAACATTACATTGTGTCCTAATCCAATATAGAGTGACACAAGGCAACCACATATAATGAGACAT
This sequence comes from Torreya grandis, assembly GCA_037957365.1. Taxonomy (NCBI): domain Eukaryota; kingdom Viridiplantae; phylum Streptophyta; class Pinopsida; order Cupressales; family Taxaceae; genus Torreya; species Torreya grandis. The sequence continues at coordinate 2,995,927 of JARHVA010000826.1, forward strand.
TTCCATGTAAATTGTGATAGATCACACAAGCTATCATAAGACCAATAATGCCCTTTTGAATATTTAGAATGACCAACATGTAGACATTAAATAAATGAAATTGTAAACCACCAAAATATCTCTCTAATCTAATCACCCATAAATATAAGGCTCATTTATAATCACCTATCTTAAGATTATCATAAATGATAGGTATCCCTATAATATAAAGTCCTAATATAACATGAACATCCTCTAGGGTGATACCCACCTCAATGGTATTCCCATTCACCACCCACCTAAAAGTGTTGGTTAGCCATTTCCATGCACCTAAGAACATGGTGACTAAGTCAAAATTCAACATAATTCCACAAAAACCCAACACATTCAACCTACTTGATCTACTATTATTAAACTTTCTAATAAATTTGGTAGTTAAACTGCATCTAGCAATCACCAATGCCTCTATCATCTCTACAAAATATCAAATAATAAAATACATATCAACTCTATATATTAGATCATTATCAAATTACATTATGAAAATGAATAATACATACATTTATATCTAACTTAACTACTTGATCAACCTGTATTGTCTCTTTCTCATAATTTTACTATATCATCTATATAACTAACAATGTCAACTAGGAATATGTTTTATACTACGTTGGCCGCATATTTAATTACATCAACCACTATCAACTTGAAATTGCATCAAAAAATTCATATGAAGTCAACAAACTAATGTAATTACATTGTTCAATTCACACAAAGTAGACCATTTAATATAATTTTATCAACCACTTCATACAAAATTGGCTAGCTAATATAACTATATCAGCCACTTGATACACAGTTGGCTAGCTAACCTTACTACATCAGCCACTTTATATGAATTCAACCACTAAACCAATGTATTTGACCATTTTTTATATGTAGTTGGCCACCTAAGTAAGTTACTAAATTTCCTATCATATATGTAGTTAACCACCTATACAATTTTACACAAAATCATCCAACATATATGCAGTCAACCATTTAAAAACTAAGTAGATTGGCCCAATTATACGTAACTAGTCAATAAAATCAACCTTTCAATTTAAAACTACATTGACCTAGTAAATCCTATTTCCTTTATATGATGACTTTTAACTAACTCATCATTAATTTCCTAGACATAAATTTAATTTCTTTAACCCTTACCCTTTTTAGTCCTAGAATCTAGTCTACCTAAAAATAATTGGGTCAAATTTTGTTACATGTATGTGTCATGGAATTTAATTTTCCAAATATACTTCATTTAAAACTAAAAATGATAAAAAATCATATGAAATACACCCCATATGTGTAATAATCTTGCAATAATTAAAATACCTTCTTCTCCTCATGGTCCTCACATCTATGCCATCATCTCTCTCATCACTCCTCTAGGTCACATAGAGCCTTAGTTTCTCAAAATAATAAATATGAAAATTAATATTTATAATTTTATTATATATTCAAAATTTATAATTTATTTATCTAATATTATTTATTTAAAAAATATGTCTTTTACTCATAACTATGTTTCTACAAACTCTATTTACAAATCATAAGACAATGTAGAATTTTTTTGAAATCTAGACAATGTAGAGAATTTTTATATATATGACCCATATTTTTATATATTTTTTGATTTATATCATATATTTTAGGTTCACCGAGTGTTACATACATTGGACATATATTCAACCTAGTTCTCATTCAACTCATATTTCACAACCACACAGTAAATGAAGGTATGTATTTTTTAATTATTTACTTTCATCTACTTTTCACTTTCTACTATAATTTATTAGCTCAACATTTTGCATTACTATTTTTTTTATCTAAACACCATCCCATTTTACAAATACATATCATGTGATGAGCTTCGAGTGGGGCATATGTATACACACAATATTTTAAACATTTATAATCTAATGATGTTTTATCTTGTAGAAACTTATCAAGTTTTAATATCTCTAAGTGCATGCCTTAAAGGGTGCACTAGAAAAGAGTTGGACATACCTTTGGTGATTTTAAATATTTTTGTCCCTATACCATTACCTAAAACCACTAATATTGTTAGGGGTTCAATACATGTTACACAACTAAGTTGGTCTGGCCAACCTAGTTTGAGACCTAAAGGTTATCTTTTTTGTCTAACAAAATTGATTTGGTCACTCATGTTGGCTAAACTTCCAAGATGGTTTATGGTCAATCATAGACTATAAATACCTTATAAATTCAATCTAATGGAGAGGAAATCTCATTTAAAAAAATTTACAACTCATAATTCTACTAATTCTACACTTAAAGAGTCATTACTTAGGTTTTTGCCTTGGAAGGAAAAAAACTTGTCTTGTGGGAAAGTCTTGGATGAAAATTAGGATTATTTTAGCCTATAACTTATTTATATAGTGTGATCCTTACAAATCCATAACAACCTCTTAAAAATAACCATTCTCCAAGGGAGATATTGATGCATGATAGGTTTTTCTAAAGGTAAGTATTCCTAACTTTTACTCTTTCATTTTGTAGATAAATATTGCACAAAGTAATAGGTAGAATGTTTTACTCCTTACTTAGTTTAACTCTACATTGACTTGAGTAGAGTTCTCTTTGATTTTTATATATTATATGTTAACCATCTTCCTTTGTGCCACAAGATTTAGTGAGAACTATATTAGATTTATTTTATGTATTATAGGCCTAACTAGGGTTATTGTATAATATCATTTTACCTAGAGTCTTTGGAACCCTCTCCTTTAATGTTATATAGTAAGAGATCCCTTGGTTAGTTTTAATGGATCTAAATTGGTTATGTATCAATATAAATGGTTATGTAATGAATTATTGGTAAGATTACCCTCTTTGATCTTGGAATTCACTAATTAGGACAAGTTGTAGATCTATCCTAATTAGTTACATACAAAGCATGTTAAATGGTTGTTTGATTTTTATATCACACTGAGTGATGAAATTTGGAATGAATCAAGATATATTTTATTATTTCATCATATTTTCTTTAGTTTTAAACTCTTTCCTTATAAGTAGTTTGAGGAAGAGCTTTGGCATAACCCATCTATGGCCAAAAGGCTTGTCTTAGTAAACCACAGAAGGTTATAGATACCTTGGGATATGTTTGGTCTACACGAGGGACCAAGAGCCTCATTATATTTTTCATGGGTTTTTGCTTGAAACCTGTCTATGTATGTATGAGTTTTCTTATATATTGTATTAATATTGTGTTATTGACCTTTGATATCATGTACATGTAATTTTTTAAGGAGCCTCATGTGGGTCACTCTATTTTTACCTATGCTTATGGTGAATGATCTTTGTCTTATTTTGGTAGTAAGCTATGTCTAGTTGTACCCACATGATGGAGTGACTATTCATTAGAGGTAGATGTTGGTGATGTTTAGAGATGAACATGTGGGAATTATGTGGCATATTGGCACCAAGATATAATAATCATAAACTTAAAGAAATGATGATAATGTTATAGTGGTATTATTTCCTCTTTTTACATGTTTTCTCCATACCTAGGGCGTATAGATCTAGTTAGTATGTTAGTATCCAAATGTTGTGGTTAGTAACCAATTTTAGGTTATGATCCACCTTTTATTACATATTTTTATAGATAAAACCATTATGTTCAAACTAGAAGGTAACCTTACTGATAGGGATCCTTGAGAGGAACATAATTTATTTTTCCTAGTTATTAAGAAGGTTTGAGTGTACCTTCCTAATTGTGAAAAATTTTGAATTGATTGATGTATCCATGATAATTTTAGCTCATTTATGATATTGAGATAATTTTCTCATAGGTAATTTTTATTTTTCATGGTGGTGACCCTAGTTGAATGGATTACCTAAGAGTGGTGATAACATTTATGAAAGGGAAGTTTCTTGTAGAGCTAGAGGTAGAAGTAAACCTAGAGTGGGTGTACCTAATTATATTTTAAACATGATCATGATAAGAGTGTGTTTTTACTTTTTTATATTACATAATAATTGATTAGATAATGCAATTTATCATGGATTTTAACATTTGATCTTTTATGAGTGTCAACATTTTATATGTGACATTTATATCTTCATGTTCACCATTGCATATTTTTTTTAGTGTGTATTGTATGAATGGATGTATAATATTATAACATGTGGTACCATATTAGATGTTCATATTGGTTGTTTGTGATTAGAGTGCCTCATTTTGGAACCATGCCACACTCATGTTTGGATTATTAGGTTGGGGCCATCCTTTTCTAAGTCCTAATGAGGAGTGCATGTGTTGCACATCCATGATTATATGGGATTTAATTTATTGAGAGGATGCATTCATCTTAATGTTTTTTGTATGAGTTTCCTATAATTCTCATGAGATTATGATTAAATATTGGACATATATGGGCTAAGTGTTGGATAAAGTAACAAATACAACACAGGAATATTGGGAGTTCAGATGCATTTTGAGGAACCTTTTGAAAGGGGGATTAAGGTAGAATGAGTGTTTGTCCTTAGGGAGCACCTATACCTTCATAAATTTGTTAATGCTTACTTCAACCAATATTTGTGAGTGCATGATGTGTACCATGTTGTGTAGGTAATTACCTAGTATAGTTCATGAGTTTTATGAATAAGGGTTCTTATAACCTTCTCTGTCATTATAGATCAAACACTATTGGTGATTGTTGGACCTTTTTATTTATAATCAAAATCACTAGGAGTCACTTATGCCATGTGTATTCATTTTTGTGTAAGCATGATATGTTTATCACCAAATCAAGTATGCCCCTATGATGGATTTTATGCCTTGAGAACATCAATCCTATGGGAGGGGGTCTTGTAATACCCCTTAGTTATTGATACCATACTTGAGTGGTAGGAATCTTCCTCATAGTGTAGTGTATCTTTTTATGTTAGTGGTTTCATTTGTCTTAGGATTTTGTCTTATAGATCAATATTCCATTCATTCATTTGGATTTTAGGAAGATATTTGGTTATAGTTAGCATATATCTAGCATCAAGATGAGTTGATACTATCTCACCATCAAATGACATCATCATAATTCCAATGAATGGATTTATATCTTATATGATGTTATTAGTTAAGATTAACTTGAAACTTATTATATATAAGAGATCTAAAATCAAATAAAGTAAATCAAATAAATCTCATTGATACTTAATTTATCATGTTATGACAAAATACATCCACTAAACATGGTAAGAGGATCACTTATTACACAACATAAATGGAGAGGGTTTCAAATATTCTAATTAATAAATATAATGAAATAATTCTAAATAAATATTCTAATATTGGAATTAATTGAATCTAGTATTTCCAAGTTAACAACACAAATAAGGGGATGGTTAAAAACAAACTAAAAAGGGGAAAGGGCCATGGTATTCAAATGTGGGCCTAAGTTATCTAAGGTAGGAAATGGAAATTTTGAAAAACACTATATCCAAACTAAGTATTAGTGTAGAGGAGATTTAAACAAGGATTGATGCATCTATTCAAACTAGTAATTATTTAGCTTATATATATCAAATGAAAGAGCTAGGATTAGAACATATTTACCTTAAGCAAACCTATCAAGCCTCAATATCACCCTTGGCTAATGGTGTTTTGCAAGTGATTTTTGTGGTTTTAAGGATAATTAAGGTTGAATAAAGTACTAGACTAAAATTACTCCTCCTTTTTCATCTAAGACTCCACAAGATATTTTTTTCCCTCTAAGATAAGATTTAAATAATGTATTCTTCAAATGTAAACATAAGCATAATTGTGAGTAATGACAATGTGGAAATGAATGTTCCTCTCTATTGGATTAAAATAGGGAATTTAATTTATATTTATGGAATATCATAACCCTTTCCAAAGTTTTTTTTGATGACATTATCCATCCTCAATGTAGTTTTAAAATATGGTAGTTTACCCTCGAACTAGGTCAGCCAAGGCAAACATAGTTAAGAATCTTCTGCCATAACTTTCAGACTACATCAACCTAGACTAACTTAGTTTTAAATTTGATAGGAGTTAATTAATACTACATTGATTCAAGTTGATATAGATATAAAATATGGGTATTAGTATATTTAGGGGGTATAAGGAGGAATATTACTTAGGGGGTCAATTTTGAGGGAAGTGTAGTGGATATAAGCATGATAGATAAAAAATAATGTCTCTTGTTAAGCACCATCAGTCTGCCCACCCCTTTCCTTGTGTACCATTTAATACATTCACTTAAAGATATTCAAATTGGACATGTCATTGAAAAATAAAGCATCAATAAATGATTAAGTATAAAAATATTGTATGTATACATATGCCCCACTCGAAGTTCATCATGTGTCACTAAATTGTAATAGGGGATGGTGACTCAAGAAATAAATTATTAACACACTAATTGAGCTAAAAAATTTCAATAAAAAGTGTAAAATAAGTGAAAGTAAATAATTTTTAAATGCATACCTTTACTTACCTTGTTATTTTGGAAAATAAGTTAGGTGTGAAGTAAATGAAGAGAGGCACTGAGTTTTAGGAATAAGAGATGAACCTAAAAAATAAGATAACATATGAAATTTTTACAAACATATGATGTTAGCATTGAAATATTTTCTACTTACAGAAATGAAGTTATGAGCAAAATACAAAATTTCTAGGTAAATAATTAAAGGTTTGAAAATCTTACTATACTAAGGGATGAATTACTATTCATTTACCCATTTTTTATTTTTAGATACCATAGCTCTATTTATCAAAATTTAGTAAAGAGAGAAATAATGGATTGAGCTCAAGGAGGTAGATAAATGCAAAGGGAAATATAACTGATCTATTAATCAATCCTAGATTAGAGAAGCTAAATCTTACTTACACTTTTGATTGTTGATACATTAGATATTTGAGGTCATGACCAAGATGTATCCACTAGACCTAACCAAGGGATCTCTTAACACAATAAAAACACTAAAGATGTTCCAAAGCCTCTAGTCAAGCAACACTATGCAATAACCCTAGTTAGGTCCTATATTTTCATACTCATAAATTAAATGAAAAGTAAAGTAAATTCTAATCTATTTCTCACTAAAGGTGGCGACAAAAAAATGGGTGTAATAAACACTAAAAATAAACATGCACAAAAAAACTATACTCACATCAATGTATAGGAAATCATAATACATGGGAGAGAAGTACAAATGTAAATCTATCTGCTCTTACAAAGGAGGGAAAAAGTTAAGAATAATTAACTTTAAACACAAACCCATCGAGCCTCAATCTCTCCATTGGACAAGGTGATTTTTAAGAGGTTTTTATGGTATGTAAGGATAACAAGGATAAGTTATCTCTAAGATAGACAACTTCTCTATGCATACAAAATACTTCTCCATAAGACAAGATTCATATCTCCAAACAAATTATTAAAACCCTAAGCTGTGTTCCTCAATTATAATGGTGGATAATTTGATGTGAAATATAATATTCTTCTTATTCTCTTCCTAAGAAATGGTAAAATTAAAGTGTATATATAGTTAAATCTAACCTTAACCTTTTGAAAGGTTTAGTTGACAAGGTTAAACCAATCTACTTTGTATCATTATTTAATAAAAACAAGTTAGGTCTCAATCTAGGTTGACCAAATATTACCTAGACCCATAACATGCTTTTATAAATTTCAATATAGGATTGATGGGGTTGACAGTGTAATGCAAACCATTAAAAAAAAATTAGCCTTAGGAAGGGGCTAAGCAAGGTGGTGAATGCTTGGAGGAGTGTGAAAGATAGGAGATAAGGCTTAAGGAAGTGTATAGTATATGGTTGGATTGATAGTAAGTGGTAGTATAGGGGATAATAATCTTGTGAAGTACCAATGGTCTACCCACCCCTTTCTTGGTGCACCCTTTAAGGCATGAACATAGAGAGATTGAGACTCAATAGGTCCCTACAAGAGAGAAAGCATCATTAATTGATAAAGTTTTTAAAATTATATGTATACATATTCCCCACTTGAATCTCATCATGTGTCACTCAAGTGCAATAGGGTATGGTGCTTCGAGAAAAGAACATAGCAACACACAACACTGAAGCTACATAAATTACAATATTTTAAAGCAGAAAATAAATGAAAGTAAATGGTTGAAATGAAATAACTTAAAAACAAAATAAATGTATACATAGATTGATTTATTTTTATCATTAAATGGTTATTTTTTGTATTTGTAGTTTTGATCATGGAGGGTGTAGAGACTACTTTGGACAAACCCAAGGATACAAAACTAAAGAGTAAAAACAAACAAATAAAGGAAAGCCAAGATAACTAACATGGATTAGGAAAGATGTACTTGGAAATTTGGTAAGATGGGGTGACAAATGTTAAGTTATGACCAAATGACCAAGTCAACATTTAGAAAATTAGGTAACTAAAAAATCTAAGGCTATTAAATGATTGAAAAAATCAAAGTAAGCCTTGAGTAAGAAAGGAAAATCAACCAATTCAAACCAATAATACATGTCAAAAAATGGTAATCAAACATCAATTCAAAATTAATAACAATCCTTACTTAAACAAATATGGTCAAACAATGGTAAAAAAACATTTATGAGTGAGTAGTCACAATCTTTACTCAATCATCAATGGAAAAAGTTCATAAAAAAGAAAAAAACATTGGTGAGTGTGTAAACACTATGATTTCATATGTCTTATATCAATTATTTGGTGTCTTAGGCCTTTATTATTATTATTTCATCCTAAATACCCCTATCCTAAAGTTGGAAAGATGTACCTGGAAATTTGGTAAGATGGGGTGACAAATGTTAAGTTAGGACCAAATGACCAAGTCAAAGTTTAGAAAATTAGGTAACTGAAAAAGCTAAGGCTACTAAATGATTGAAAAAATCAAAGTAAGCCTTGAGTAAGAAAGGAAAATCAACCAATTCAAACCAAAAATACATGTCAAAAAATGGTAATCAAACATCAATTCAAAATCAATAACAATCCTTACTTAAACAAATATGGTCAAACAATGGTAAAAAACATTTATGAGTGAGTAGTCACAATCTTTACTCAATCATCAATGGAAAAAGTTCATAAAAAAGAAAAAAACATTGGTGAGTGTGTAAACACTATGATTTCCTGTGTCTTATATGAATTATTTGGTGTCTTAGGCCTTTATTATTATTATTTCATCCTAAATACCCCTATCCTAAAGTTGGAAAGATGTACTTGGAAATTTGGTAAGATGGGGTGACAAATGTTAAGCTAGGACCAAATGACCAAGTCAAAGTTTAGAAAATTAGGTAACTGAAAAAGCTAAGGCTACTAAATGATTGAAAAAATCAAAGTAAGCCTTGAGTAAGAAAGGAAAATCAACCAATTCAAACCAATAATACATGTCAAAAAATGGTAATCAAACATCAATTCAAAATTAATAACAATCCTTACTTAAACAAATATGGTCAAACAATGGTAAAAAAACATTTATGAGTGAGTAGTCACAATCTTTACTCAATCATCAATGGAAAAAGTTCATAAAAAAGAAAAAAAACATTGGTGAGTGTGTAAACACTATGATTTCATATGTCTTATATGAATTATTTGGTGTCTTAGGCCTTTATTATTATTATTTCATCCTCAATACCCCTATCCTAAATTTGGAAAGATGCACTTGGAAATTTGGTAAGATGGGGTGACAAATGTTAAGTTAGGACCAAACGACCAAGTCAAAGTTTAGAAAATTAGGTAACTGAAAAGCTAAGGCTACTAAATGATTGAAAAAGTCAAAGTAAGCCTTGAGTAAGAAAGGAAAATCAACCAATTCAAACCAATAATACATGTCAAAAAATGGTAATCAAACATCAATTCAAAATTAATAACAATCCTTACTTAAAACAAATATGGTCAAACAATGGTAAAAAAACATTTATGAGTGATTAGTCACAATCTTTACTCAATCATCAATGGAAAAAGTTCATAAAAAAGAAAAAAACATTGGTGAGTGTGTAAACACTATGATTTCATATGTCTTATATGAATTATTTGGTGTCTTAGGCCTTTATTATTATTATTTCATCTTAAATACCCCTATCCTAAAGTTTAAACTATTTAGCTTTAGATAATCAGTAATATGTTTTTACAAATTATCATTTTACCTTTTTAACCACCAAAATCTAATTTATAACCCATAAATCTTAACCCTCCAACAACTTACCCTCATATAAATCCATTGATAACAAACCCATGATTTTAATCATAAATCACCTCACAGTTGAAACAAACCAAAAAAAATGAAATCAAAATTTTGCCTAAAAGGTGAATCAAAAATGATTCTCCTACAATCAACATTAATTCTCCCAATCGACATCAATCTATATATACATAGGTGACCCTTTGGTTTTCCCCATGAATTATACATATTGAAATTTTGTTAATATTTACTCAGTGAATCAAAGGTGAATTCTAGATCCAAACTAATAAAGTTAGGCTATACCCAGTCCAAAATAGTCATCACAAACCATGGAAATTGCTTGCACCTACAAAAAGAATACACTCTACATGCATTTGTTTCAAGGTATGTTCTTTGTATTAATTATTTAATTGTTTTTTCATTATATCTTTTCCCATTAATTTTGTTGTTAGGACATCTAAAATATCCCCAATTTCCTTTTTGAATATCCTTAGTCATCCTTTACCTTTTTGTTTATAACATTGTGTAGTTTTAATAAAATTGACACCGATTCATCTAAATCGGTACTGATTCTATAAGATCAGCATCAATCCCTACATTCTATTTCAAAATCCAAACCATTTATTCATAAAACTCTATCTTAGATGCAGTCTAATCTTAATCTTCTATCTTTCTAAACATGGGATTTACTAGTAGATGACTTTGCCTAGAATTTCACATTAAGTAATTAATATCACTGATCCACCCATTATCTCTCAACCTTTTATCTCTCAACCTTTCTTTATCAACTAGAGTGACATAGACTTTGAGTTATCACTTTCTTCCATTGTCTAATCTCCTTAATTTAAAACCATTTTCAACCAATTAGATTCTATACAAGAAGATGTGAATTCTATTGGAGCTTATTGGGATGAATAATTTGATTATATTGATAGTTTAAATGAAGATTAGCTCATAATAATTTTGTTATCACATCCACACTGCATATTTATATTTTGTAATTTCATTATTTATTATCCACTTAATTGTGAAAATAGTGCATTGACATCTACTTGAGGAATTTCATAACTTCCCAAGACTGGTTCCTAACAAGGCAACTCACTTATCTATCTATTAATCAAATTTTTCCAAGTTGTCTCATTATGTGCAAGTTATTATTTCAAGCCAAAAATAAGTTCCTACATTCATTATATTCAAATGGTGTGCAACCATCTTCTTATCTCAAAGTATTCCTCATAAACTCTGCATTTCTTTAAGTTTTTAGTAGATAATTAAACAAAAGGAAAAAATAAAAAGCTACTATTACATTCTAACACGCTTGGTGGGAACCCTAAGGTCTCATTGTTCTTTTTATCTTAATTGTGAAATTATTCATTGGTTTCCTATTTTCTTGATTGTTTGTCGTCATTCAAAATGAAAAATCCAAAAATTCTTACTTTTCCTTTTAAGGTTTAAAAATAATTGCATTCATTCTTTGCTTGATTAGATAGTTCACATAGACTAATCTAGGCAAATCAATATATCATAATAATCACACATTCTCACACACATCCAAAACCACATGATCTTAAAATAAGCATTTGAAACATTTTCCTACCTAAGGTGGACCCACTTGGATTTCATCACCAAGGGGAAAACCAACTTGGTGTACCAGCTAAGTATAAATTTTTTGGTAAGAGGTATAAAGTCTAAGCACCTAAAATCCTTATCATTGTGGTGTATGAAGTAAGGGGGTAGGACCCAATACCAATCCATGTACATTCTTCCAACATGAAATCAGGCCTCAATGTATTTTTATGTATATAGAGGTTCCCATCCTTAAACAAAAACCTAAAACCATCTTTAGATTACCATTTCTTAGTATCCTCATTGACATTTCTACTTATCACACTCTAAAGTTAATTTATTAACAAAGTAAAATATTATAAGTATATTTTGTAGTGTGTGTGCTTCTTTCCACTAAAATGAGATAATCAAAAAATATTATTATGTACTTTTTTAATTTCATTTCTTGATTTCTTTTTGGTGCTACATGGTTTTGATGTGATAGAAATTGGTAAAGAAAACAGAAACCCCAATCTCATCCTTGTCCATGGAGAACAACCCGAGTCCTCCTACCTCTCCTAAGTCTATGGGGGAGGGTATTACCCAATTCTATACTCAGGGAGATTCTAAATTTGCCACCATATTGAATAGTAATCCAATCACTCTTAACCATTACCTTAGCACTCAAGCCATCCATATACCACTTTCCCCTTATACACAATATTTTGAGAATGTTTTTGGCATGCCCCTAAAGGGAACTGAATTGTTTGCTATAACCATGGTTTCCTCTCTTAACAATCCTCCCCCAACAAGCTCCAATAATAACACTATACAACCTTTAAATAATCCAAATCTTGTAACATATAGTGGTCCATCCCCAACTAGTACCCAAGCCCAAAATTGTATCGTACCTCAACCTACATTTACTCCACCTCCTACCATGACACCTCAGAACATAGTGATTTAATACCTATGACTCTCCCACCCATCCAAACTATCATAGATTCAAATCCTCAAACTCAGCCTTTAAAACAAGCTCCCTTGAGTCAACTTCCTTAGTAGTACATCCCATTGGCTACCCAATACATAGCTCCCTCACAAGCCCTTGGGTCCACTTATATACCCTTGTAATCCCCATAGTATGTGGTGGCATCCCAATAAGTTATGACCTCTTCAGTTGGTTACCCCTTGTCACAAACTTTTTTCACTCTGTTTCATACCTATCAACATCCACAATAGAATGTATTGGGGGTATTCCTTAATATAATACCCACCTAACCTTATGAACATCCTTATGAATAGGATGGAAAATCTAGAAGCCTCTACCTCTCAGCAAAAACATCTACTCACTAATGAGTAAATCTACAATGAACCCATTAATCTAAATCTCCCTATTATACCATACCCCTTGCATTGGGAAATTCCAAAATTTATGAAATTTCAAAATAAATAAGATCCTCAGGAACACATTTGAGTGTTTAGACACACTTATTATTTTATATCCCATGAAGATGTTATTCTCCTAAGAATATTTCCCATGTCATTAACTAGACCATCTTTAGTCTGGTATAATTATATCCCTCGGCATTCCCTATTCTCTTTCGGGAAACTAACCCAAATCATTTTAGAGAACTTTTCCATTAACATCACAATAAAAGTGACCATAACTGACCTCTATCCTATTAGATAATTTGATGATGAATCTGTCATTGATTTTATGGTTAGATGGGAGAGTCTTATAGACCAACTTACTTTTTTCCTTCCTCAACTAGAACTAATAAAATTATTTATGAGATCATGTGCTAAGCATATCTCATCAACATTATGGGTTCAATCCTTCAATACTTTCAAAGAGGCCTTTTGTATGGCCTATAACTAGAAATTAAAGCTTTAGAAGAAGGGAAGGTTAAGTTATGTAGTAAAAACTTAAAACCTGATCCCTCCAAAATAAATAAAAATACCAAAACCAAAGGCACTACTAATGTTTCAATCTTAAAATCAACATCCCCATAGACAAAAATACAATATAAACCCTCTACTTCCCAAGCACAATCACAAAAACTATTAACACATTTTCCTCCACAGTAGTATAAATCCTTAGGGAAATATTATGCCTCTATTTTAGACAAGATCTTAAAATCATATACCATCAAACTTCCTCTAGTTAGACCTCTTGATGACTCTCTCCCTAAGCCCAATTAGTTCAAAGAAAATGACTTTTGTAATTACCATCGTGTACCAGGTCATGATGTAAATAGGTGTTGCTACTTCAAAGGTATAGGCCAAAACCATATTGATCAAGGAGAGTTACAATTAGATAACCCTAACACTCCTCTTAATTATTCCATATAATTTTTTATGCACCCATTCCCTAACCATGCCTCTACATCTAATTCCATATAGGCTAATTTAAGATGCACCTCAAACCATGACACCCATGTGATAAGTAAGAAACATGATCAACTTATACTTAAAGAGGTTGGTAGTGCTTCTGAATCACTTTCCACGATAACTAAAATCTCATATCTCCTTATAATACACACCTTTTAATCATCTAAATCAAGTATATATATCCCCAAGACTCACTTAAGATTTATGGATCTCATTATTTGGGATCCTCTTGAGGAAACATTACCTAAACCCATTCAATATAATCAACTAGAAGTAAAGAATGAGAAATTTATCAAGGAGGATGCTTGTTTAGACATCCCAAAATATACACATACCACCCCATTTGTCAATATAACACCATAATATAGCATACCCATCCCCTCTAGCTTACTACCCCTAAGAATACCATATGCTACCTCAACCAAACCCAAGACTAGCTTCCCTCCTAGCTCGAGAAGAGCCAAATATTGTAAAGAGAGAAACTAGGGGGAAGGATTTAGGAATTGGAAAAAAAACCTTAGGGAATCATGATTAAAATACTTACAACATGATCCCATAAGGATTTAACTCCCTAAAAAGGACATCCCTATTACCCCCAATCAGATTTGAAAAGGGTAGATGCCTCTGTCACCTATTTGAACTAGAGCATCCATATTGGGACCTCATCCTTTGGTGAGACTAAAAACCACCAATATTTAATCCTCTTCTAGAGATAATATACCATTACAAAGTGATCTTACCACTGTAATAATTCCAATTCATAATCTTTTAAATCCTTACTATCCTTGAGGCCTAGGTGTAAAGTCTTATCCCAAACACAAAGTACCTATTGTAGGTAATATTCAAAAAACTAGTGTGAAGGATAAAGAGTCAAAATTAAATACAACCTCCATTCCAATGACTCAAAAATTTGGTCTTACTCTAAGATTCTTGATCAACTTCTTCAAACTTCCCTTGTCACACTACCACCCATAAAATCTGTTAATCCCCATATTTAGAAGCTAGCCTGGTATCAAGAAAAGAAGAAATGTGCATATCATCAAATAGTATGACATGATACTGAAAGTTTTAACACACTAAAATTTTTGGTCCAAAACTTTTTGGAATAGGATGATATTTTAATGGAATAATTTGGTCATGACTATCCCCATAATCAAACTACTAGGGTCATGTCCACCTTCAAAAATAGTATACTACCAAGAGGATAAAAATGAGTTTCAAAGGAAGATAAAATCTCCAATATAACTCAATATCAACCCCTCCTAAACCTTATATATTTGTATGAGTTTGAAAACATGATAAATCCACTATTGTTTTAGATAGATGCAATACACATAGTTACATGATCCCAAACCCAATATCATAAGACCCATAATCCTAATAAAGCCAAAGTGACTATTGAAAATCTCTTGATTATATCATAAATAGTCCTAAAATGCCCATCCCAAAACCTAAAATTTCTATATTAGGAAAATTTCAAAATAATAATGCTTCAAAATTGTTACACATATCCATTCTAAAGAAGTTTCATCAACTCCTGGTCAAGATGTCTTTATATGAACTTATCCAAAAATCTCCTCAAAATTATGAGGATATGATAAGATCCTTATAAGCTACTAAGATACAATCAAATGAACCTTAAAATCTATCATCTTTTATTGCATCACTACAAAATTCATCATCCATAACATTCCATGATTTAAAATATCACCATTACAGTTTGATGATCAATATTTTCCACTATTTATCATTTCCTAAATTGATCAGACCTAAATCAAATGAGTAATAATTGATCATGTATAAAGTATAAATATTATCTCCTCTCATGATTTTAATCAACTATAGTTACTTGAAACTATCATATCTCAATTTCCAGACATCTTATAATCATTCAATCATCCTATGGCACCTATATTAGGAATGGTTATCCTTCCCATCCAAGTAGGTATATTTACCCTCTCTAAATTATTTTACATAATAGAAGGGGATTTTCAATATAATTTCCTATTAGGATGTCCTTGGATATATATTATGCATTATGTCCCCTCCACCTTGCACCACTATCTTAAATTCAAACATGAGGGTAAGGTCCATAGTATCCCATCTGATCCCCATCCATTTAAAACTTAAAACCTTACCTTTCAACTAAATGACATCTTAATCATATTACAAAGTGTAATCCCATCATCATATAGTGAATAATCATCTAGTACAACAATCCCTGCATCAAGAATTATTGGAAAGAATTCCCTTGATTCTATGTTTCAATAACTATCAATGGGAGAATATCAGTTATTGATGCTTAACATTATTCCCACTCCCAAAGAATATAGGTGTCCTAACAAACATCATGCATATTATCCTCATCTCAGGGAACTCATTCCCTTTGTTCCACATTTCCTCTACACTCATTTAATCTATGGGGGGTATGACCATCCTTTTTTGGGTCCTAATAGTCAATCCCATGCCAAACCATTCACCTCAAAATTCTCATTCCTAGATAAACCCCACTTTTCACAAACATAACTACAATGGTGTGCTTGTAAGGGTTTTGACATAGGATGCTATGAATAAGGGCCACAGAATATCATGTTAGGGGAATTTAAGAAATGCCATGAAAAACATGGCTTAGGTTTTAAAAATAAATCCCAAAACCATTCCAAAAATCACTCTCCTACCTATTCTCAAAGAGGACACATCATATTCACCATCCAATACCCCTTTTGAGATAGATGAGGTTGTATCTATTCCTCGAGTATTTTTTTTAGTTAATGCCATCACTATAGAACCTCTCATTTATTACATCAATGGATAAACTAAAACCATTCCTCTCTCCTACCCAAACATAATAGGGTAAGATTTCCCCACCATCCCTATTCTTCATTGTTTGGACAATGAGCCGATCTTAACTCATTTAGGCATGGATAACTCCCATCTATGCAACTCTCTTCCATTTGAAACCTCTAGTCTATTAAATGAAGCTATCATAATATTAACATAGGATATCATGAGACTTCATGAATTGTTAAGTTCATCAAATATTTAGATCCTTGGGAGTAACAATATTTTACTACATTTATAGAAGATCATAGTGAAGCATTCACTTAGTCCTATGTGACATGCTTGGTATCAACCCTGCTATTATCATCTACAACATTGTCACATTTCCTGATGCCAAACTTGTAAAACAAAAACTTTAAAAAATGCATCCTTACATTACATTCTTAGTTAATTAATAATTTCAATGTCTCTTTACCATAAATTTTATCCAGCCTTTTGACTACCCTCAATGGGTGTCTAATATCATCCTTGTCATAAAACCCACAGGAGGACTGTGCCTTTGTACTTATTTTTGTAACCTTAACTTTGTTTATCCTAAATATTATTTACCTCTCCTTAATATTGACTAATTAGTGGACCTAAAAATTGTTTAATAAATGTTGTCACTTATGGATGGTTTCTCTATGTATAATTAGATCAACATAAGACTTCATTTATTACTCCTTGGGGAAGTTTCTACTATCGAGTTATGCATTTTAGCTTAAATAATATTGGTGCCACCTATCAAAGATACATGACCTATATTTTCCATGACATAATCCATAAAATAATTTAATATTATGTGGATTATCTCTTTATTAAGTCAAATCTATGAAAATATCATCTTTTGGTGCTTAAAATAATCTTTATTTGCCTAAGCTAGTTTCGCATCCATCTCAATTCCAAGAGATGCATTTTTGGGGTTTTGATAGGTATAATTTTGGGTTTCATAATATATATTTATGTGATATAGGTTGACCCTATCAAGATAAAATCCATTATGTAAATTCCACCCCATCCAATCTTAATCAACTTCATAGCTTACAAAGAAAATTAAAGTTTGTTCATCATTTTATCTCCTAGTTATCTGATCAATGTCAACCATTTCATCACCTCCTAAGGAAAGATACCTAGGTCATTTAGGAATCTCATTATTAGGATTCTTTTTATGCCTCAAATGCTATCTTATCTCACCACTAGTTCTCATTCCTCCAAAGGAGGGGCAACCTTTCTTATTTTATATTTCAGCCACGAACCATGCCGTATGAGCCATGCTTGCCCATCATGATGAGCAACATAAAGAGCAGGTGGTTTGTTATATAATTTTCACCCTCATTTAATATGAGGCATTATATACACATAATAAAAATTATGCTTGCATTTTGTCTTTTTAGCTTCCAAGCTTTGCCATTATCTACTCAATCACAAAACATATGTGATCACGAATGTAGATCCCCTAAAATTTATGCATTCAAAGCCTTATCAGAATCAACAAATGGAAAAATGGTTTATATTTTTTTGTATAATTTTATCTTAATTTTATCCACCAAAATCAATTAAATTTCAAATCATTATTGATCAGCTTGTTGAGGCACATCTTGATGATAATCAACTAATCAATTATGACTTCCTAGATGATTACATAGCCTCCACATCTCAATCAAATCCTCAATATCAAATGACTCTATTATTTTATGGATCCAAGTGTGAGCATGGTTGGGGAGATATAATTATCCTAATCCCTCTAGGGAGGACACCTATACCCTTATATATTAAACTTGATTTTGACTACATCAATAATATGACAAAGTATGAGGCTTTGATCATAGGGATTCAAACCTCTTTAGCCTTGAGTATTAAATCACTAAATATATATGGTGATACTTGTTTTTAATTAGATAAAGGGAATATATCAATGTAAAAATGACACCCTCTATAAATATAAGACCTTAGCTGATCAATTACTGGCTGCTTTTGAGCATTATGCTATCTAAGCCACTCCTCAGTCAACTAAAAAGTTTTTGGATACCTTGGCCTTCTTAGCCTCATTTATCCCATATTCATCTTAGTAATCTAAGTTCTTTCTAATCCACAAAATCAATCAACCTTATTTTACCAAAACTAATCTTCCTTCCATCCACAATATAGAGGAAAACCCATTGGATTTGTGGTATGTGCAAATATTCAATTATTTATCGATTGGGATTATTCCTCTAGATTTATCCAAAAATGGAAAGCAAGTTTTCTAGCAATTCATCACTCATTTTTTCATACTAGGGGGTTTTCTTTATAAACATGGTTTTGATGGCATCTTTTTTTGGTGTCTCCAAAATCATGAAGCTACCCTCGCTATCAAATAAGCTCATGATGGGTCATGTGGTGGAAATTTTAGTGGCCACACCATTTCTAAGAGAATATTAAGATTATGCTATTATTAACCCACTTTAAATCATGATTATTTTGATTAATTTAAGAAATCCATAAAATTCCAACAACATGCTAATTTATCACATGTCCCTATTCATACATTAAAAGTAGCACAAGACCTTTATCCATTTTCCCAGTGGGGGATTGATATTATAGGCTAAATTAATCCTAAATCTTCCCAACACCAAAAATTTATCATCACCACCACTGAATATTACATTAAATAGGTGGAGGTTATTACTATTATCTCTATCAAAGCAGACAAAATTGTGTAGTTTATTAGTCATCATATTATTTTTTGCTTTAGCTTTCCTTATAAGATCATTATAGAAAATGGAAAATATTTTAAAAATAAAAAGGTTTAAGAGCTCTATGACTCTTTCAACATTAAGCTAAGCATTTCCTCACCTTACTATCCTCAAACTAATGGATGTTGA
Source organism: Torreya grandis (assembly GCA_037957365.1). Classification (NCBI taxonomy): domain Eukaryota; kingdom Viridiplantae; phylum Streptophyta; class Pinopsida; order Cupressales; family Taxaceae; genus Torreya; species Torreya grandis. Next base: position 3,015,750 of record JARHVA010000826.1, read on the forward strand.
GGCATCCAATAAAACCCTTGTCAAAATCCTAACTAAAGTCATTAATGAAGCTGGAAAGAACTAGAATATTCATATTCCTTTTTCCTTATGGATTTATCAAACTAGTATTTAAACCCCTATAGGTGCTACCCATTTCTCTCTATTTTATAATACCAAAGTTGTACTTCATTTTGAGGTTTATATTCTTTCTCTTTACATCTCTCTTAAAGATATCATTTATGATGATGACTTCCATCAGGAACAATTAACCTAACTTGAGCTCTTGGATGAGAGTTAATCAACTCCCCTTAACCATCTCCATGTATATCAGGAATGAATAAAATTCACCTATAATAAAAATTTAAAAGAACATGAATTTAATGTTGGTGACCTTGTCTTGAAAATAAAATCAGCATGTCACTAATATAGAAAAGAGCAAATGATGAAAACTTGCTCCAATTTGGCTTGGACCATATATAATCACCCATAGATATAGATATGGGGCATATCATTTGGCCTCACTTGATGGGAAACTAGAATAAGAGCCTCTTAATGCATTGCATTTGTGTCCTTTCCATTGTTAATAAGTTTTAATTGCCTTGGTCAACCTAGTTTATTTTATTTTGGTTTTTAGCTAAAACCATATCCCTTTCATTCCTAAAATTACAAAATAATGATATATAGAGTCACGTGGTTATCCAAAATCATTTTATATTCTAATCTTGAATATGAATACCCTAGATCTATTCATAGCATGCTCTAACTGGACAATCTTTGCCTATAATAGGATCCCCAAATCATTATTTCCTAAAACCCCTACTTATCACCTCACTAGTTCATTTTGGGAATAAAAATATCATCTTGTAAAATAAATATTTGGAAACTATTCTAGGTTAACTTAAGCTAATACATAATAAATAATAACATTAGGATCAAAAAACCAAGCAAATAAAAGCATCTCTAAAATTGGCAAAAATAACAGACCAATCCTTCAAAGGATAGCTATAAAATAGAAAAAAAGGAAAAAGTGTAGACTTCTCCCTCAAAGGATAGCTACTTTGAAAAATATCTCTTAAAATATATACCACTCCCTCAAAGGATGGCTATCATGCATGAAATATCCCAACAAAGCTTCTTGCATTGATCAGCTTTCTCTAAATTAGTAGACTTCTCACATTGACCAGTCTATATGGATTAGCACAAAAGGATTCTATGGTCAGCCTTAGATCTAAAACACAAGGTGAAAACATATTCTATAAAAAAATACATTTTTTTAATCAAAATCTTGAAGAAAATCAAATCCCTAGAAAATTCCATCCCAAACCAATAGATCCTAAACTTAGTTGACCTAAGGTTATTAGGATATTTATTAACAGTCAGTTAAGGATGTATATACAATTATTACAAGAAGTTTTTGTTGTGAATTATGGTATAAGCCAATGATGAGTATAAATTCTTTATATCTCTTTTTCCTAAATAAATAAAAATTGAGCTAATTAATTATCTAAAGTAGGATCACCACATATATCTTGATCATAATATAAGAATATCATAATTAAATCCATGACATTATTTAAACTAATAATCCATAAGTATCCTAAACCCATAATCACAAAATATAAATCCATAATACATAATTTAATCTAATCCAAAATCACATAACATAAATCCATAATCCATAATCCAGTCTCATCCATCACATCACATACATCCATAAATTCCTAAGCTAAATCCATAATCACATAATCTAGATCCATAAACATTTTAATATAAATCCATATTAAATCTATCACATCAGCATATCATCTAAATAGCTAAAACCATAATCACATAATATAAATACAAAATAATCCTAAACTAACTCATGATCCTTAACTTTTCAATCCATAATCTAATAAAATCCATAAATCACAAAATATAACATGACAACTCATAAAAAAAATGTGTGTGTGTGTGTGTGTGTGTGTGTGTGTGTGTGTGTGTGTGTGTGTGTGTGTGTGTGTGTGTGTGTGTGTGTGTGTGTGTGTGTGTGTGTGTGTGTGTGTGTGTGTGTGTGTGTGTGTGTGTGTGTGTGTGTGTGTGTGTGTGTGTGTGTGTGTGTGTGTGTGTGTGTGTGTGTGTGTGTAAATGCTCAAATGTGCATCATCTAAGTCTTGATATACAAAATACATGCCTCTCTGGAATACAATAAATACAAAATAAGTTACTCAGTAAATTGGAGATGGCTCAGATAGATGTTCCCAATACCTCCACTTCCACATGCACCTCCATCCCAACCCCATATCCCCTTTTATATCTCTCTCTCATGATACACTCCCTGTGTTGATTGAACCTATATGTGCTCATCTAAAGGACCTATCTTATGTGGCCATATGTGTGGCATACTAAGGAATATCTAGATGTAAATCTAGTACAATATGCTTATAGTAGCACATCTTGATTTCCAACTCCTAGTACCTATCCACACTCATAGTACCTACCTATCATATACTCATCCTGAATACCCATACAACTATCTACCCCATGGCTTTTCTATCCCCTCACCATAATCTATCCCTCTCAACATGGTATCTACCCTGATCCTAAATTATTATATCATGAATCAATAGTAGGGTGTCATACTCTACTTTTAAAGCATCTATTCTAGTATGTAAACCATCTCACTCCATCTACATGGTAGTGAGCACCACCTATGATATGGTCACTTGTCCCTATAAGGTGATGTATTGGGTTCTCAGTGCATCCCTCTCAACAATGATACTTGTAACATCTATCTCCTCCTCCTCTCCTCCCTCCTCTAACCTCTCCTCCTCATCTCCTCCTCCCTTCTCCTTTGCATCCTACATCTCCACATCTATTCCCTCTTATTGAGGTTGCACACCCTCTCCTATCTATCATCCATCTTCCTTAACCACCATAATAAATATTTTGGGGTACACCCTGTATCATCTCTCTCTATATCTATTGCCTCATCTTTAGACCCTATTATAATATCTATAGTATCTACCTCTTTTAGTTGGGTATCCATATCATCCTATCTATACATTCTTGGGGCCCATGGTAAACCCTGAGTAAGTCAAAACTATCTCCGTAAGTCAAAACTATCTCCTCACTCTCCCAAAGTGGAAAAACTCTACATATTCTATCCTCTCCCTTATCAGCCATCTCTCCCTCAGAATGTACACTAAATCTCCCTCTATCCCAGACCATGTAGAAAATATAACATAAGGCCTATAAATGATGTCCCCATCCTACATCTCCTTGAGGACTCACCAATAGTAAGTTAAGTCTCATGTCACACCCTTTGTAGAGGCCTACACCAAATCTTCCTTCCATCGAAGTAAGGCCACACTATAAGCAGTGTCATATCATCGTATCCATGGGGTACCAATGGGTTGTATCACTCTAAGGTGCTCATATGCCTAGAAATACAAAATAAAGTTCACATATAAACCATTCCTCCTCTGGGTCCTCCACCCCCATAATTCCCTATATAATTATTCTAGTAAATTCAAGGCCTAAGAAAATATTGTTCATTACTCCTGCATATCTATAATGACACCTATAAAGCTCCATAGGAACCTACCTCCACCCAAATTAGGGAGGGTGTAGCATGAAATGGCTACCATTATCATCAAAACTCATCTACCATCTATATATGCATCATATAATGGCTCAAAAATAAATCCTCATACTATAAAAGTGATATCCATAGTATCTCCACCATATAACTATGTTAATGTTACTATGTGACCCCACTCATCCATAAGTACAATAACAACCCCCTATACTAGAAGCTATAGTATCCTATATATGTCCTCCATTATAATGGTCATCTCTCTTGTAGGTAACCCAAAACTATTATTAGTCACATCCCACCATTCTAGTAATGCTACTAGTAGGCTCTTATCTTTTTGAATGCGGTGGTAGAAGCATACTCCTCCTAAGCCCATTATCTCTATATGATCCCAATAATCATCACTCAACTGATCACATAACTAATTTAGAAGAGGTGGTACTAGGTTATGCATCCTTAGTAATGTACTCATATTTTATCATAATCCTATATAATCTGTAAAATTTCTAATAATTTCAATTAACCCTAGAGTCTCTATCTTAATTGTTCAACATTTTTTATAAATTGAGATCATTTTATTTCTAATTGATGACATTTCTAATAAATTGGTGATGTTTCCACTAAATCGGTGATGATTCACTAAGATATACATTGGTCCTAGATCATCATACTACCCTAAAAACCATACACATTTCCCTACCCAAAAAACACAAAAAAAATAAAAAGCTTAAATAAAAATAAGGCTACCTTATCCTAATATTGTTGTCACCACCTTTGACCACTATTTCTCACCTCCATCATACCACACATCAAACTCATTATCAAATTTTATCTCTCTACTCACCATGCATCAATATAAAATGCACTCTTTTCCATGTTAGATTTGTTTATACACTTATCTTTAGATTGGTGTTAGTTATTTTAGATTGGCATCGATTTATGTGTATCATCATTGATTTCCTTAATCAACATCAATCTGCCTAAATTTTTTTCTCTTTTTTACTACTTATAAATTTTTTTGCATCTAGTCCTACTTCAAATCCCAATATTATTTCCTTGCCACACATCCCACTTTTTTGTAGATATGGTAATTTACTATGTGATTTATCTCAAGGCATCTCTACCTGTACTATCTCACACCCTGTCAATGTAAAAAGTATACTTCATGTTAAGCATTTAAACTCTTGGTTCCTATTTATTATCTATTCATCCCATTCATTACTCCATATTCAAATCCATCACCCAATCATCATCCCATGTTATCTCTCAGTTTGATGGGGGATACCTCCTCATATAAACCTAAGGAAATAGACCTCTCTTGGTTTTTATCTCATGACACATTATTACATACCACTCCACAAAAGGGGGAAAATGTAGACACTATGATTTTATATGTCTTATATAATTATTTGGTGTCATAAGCCTTTATTATTATTATTATTATTTCATCCTAAATACCCATATCCTAAAGTTTAAACTATTTACCATTAGATACTCGATAACTTATTTTTATAAATTGCCATTTTACCTTTTTAACCACCAAAATATAATTTACAACCCATAAATATTAACCCTTCAATAATTTACCCTCATATAAATCTAGTGCTAACAAACCCACACTTTTAATCCTAAATTACCCCACAGTTGAAACAAACCAAAATGAATGAAAGAAAAATTTTGCCAAAAATGGTGAATCGATAATGATTCTCCTGCAATCAACATTGATTCTCTTGATCGACATCAATCTATATATACAAAAGTAACCCTTTGGTTTTCCCTCATGAATTTTCCATCTTGAAGCATTGTTAACATTTCTTCAGAGAATCAAAGTTGAATGTTAACTCCACACTAACAAAGTTAGGTTATACCCAATCCAGAATAATCATCACAAACCATGGAAATTGCTTGCACCTATGGAAAGATTACACTATTCCTACATTTGTTTTAAGGTAATTTATTTGTCTTAATTATTTCATTTCTTATTTCATTCTATCTTTTCCAATTCATTTCACTATCAAGACATATCATATATCCCTAGTTTATTTTTTAAATATACTCAGTCATCCTTTAGCGTTTGATTTATAACCTTGTGTAGTTTTAATAGAATTAAATTTGATTCATATGAATTGACACTAATTCTATAAGATTGGTATATATCCCTACATTATATTTTAAAATCAAATTCATTTAGTCATAAAACTCTGTCTTAGATGCAATCTAATTTTAATCTATTGTCTTTCTAAACATGGAATTTACTTGTAGATGACTCTGCTCAAAATTTCACCTGAAGTAATTAATATCACTGATTTACCCATCATCTCTCAACATTTTTTCACTGACCAAAATGACATAACTTTTGAGATATCACTTTATTCCATTGTTTATTATCTTTCAATTGAAGACACTTCTGACCAATCAGATTCTATACAAGAAGATGTGAATTCTATTAGAGCTTATTGGGATGAATACTTTCTTTATATTGATAGTTTAAATGAATATTAGTTCTTAATCATTTTTTTATCGCATCCAAATTGCATCTTTATATTTTTTAATTTCAATATTTATTATCCACTTAATTGTGAAAATAGTGAGTTAACATCCTATTGAAGAAGTTCATAACTTCCTAGGACAGGTTCCTAACCAGGCAACTCACTTATCTATTTATTAGTCAAATTTATCCAAGTTATCTCATTATGTGTAGGTTATTCTTCTAAGCCAAAAATAAGTTCTTACATTTTCTATATTCAAATGGTGTGAAACCATTTTATTATCTCTAGGTATTCCTCATAAACCCTACATTTCTTTAAGTTTTTAGTAGATAATTAAATTAAAAGGAAAAATAAAAAACTACTTTTACATAGTGAGAAGTAACAAGCCAACCTCACTCAATAATGGAAAAGTACATGAAAAATATAAATGGATGCAATTATCTAAAAAAATGAAATATAATAATGGAATTTTTTGAAAATAAACCAAGGTGATTCAAGAAATGTAAATCAATGGTGTGAAGAAAGTTATCCATAATTACTCAAGAATATTGTTTTGTTATAAGGATAGATAAAACCAAAATAAATTAGTGATAACATGTTTTTAAGATGGGAAGGAGATGGAATACAAAATTTGGAAAATAGATTTAGAATCAAACTTGCCTGTCAAGGGGGGAAATAAAATGGGTGGAGGGGAAAATGAAATAAAAAAAATTAAGGTATAAAAACTCTTTATCAAATTCAAGACACTTAAATTAGATTTATTAAAACAAGAGGAATTTTGACATTATGGACTCTAAAAAACTTCTCATATCCACTCAAATCTTAGGTCAACATATGAAGTATGAATATAATCCCATGAAGTTATATGCATGAAAATTAAAATAGACTTGCCTTCCCATAATGTGTTCCCCATTCCTCATAACCCATTATAGATTTGTTGGTTTACTATGAATATTGGATAATTTAAATGATAAAGTGGGTAGCACCATAGGTTATTTTTAATTCTCTTATCTCAATCCACTAACCTACTACACCCCATGTTAGGAATGGTAAAAATATTTTGAGAATATAAGATCTAAAGATTTAACAACAATAACATTACATATGAATATAGAAACAAATGAGATGAAAAATAAAGCAAGTCAAATGATTATTCAAAATGAGATGAAATTACAAGGAAGCCTTCTATAAGTAAGTAAGGAAAAACTAGAAACTAGCCTAACTAAGTAATATGGGATAAATCCTCACATTGGAAACTAGAAAAAAGATGAAATACCTATCTAATAGACTATAAATCATGATAAATACATATTATAATTCCCCTCCTCAAGTGAATCTAAGGCTTAACAATAGCCAAAAAAGAAATATTGTCATATCCATAGTATGAGTCGTGGTAACTAGGCCTAATAAGGTACTCATGTAAAATATGTATCCATGAAATAAATAAATGATATTATATCAAGAACACCCCTCTAAGGACAACTTATAAAACCTCAAGCATGCCATGTAACTCAAAGAAATGAGTTGATGCAAAAGGCTTCATGAAGATGTTTGAAACCTAATACTGAGTCAGAATGTACTCTAAGCTAAGAACTCCATCCTGAATGTGTTAATAGATGGAGTGCATATGTAACTTAATGTGCTTGTTCTATTGGTGCTCAATTGGGTTTCAATATGTGTGAATTACACTCTAGTTGTCACACAAAAGTATAGTAGGTGAATCTTGTATGAAGCCAAACTCTTTTAATAATTGATGAAACTAAAGAACCTACTGAATAATTGTATTTTTTTCCCTATACTCAGCCTCTATAGATGAAAGTGAAATAGCTTGTTGCTTCTTTCGCAACCAAATAATAGGTGAATAATCAAGACAAAGTATGTATGCAGAAGTGGAATGCCTATCATCAAGAGAACCTACCCAATTTGAATCACTATACCCAACCAACTAAGTAGAACCCCTAGTGTAGTGTAATATAAAATGAGTAATGCCTCGTAGATATTACAAAACCTCATTGGAAGCCTACTAGTGACTGCCATTAGGGTCATGTGAAAACCTAGATACAAACCCAACTAGAAATGAAATTTTAGAGAGAGTATGGGTCAAATACATAAGACTCTCAACCATTTGCCTATATAATGTAGGATCACAAAGTGGAGTAGTACAAGTGGAAGTGAGAGTAACTATGGATTAAAAAGGATAAGGAATTGGCTTGTAATCAACCATGCCAAAATGTTGAAGAAAATTAAGGGTGTACTTTTATTGACTCAAATAAACCCCTATATTTAATTGTGAAGTTTGTAAACCAAGGAAGAAGTGCAAAAGACCAAGATCTATCATATTGAATTATGCTAAAAGTACCTACTGATGGCCTAAATCTAAGAAGAGGAGATTCCTATGAGAATTAGATCATCAACATATAATATTATTATAATAATGTCCTCCATAATATGTTAAATATATACTATGCAATTGGAGTGGTAATAAACAAATTTAGTATATATAAGAAAATAATCCATCTTCTCATACCAATCTTGAAGGGCCTATTTGAGACCATAAATAAACCTCCTAAGTTGAAAAATAAGAGAAAAATAATGAAAAACCCCACCAAGATGATCCGTATAGATTTCCTTCTAAAAATATCCATGCAATAAGACACTTTTAATGCCCATCTAATACACTAGACAACCCTATGATGCATCAATATAAGGTACAAGGTGAACATAATCCATCTTAGCAATGGTCAAAAAAGTCTCAAAGTAGTCAATACCTTTAACTTATGAAATACCCTTTATAACAAGACATGTCTTATAATTATTAATGGACCCATTAGTTGCATACTTGGTATGGTAAATCCAATTGTACCTTACAAAATTTATTCCCTTAGGAAGAGTGACCAAATCCCAAGTGTGATTTTTATCAAATAAAAATACTCATTTATCATCACATCATCTCACTCCTATATCTTATGAGCCTATGAAAAAGATTGTGGATCCTTAGATAATGATTAAAAAAATTATAGTACCTATATAATGTTTATGATGATGTCAAGTGGGTGGAAGATCCTATATGAAAGATGTTGCCTTAGAAACTATAGTACAAGCCCATATAGGCATAGTGGCAACATTAGTGTGAGTAGGATCCTCAACCTTTATAACCTCTTCAAGAATTTCTTGAACTAGATCCTCAAAGAGTGAATCCTCAAGAAGAGATGATGAATTAAAAAAAAAAGAATAAGGCATGGAAAAATATGAGGAATCATGAGATTTTAAGTTCTCATCAAAATTTACATGTGTTAAAATATGAACATCATGAGTATCATGATTTTAAAAATAATAAAATCTCATGTCCTCTCAATAACCTAAAAATTAAAGGTTTTCTCTTCTTATCCAATTATTTTATTTTCTTATTTTGTAAAAATTCCCAAGAAAGGCTCCCAAAGGATTAAAAAAATAAGACATTAGGCTTGGTTCCAGACCAAGTCTCCTCTAGATTAAAATGCTTAAGTGCTCTATGTGGTGTGCAATTTTGAATGTAGTTCACATAATTAAATGCCTCTACCCAATAGATATAAGGTAAATACCATGAGTACATCATGTAGTTATCCATCTCCTTCAATTTTTTGTTCCTAATTGTGGATTATGTGGAATAGAATGTTGATGAAAAATACAATGAGCTACCAAAAAATTAGATAACTCTTGACTAAAGTACTCACCCCATTGTTTGTGTGAAGCTTCTTGATGCAACTAGAAGAATTTTTATTGACCAAAGTCTTAAATAATTTGAAGTGAGAAAAAACATCACTCTTGTACTTTAAAAAATAAATCCAAGTACACCTTGAGAAATTATCAATGGAAGTAAGTGCATACTTAGTTCTATTGAAAGAAAGAGTAGGAAACACCATCAAATCACTATTCACAAGCTCAAGTAGTGAATAAGCTCTTATGGACATACATTTAGGAAATGGATCTTGGTGTTGTTTTCCTAATACAAAACTAGGGGAAAATTTGTCAAGACATGAAACTATAAGAAGACCCTCTACCATACTGTGAGTGCTCAATTCCTTCAAATATCTATAATTAAGATGTTTAAATATTTCATGCCAAAGCTTACTCTCATAATTTTCATGAAAAACCAAATGCATACCTAAAGGAAGAGTATAATCAAAACCCTCAAATTAATAGAGTCAAAAACTATGATAAATAACACCCTATGCAATAAGTGTGTGTAGATCTAACAAATCTCATGCTTTAGCACCCTATGAGATGAAAGTCACTATCTTTCCCTAAATAGAATGGAAAATATAATAAATTAAAAGCAAATTTGTGGTGATATTTAGGACATGTAATGCATAATTTATGTGACCGCCTTATAGATTTATGTCACCATTTCCCTTGATATAAAAAAAGGAAGAATATCTAACCTCAATGTTATAAGTATAACTCAAACTAAGAGAGAAAATGACTCCTTAAAATAGGTCATGTGGTGTGAGGCATCATAATCTAGAACTGAACTATATAAAATAGGTGACTATGATCTCTCAAAAACATTAATTTCTTTCCCATGCTCATGAGATGGAGGAGTGGATATATAAATCTTATGTTTCCTAACATCATATTCTAGGGCTTGCATTATTTTAAAACCCCTAAAATCTTCATGACCAGTCCCACCACAATAAGATCATGATAAGTTAGACTTATTCTTGGATTTGGAAGATGATTTAGATTTAGATGTGTTGATTTTGGGATTGGGTAATCTTTGAGATGGAGGAGGAGTGTTCTTCTTCATACTCTTTATTTTTCCCTTATTCTTAGGATGTGATTCTACTAATGCTTTTTGAGAGGTAGAAGACTCAAGATGAGACAATTTGGATTCATTCCTAGTAAGTATCTCACAAAACAACTCTAAATCAAGAATTTTGAATGTGTCACATAAGGCATCCATGCTAGAGGAAAAGGTAGAAGCAAAGATTTGGAATGAACCACTTAACTTAGATAAAATCAAGTACACATACTCTTCATCTTTCCTGTCTCATCCACTCCCCTTCAACTATGTCAAAAAATACTTAAACTTAGCGAGGTAGTATATAATAAAGGTAAAGTCATTTAGATTGAGTGAAGTAAGCTCCACTTCAAGCTGCATGGATCTCATGTGATCTTATTTTCTAAATAAACCCTTTAGCTTAGCCCATATTTTGAATGGAGTATCACACCCATCTAAATAAAACAACAAACTATCACTCACATAAGTTTGTATAAAACCTATACACTCTTTAAACTTACATTGGTTCTAAATTTTTTCAAACTCTCTTGTAAATTGTGGTTGAGTTTCATTTATTAGGGACCATAATCCTTTGCATTTTATAATTTTTTTTATTCTAGTTCTCCATGTATGGTAATTGTGTGTAATAAAAGCCTCATAATGATCAATACCAAAAATATAATCCATGCTAGTTAATCACCAAAGACTAGAAATAATGCAAAAGGGTGTACAAATTAACATCAAGACAACCCCCCAAAAGATTTTATTAAGGACCTCCCCCTCCCCCCCACCAATTTGGCACTTTATAAAAATAGTGTGTTTTTACAAATTAATGACACCAATGGATAGAGAATTGAAAACTACACACTTTAAAAAAAATGGAACTCAATTTTGAGTTACAGTTCCAAAGTTATAAGATTTACGAATTCCCATAAATGGGTTAAAACATTAAAGTTCACTACAAATTGATTTTAGTGACCAAAATGAAAATGAAGGTAGGATTCCAACCACTCATTAGAATTGGAATTGAACCATAGATTTATAAAATCTAAACAAAGTGAAAAAAATTAGTTAGATAGCCCCTATACTTGCGTAAGAAAATTGTATTTCCTCTTGAGGCAAAAAATATAACTTATAAAAAAATAAATTAATAGGATATTTTTGAGAGGAAATAAGATAGTTTTCAGGTGTCACTATCATAGTAATGAAAGAATAGTTACACACTTTTCCATAACTTCCTCCAAGTCTAATCTTCTCCTACACCACATAATCCATAAGAAGGAAAAAAAACTTTAACACTCCACACAATAGTCTAAGGTAGTGTTTTAAATACTCCAACACCTCTTGTTAGATATGGGAATCAAAGACTCCATGCTATTATTTTATATTAAAAATTAGGCTACTTTATACAGTATAATGTAGCCTAAAAAATACCCTAAGCTAGTCAAAATCAAACCTAATATTGGAAAAGGATGTCACCTAAGATCTCCCTCTAGTGTTCCAACCCATATACTAAATCTCTAGCAGATAAATATCAGATCTAAATTAAAGACCTATAGAAAAAACAACACAATAGGGTCTAAAAATTCTAACACAAATCTAAAAGATCAAAAGTGTCATTTGGAAGAAGAAAAATAATGCATATTCTAAGGCAGCCACTCAGGCCTACAGTAGTCTCAAAAAAAATGCAATCCTACAATTTCCAATGCAGTAGAAAAAGATGCATAGCTAAGTGGATATCTTCATGCCAAGACCTTGTTACTTACCTAAATAAGAGCAAATACTTTAGAAAGATCCTTCAACACCTCCTTCAAGTACCACACAATCTTGATAGGAGCAGATATGGAGAATGATATGTAGACCTAGAAAAAAAGATTATTTCACCTTCCAATGATCCACAGATGTTTAGAAAAAATTCACTTCTCCACTTAGAAACTCACCTTAGCTCCAACTATGCCATTATCTCTCATCTTTAATGCCTTATCTCCTATTAGCAATGCATATGTAAGATGCAAAGAGTGACACTTTATATATTCCAACAATGCTTCAAAAAAGAAAGGATGCCACTTAGACCAAAGATTTCCAACGCCCCTCTAGTTCCTAATTAGATTGTAGGTGTGAAAAAATGATTTCTTCAAAACTTAATGCCTTTAAACATCCTTCTTCAAAATTTCAATGCCTTTCTAGAATGTAGGCCATCCAAAAGAAGAATAAGGAGCTGTGGATCTATAATAAGGGAAGTATAATAAATATAATTATCTAAAAACTTAAAATCTAATGGATATTTACAACTCCCAAAGCTCTGGTACCATGTTAGGAATGGTAAAAACATTCCAAGAATCTAAGATCTAAAGAGTTAGCAACAAGAACATCACACGTGAAGCTGTAAGCAAATGAGATTTAAAATAAGATAAGTTAAATGATTATTCAGAATGAGATGATAGTACAATAGGAATCCCTTGCATAAGTAGGCAAGGCAAAACTAGAAACTAGCCTAACTAAGCATTGTATAATAAATCCTCACATAAGACAAACTAGGCAAAAGATGAAATTCCTAGATAATAGACTATCAAACATGAGAAATACATATTCTAACAACCCAATGGACCTCAACTCTATGATGAGGCCAACTATGGAGTTTGAGCTTCGATTATAAGTAGGAGATATGTTATTAATCACATCTTTTGGTGTGATTTTGACATTTGACTTTATATGTTGCATTTTGATCATTACCTTTTATTTCTAATGATTTAGCTATTAAATTTTGATGGATTTTTATATTCTTCCTCCATATGGTTTCATATAACCAAACATGGATTCTAAAGATGACTATCATTTAAAAAATTTGTACTTGGTTGCTAAGAAAGATAACTTAGAGAGAATGGTGTCTAAGAGTCTTGTTTATTCATGTGAAATAAAAGTGTTATCTTGAATTTGACCTTATTTTATCAAAAGTGGAATGGAAGGAAAGGAAATCAAGGAGAATTAAGTATGAAACAATTTGAATTACTTAAAATTATAAAAAAATTGACAAAGAAGAAAATGGATACAATGATTAGTAAGTATTATTCCTCATCATAAGAATGCATATAAGTGTAGGGAAACATGATAACATAGTTTAGTTTGTTGTGAAATTTTTATCCACAAAGGAAACAAAAACTAAAGTTAAGAATAAGGGATCACAAAATTATAGCCATTTCTTGACATTCTAGAAAAGGAATGCTAAATTAATTAAAATGGCTATTTTATGAGGAGGGCCTAGTCATATCCATGGTCTTACACTATAACTCATAAAAGAGAAACTCAAGATGGTGAATAAATCATGTGAAAATAAGAAATGAGAAAGATGGTATTTGTGAGAAAGTCCTAGTCCTATCCATGGTCTTACACTACAACTCATAAAATAAAAATCCAAAAGAGTGTAAAATGAATTTAAAAATAGCAAACTTGATATGAGTAAAGGAAATCATGAGGAAGATTGGGTCCTATCCATAGTTTGAAAATACAACTCATGAGAAAGAGGAACTAAAGGACCAAGAAAAGGAACTAAGGTTTATGGAAATAAAAACTATTACAGAGGGTAAGACTCATGTAGATATCCTAGAAAAAGTGTTAGTAGGATGGCATATAGCAATCATAATAAGAAGGGAAATATCTAAACAAAGTACTTCTTTAAAAATTATGCATTGGTGGGCTCTTGGAAAACATGGCCTTCATTATTTTAGAGGTGATAGGTGCTAGGACCAAGCATGTATTTTAATAAATAAGGGGCCCACTATTTTTGGGCATATTTTCCTTCTTCATCATGGGTATAGTCTAATTTAAGGACTAGATCACCAATATTTAAATTATGAACTTTAATATTTTTATTATGCTATTTGGTGATATGAGTCTTATAATGGTGATTTATGTTGTAGGGCAGATAGATGGTGTTCATCAAAAAGATCAAGAGCATGAAGGTGAGCTTCATGAAATTTGTCATCGGTTATGATATCGTGAAGAGATATACAGAGAGAGGGAAGCTTAAGTTCTAATGGAAGGAAAAATTCAAAACCATAGACTAGTGATAATAGTATTGCCCCAATGGCAATGTGTATGCTAGTGTGATAGGCCCAAATATCAAGGTATAAATGAAGATTCCAATCTGTATGGGTTTCACATATTGTATTTTTGAAGATTTTATTGAGAATTTTGCTAGTGACCTCAACATGGCCATTACATTGTGGATGATAGGGTATGGAAATTTTGTGAGATATTTTAAATTTAGCACAGAGCTATTTCATGTCTTTATTTTTTTAATTACCATCATTATCAAAAATGATGGTATGGGAAACTCCAAAATGACAAATGATTTGATTGATGATGAATCTAGAAATAGTGGTTTCTATGACATTGATGAGAGGCATGGATTCTACCCATTTGGTAAAATATTTAGTAGTCATGATGATAACTACATGACCATCCTATGATCTAGGTAGTTTTCCTATGAGATCTAATCCCCACATGGATAATGGCCAAGGAGATTCCATAGTTTAGAAATCAACTAGTGGAAAATAGATTAGTCCATCATGAATTTGGCAAAGATTGCACTTTTTTGTGAATTTGATAGAATCCTTTTCAAGAGTAGGACAAAAGTATCCCATACATAGGCATTTGCATGCTATATCCTATCTACTATAGTGAACACCCCATGTGCTTGTTTAAGGAGAGGAGGAACATCTTATTTCATTACAAATCAACGTAGGGTACCTTTAGAATTATGATAATAAAGAATGTTATATTTAAAGACACATTTGAAATCTTGTATGTGAATTTGAGTGCTTTTATGTGAATCCATATCTAGATGATAAGTTTGATTCTCAAGGAATTGGATAATATATTTGTACCATGGGCTTTGTCGAATGGTGATAGCCTCAATATGATAGATAAGTGAATTTATTGGATGGAAGATGGAGACTTTCTTATTTGAATAAGAAAGTTTGAATCTGTAACAACCCATTGGGTTTTACTAGAATAGGATAATTTTTTTTAAACATTTACACAAATTCAATAAACATAATTCCATTACTAAAATATATACATAGTGATGTTTCAATAAATAAATTAGTTTCATCTAACCTAATAGCAAGGTCAAGAGCTAATATATTTAGGTAATGATTATAAGATCACAAGATCAAGTACAATGTTGAATATATCATTTATTTCATAAAATTATAATTACAAATTCAACCATAGTTGGTACAATATTATAGCCAACTATTTTAATGGTATATATGAATAAATAGTATAGTTTTAGCATAATACATGTATTGATAATAAATTAAAATTGATATAATGATCCATGGAGCATGTGAGTCTCAACAAACACAAATATCTATAAGTAATCATGAGTATAGTCACTAGTTATGTACTATTAAGGGGAAGGAGATCATCATCTGATTACTTTTTCACACCAATCATAGACCATCGATCCCTCACACAATATCCCAATTAGGGAATGGACCTCCCTTCATGGATGGGTAGATAATGATAATGTAGGAATCAAGAGTGATAACTAAAAATCATGTGCTATAATATAACTGATACAACAGTATATAATAAATAAATCCATTCTAACATGATATCATACTAAACATATAAACTAAATCAAATAGATGAAATGACAATATTTAACTATAAACATTATTTTGGCCAAAGTTTTTATATAGTTATTCGATCTCTAAGATCAGTCAATTTCATACACACCACTCAATCAGATTGCACCATATTTACATATAATTAACACTATTTAAGTAAGTGAAATTCTTATCACTTTCTTATATAGGGTCATTAATATTAAATTAGTTTTATATATTTAATAATATAAAAACCAACAAATTTCAAAAATTGTTTTCCTTTATAGCAACTAAAATGTGTTAATACAAAAAAGTCTCTAATAATAGAATTTAGTCCATCAAATGCATCATAAAAATATTCAAACATCTAATCTATTTAAAACATAAAAAAATAAATATGTAATCATATTTCAAACATTCAAACCCTTTGGATAATACTAAACATCAACACAATTTATAACAACCCCATTGGGATAAACATAGAAGTACGTTATTAATTTTAGTTAAACACATATACCAAACATATATTACACCAAAATAATCTAAAGATACCATAATAAATACATAAGTTGATAATGTAAAAAAACATATTACATCACACAATACTAATCTCTACTATCATGAGAGTACACGTCATAATACGAATATAGAAACTAATTACATTAACTCAACTACAACTAAAACAAATCTATAGTCACCATTATCAATTTATAATAAAAAGTAATTACAACTTTTCATGACAATACTCAATGATAAATACAATACAATACAATGTACATATAGATACATGGATTCTTAGAGAATGAGTTCCGTAAACTTTTTAGTATCTGTGGAAATCTCAAGTGTCATCTTAATAACTAATATTGATACAAGAAGAAAGAGCATTATTCAAGCACTTTTCCACACCAACTATGGACAAATGATCCCTCACACAATCTCTCATAAAGGAATGGCCCTCCCTTCATGGATGAGTAGATAATGAAGGTGCAGGAATTCAAAGAGACTAGTAAGTACCTATGTGTTATATGATTCTAAATTAAACATATAGTGTATCTTAGAAATCCATTCTATTACAAGATATCACACAAACATGTGAATCATACTCATGAAATGATAATGTCTCACTAAACATACTTTATCACAAAATTTTACAAATGATAAATAATAATGATCTAGATCAATGAAATTCATACACACCACTTGATCAGACTACCTTTATCTATCATTGTAAGACTAGTAAGCTAGTGAAGTCCATCTCAGACCTTACTTTGAATCAATAATGTGGATTGGTCAAATACAACTCAACCACAAGATTCATTTAATTTACATCCTATTTACACATACAATCAAACCATATGTTAAACATAGGAGTAAACAAATAATACATTTATTTTGTTAAATATATGAATGGATCTTACATTATTTTTATTCCATACTAGAAATAATGACTATAGTTTATACCACCTAGGTAAAATATATATAACTACAGATTTCAACAACCATAATTTGTTTCCAAACATACTACACCTATGATAACCAATATTACCATAGTCTAGTATTCAAAGACATAACTGTTAGCTTTCCCAAAAAAATCATATAAAGTAGTCTTAAAAAACACGGAAACATAAGAATTTATACAAGTAATTGTATATAACAAAGTAATTCATAGTTCTAATGGAACACAATAACATACCAACACAACATTCATTAAACTCTCGAAATTGCATGCACGCATACATAAAGTTTCACTACTAATATAAATCATGTTATTCATAGTAACTAACAACATGTATACAATAACATAGACAAAATTAGATATAAGTATGGCATAACAAATTCATTATGTACAAAACATGTATACCATACATTTATTCTGTAGTAATCTATGATATCCCACACTATCATTGGTTCCTAACTACATAATAACAGAAGATTCAACATATGATTTCAAGAATCAAATGATCAAATAACAACAATCAAGCAAGTATGGTGTTATATCACTTAGATATACCCTAAGTTTAAACTACATACTAATGTAATTTACACTCACACATCATGATGCACTATTATATGCTATGCATGTTCAATACTTGATCAAATAAATACCCTCACAATATGTACTTCACATAAGTTTCATAATTGTCTAAATATTTATACACTAACACTCAGTCATACTATTTGGAGAGAAAATAGATAATTTATAACTTGTTAAATCTTTATCTTAATCACTTTATCCCATTTTAGGAGAATATTTTCTCATGAATAAAGTTTCAATCCCATAGACACCTTATGACATAATTCATTCATATATTTAATTATAAGTACAATCTCTAGATACGATTAATTGTATACACACCAAATGTGAGTACTCAAATGATATGAAAATACTATACCAATGCTCATTTTTATTTTTTATTCAAGAGCTCTCCATAATTTCATAACTCTAACTGAGGGTCTCAAATCACATAGCCTATCCTAAGATAATTAAAACTGATGCAGAGCTATATATATACCTAATTAAGGCTCTTTACAAGAAGATAGGAAGTTGCCTCAAAATCAATTAAGTGACATGGCTAATTATCCAAAGGGTAAAAATATGATTTATAACAGAATGTAAACCATCCACATCAGAGCAGAATTAGCCATCCACAGATAATATAATAGATCAAACACTTAAAGTCTGAAATTCACATCTGTGAAACATAATCTATGTATATCCATATAACTCATTATATATACCATAATTTCCCTATATCATATATAAATATTATTCTACGCCTTTAGTGAATCGCTTCACTACTTTATTATATATTATATATTTTTAATATGCTCAGACAAGGATGCTATGTGAGATGATTTCCACAATCACTTGGACATATTATAGCTCTATCCGAAATTCCATACATACCTAGTTGAGTGTATATTCTCATATCACCTCTGAATTTCACTATGTATCCTCTTGATTAAGACTTGACTTATAGATCTCTATGTGCCTATTAAGAAATTTTTGTAATCTATAATATCATTAGTAATATACATAGATTCACACTCTAATTCTCTATATGCCTAACTCTCTATAGATATACACAAATTACCTAATCGGATTGACATAGTTCAATTCCTTATACCGATTAACTAGGGAGCACCAACATAAATATATCTACAACATATAAATTAATTGGGAAAAATCATTCTCACATCTAGATTTGTCTTGGCTACATTACCACATAAATACCTATGGAGTGGTTCATCAATGTTTAAAAATAATTGCATATAAATAATATGTATCCAATTAATGGAATAGCGTTATGATTATAATATAGTGTTATATCAATGTAATAAGTTTTTATTAGCATATCAAACCTAGAGAGTTGTCAACATATTAAGTATAGGGAAAATCAATTTAGGCATAGATTAAATATTATTACTGAATATTATATAGTTTAAGTATATAATAATATTTTTTAATGTGTATGGAATGCATTATTAAGTATATTATTAATAAATTAAAATGTAGAGTTATAATTAATATCTAATCTAGTTCTGCATATTATTCCATAATTGATTTTAAAATATCCCTATACTCATAGGTGTTATCAATTTCAAAACACCAAAAACCAAAAGTCATAACAACTCTTAGATATATATGGCATTGTGGTATTTAGTAAAAATTTCCATATCAAGTGTACATCGCTATGCCTTATAATACTCCAAATATGATTTTATATAAACTATTGGTCTTTTCCTTTTTATTCTACATTGTTACAAGTGCCATATGTTATATAAATCACTACCCTAGACTTAATTTACTATCATAAGTCAACTAACATATGAATCAACACTACTAATGATTTGAAACACAACCATATTTCAAACATAAATTGACCAGTATATAAAGTAGTGAGAAAAATAGTAATATTTTGAGAATGTTTAAGCATTCAAAACTTACCCAACATCAACTTAGTTTAATTACAATTAGAACCAAATTGATAATAACATGTGAAAATCTATTGTGAAGGGAAACTCAAATCATATGCATGTAGATTTATAATTAAAAATTAGGCAAATGTTATATGTTTAATTTACTTGCAATCCTACTCTTAAAACAATGAATTACTCCTTTTACTAAATTCATTGTTCAATACTTCCACTATATGAATCATTATTTTAAAATAAATTCACTGCACAAGAAACTTATGTCTGGGTAGTAGAGAGATAATTTTGGTTTATTACCTGAAAAGAAGTAAATTAACCAAGTCAAGCTCAATTGTGGGGGAAAATTTTATAGTAGGGATAGCAGACTGATGATCCCATACCTGCAAGGTTTCTATTGAGTGGCTCACAAAACATCACAAAATTTCCATTATGAGACAATCTCACAATATAGCCAGGTATTTGTGGCAGCAAGAAAATATATTACAGTAATAATTTTCTACATAAATCAACATGGAGACACGTTTCCTCTAGACCAAAACATGAAAAGATCTCAAAAAATTATTTTAGTTTGCATCAAAAATTATTTTGTTTAATTAAGCAAAGTTTCAAATTATAATATCTTATTTCTTTAAATAAATCACTAGCCTATCTAGTTTTCCATGTTATCACTTAAAGAGACTAGGAAAATTTGCTTATCCAAAACTTATAAAATAGTCTATTTAGAAGGAAAAAATTATTTATTGGTGATACCTTATTTTATTCTATAAGATGTCATACAAGAAGACAAACAAAACTAGATGGAAGTATTTGGGAAGAAAGGATAATCACATACTTGATCTTATTAATAATATAGAGGTGTCAAATTCCTTATCCTACCATATAGAGTGCTCCTTCTCCCTTCTTGCATACTATGCCCCCCTCCCCCCTTTTTCCTTTCCTATAATTTATTTTTAAAACTCTTCTTTATTCCCTTAATTTTTCTTCTTTAAAAAAAAAGAAAAAGAAAAGGCATGGTTTACTTTAAAGAGTTTTTTTTTTAACCTTATTTTATTTTAAGACTTTCTCTTTCTCTTAAATTATGAGTTTTTCTCCTTTTTGTTTTTCATATCTTTATTCTTTTTATAAAGCTTGATTTTTCTTATTTAAAGTATCTTTTATTTTTTAAAATTTAAATAACTTCATTTTTACCTTAATATGTTTTATCTCTTATTTTAGTATTTTCCAATACTTTAATAATAAGCAATTATTTAGTAAAAATAATTAATATTAATAATTTAAAGATAATATGACTAATGCAAACCCAATTATATTCCTTAATTCAATCATCAATATGAACATCACAACATCACTAAACTTAATCTAATAGATTTACGTTATTAAATAAATTTTTGGTCTAGCACAATAACCTAAAATACACACAACCAACATGCTTAATCAAATGCATCAATCATCAAAATCATTCTAATTCTAAAAAATAATGAGCTAACAACTTATTTATTGTGAGCAACTACACACACACTATGCTAACCACTTATTATGAATTTTATGTGTGCTAGCTAAGGTGGTGTGTATAGGGTACCAATTAATTTCTCTATTATCCTCTGGTATATTGATCTACGTCACCCTCTCCAATGATGATCTCCCTCTAGCATGATTGAGGGATGGATTCTCCTACATCCATCTCATAACAAAATAGGTAGTTATACCTTAATAGTCGTGTTATATATTTATCATAAAATATAGCTAAAATAACAAATTAACATGATCATAAAGTAAACATTTACTTATAGCTAATTCATATCAAGGTGATCATGTTACCCCATATCAACATATATCTTATATCTTAGTTTAAAATAACCAAATCTAAATGTTTTAGCTATGGATATCCATGAATAATCTAGCAAGTTTGCCTAGTGAGGAATCAGGATGTAACATCCTTCCCCCTAAAGATAGTCATCATCCTCAATGACTCTTATTCAAACATAATTTTTTAATTAAAATATTATTTAGCAAAGAAATAACATGGTATTCAATATCAAATTAAGCAAATAAATGGAAAGTTACATGTAGAACTCACCATAGTTCCTTTAAGTTGCACTATTTTTGGCATATTGGTCCCACAAGACCCTGATTAATAACATTTCTTTTTATGCAAACAAAGTTTTCAATTATTACTCACTCTAATTGATTTTTTCATGACCACCCTAGGGTGTATAATCATCAAGAAAAGCCTATAAACTATAGGACTAACCACTTTTGTTATCTTGAAGGGTCCCACATGTCTTAGTGAAAGTTTCATTAACTTCTTAAAATCACACAAGATCATCATGTAAGCCAAAATAAATGACCAGGGAGAGTTTCATAAAATCTTCTAGCCCTCAACACATCTCTCTATCTTAGAGAATGTTTTTCTCATCCTAGAGAAAAGTAATTAGGGAACCTGGAAAGATTAATGTGTATAAGTTAATACTATAAATACTCCATGTAATTCTTGATAAGTATAATATGTCAATACTATCACTACTCCATGAAGTTCCTAGCAAGTATGATGATGAATAGTAATGGTAAATATAAGTATACAAAAATCATGGAATACTCATCCATATAGAATCTATGTCCACTGTATACATGTGTATGGTCTTATGACTGAATTTGATAAGTTTTGCCTATCAAATCCCATATTTGACAAGTCCATCTATCGATCCAAATTATTACTAATAATTCAAGTTAATGTGAGTCTAATTAGGATATTGTCCTATCACTTATAACTCATGTTCCCATTTCACCACTCTTCCCTTAGGTTTCCATGACCTAATGATCTTAAAATATGTATAATCTTTCAAAGAATCATAATTTTATGCTATCAGATCATTGAAAGAAAATATATATGCTAAATAATTCTAGATGTATCATCATACATACAAAATAAATCATACAATCAATCTATAATTGTATTAAGTTACTACTAAACACACATAACTAGTATCATATTCCATGGTCTTAACTTATAGAGTTATATTCATAGTTAAGATACATCAATGTAGCATACATAGCCCAAGAATCACACCGTTATTTTAGCCTTATAGAGGAATAAACAAAATAATAACTCCTTACTTTCTCACACAAGTTAAATGTTCATTCCAACCCCTAGATTGACAAAAATTTTCACACCTCCTATACCCTACTTACTTCTAATGAAAGGTATAAAAATATCTCTTTAAACAACATGTTATAAGCAAAAGAGAAAAATATCAATCTATGCAAGGGTGTATAATACTAATTATAATCAACTTATAATTTTTAGTAAATAATTTAATACATAAATAAAGTTTTTCCACCTCACATGGTCTTAAAATCATAAGTTAGATCAAGTAGTGACTTTAAATATTTATAAGTTAAAATTAGAAATCTATCATTTCAAAAACTCCTACTTACCCTCCCAAGGTAAAAAGAAAATATCGCAACTCAATGTTACCCAAACACTACTTACTTACCAAATATATAAGTATGGTATCTCAATCTATAATTGATGGAGATATATTCTAACCATAAATAGGTGTCCATCCATATCAATCTTAAAAATTCTCTCTGACCAAGAGGAAAAAACATTCTCCCACAA
The DNA here is from genome assembly GCA_037957365.1 of Torreya grandis. Lineage (NCBI taxonomy): Eukaryota > Viridiplantae > Streptophyta > Pinopsida > Cupressales > Taxaceae > Torreya > Torreya grandis. Next base: position 3,039,724 of record JARHVA010000826.1, read on the forward strand.
ATTTCAAGGGAGTACAGTCAAACAACATTCAAAAATAATTTCTATTTAAGAGAATACTAAATCAACATTATGCATATATGACTCCTTTTATAAGCATCATAATAATTTCAAAAAAATAACCATATATCATAAGAGTGTAAATTATATAAACAAACTCCAAACACAATGGAATTTTTAAGCAACATAACAACACTCTACTAAGAATATTTCCACCACCCTACATGGTACTAAAAGAAAAATGGTCTTAAGAGTTTTTTCACTCCTAGGATTTATGAATATAGACATAAATATAAATCATAAAATTTATATTTGATATGCATCCCAAGCTTAATTAACACTCACAAAACTCAATGACAAAGATGACTTGATAATCAAGAAGGATGTAATCATACTCGAGGTGTTCAATCTAAGTGATCAAACTATGGTAGAAAGTTTTTTGTTCATAACTCATGAACTATGATATATACCCATCTACCCAAGCCTCAAATACAACCATCACCATTGGGATACTTGATTAACCAATCCCTTAAATAACTCAAATGGGTATGAGTGCTCTTAAGGGCACATACTTAGTGTTCCACACACATTTTATGAAAGTCATAAAACTCCAATTATGGTATAACCTGATTTCACACTGAGACACCACGAGTCCAAATACTAGTGCAAAACTTCATTTCGCTAGGTTCAAAAGACATGAAAATTCTAATGGACTCATTAGGTCCTAAGGTTCGAGCCACAGCTCTAATACCACATGTAACAACCTTGTTCGAATAGACATAAAAGTACATGTTTTTTTTAGTTAAACACATATACCAAATATAGATTACACCATGAGAATCTATAGAGACCATAAGAAATACATAAGGTGATAATGGTAACAAATATATTACATCACATAATACTAATCTCTAATATCATGAGAGTACATGTCATAATGTGAATACAAAAAGTAGTTACATTAACTCAACTTCAATTGAAGCAAGTCTACATCCACCATTGTTGATTTACAATAATAAGTAATTATAACTCTTTATGACAATACTCAATGATAAATATAATAAAAAACAATGTATATTTAGATACATTTCTCCCTAGAGCATGAGTTCCTTGAACTCTCCAGTATCTATGGCAATCTCAAGTGTCATCTCAAAAAGTAGTACTATTATGGGGAGGAAAAGCATCATTCGAGCTCTTTTCCACACCAACCACAGACCAAAAATCCCCTACACAATCTCCCATTAGGGAATGGCCCTCTATTATCAGATGAGTAGATAGTGATGGCATGGGAACCTATAGAGACAAAAAGTACCCATGTGTTGTATGATTCTAAACTAAACATGTAGTGTATCATAGAAATCCATTCTATTGTAAGATATCACACAAACATGTGAATCATAATCATGAAATGATAATGTTTCACTAAATATAATTTGTCTCAAAGTTTTAAAAATTATAAATAATATTGATTTAGATCAATCAAATCCATACACACCACTTGATCAGATTGCCTTTATCTGTCAATGTGAGACTAGTAAGCTAGTGAAGTCCATCTCACTCATTACTCCAAATCAATAATGCAAATTGGTCAAATACAACTCAACCACAATATTCATTTAATTTACATATTATTCACACATATAATCAAACCATATGATAAACATAAGAGTAAACAAAACACACATTTATTCCATCAAACGTATGAATGGATCTTAGATTATTTCTATCCCATACTAAAAATAATGACTATAGTTTATACCACATAGGTAAAATATACATAACAATAGATTTCAAAAACTACAATTTATTTCCAAACATACTACACCTATGATAACTCATATTACCATAGTCTAGTATTCTAAGATATAACTACTAGTTTTCCCAAAAATAATCATATAAAGTATTCTTAAAAATCATGGAAACATAAACATTTATACAAGTAACTATATATAAAGAAGTAAGTCATAGTTCCCATGGAACATAATAACATACTAACACAACATTCATTAAACTCTTAGAATTGTATGCATGCATACATAAAGTTTCACTACTGATACAAATCATGCTATTCATAGTAATTACCATCATGTTTATAGTAAAACAAGCAAAAGTATATATGAGTCTGGCATAACAAATTCAGTATGTACCAACAATGTATAACATACATTTATTCTATAGTACTCTATGATACCTCATAATATCATAGGTTCTTTATTACATAATAATACAAAATTTAATTTATGATTGCAAAAATCAAATGATCACATAACAACAATCAAGTACAGGGTTATACCACTTGGGTATACCCTAATTTTAAACTACATACTACTATAATTTATAGGCACACACCACAATTTATTATTATATGCTATGCATGTTCAATACTTGATCAAATAACTACCCTCACAATATGTACTACACACAAGTTCCATAACTGTCTGAATATTTATACACTAACACTCAGTCATACTATTTGGAGAGAAAATAGAGAATTTATAACCCATTATAATATTTATCTTAATCACTTTATCCCATTTTAGAAGATTATTTTTTCATGAATAAAGGATCAATCCCACAAACACCTTATGACATAATTCATTCATATATTTAATTATAGGTATAATCTCTGGATATAATTACTTTTATATGTATAAAATATGAGTACTCAAATGATATGAAAATACTATACCAATGCTCATTTTTACTTTTTATTCAAGAGCTCTCCATAATTTCATAGCTCTAATTGAGGGTCTCAAATCACATATATTATCCTAAGATAATGAAAACCTATGCAAAGATATATATATATACCTAACCAAAGATCTTTACAAGAAGATAGGAAGTTGCCTCAAAATATATTAAGTGACATAGGCTAATTATCTAAAGGGTAAAAATATGATTTTATAATAGAATATAAACCATCCACATCTGAGTAGAATTATCCATCCATAGATAATATAATAGATTAAACACTTAAAGTCTGACATTTAATCTATGAAACATAAGTCATGTATATCCATATAACTCATTATATATACCATAATTTCCCTATATCATATCAAGATATTATTCTATGCCTTTAGTGAATTGCTTCACTACTTCATTATATCTTACATATTTGTAATATGCACAGACAAGGATGTTGTGTGAGATGATTTCCAAAACTACTTGGATATATTATCACTATCATAAATTCCATATATACCTAGTTGGGTGTATATAATCAGACCACTTTAAATTTCACTATGTATACTCTTGATTGAGACTCAACTTACATATCGTTATTTTCCTATCAAGCAATTTTTGTAATCTAGAATCTCATTAGTAATATACATAGATTCACACTCCAATTCTCTATATGCCTGACTCTCTACAAATATACACAAATTACCTACTCAGATTGGCATATTTTAATTCATTATAGCAATTAATTGGGGAGCACCATCATAAATATATCTATAATAAATAAATTAATTGGTAAAATGCTTTCTCGCATCCAGATTTATGCTAGCTATGTTACCACGTAAATCCCTACAGAGTGGTTCATCTATGTTTAAAAATCATTGCATATATATATATATATATATATATATATATATATATATATATATATATATATATCCAGTTAATGGAATAACATTATGATTATAATATAGTTCTATATCAATGAAATAAGTTTTTATTATCATATCAAACCTATAGAGTTGTCAACATATTAAGTATAGGGTAAATCAGTTTAGGCATGGATTAAACATTACTACTGAATATTATGTAATTTAAGTATATAATAATATTCTGTAATGTGTATGGAATACATTGTTAAGTATATTATTAATAAATTAAAATGTTTATTTATTCTTAATGTCTAATTTGGTTCTACATATTATTCCATAATTGATTTTAAAATATCCCTATACTCATAGGTGTTCTCAAGTTCAAAACACTAGAAAATGGAAGTCATAGCAACTCTTAGATATATATGACATTTAGTACAAATTTCCATATCAAGTGTACATCGCTACACCTTATAATACTCTAAATATGTTTTTATATAAACCACTGGTCTTTTCCTTTTTATTCTAGATTCGTACAAGTTTATTATGATATACAAATAACTACACTAGACTTAATTTATTGTCATAGGTCAACTAGAATATGAATCAATGTTACCAATGATTCAAAACACAACCATATTTCAAACATAAATTGGCCAATATATAAAGTAGCAAGAAGAATAGTAATATATTGAGCATGTTTAAGCATTCAAAACTTACCTAGCACGACTTAGTTTAATTGCAATTAGAACCAAATTGATAATAACAGGTGCAAATATCTTATGAAGGGAAATGCCAATCATATGTAGGTAGATTTATAATAAAAAATCAAGAAAATGTTCTCCATTTAATTTACCTATAATATTACTCTTACAAAAATGAATTGATACTTTTATTAAAGACATTTTTCAATACTTCCACTATATGAATCACTATTTTAAAATAAAATCATTGCATAACAAACTTGTGTCCAGGTAGCAGAAAGACAGTTTCATTTTTTTACATGAAAAGAAAAAAAGTAAATTTAATAGGTCAAACTCAATTTTGGGGGGAAATTTTATAGCAAGGATAGTAGACTAATGATCCCATGTCCTTAAGGTTTCTCTTGAGTGTCTCACAAAACATCAAAAATTTCTAGTATGAGATAATCTCACGAGATAGCTAGGTATTTGTGATAGTAGGAAAAGATATTACAACAAGAATTTTCTACATAAATAAAGATGGAGACACATTTACTCTAGACCAAAACATGAAAAGATCTCAATAAATTATTTCAATTTGTGTCAAAAAAAATTGTTCAATTATGTAAACCTTCAGATTATAAGATCTTATTTCTTTAAATACATCATAGGCCTATCTAGTTTTCCATGTTATTACTTAAAGAGACTAGGTAAATTTGGTTAGCCAAAACATAGAAAATAGTCTATTTTGAAATAAAAGATTATTTATTGGTTATACCTTATTTTATTCGAGAAGATGTCATATAAAAAGACAAACAAAACTAGATAGTAGTGTTTGGGAAGAAAGGATAATCACATACTTGATCTTATCATTAATATAAAGGTGTCAAATTCCTTACGCTACCATACATAGTGCTCTTTCTCCCTTTCTGCATGTTATGCCCCCACTTTTCCCTTTCCTCTAATTTTTTTAAAACTCTTCTATATTCCCTTCCTTAATTTTCCTTCTTTTAAAAAAAAAAAAGAAAAGTTGTGGTTTGCTTTAAAGAGTTTTTTTTTTAACTTTCTTTTATTTTAAGACTTTCTCTTTCTCTTAAATTATGATTTTTTCTCCTTTTTATTTTTCATAGCTTTATTCTTTTTATAAAGCTTGTTTTTTCTTATTTAAAGTATCTTTTATTTTTTTAATAGTAAATAACTTAATTTTTACCTTAATACATTTTATCTCTTATTTTAGTATTTTTTAATACTTTAATAATAAGTAATTATTTAGTACAAATAATTAATATTAATAACTTAAATACAATATGACTAATGCAGACCTAGTTATATCCCTTAATTCAATCATCAACATGAACGTCTCAACATCACTATACTTATTCTGATAGATTTATGTTACTGAATATATTGGTCCAACATTCTTAATCAAATCCATCAATCATAAAAAAACATATTAATGCTAAAAAATCATGAGCTAACAACTTATCTATTGTGATCAAAATCACACACACTATGTAAACCAATTATTATGCATTCTATGTATGCTAGCTATGGTGGTGTGTGTAAGGTACTGGTAAGTTTCTATGTCATCCTCTGACATCTTGATCTACATCTCCCTCTTTTATTATTCTCTCCCTCTAGCACGCTCAAGGGATGGATTCTCCTGCATCCACCTCACAAAAAAATAGGTGGTCAGACCTTAATAGTCATGTTATATATTTATCATAAAATATAGATAAAATAATAAATTAACATGATCATAAAGTAAACATTTACTTATAGCTAATTCATATCAAGGTGATCATGTAACCTAAGCAATATCTTGTTGCCCCATATCAACATGTATATTATAACTTAGTTAAAAATATCTAAATCTAAATTTGTCAGTTATGGATATCCACAGATAATCTAGCAAGTTTACCCAGTGAGGAATTGGGATGTAACACAATCAAACCATTTAGGTAATATTTTATATAGATAGACAAGCATATGAAAATTAATAGCTCATTAATCAATAATTTTATTCATTTCCTAATTACATAATTTAAATTTTTTATAAAACCAATCAAAGTAAAATGGACTGAGCTAAATATTCTCAATTACTTAATAACTATAAGTCCCCTAAATTTCCTTGATTTAACTTCTATGTTATCATTATTAAATTAGGTAAACAAATGCAATTTAATACATCCTAATTAGTCATATAATATGTTTAATTGTCCATCAGTATATGCATAAGAGCATATGGTATAATCAAATCAATTAGCATTCTAATAACAATGCAAGAGTATAATGTATAAATATTTTTATTCGTATAGTAATACATAATCATTTTTAATTCCTTCTAATATCTCACAAGAGATTTATCTATTGTGTTATATTTGCATTCTATAAATCCAATAACTCTTAATTTTCTATCTCAAAATGAATACAATATTGATAATTCAAGTAATTAAATATACACATACAAATTTATTGCATAAATTACAACATATTATGTCATCAATAATATATGAATATTGTATATGGTATACTCTAATAGAAAAGTATCATGTCTACAACTCGAGTAATTTGTATACAATTATATGCATTATCCAATCATAATTATTAAATTTATTCAAAATTATATGTTAAGACTTAACTAAAGTATTTTTAATGTATTTAAATATTTATACACGACAAACCATACTTGAATATCATATGGCTCGATTAGCACACAATATTTTATATACACAACTATTTGTAATAAAGCATATCCAATAATATAAATGGATTTATTTGTATAAAATCTGACTAGTTACCAGAATCATATGTGTTTCAAGCATAAAAGTGTTTAACAGGTTTACATAAACATGGTATATTTATGAGGAACTTAATCCTTTAGTGATCAAAATGAAATTCTCAAATGTAACCACAATAATCACCCAATATACTTATAATCATCATTTATGGTTCATTCATCATATTGACATAAATTTATAAGTTTATACATGTGCATCATAACCTAAATTATATATATATATATCGACAAGTCAACCAAAGTCCATAATATTATATATACATATCCATGTATATTTATACATTTATATATGTCTTATAAATGAAATAAAATCATACTTGTTCTATTCTTTCTCAAAAATGGATTACTATGAAAGCTTTAATACCTATATTTAGGTTTATAAAACACATGGCCATGCCTAAGCCAGGGCTTACCCATTACAATATTGGCCCAATTTAAAACATTAGAGAAAACCTAATGCCAAGGTATAAAGGAAAAGAATAATGTAAAACTAGTTTTTAAGGACTACATTTAACTCTTTAAATCCAGCCATGCCCCTATACCAGTATACATATTGCATATCAAACTAAATGCTTCAATACCTAATTAAATATACTAATCATAGCCACATAGTCAAAATGAATATAATCAACTAACAAATAATTATACCCTTTAAAATTTATCCCAAACCAAAAAGACATAAATTCCACCTCATAACTCAATATTTTATATTTGGCAATGTAACGAGGGATCTCAACCATTTGAATAAGGGTTTTAGAATCATATACCAGGCACTATGGATGGCCAAGCCATCCCCAATGTTAGGTATATAACCTTGATTTCCTATATTTCCTCAATAATGAAAACCCAAAAATAATTTAACCAAGTTTGTTGAACTAATTCATATTATTCATCTATGAATTTGAATAACATAACCAACCTGGTAAGTGAAACCAAAGCTTTGCCAAAATTTGTATTGTCCTTGTTCAATCCAGCTTGAACCCTTTTTCTCTTTTTGTCTTCATCTGCCATCTCCCTATAGGAATATCCTTCCTTCCTCCATCTTATTCTTTTTCATTATATTGTCATGCCAATAGAACTACCCATATTTATACCAAAAATCCATGCAACCCAAAATAATAGGTAGAATTTTGACATAACTCAATGTTTTCACCATGCAAAATATAAAATAATATCTATGTTTTTCATAATGACCTGAAAAAATCAAGTCAACACCCAACTAAACAAACCCTAATCTCTAAATTTCCACATAAAATAATAACCCCTTTAAAACCTAATGATCATTAACAAAGGCTTCACAATAATCTCTTAAACAATACTAATAATTTAAACCTTGTGCATGTTAACAATGCCTTTCAACATTGAAACTCCAATATCCATTTAAATGTCATGATAATAATAGTAATTATAAAATTGTCTTTGCAAATAACCTTTAAAACATTATCACATTTGCTAAAAATTTGATCATGCCAAATTAAATTATAACCATACCCATTTGCTAACAGTTTGATCATGCCGAATCAAATTATAACCATACCTTACTTAACAAAGGATTCACAATAATCTCTTAAACAATACTAATACTTTAAACCTTATGCATGTTAACAATGCCTTTCAACATTGAAACTCCAATATCCATTTAAATGTCGTGATAATAATAGTAATTATAAAATTGTATTTGCAAATAACCTTTAAAACATTATCACATTCGCTAACAATTTGATCATGCCAAATTAAATTATAACCATACCTTGCTTAACTATAAAAGATAACAATCAACTAACACAAATAGTTAAGTCCTTTTCCATTTAGTAATGCATTATTAAAAAAACATGTTGATTTTTCTAAAGGTATTCACACTCACTTAGATATAATCATTTAGGAAAGAAAGATTGTTTGCAGAAACATTTACACAAATACCAAAGATAACAGCAAGGATAATTTAAGATCCCAAAACACACATTAAGGAAACATCATCACATGAATAAAATTAAATAAGATAACATAATTTCAAACACACAACTTTGCTCAAGTTCAGCAACCATAATTATAACAAAAATTAACTACAAGCTATCTAAGTCAAGAAATAATAAAAATCATATTATATTATTGTGGTGTGTGTGGGTTCTTAGTTTCCATTATGTCAACCCCCAATGACTCCATCTATGCCACCCTCTCTGATGATGCCCTCCCTCTATCATAGTATTAGGGATAGATCTATTTTGCATCCACCTCAAAACACTAAAGGTAGTTAGCCTAAATCAATATAAAATCTATAATATAATACTTTAATGAACTAAATAAACATGATCATCTTATACATAACATACAAGTATAGTTAACTCAACTAGTTAATGACCATGTTAATAAGTAATATATAACTATCCATACATCAGTATATAAAATATAGATTAATTAAAATAGTAATTAGCCAAATAATAACCATAATATGTAATAATCAATAGGATATTAATCCTAGAGAGGATTCAGGATGTGACATCCTTCCCCCCTAAATTTGGTCATCATTACGATGATACTTATTTTAATAATAGTTTTATAATTAAATAGTATTCAATAGAAATTAAATAATATACAGTAACATATTACTAAAAAAATGTAGAAACAACCTATAAAACTCATCATAATCCTCCCATGTGGTACTATCTTTAGAATATTGATCCCACTGGACCTTGCACTGTGACATTTCTCTATTACGCAAATTGAGTTTGTGAGTTTCAATTATTTTGATTGGTTCTACTGTGACCACCCTGGGATCTATAACCTATAAAGCATTCCAATCTAACACATGATAAGGATAGGCAACATAATTTTTAAGATACAACACATGAAAAATATTATGTAAAAGATCTAGAGCTGGTGGTAATGTAATCCTATATGCTACAATATTGATCACTTCTAAAATATCGAAGGGTCCCACATATATTGGTGAAAGCTTCACTTATTTTTCAAACTTAATCAAGATTTTTTTAGGCTTAACTTGTAAAAATATTGTATCACCAATAGAAAATTATTATGTTATTCTTTTCAAATTATCATAACTTTTTTGTCTATCATTTGCCTTAGTTAACCTCTCCTTGATTGTCATAACTTGATCTTCTATTTCCATAAGCATTTCAGTCTGAAGACTACCATGTCTTCCAACCTATCCCAATTGATTATTGTTTTACACTTCCTTTAATATAATGCCTCAAATGGGACCATTTTCAATTTTGATTGGTATGATTTGTTTTAGGAAAACTCAACTAATGGAAGGTACTCCTCCCACTTGTCTTGTTGATCCATAAAATACATTTAGAGGAGATACTCTTGAATTTCGTTAACCCTTTCTATTTGTCTATCTATTTTTGAGTGATATTTAGTACTAAAATTTAATTATATACCTAGAGTAAAATTTAAAGTCAACCAAAATCTAGAAGTCATTATTGGATCTTGATCATAAATGATATTTTTTTATAAATCTATGCAATCATTACACCTCTTTCATGAATCTCTTCACAAGCATAGGTGCATCATCTATCAAGTTGCCTGGTATGAAAAGAGCTACCTTGGTTAGTTTACCAAATACCACCAATATCATATCACGATGGTTCAATGATAATGAAAAACTTTGGACAAAATCTATGCTAATCATTTTCCACTTACATTCTAGTATAATATGAGGAAACAATAATCCTATCGGATGCACATGCTTAGCCTTCATAAACTGACATTCAAAACAATAAGACACAAAATCCAGTACATATTTTTTGATCCCTTTAAAAAAACATATAGGTCTTAGCTCATTCATGAGCTTAGTTAATCCATAATGTCATGAATATGAGGCATTGCGCAATTCCTTTAGCATCATGCTCCTTTAATTCTCTCTATCAAGCATATACACCCTACTATTTTACCTCAAAACACCATCAGTCTCTAACTTGAATCCTTTAAGCTTAATATTATAATCATTCTCTGATAATGGTTTCTTAACCTACTCATAGAATTCATCTCCCAATGATAATTTAATTACTTAATCATGGAAAGTACTCCTGATAGTAGCCAAGGCTATTATGTACCTTCTATGACTTAGGGCATCTTCAACTCTATTTCCCTTACCTTTGATATAGTTAATATCAAAATATTAATCAAATAAGAACTATAACCAATGTATTTGACATGTATTTATGTTTAGTTAGGTAAAGATATGCTTGTGTCCCAAGTTAGTAGTCTTGAGATCAAATGTTTTCCCCAACAGAGAATGCTTCCAAACTTGCAAGGCATGCACTATTACATCAAGTTACAAATCATGAGGGGAATAATTCACCTCATAAGGCTTAATTTTTTTAGACTCATATGTTATAAGTAAACCATATTGCATAATAACTCCTCTAAGTCCATCTTTAGATGCATCTATGATTACTGAGAACTGACCATTAAGATTAGGAACTCTTAACACTAGTGTCGAAGTAAGCCTCATTTTTAGTTCTTAAAAGGATTTTTTTCACTTGTCCAACCAAAAATAAATTTAATTGTTCTATTAAAGATAGGTACTTGGGATAATTATATTTGAGAAATTTAGAATAAATTTCCTATAATATCATGCTAAACCCATAAAAATCCTCACCTCAATGCACATTTTTAGGTGCTAGCCATTCCATTATGGCTCTTATCTTTGTTAGATCAACTAAAAATCCATCCACAAAGATAATGTGTCCCAAATATTATACTTTATTCTATAAAAATGCACATTTAGATAACTTTCCATATAATTTGTACTTCTACAAATGTTGTAAAACCAATTCTAGATGATGAAGATGTTCTTCCTCATTCTTAGAATATATGAGGATGTCATTAAGAAAAACTAATATAAAGTGGTCTAGATAATCCTTTAACATATTTTTCATGAGATTTATAATGTTTCTATAGTATTTTTTAACTTGAAAGGCATAATTATGAATTTATAGTGCCCATACCAAATTATAAACACTATTTTATAAATATCTTCATATCAAATTCTAAGTTGATGATACCCTATTCAAAGATCAATCTTAAAAAAGACTATTTCCCCTCGCATTTGATAAAAAACATCATCAATGAGAGGTATCATATACCTATTCTTGATTATCACCATATTCAACATCCTATAATCAATACATAGGTGAATATTACCATCTTTCTTTTTGACAAACACCACTGGTGTACCCCATGGTGACACACTTAGATGAATCAACCCTTTCTCTAACAAATCCAAAAGTTTAGACTTTAACTCAACCAATTTTTTAGTTTTCATATTATATGGTGCCTTGGATTGTGATTCAGATCAAGGTATGATGTCAATCGAGAAATCAAACTCACATTTGGGTGGTCAACCTAGAAATTCCTTAGGAAACACATCCTAAAAGTTCCTAAGAAAAGTATAAACCTTAATGGATAGTATTTTAAATTCATCCATCTCATTTATTTTAACAATAAATCTTGACATCATTTTTTTAAGCCTTCTTGAGTTAAATTTCATAAATTTACCTAAGCTTCAACTCTCTTTTCTCATCCTAAAGTTGTGTCTAATTTCCAAAATCGTCTTGAAACTCAACCTTTTTGAGATAGCAATCAACCTTAGATTTATGTTATGTAAGCCAATTAACTCCTAGGATCACATCATAAGACCCTAATAGTGTAGCATACAAATCTACTATTGTAATGAATTTAGGTAAACTGATCTCATCTTCCATTAAACACTTGTTAACCTTGACCTTTGATTCATTCCCATATTGTACTAACTATGCATTTTCCATAATTATAGATTTTCTATGCAACTTATTAAGCATTCTAGGAAAAATAAAATATTTAGTAGCCTATGCCAATAAAAATAAAAACTATATGATCAAATAAAATACCTATCAATTTAATAGGATAATCTTGGAATTTATCCTGTTGATTATAAACACCTAAATGAATCCTCTATTAAAAATTTCCCTATTTTGAAGTAGAACCTTTGTTCTTAACATTTGATTTACTTGAGTATACTATCTAGCGTAATGGTCACCTCCATAAATGAATCAAACTCTAGGTGGTCCTCTTCTATTTTACTATTGGTTCCCCTTAAAAACTCCCTTAAAACTATTTCTAGGTTTCCTATTTATGGATCTACTATTGAACTTATCATTATGTTTCCTAAACTAACTCTTGGAGTCTCCACTCCTCTTCCAATTTTTCTTTCTAAAAGTCATTTTAAGACCTCCAAACTTTTTCTTTAACTTATCTCTAACCTGAGCAATATATTTCATCTTCTGATCCTACTTGAATACCTTCTCAAAGACCTAATCCATGGTATATGAACCTTGTACATCCACCTCACAACCAATTTGGGCTTTTAATCCCATAATGAACTTCCTAATTTGAAACATATCATCTACCTAATATTGAAGGACATACTTTAGGATCTTGGTGAATTTCTCTTAGTATTCATTCTCAAAAACGTCTCCTTGCTTAAGGTTATGAAAATATGTTAGATTATAATCAAAATATAGTTAAGTAAGTTATGGTTACCTAAATAATTTCAAAAATTACTCCTAAGTGGTGGTGGTAGAGTCAAGTTTTATCTCTATCTTTTTATTAGTCAACCAAGTTATTACTTCTCCAGCAAGTTAATCAACTCCCCAAATTACTTTGGTGATTTTAGAGTAATTTCAAATCTCAAAATACTTTTCCATCTCTATTATCCATGCTTCAATTATATCTCCCAAAATTATTCCATCAAACTTGGGTGGATTCACCTTTTTCATATCCCATGCCAACTCTGCAGCTACTTGAACTCTCGCATCTAGTGGCACTTCCTCATGTCTCTAATATTGAGTATTTTCTTGATCAGTAGGATGTTCTTTAGGTTCTTCCTAAACATTCTTATCAACATGCCCATGCACTTCCTATTCTAGGGTCATGATTTGGTCCCTAGTTTAATGCATGGTTTCAAGAATCTGATCAAACTTTACATCTTTCTCAATGGCAAATTAATTTAGATCAACTAGATGATTGGTGTTTGAAGTAACCTCACCTCTAGGTCTAGCACATAACTTTCTTCTTCCTAGTTAACATGATAATATGTTTGCATTATTTGACTCATTAAGTCTTATATTTTGAGCCTCAATGATACCACAATGTAACAACCCATTGGGGTTCAATAAAATAGGATATTTAAAAAAAAAAAACCATCTACACAAATTCAATAAATAGAATTCAATTACTAAAAACAACATAGTGATCTTTAACTAAGTACATTAGTTTAAGCTAGCCTAATAGCAAGGTCAAGAGATAATATATTTAGATAATTATCACAAGATCAAGTACAATGCTTAATATAGAAATAAATATTGCATTTATTTCATAAAATTATAATTATAAATTTAGCTACAACTAATACAATATTATAGACAACTATTGTAATGGTACATATGAATATATAGTACAATTTCATCATAATACTTGTCTTAATAATAAAGTGAAATGATATAATGCTCCATGTAGCATGTGAGTCTCAATGAACTCAAATATCCATAAGTAATCATGAGTGTAGTCACTAGTGAAGTATTGTTAAGGGGTGGGAGAGCATCATCTAAGTGCTTTTCCACACCAATCATGGATAATAAATCCCCTACACAATCTCCCAATTAGTAAATTGATCTCCTTTCACTAATGGGTAGATAATGACAGTGTGGGAATCAAGAGTGATAACTAGAATCCATGTGCTACAAGATAACTAATGCATGCATTATATCATAAATAAATTTGTTCTAACATGATATCATACTAAATATGTAAACTAAATCAAACAGATTAAATGGCAATATTTAACTATAGATATTACTTTGACTAAAGTTTTCATAAAGTTATTTGATCTCTAGGATCAGTCAATTTATTATACACCACTCAATCAGATTACACCATCTCTATGTATTAGTGACACTATGTAAGTAAGTGAAGTCCATCTCACTTGCTTATATAGGGTCATTAATACTAGATTAGTTTTATATATTTAATAATATAAAAACCAATAGATTTCAAAATGATTTTTCCTTTCTAGAATCTACAATATGTTTGAATACAAGAAATTCTCAAAATATATAATTTACTCCATCAAATGTAGCATAAATTTTTTTAAATATCTAATCTATTTAAAACACAATAAAATTAGATATATAATCAAATTTCAAATAATCAAACCCTTTAGATAAAAATAAAAATCAACACAATCAAACCATCCAGGTAAAATTTTATATAGCTAGACAAGCATATCAAAATCAATACCTCGTTCATCAACCATTTTATTCATTTCCTAATTGCATAATTTAAACTTTTCATAAAACTAGTCAATGTAAAATGGAATGAGCTAAATATTCTCAATTACTTTATAACTATAAGTCCCCTAAATTTGCTCATTTTTGCTTCTAAGTTATAATTATTAAATTAGGTAAACAAATGCAATATAATATGTCCTGATTAATCATATAATATGTTTAATTATTCATCAATATATGCATAAAAGCATACAGTATAATCAAATTAATTAACATTCTAATAAAAATGTAAGAGTATCACGTATATATATTTTTATGCATATACTAATACACAATTGTATTTAATTCCTTTCAATATCTCACAAGATATTTATCTATTGTGTTACAACTACATTTTATAAATCCAACAACTCTTAATTTTCTATCTCAAAATGCATACAATCTTGATAATTCAACTAATTAAATATACACATACAAATTTATTGCATAAATTAAAATGTATTATGTCATCAAAAATATATGCATATTGTATATGATATACTCTAATAGACAAGTATCCTATCTACAACTCAAGAGTAATCTATATATAATTATATTCATTATTCAACTCATAATTATTAGATTCATTTCCAATTATATGCTAAGACTTAACTAAATATTTTGACTTGATTCTAATATTTATACATGATAGACCATAATTGAATATCATATGGCTCGATTAGCACGCAATCATTTCTATACACAACTATTTGTATTAAAGCATATCTAATAATATAAATAGATTTATTTGTATAAAATCTAACTAGTTAATAGAATCATATGTGTTTCAAGCATAATAATATTTATTAGGTTTACATAAAAATGGTATATTTATAAGGAACTTAATCCTTTAGAGATCAAAATAAAATTCTCAAATGTAACCACAATAATCACCAATCAACTTATAATCATTTACGATTCAGTCATCATATTGACACACATATATAATTTTATACATGTAGATTGTAACCTAAATTATATATGTATATATATACATTGATATATATATATATATATATATATATATATATATATATATATATATATATATAAAGATATTGACAGGTCAATAAAGTCCTGAAGATTATATGTACATATCCATGTATATTTAAACATTTATATATGTCTTATAAATGAAATAAAATTTTACTTTTTCTATTCTTTCTCATAAAGGGATTACTATGAAAGGTTTAATTACTATATTCAAGTTTATAAAACACACAACCGTTCTCAAGTCTAGGTTTACCCATTACAATGTTGACCTGATTCAAAACATTATAGCAATCATAATACCTAGGTATAAAGAAAAGGAATGACTTAAGACCATTTTTTAAGCACTGTGGTTAACTCTTCAAATATAATTATGTCCCCATACCAATATACATATTACATATCAAACTAAATGGTTCAATACCTAATTAAATATAATAAGCATAGACACATATTCAAAATGAATATACTCAAGTAACAAATAATTATACCCTTTAAAATTTACATAGGGTTTCCATTCATCCCAAACCAAAAATATAGAAATTTCACCTCATAACTCAATATTTTATATTTAGAAATGAAACTAGGGCTCTCAACCATTTGAATAAGGGTTTTAGACTCATATAGATGGATCTATGGATGACCAAGCCATCCCTAGTGCTAGGTATATAACCCCAGTTTCCTAAATCTCCTTAGTAATGAAAAAAAAGAAAACCCAAAAAGATTTTAACTAGGTTTGTTGAACTAATTCATATTATTCATATAAAAATTTGAACAACATAACCAACCTGGTAAGTGAAATCAAATCTCTACCAAAATTTGTATTGCCATTATCCTATCCATCTTGAACACATTTTCCCTTTCTATTTCCATCTATTGTCTCCCTACAAGCATCTTCTTCCTCCATATTATTATTTCTCATTCTATTTTCATGCTAATATAATTACCCCTATCTCTACTAAAACTCCATGAAACCCAAAATAATAGGAAGAATTTTGGCATAACTCAATGTTTTCACCATGCAAAATACAAAATAAATTCTATGTTTTACATAATGACCTAATGAACTTAGGTCAATGCCCAACTAAAAAAACCCTAATCTCAAACTTTCCACACAAAATAATAACCCCTTTAAAACTAATGATCATTAATAAAGGCTTCACAATAATCTATTAAACAATTCTAATAATTTTAACCTTATGTATGTTAACAATGTCTTTCAACATTCAAACTCCAATATCTATTTAAACATCATGATAATAATATTAATTATAGAATTGACTTAGAAAATAAAATTTAAAACATTATCACATTTGCTAACAATTTGATCATTCCAAATTATATTATAAACATGTCTTGCTTAACTATAAAAGCTAATAATCAACTAACACAAATAGTTAAGTCCTTTTCCATTTAACAATGCATTTTTAAAACAAGAGATTGATTTTTCTAAAGGAATTCACACTCACTTAGCTATAGTCATTTAGGAAATAAATATTTATTGCTAAAACAATCACACAAATACCAAAGACAATAGTAAGGATAATTTAAGATCCCAAACCATGCATTAAGGCAACATCATCATATGAATCAAGCTAAAGAAGATAACATAATTACAAACACAAAAATACGCTCAAGCGTAACAACCATGATTATAATGTAAATCAACTACAAGCTATATAAGTCAAATAATAATCAAAATCATAATATACTATTGTGGTGTGTGTGGGTTCTTAGTTTGCATTCTATCATCCCCCAATGCCTCCATTTATGCCATCTTCTCTAATGATACCCTCCCTCCATCATACTCTAAGGGATAAATATATCCCACATCCACCTTAAAAAATTAAAGTTAGTTATCCCATATCAATATAAAATACATAACATACTATTGTAATGAACTAAATAAGAATGATCATCTTATACATAACATACAAGTACAACTAGTTAACTATCATGCTAATAAGCAATATATAAATGTCCATGCATCAATATATAAAATCTAGCTTAACTAAAATAGTAACTATCCAAATAATAGCCATAAAATCAACTAATCAGTAGGTTATTGAGTCTAGAGAGGAATTAGGATGTGGCATCCTTCCCCCTAAAGCTGGTCATCATCTCGATGACACTTATTTCAATAATAGTTCTATAATTAAACATTATTTAGAAAAAAATAAATAATATCTAGCAACATATTAAGTAAAAAAATGTGGAAATAGCCTATAAAACTCATCATAATCCTCCCAAGTGGCACTATCTTCAGAATATAGGTCATGTTTGACCTTGTACTATAATACTTCTCTATTATGAAAACTAAGGTTTGTGAGTGTCAATTATTCTAATTGGCTCTACTATGACCACCCAAGGATATAGAACCTATAAAACATTCCAATCTAACACATGAGAAGGATCAATAACATATTTTTTAAGATAAGATACATGGAAAACATTATGCAAAAAAGCTAGAGTTGGAGGCAATTCAATCCTATATGTTATAGGATTGATCACTTCCAAAACCTTGAAGGGTCCCACATATCTTGGTGAAATATTTACTAATTTTCCAAACTTAATCAAGCTTAAATTAGGCTTAATCAACATAAATACTTTATCACCAATAGAAAACTACCATGTTTTTGTCTTTAGATCAGCATAAATTTTTTATCATTAGCTTTGGCTAGCCTCTACCTAATTGTCCTAACTTGGTCTTCTATTTCCATAGGCATTTTAGGTATAAATACTACCTTATATTCTAACATGTCCCAACTAATTATTATTTTACACCTCCTTCCATATAATGCCTCAAATGAAGCCATTTTTAACATTGATTAGTATGATTTTTTTTAGGAAAACTAAACCAATAGAAGGTACTCCTCCCACTTATATTGCTAATACATGCAATACATTCAAAGGAGATATGCTATAACTTGGTCAACCCTCTCTATTTATCCATCTATTTATGGGTGATATGCAATATTAAAATTCAATTACATACCCAAAACTAAATTCAAAGTTAACTAAAATTAATAAGTCATTCTTGGATCTCGATAAAAAATGCTATTTTTTATAAATCCATGCAATTAGTACACCTCTTTCACAAATATATTCACAAACATAGGTGCATCATCCATCAAGTTACCTAATATGAAGTGAGTTACCATATTTAGTTTGTCAACTACCACCAAGATCATATCATGATAGTTCTATGATAATGGAAAACCTTGGAAAAATTCCATGATAATAACCTATCACTTTCATTCTAGTATATTATGAGGATACAACAATCCTATCAGATGCACACACTCAGCCTTCACATGCTAACATTCTAAATAATGAGACACAAAATCTATGTCATATTTTTTGATCCCTTTCCAAAAACATAGAGGTCTTAGCTTAGCCATGATCTTAGTTACTCTAAGATGCCTAAATATGGGGCATTATGAAATTATTTTAGCACTACGCTCCTCAAATTCTCTCTATCAGGCACATACATCCTACCATTGTAGCTCAAAATACCATCACTCTCCAACATGAATCCTTTAAACTTTTTATTTTGATCATTCTCTGATAATGTTTTCTTGACTTGCTCATAAAATTCATCTCCTAATGAGAATTTAATTACCTAATCATCGAAAGTAATCTTTATAGTATCCAAGGTTGTTATGTACCTTCTATAACTTAGGGCATATATAACTCTATTGTCCTTTCCCTTGATATATTTAATATCAAAATCATAATCAGATAAGAATTTTAACCAACATATCTAATGTGCATTTAGGTTTTGTTGGGTAAAGATATATTTGAGTCCCAAGTTGTCAGTCTTAAGCTCAAATGTTTTCTTGAATAAATAATGCCTCCAAGCTTTCAAGGCTACACTATTATAACAAGTTCCAAATCATGAGGGGCATAATTCACCTCATAAGGCTTAATTTTTTTAGACTCGTAGGCTAAAACTAAACCATATTGCATAATAACTCCTCCAATTCCATCCCTAGATGCATCCATGATTTTGAGAACTGAACCATTAAAATTAAGAACTCTTAGCACTAATGCTAAAGTAAGCCTCCTTTTCAGTTCCTAAAAGGCTTTTTTGCACTTGTTTGACCAAACAAAACTCTAATTCTTCTATTAAAGATAGGTAATTAGGTTATCTATATTTGATAAATTTGGAATAAATTTCTTATAATAGCCTACTAAACTCATAAAATTCTTGACATCATGCACATTTTCAGGCATTGGCCTTCTATTATGGCTCTTATCTTCATTGGATCAACTAAAATTTTGTATGTGGAGATAATATGTCCTAAATATTGCACTTTATTCTAAAAAAATGCACATATGGACAACATTCCATACAATTTTTTCTTCCTTAAATGCTATAAAACCAATTCTAGATGCTAACAATGTTCTTCAAACTTAAAATATATGAGGATGTCATCCAAAAAAACCAACACAAAGTGGTTTAGATAATCCTTGAGCACATTGTTCATGAGATTCATAAATTATACTAGATCATTTATTAACTTAAAAGGAAACACTATGAATTCATAGTGCCTACACAAAGTTTTTAATGTTGTTTTAGGAATATCTTCATCTCAGATTCTCAATTGATAATACCCTACTCAAAGATCAATCTTGAAAAAGATTGTTTCCCTTTGCATCTAATCAAATATATCATCAATGCAAGATAACATATATCTAATCTTGATTGTTGCCTTATTCAACATCCTATAATCAATACACAGGCAAATAGTATCATCTTTATTTTTGAAAAATACCACTGGTGCACCCCCATGATGACACACTTAGTCAAATCAACTCTTTCACTAAAAACTCCTGAATTTTAGCCTTTAACTCAACCAATTATATAGTTTCCATCTTTTATGGTGCCTTAAATAGTGTTTCATATCTAGGTATGCTATTAATCAATAAATCAAACTCATGTTTGGGTGGTAAACTTAATAATTACTTAGGAAACACATCCTCAAAGTTTCTAAGAAAAGGATAATCCTCAATGGATAGTTCTTTAGATTCTTCCAGTTTATTTATTTTAATAATAAATGCCTAACATATTTTTATTTGAGACTTCTTGAGTTGAATTATAGAAATTTGACTAAACTTCAACTCTCTTTTCTCACCCTAAAACTGTTTTATTTCAAAAACCATATTGACACTCAACCTTTTTGAGATAGCAATCAACCTTAACTTTATGATTTTCAAGCCAATTAACTCCTAAAATCACATCATATGACCCTAGCGGTGAAACATATA
Organism: Torreya grandis; assembly: GCA_037957365.1. Taxonomy (NCBI): domain Eukaryota; kingdom Viridiplantae; phylum Streptophyta; class Pinopsida; order Cupressales; family Taxaceae; genus Torreya; species Torreya grandis. The sequence continues at coordinate 3,061,346 of JARHVA010000826.1, forward strand.
AATCCACTATTGTAGTGAATTCATGTAACCTAATCTTAGCTCCCACTAGACACTTGTTGACCTTAACCTTTGATTCATTCCCATACTACAATGACCATGCATTTGTCATAATTCCATTTTTTCTAGACAAATTATTAATCATTATAAGACCAATAAAAAATTTAGTATCCCTAGTATCAATCAAAATAGAAACTAGATGATCAAACAAAATACCTATCAGTTCAATAGAAGAAGCTTGGAATTTAGCTTGTCAATTGTAAATGTTGTATGAATAGTCTATTGAAATTTTCCTTGTTGTGAAGTAAAACCCCTGCTCTTAACATCTAATTTACTTTGAGTACACTCTCTAATGTAATGGTCACCTTCATAAATGAAACATCCTACATGTGGTCCTTTTCTATTTGACTATTGGTTCCCCTTAAAACCTCCCTTAAAATCATTTCCAAGTTTCTTGTTTCCTGAGCTATTATTGAAATTAGCATTTTGATTCTTAAATTGGCTCTTGGGGTCTCCACTCTTTTTCCAATTCTTATTTTTAAAATTGGTTTTAGGAACTCCAAACTTTTTCTTGAACTTATCTTTGACCTAAGCAAAAGATTTCAAATTTTTCTCCTACTTGACTACCTTCTCGAATACCTAATCCATGATAGATGGCCCATGCAGATCCACCTCACAACCAATTCAGGGTTTTAATCCCATAATGAACTTCCCAATTCAAAACCTCTCATCTGCCTAATAATGAGGGACATACTTTAGGAGTTTGGTGAATTGCTCCCAATATTCATTCATAGAAAGGTATCCTTGTTTAAATTTATGAAAATATGTTAGATTCTAATCAAAATATAGATTAATAAGCCATCATAACCTAAACAATGTCATTAATTACTTCCAAGTGGTGGTGGTAGAGTCAAGGTTTATCTCGATCTTCTTATTAGCTAACTAAGTTGCTAATTCTCTAGTATGTTGATATGCTCCCCAAAATACTTTGGTGACTTCAAAGTAATTTCAAATATATAAATACTTATACATATCTATTAGCCACACTTCATCTCTATTTCCCAAAATGATTCTATCAAACTTGGGTAGATTCATCTTTTTCATAGCCCATACCAACTCTGTAGCTACTTGAAATCTTACATCTTGTGGCACTTCCTCATACCTCTACTCTTGATGATTTTATTACTTAGTAAGATGCTCTTTTGGTTCTTCTTGAACATGTTCCTCAACATGCCCATGCACCTCCTTTTCTAGGGCCATGATTTGATCCTTAGTTTCGTGTATGGTTTCAAGGATCTAATCCAACTTTGTAGCGTGCTGAGTGACAAATTGATTTAGATCAACTAGAGGATTGGTGTTTGAATTACCCTCACCTCCATGTCTATAATGCATCATTATTTTTTATAATTAATAAGAGAATACATTTGCATTAGTTGACTCATTAAGTCCTAGATTTTGAGCCTTATCTTTGATACCACAATGTAATAATCCACTGAGTTTTATTAGAATAGGGTAATTTTTTTTTTAAACATTTACACAAATTCAATAAATATAATTCATTACTGAAAACATGCATAGTGATCTTTAACTAAATACATTAGTTTTATCTAACCTAATAGCAAGGTTAAGAGATAATTTATTTAGCTAATGATCACAAGATCATAAGATCAAGCACAATGCTTAATATAGACATGAATACTGCATTTATTTTATAAAAGTATAATTATAAATTTAGCCATAGTTGATACAATATTATATCCAACATTTATAATGGTATATATGAATAAATAGTAAAATTTTAGCATAATACATGTCTTAATAATAAATTATAATGATATAATGCTCCATGTAGCATGTGAGTCTCAACTAACTAAAATATCTATAAATGTAGTCACTAGTGAAGTCCTGTTGAGGGGAGGGAGAGATTCATCTAAGTGTTTTTCCACACCAACCATGAACCATCAATCCCATGCACAATATCCCAACTAGGGAATAACTCTCCTTTCAAGTATGAGTAGATAATGATAGTTTAGGAATCAAGAGTGATAACTAGAACTTGTGTGCTATAAAATAACTAATGCATGTAGTATATCAAAAATAAATCTATTCTAACATGATATCATACTAAACATGTAAAATAAATTAAATGACAATGTTTGATTATAAACATTACTTTGACCAAATTTTTCATATAGTTATTTAATATCTAGGATTAGTCAACTTAATACACACTACTCAATCAGCTTACACCATCTCTACATATTAGTGACACTATGTAAGTAAGTGAATTCCATCTCACTTGCTTGTATAGGGTCATTAATACCAAATTAGTTTTATATAGTTAATAATATAAAAACCAACAATTTCAAAATGAGTTTTTCTTTCTAATAACTAAAATATGTGCTAATACAAAAAAGTATATAAAAGTAGAATTTAGTCCATCAAATGTAGCATAAAAAGCTTCAAACATATAATCTATTTAAATCATAATAAAATAAGATATATAATCAGATTTTAAATATTCAAACCCTTTAGATAAGACTAAACATCAACACAATCAAACCATCTAGGTAAGATTTTACATAACTAGACAAGCATATCAAAATTAATAACACATTCATCAACCATTTTATTCATTTCCTAATTGTATAATTTAAACTATTCATAAATCCAGTCAATTCAAAATGGACTAAGCTAAATATTCTCAATTACTTCATAACTAGAAGTCCCTTAAATTTTCTCAATTTCACTTCTACGTTATCATTATTAAATTAGGTAAATAAATGCAATATAATACATCCTAATTAATAATATAATATGTTTAATTTTCCATCAATATATGCATAAGAGCATACAATATACTCAAATCAATTAACATTCTAATAATAATGCAAGAGTATCACATATAAATATTTTTATGCATATACTAATACATAATTGTATTTAATTCCTTTCAATATATCACAAGAGATTTATCTATTATGTTATAGCTATATTCTACAAATCCAACAACTCTTAATATGTTATCTCAAAATGCATACAATCTCGATAATTCAAGTAACTAAATATACACATACATATTTATTGCATTAATTATAATATATTATGTCATCAATAGTATATGCATACTATATATGATATTTTTGAATAGACAAGTATCATGTCTACAACTCAAGAGTAATTTGTATATAATTATATGCATTATCTAACTCAAAATTATTAAATTCATTTATAATTATATCCTAAGACTTAACTAAATTATTTTGACTATATTCTAATCTTTAGACACGATAGACCATACTTTAATATCGCATGGCTTGATTAGCACATAATTGTTACTATACACAACTATTTGTATTAAATTATATCCAATAATATAAATGGATGTATTTGTATAAAATCTAACTAGTTATTAGAATCATGTGTTTCAAGCATAATGATATTTATCAGGTTTACATAACCATGGTATATTTATGAGGAGCTTAATCCTTTAGTGATCAAAATGAAATTCTCAAATGTAACTACAATAATCACCCAATTGACTTATAATCATCATTTACGGCTTAGTCATCATATTGACACAAAGATATAAGTTTATACATGTAGATCGTAACCTAAATTATATATATATATATATATATATATATATATATATATGGAAAGGTCAATAAAGTCATAAATATTATATATACATAACTGTGTATATTTATACATTTATATATGTCTTATAAATGAAATAAAGTTGTACTTGTTCTATTCTTGCTCAAAAAGGGATTACTATGAAAGATTTAATACCTATATGCAGGTTTATAAAACACATAGTCATGCTTAAGTCTGGACTTACCCATTAAAACATTGACCCATTCTAAAACATTAAAGCAAGCCTAATACATGGGTATAAAGAAAAGGAATGACTTAAAACTAGATTTTAAAGACTAAGTTTAACTTTTCAAATCCAATCATGGCCACATACAAGTATACATATTACATATCAAACTAAATGGTTCAATACCTAATTAAATATACTAAGCATAGCCACATAGTCAAAATGAATATACTTAACTAACAAATAATTATACCCTTTAAAATTTATCTAGGTTTTCAATTCATCCCAAACCAAAAACATAGAAATTTCACCTCATATCTCAATATTTTATATTTGGAAATGAAACTAGGGCTCTCATCTATTCGAATAAGATTTTTAGAATCATACACCTAGCTCTATAGATGGCCAAGACATCCCCAGAGCTAGGTATATAACCTTGGTTTCCTATATATCCTTAATAATGAAAACAAATGAAAACCCAAAAATAATTTAACTAGGTTTGTTAAACTAATTCATATTATTCATCTACAAATTGAACAACATAACCAACCTAGTAAGTGAAATCAAATCTCCACCAAAATTTGTATTGTTCTTCTCTAGTCTAGATTGAAACCTTTTTCTCTTTTTGTATCTATCTACCATATTCTTCCTCTATAATGTTATTTTAAATTCTATTTTAAAGCCAATAAAACTACCCCTATCACTGCCATAACTCCATGTAACCCAAAATAATAGGCATAATTTTGGCATAACTCAATGTTTTCACCATTCAAAATACAAAATAAATTCTATGTTTTGTATAATGACCCGATAAACTCAAGTCAATGCCCAGCTAAACAAACCCTAATCTTGAACATTCCACACAAAATAATAACCCCTTTAAAACCCAATGATCATTAACAAAGGTTTCACAATAATCTATTAAACAATACTAATAATTTAAACCTTATGTATGTTAATAATGACTTTCAACATTGAAACTCTAATATCCATTTAAACATCATGATAATAATATTAATTATAGAATTTACCTAGTAAATAACCTTTAAACCATTATCACATTTGCTAACAATATGATCATGCCAAATTTTATTATATCCATGCCTTACTTAACTATAAAAGATAACAATGAACTAACACAAATAATTAAGTCATTTTCCATTTAGAAATGCATTTATGAAACAAGACATTGATTTTTCTAAAGGATTTCACACTCACTTAGCTATAGTTATTTAAGAAAGAAAGATTATTTACAAAAATAATCTCACAAATACTAAAGATAGCAGCAAAGATAATTTAAGATCCCAAAACACATGTTAAAGAAACATCATTATATGAAGAAAGCTAAATAAGATAACATAATTACAAACACACAACTATGCTTAATTACAATAACCATGATTATAATATAAATCAACTACAAGCTATCTAAGTCAAACACTAATCAAGAGAATAATATACTATTGTGGTGTTTGTGGTTTCTTAGTTTTGATTATATCAACCCTCAATGCCTCCATCTATGCCACCCTCTCCAATGATTCCCTCCATCATATTCTGAGGGATAGATATATCTTGCATCCACTTCAAAACAATAAAGGTAGTTATCTTGAATTAATATAAAATCTATAATATACTATTGTAATGAACTAGATAAACATGATCATCTTATACACAACATACAAGTACATCTAACTCAACTATTTAATGATCATGATAATAAGCAATATATAACTATCCATACATCAGTATATAAAATTTATCTTAATAAAAATAGTAATTAGCCAAATAGTAACCATAAAATCCACTAATCGATAGGTTATTAAGTCTACAAAGGAATTGGGATGTGATAGAACCAGTGATAACTTAATGAAAATGAAATAAGGATGCTAAAGAAGCAAGTGAATCAATGATAGAATTTTGATCTCTAGGAATGGGCTCAATGGTAAAAGAAGCAAATTCTTTGGTAAGGGTAGTGTATATTTTATGATAAGTAATAATAATTTCACTTTTACATTGATAATAACTGTTAACCTATCAGTAGATGAGTTAGGATTCACCCAAATAATGTAACTATATAATGTCTAAGTCAAGTTCCACTCTCTTGTCTCTAATTAATGCTTCATATTTTACCATGTTAATAGTGACATCAAAGGTAAGTTGAATTGCCAAAGGGATAATTTTACCCTAAGGGCTAGTGAGAATACAACCTACCTTAATTCCTTAGAGATATTTAACACCACCAAAATGAAAGGTCCAAGTGTCTTCATGTAAATCAATATTGATTTCCAGAAGTTATTCAATGACTACTTTAGATTTAGTAGTATTGAGAATTATAGAGGAATTTTATTAATTACTTGCTTATAAATCATAAGTGAAGTTATAGAAGTAATCTTTAAGAGAGATATCCTGATTAAGACCTTCAATATAGAGGATGTTATCATTGGGGATACTATCTTGAAGATGATTAGCAGTAGGTATAGATGTTGTTGTGATTTGGTCAATAATGAGTTTTCCTTTTATATATTTTTGCATGATGATGCAAAGGTAAAATTAAATTAAAAGAACCATCCACTTGCCAATTCTATCTTTAGGGAGAAATGCTTTATAGAAGAAGTGATGAAGTGGGTCAGAATGAATTATGACATAAGTTATTTGATAAAGCATGTTATGTCAGAGATCTTTAGCTGTAAAATAGATAGCAAGGAAATCATGTTATACTTTGGTCTAACATTTATCATAATAAATGAGACCTCGATTGATATAATATATCTCATAATCTCTTCCAATATCATCTTGTTGGGAAAGTATTACCCCAACTGATACGAGTGTATAAGAAGTATAAAAAATTAAAGGATGGTTATTAAAGTGGGGATAAAGGGTAGGCATATGGAACAATGATTATTTCATATTTTTAAATGATTTATGATAATAATCAGTCCATTAGAGACTATTACCTTTTTTAAGAATGGAATTAAAAAAATAAATGTGATAATCCATTTTGGGGATAAATCATCATATTACCCCAAGCTTTTCAAGGTAAGTATGAATGTCTATAATGGATGAGGAATAAGCATGTTGACAATAGATTTAATCTTAGCAAGATAAAAATCAATACCATAAATAGAGACTAAGAACCCTAATAATTTACTAGATGTGATGCCAAAGACACATTTGTAGGGATTTAGTCTAACTTTATATTTGATAAGTCAATCAAAGATGATAACAAGATAAAAAATGAGTTTTTTATCTTTTGGATTTGGTGATGAGATAATCCACATAGGTTTCCACAATCTCATGGATAAGGTCATAAAAAAATGTGGGTCATATCCCACTGATAGATAGCTTTGATGTTTTTAAGTCCAAAGGGCATTTTAACATAGACATAAGTGCCCCATTCTATGGTGGAAGTTGTCTTGTGTTAATTTTTAAGGGAGATATGAATTTGATTATAGCCTCAAAAACCATTCATGAGGGATAACATTTCATATCCCTTATTGGAATCAATGATGGCATCTATCGAGGGTAATAAGAAGTTGTCATTAGGATAAACAAGATTGAGATTACAAAAATTGATGCAAATTCAAATGACTATGGTGACTTTTTTGTGAATGGGGATAATGTTTTAGATGCATTTAAACTATTTCATAGGTTTTATAATTTTTTCATTTAAAATTTTAAGAATTTATTTATGGTATAAGTTGGAAACTTCAAGGGGAAATTTATGCTATTTTTGTCAAATGGGTTTAACATCAGGATATGTGATGATGTTGTGCACCATAATATGAGGGTCAATGCTAAGAATGTCCTCATATTACAAATAAAAATTACCATGATATTTATTGAAGAATAAACTAAATTTATCATGTTCAGTTGGTGTGATTTCTCTAGAGACTATTATAGGTTAAGGGCATGAGGGAGTGCCATATTCAATTCTTGTAGTTTCGTTGATAAACATAGAATTATCATTTTGAAAATGATATGGCATGTTAGGAAGAGAGGAAATGATATTTGTTTTAGGATCAATGATAGTAATGAAGTTGTTAAAATAAGGAGCCTTTTACTTTAAATTCCCAATTTTGTGATGTTGTTGAGGAAGTTGAGCTTCTCGGGAATGAAGTAATTTAAGGATGGCTTCATCATTAGGTAATATAGGTAGAGATCCATAATATTCAACATCTACTTCAAGATAAATAGTTTTTTTACCCTAGAAATCATATTCATATTATATCTGGTGTACATATATGGCCTTATAATCAAGGGTGATCTCAAGAGTATGTGGAATTATAGAGGAATTTTGAATAGGTTAAATTAGTTTATTTTTGGAATCAATAATAGGAAAAGCATTATGTATAATTAATGATGCGATAATATGGGTAGAAGGTTATGAAATTTAAAAATATGTGAGGGATGAGATTTTTTAAACCACCCAAGGAGTATCGAGAAGTGGAGAATTAACTGGAGGTATATGACCTTAAGGTTCTAACTCAAAATCTATGGAAATGATATAAACATTATGTTTGAAAGCATGTATTTGAGCTAATGTTTTATGATAATGTTAAACATCCAAGTCTCATGATTAATCTTGGGCCATGATGTAGTTATCATCATAAGTTGGAGAAATTGTACATGCTTATGACTCAAAAATAAATTTAGAAGGGGAGATGTCTAAATCACTAAATTTACATGGTGATATAATTAAAGTATCTTGAAATAATTTAACCACTCCATAATCATTACACATGAATTCATCTTCTATATAATATGTTTCATGGGTATTTCATGAAGGAGGGAAATCATTGATCTCATCGATAAGATGGATGGTATGATCACAAGGTAATAAGGAGGGAGCTATCCACTCCAAGATGTAAGGAGGTAGCTTAGTAGTATTGCATGTATTTTTCAAGTCATTTGGCTCATTATAATCAAAATTAGTAAGAGTGATGTGTAAATCAGGATTCATATTAATGAATTCAAGTAAATGGGCACTATTAATCTTCAAAATAGTGGGAATATGATATTAAGATTTAGGATTAGGATGTTGAATACTCCATGGGTTAGGATCGACCTCATGTTTGTAAAATTTTCCATTATGAAGGAACTTGATACATTGGATATTGGAAGAGGTGATATCCCTCATGCGATGAGTCCATGGGTATCCCAGGACTATATTACAAGATAATGGTAAATTCAAGACCATAAGCTTAGTTCATATAGTTTTGGGTCTAATAGTAAAAGGCATCCAAATACAACCAAGTAGATTTTGATTAGTCTTGTTAAATCCTCAACATGTCAAATGAGTTTGTTTGAGATGATCTTTGTTATATCCAAGTTTTTGAATGAGACAAAGAGATGTCACATTACCCTCATCTACTAATACTTTATGAATGAGGGTGGTATTAATGGCTATTTCAATAAATAGGGGTAGATCATCAGCTCAAAAGAATATTTCATCATTAATATTGTCTTCTTAGAGAAACTTTATGGAAGGTTTTTAAGAAGGACAAATGGATTAAATGGTATGCACTTATGTTGGTTGAGTCTCATACGAAGATGGTTCATCTTCTAAAATAGATGACTCTTTAATTTCTTGAAGTTATTTCATGAGGAACTTATGATGATAAGGAGATGTAAAAACTAACTCCATGAGATGAATTTTGTAAGGCATAGAGTTGAGTTATTCTAAGAAGTTCTAATGGGTTTTATAAGAAGAAGAACTAGCACAAGGCTTAGAAGCTAAAATAGGTTTATGAGGAAGAGAAGTGATTGGAGGTTTAGAGGGAGGAAGTAGTTCCTCATTGGTTTATGAAGATAAATGAGTAGTAGTAGTATTAGTATCTTTGAGAAATTGATCTTCTAAAGATGGTTTCTTAGGTTTGGTGATGGGATATTTATGGGTTGGTTTGCATCGATAATTGACCTTAGCCACATTTATGTATTGGTAATTGGTGTAATGTTGATCATAATTAGTGTTAGTTGCACAAATATCCTTGTTTGCTTGTTGAGGGTTAGAAGTAGAGAAATATTTTAGGTTTTTAGAAGAAGAATCTTTGGGATTTTATCTCTTTGAGAAGCATTAATGTAATATTGATGACAAATTTTGATCATGGTATCATGATTGAATGAATCTCAAAGCATAAAATAAATAGTAAATTTTGTAAGCCCTCTACATGTTTCATGAGAATGACTTATATTGGCATGGAACCAACAAAATTGATTAGTATCATACCATTTATGGGGATTATTGGGATACATGAATGGTTTAGTGGGTGCTAAAAATTGTTTCATTTATTTCATGGTTAATGGCATATGAGAAGGTTTGGGATTGTCAAATTTGGTTAATCTTAGTTTGGGTTATAGAGGATTGTCAGTTATCACATTGGTTTAATGTTGAAAATATCCCTTAATGATTTTATTAATAAGTTAAAATTGTTTTAATTAAGAAGTATTGGAGATTAGCTTGGTAAAGATCTTCATTTAATTTTGGGGAGTGAAAATTCAAACCTTGTATTAGAGTGAGGGTGTTAATGTTTTTATAAAGAGTTTGAATAATTTATCATTAGTCATGTTGTGATCATCCTTGTGAGCCAAATACTTCTATCATTTGATAAAATTATGAGCTGATTTGGTGGGAGATTACTTAGCATTGATGAAATTACTAAGGTAATTTTTAAGATCATTGTGTTGAAACTCTTTAACTAAAGAATTGACTAAATCCTTTATTTGCCATATATAACGTATAAGAAGTTGGTTATACCATTCTAATACATCACTAATGAAGGTTTTATCTAAAATTTTGGTTATGTCAAAAGTATTAGTTTGGATCCATTCTTTATAAATATTCATAAATGCCTTAAGAAAAGATGTAAGGTCTTTAGTCCCATCATATTTAATAGTTGGAGATATACTACCAATATCAATATAAATAATGAAAGGGGATAAATGCTTGTTTTGGATGTGTTGAAGAATATTATTATTCATGATAGGTTGGGGGATGACATTACCTACAACATCTCTAAGAGGTGGAGGAATAAATTTTTGATTATTTTGAGGGAGAAGAATGGGAGGTTGATTAGCCATTTTGATCAAATGATGTTGTATTTGCATCATTTGGGAGGTGTTATATGTTTACATCATGTTCATTTGTTATACTATTTGTGCAAAAATATAATTTTTATCAATTGGTGGGTTAGTGTTTGTAGGAAGATTCCCTAAATTGGTATTAGGGGGAGGGTTATTATGTGGTAGATTCCCTATGGGGTTATTAGATAAACTTGTGTCAATCACCCCCAAATTATCATTAGATGTTTGAAGATAGGAATTGTCTTGATAAGTATGAAAAATATATGATCTGACAATCTCATCTATTTGAGTGATTTTAACCATGATGCAATAAAAATATGACGGAGGAGAAGAGGTGTTCCCAAAGTGAGGATCCTATTGAGAAGTAAAGGTATGAATAAAAGAGCATCCCATATAGTGTCTAAATAGATTTAGGTTATCCAAAAATATTTTGATATAGAATTTTTTGATGATTGAAGAAAGAATTTGAGATCATAAAACAAGAATAAAAATAGAGATAGAATCAACCAGGTAGAGAACAGTGTTAGTAGATAAGTATAGAGTCAACTGGATTGACAAAGTAGGTGAAGAAAATTCACATAATAAGAAAATAAAAGGACACATTCGATCAGGTTAGTTGTGTGTTGTAAGGGATAAACTTAAAATAGGATCAAGAGATACACATTCATGTGGGTTGATAATGTAGGTTGAATAAGGAACAAGACAAGAAATAGGAAGATAAAGTTAGACAAATCAATTATGTGCTACATAGATAGGGCCTGAATAAAAAGATAAAAAGACATGGTCAGACAAGTCGAGTGTGTATTATAGGTAGATATGCTAAAAAATCTATAGGATATTGTGTCAATATGGATGAAAGTGTTTTAAAAATAGGGAAAAAAATTCAATTTAATATCTAAATAAATTAATTTAATCACATAATCAATTATATTAATGTGACTGATCAAATTGTAACACATAGCACAAACCTTGCACCAGCACTGGCTAATACAAGTTTTACAATACAAGATACAATGATCAAAGAGTAATAAATAATTTGAAAGTAAATGCTAAATAATTGGTTATTCCTAAGTGTTATTAAACTAAAATGAATTTTAATTTTAATGTGATTGAAAAGTTGGTTATAATGAGGAATTAGAAAGCAATCTAAGGTTGGTTTCCAAACAGTTAAGTTTAAAGGGATCTGTATTATTGATGGTAGTGTCTAGGTAATGGGGCCTATCTTCTCACTTCATAATCCTACAGTGATTAGGGTGTCAAGTGTTTTACAAATAAATAACATCAACCACATGTTTATACTTGGTAAAAAAACCAAGTTAGCTTCCCCCTTGGTGATGAAATCCAAGTAAGTAGACCTTGGGAAGACAAATGTTTAATGTTTTTTGTATGTAAAGTGATTTGGAAGTATATGCAAAAGAGAAAAATAGTGTGACTATATTAGTAATTTGAAAAACCACCTAATTAATATATGTTTGATACTCTAATAATGCAATCAACTTAAAATAAATGTAGATTAATTACTAGAAAAAAAAGCTTAATTCCTTGATTGTGAAGAGTACAGAGTTAGTTTAGGTGAAACTACATACAAATAGTGCAAAATAGAGTTTAATGAGTCATTACTATTATGTATAAGAAAGATCTAGAAGAACAAAATAAAACATGTCAGCTATGTCTTCTATATAGAAAATATGCTATAGAACTATGTCAAGTGATCAACCCAGTTGGATGTAAGGTTTTAGTTTTATAGACTGAAAACTTGTGAAAAATAATACTAAAAAAGAAAAATTGAAATGATAGATAAGGAAATAATGAACCTTGTTGGGCTTGAAGATGTATTGATTGAAAAAAATTATTTTATGATGTTTAAATTCTAATTTAATAATTATTTTAATAGATTCGACTGACTTGACAGAGTTTGTAAAACTTATGTGCTAAAAAAGTAGTTGCAAATAGAGTTGATTGGCTTGACTATGTTTGAAAACTCGTATGCTGAAAAAAGATTATTGAAAACAAAGTTGAATGGTTCAAATATGTATGAAAATATATAACTGATAAATAATATTATGTCAAGTTTATCGATCTAGTAACTTGTATTTGGAGAAGACATGCACAAACAAAACATAGTCATTTTGGATCAACTATGTGTTAAACCTATGCACATACTATTATAACTATACCAACAAGTTTGATACACTACTAAAAATATATAAATATATCATATGATGATAAAATGAAAGTGTGAAATAAAACTACAAGGGTTTGATTCACATTAGGTTCACCAGAATGTATGCAAAGAAAAATACAACTAATCTATTAATCAATCATATCTCAAAGAAGATAAATCCTACTTACACTTCTTATTGTTGATACATTATATATTTGGGGTCATGATTAAGATATATTCACTAGACCTAAATAAAGGATATTTTACCAAAATAACATCATTAGAGAGGGTTATAAGTCCTCTAGTCAAGCAACACTATGAAATAACCCTAGTTAGGTTGTATGTTTTCATATTCACAAAGTAAATGATAAGTAAATTAAAGTCTAATCTAGTGCTCACCAAATATTCTAGCACAAAGTGGGGGTAATAAAAACAAAAATTAAACATTCATAGAATATTTATACTCACATCAATGTATATAAAATCTTAATGCATGGGAGAGAAGTACAAATTCAAATCTATCTACTCTTACAAAAGAGGAACAAAGTTAGGAATACTTGCCTTTGAAGACAAACTAGCTGAGCCTCAATCTCTCCCTTGGCCAAGGTGTTTCATAAGAGGTTTAGTGGTATGTAAAGATAACATGGATAATTCAACTCTAGGATACACAATTTCTCTATGCATCCAAAAGACTTATATATAAGACAAGATTTGTATCTCCAAAGAAAGTATTAAAACCCTAAGATATGCTCCTCAAGTAGAATGGTGGATAAGCAGATGCACAATATAATATTTGTATTCTTATCTTCCTAAGAAATGGAAAAATAAATGTGTATATATAGCTAAATATAACCTTAAACCTTTTCAAAATTTTAGTTGAAAGGGTCAGCCCAATCAACTCTATATCATTATTTTTTTTAAATAAGTTAAATATTAATCTAAGTCAGCTACATCTGACCTAAACTCATAATGTCATTTTATCAATTTGAACACAAGTTTGATGGGGTTAAAAATGTAATTTAAACTATCAAAAATTATTTTAGGCGTAATAAGGAGATAAAAAAGGTGGTGAATGCATGAAGGATTATGCAAGAGAGGAGATAAGGCTTAAGGAAGTGTATATGAGATGGTTAGATTAATAGCAAGTGGTAGTATGTAGGACAATAATATTGCAAAGTACCAATGGTCTACCTACCCATTTATTGATGTACCCTTTAAGGTATGCACTCAGAGAGATTCATACTCGAAAAGTTCTTGTAAGAGAGAAAGCATCAATAATTGATAAAGTTTGAAAATACTATGTGTATACAAGAGACAAGTGGGGGGATGGATCAAAGTGGCAACTAATGTAGTCTAGGTATGGGATAAATTTATTGTGAATTTTTTGATGGAATCACAATAAATAAGGGGGGTGAATTAACATATTAAAAAATTTCTCTCAATTCTCCTTAGCATCCATGAACCATCACATCAACATATAGATCAAACAATTCATAAGAAATCAACTATACAAGCATGAAATAAGATTACACAAGACAACATATCATATATGTGTGAAAACCTCAAGGGAAAGAAAACTCACTGATCCCTAAAAATGGAATATAGTCTTATAATTCAAAATATCACAATTTAGTGAAGCACTAACTCCACATGGAGCACCAACCCCAACTAGCTAAGTACCAACCCAGTTGGGCTTTAGCAAGCACCAACATGAAAGGAGGAACCAACCCCCTAGATTACTTAGCAATAACTCAAACAATGAAAACCTTTGATCACCTTCAGAATTCCTTATTTATTATACAATATATGATGATCACCTTCTTTAGCTTTTCACACTCTTTAACTCTCTCAAACTACCTTTTAGGCTTCTTTGCTTAACTAGTTCTCTTTAGGACTGATTAGGTCATATGACCTTGATATTCATATATATAAACACTATAAAATATTAATTATAAATTATTTTCACTCTTTTTATGTTCTAAAATTCCTCCTTTTGCTTAAAAATGTGTTATTTTATTCACTTTCTTTCTACATACACTAATAGGCCTAAAATTGCCTTATATTTATACAAGCCTCTTGCTCATATCCCTCTTAGTCAATTATAAAAAATTGAATAATTTTATTACCACTTAAATATGTCTTATAATATTTTTCATACATTTATAAATCATTACAATAGGCCTTCCACAACTTAAAATGCCAACACCTCTTTTAGGCCTTAAGTAGACCTAATTCAATTAGGCCTTCATTAGTACATGTTACCTTATGTTATTATTTAAAAAATTTACCTTAATTTAAGAACAATATAATTACATAAAATTATCAAATATACCCCAATAAACATATTATAAGGTCCATAACACTTTTTTATCACCAACCCCTTCATGAACACTCCTTGTAGCACTATTCATAATTAGGCCTATGAACCTACAAAAAGTATGCCAAACAAAACTGAATAATGTTCACAATTTAGTCACATAAACATGAAAATAAATAAAATTAATAGAAAATACATGACCTTAAAAATATCACCATGTGCTTTATACTTCACAATTTAGGTCAAAAGGACTCAAACACTTCTTTGCAAATAGCCCACTCAGAACTACCAGAACACTCCAAAACCTAGTCATGAACAACTTGATCTTCAACACCTAAAATAGAACTTTCCATTACCAATTATACTTAAAAATATCCTTTTAAATATATATACCACTCTAAAATACAAAAATAACAAGGTATAATGTCAAATATTGGTCTTGTAGACCAATATTTGACCTCACTATACACAGTCAAAATAGAACTAGACAAGTCATTTTGGATTCAAAATTTCAACAACTTTCACTAACTATAAAAACTTATATAAAGAATGGATTAGACATTAAATTCAAAAAAAAAAAAAACATGTTCATTATATACTTTAAATTATTTCATAGAGTCTCAATCTCATCACTGTAACTTGCTTACCCAGAACTTCTAATTTACCTTAAGGCACAGTCATGATGACATTAACCTTAAACACCTATATGACCACTTTAAAAAACTTATTATGAAATTATATTAAACTATTACATCTCCAAAACATATTTAAATATAAAAATCATATGGTCTAGTGGCATCTATTGGTGTTACTAACCAATTTGTTGACCTTACTACACACAGATCTCACTGAGTCAGATAAGCCATTTTGAATCCTTCATTTTAAACACTATACCTAAATTCCAAGATTTATAAAAAAAAATTAATAGTAAATAATATTATAAAAAATAATATCCATACAATTGGTTTCATCACTTTATCATGATAACATATTTTTATTCATCTTCCCATTATTGCCTAGGTTTCTTACTATTTACACCATTAGGCCTATTAGTGACTAGCTAACTTGGATGACTAGTTTAGAACACTTAAGGGATATAAAATATATAGAAACATTCATGTACATGAAACATGAGTCTCAAGATTCATCCTCCATCCATTTAAATACTTTGACTTGGTCAACTCTAAATGCTACAATAAATCTCTAAGAAGTTAGCACTTTCTTATAGGATCTACTCACACACTTGACAAATCAATCACACCTAAAGGTGCCTATAAAATTTTTTACTTCAATATACAATATCTTACCTAAGCATACCAATACTTTCTAGTTACTTTTGATCAACATCTTCAACATTGAGTCTTTATTAGGTTTTTAAGAGGGTTTAAACATGTTTTCATTCTTAACAATCACTCATAAAGCATATCCCCTTAATCCAAAAACAAATTCCTATAATTTTGATCTAAGACACTTCCCCACATAATTTTAATATATTAGGCTCCCATGTATAATTTTTATGAGATAAAAAATACAAGAAAATCCTTCTCAGATTGAGAATCTTTCAATCTATGTATTTGAGAGAGCTCAAAGCATTGTTTCTTGTGTTAATTTTAAATATTTGACCTGAAACTTCATTAATACACCTAATAAAACCTATCACATGTCTGAAAAATATCACCTATGCATACTTTCCTTGGAAACTAAACCTCATGCCTAATCAGGTCATGTTCTCGCCACCTTGATTTCTACACATGAGTCTTCACACCTCATTAGGACTTGAACTAACCTTAAAACCTCATTCCATGTTCTCTCCACCACTCTCACATACTAAATAAACCTCATAAATTCTTAAACACCATCAAACTTCTTTCATATACCTTGTTTATAGATCATGATACCTCATTAGGCTAGGCAAGGTCTAGGAGTGGTCTAGGTACAGACTTGGTCTAAAGGTCTTACCCCTATAGGCTTACCCTAAGACTCTCATGAGTTATCCAATACCTCAAATACATGATAAACAACCTCATACCACCTCTCATACCTCTATGCATCCATCTTACCAAGTCACCATAATCATACCTTCTCACAAGGATTTTGCATGCCATGTCTAGGCTTCTCAAGCACTTGAAACTTAAAAACTTACCTTGAAACACTTTTGAAAGTATCTATAATTTACTAACATGATCACAAAATTCCAAACAACCTATCACAAGCTTGTACTTCACCAAACTTCACTATGCACACCTTCTCTTAAAGTCTAGACTAGGCTTCTCAAGACACTTTATACTCAATAATTAGTATTCAACCATACTTACCTCAATGATATCAAATAATAAAATTTAAAACTTAAATCTAACCTAAACCTTGACATCAACCAATATAAGATATATTAGGTTTAATTCAAATTCTCTCTTGACTTCAAATTATCTCTTGCCTTTAAATTCTTTCTTATCACATGGCTTCCTTATCACATCAAACATGTAATCTCATACCTCAAAGACCACTTACCATGCATCTTCATCAGATGCACCTTGACATCAATGACAACACTTCTCAACAAACTCCCCCTTTTTTATTGATGGAAAAACATTCTTTAAGATGATCATTCTTGTTAGGTTGTGGAGCTAAAAGCTTCACTGATGCAAACATGGAGGAGGTTGCAGATGAGTTGCAGAGTGTCACAGAGACTGGCGTTTGGTCTAGCCAACCGACGTTGGTCAGTAGTCGGCCGGCGTCGGTGACCCCCAGGTAGACAAGGACCGATGTCGGTCACTTGTGTGGTTCAGACTGCGCTTATTATGGGCAGTTAGCTAACGAACCAAGTGTTTGCATGATTAGATATATTTTTAGACTGAGAGCTGCGGATCTAATTATTGTAATTAGATGTCTAATCATTGTTTAGATGAGATCTATATAATAGACTCATGGTTGTATTGGAAAAGTGTTCTAGTTTGAGTTGAGCAAAGTTTGCTTCTTCTGTGTGTGAGGTGAGCAAGGGTGTTCCTCCTAGTTCCACAGCAGTACCTAGGTGGGTGATGGTTTTGGAGAGTCAGCATGATTCTTCAGGTGTGTAGGATCTTGGTCATAGGTGCATGGCCTATATAGGAGATCTACATGGTAAGTAAGATCATTGATCTGCAGGTGTATGTGTGTGCAAGTTCAAGGTTCACAGGTGTGTAGAACCAAGTTGATTTACAGGTGTGCAAGATCAGATAGGATAGCAACACAACAGGGAGTAGTATCAGGTAGGATCTACTTAGAGTACAGGTGTGTACTCGGATAGAGCAAAGAGGAAGGCAAGGGAGTTCCTTCCATAAGTATGGTCTGTTGAAGTGCAGGTTATTGCAGGTTCATGGGAGATCTACTTGAAGTACTTTGAGTACTTGTGGAGTGCGTGGAGCACTTGTGGTGTGCGTGGAGCACAGGAGGTGAACACCAACTCTGTGTTTGAGTTGTGTGTTGGGACCTAAGAGAGAGAGCTTTGAGGAGAGAATTACTATTCACTTGAGGTGTGGCAAGCCTCTGAATAGGTGGTGGAGAAGAAGTGGCATCTTCTTTATTGTATTCTTTTCTGTATAAGTATTAATACAAGTTGTGTATTGTCTCTCATATCATGTGTTATTCTGAATTCTAGTTACTTGTGTATTCTGGTTAATTTCCGCATATTAAGTTGTTTGGTTTGGTAATCAACTATATGCTTTCGGTGTTTCGTATTCTATCAAGTGGTATCAGAGCAAGGTTGTTGGCTCATAGCTTGATACCACTATCAAGTGGTATCAGAGCTAAGGTTGTAGGAAGCAGGTTTTGTGTTTGGTTACAGGTCACTCTCAGGGGTTTCTGATCGAGTGGGAGTAGAGCAATGGCAGATGAAAGTAAGCTAAGAATGGAGGAGTTAAAAAGCATAGATGGTTTCTTACGGTCCCATGGAAAGAAAGAGCAGGTAAAAGAATATTGTTGGTTGGTAGTAGATCAGCATGAAGAAACTGAAGACGCAGATGTTGCAGGCATTATTGCACAGGATGATTTTGGAGGTTTCTTGGATAAAGTTGAATCTTGGATAAAAGATTCAGTTGCCTCTTTCCATGCAGCCCCAGGTAGAGGAGCTGGTGAGCCTTGCCAAAGAATTGGCAAAGGGGAAGTGAAGCTAAAATTGTAGGTGGCCAACACACAGGTATTGATGAGGGTCATGCAGGTCCCAGGTTTGGAGATATGGCTAATTTCTTTAGAAAGATTAGGTGATGAGAGATGCACAAGAACTCTCACAGTGGATGCACTTGAATTAGCTGGTGGTAAGAAAATAGGTACTCTTTATCTACTTGTTTATATTACTGATTCTTCTTTTGTTGCGGAGACGTGGCTTCATAGGCTTGGTCACATGAGCAGGAAGGAGATGCATGTTCTTAAGTGGAAGACAGATATATTTGATAGGCTTAAGAACTGGAAAGCCTTGGTGTTTATGGAGGAGATGGCGGATAGAACACAGTGGATGGTGCTGGATACTTCTGAGTAGGGCAGTTTAGACATGGGTTTTGATTCAAAGGAGCTCACGGGTAAAAATTCATCACTCACAGGAGAACACAGATACTGGCGTTGGTTAGGAGGAACCGGCATCAAACAGACAGGTGCCGATGTTGATCATGTACATACCAAAGCCAGTGATGTCGGGCAGGGTAAGACCGACGTCGGTCAGGAGGATCGACATTGGCAGTAGGTAAGACCGATGTCAGTCAGGAGGATCGACGTTGGCAGTAGGGACACTAACGTCAGCAGGGTCGGTAGTCAGGGACAGACGGATGGGAACTAACGTCAGTCAGATGCAGACTATGGAGTGACTGAGGTCGGTCACTGTAACAGATTTTGGGTGGACAGCACGCTGTCAAGGAGTCTCAAACACCCATACGGAGGATTGAAGACGTAAGTAGGCCCTTAAATTCATTGTTCCTCTTCTTTATACATGTTGCTGATTGTAGAGCAGGAAGGATCTAGGAAACAGGTGTGAGCTTGGCATGGATGAGGATGTGATTCCTTGGAGGAGAACCAAACAGGTGTTTTTGGTAGGGTTGCCAGTGAAAGAAAGCACAGAGACGAATGGATACCTTAGTTGAAGAATAGAGTGAACGGATACGTGAGACAAAAGACCAGGCATGTGGTCTTAAGGAGCTGCAGGACAGTGGTACAGGTTTTGACAGGTGGAGGATGAAGCATGGCTTCAGTCAATGTCAGGGTAACTACTGTGGTTTGCCTTACCAGGTGGATGATGAGTCATGACATCATTCTGTTGCTATATGTGGATGGTATATTTGCTAGCAGGGTTTGTACATACAGGGTTTTGCTGAGCTAAGGGTAAGATTAGTTCAGTGGTTTGCTATGAAGAATTTGGAGCAGCGAAATTCTTTGGCATGGGAGACATGGAGATCACAGGTTGATTTTGTCTCCAGTGGGAGCTGATGTGAATCAGGTGTTGGCGAGGTTCAGGATGCAGAGCTAGAGCACACTAAGGGCTAGATAGGTACAGTGTCCGAAATCACATGAGGTCTGGTATAGACCTGAGTATTCCCATGCAGTGGGAGATGTTAGAGAGTTAGGAGCCAATTTGGGAAAGTGGATTCTTAGGTATTTGAGAGGGACCAACAGTAGGGATTCATGCTATGCAGGGTCAGGACTTCACTACATGGATTTGTAGGTTCAGATGTGGCAGGGTACTCAGATGACAGGAGGTACATCACAGGGTGTGTGGTGGGTTATCTTCAGGATTGATCTTGAAGAGGGATACAAACCAAGAAATAGATTAGATGGGGTACAGGTACAGGTATAGTGCAGCTATTTATCTCCAAGTGGGAGATTGTTAGGTTATGGAGCTAAAAGCTTCACTGATGCAGACATGGAGGAGGTTGCAGATGAGTTGCAGAGTGTCACGGAGATTGGTGTTTGGTCTAACCAACCGACGTCGATAGGATAAGACAGGAATGCAACTGACGTCGATCAGTAGTCCGCCAACGTCGGTGACCCCCAAGTAGACAGGGACTGATGTCGATCGCCTGTGTGGTTCGGACTGTGCTTATTATGGGCAGTTAGCTAACGAACCAAGTTTTTGCATGATTAGATCTATTTTTAGACTGAGAGCTGCGGATCTAATTATTGTAATTAGATGTCTAATCATTATTTGGATGAGATCTATATAATAGACTCATGGTTGTATTGGAAAAGTGTTCTAGTTTGAGTTGAGCAAAGTTTGCTTCTTCTGTGTGTGAGGTGAGCAAGGATGTTCCTCCTAGTTCCATAGTAGTACCTAGGTGGGTGCTGGTTTTGGAGAGTTAGCAAGATTCTTCAGGTGTGTAAGATCTTGGTCATAGGTGCATGGCCTATATAGGAGATCTACATGGTAAGTAAGATCATTGATCTATAGGTGTATGTGTGTGCAAGGTCAAGGTTCACAGGTGTGTAGAACCAGGTTGATTTGCAGGTGTGCAATATCAGATAGGATAGCAACATAATAGGGAGCAGTATCAGGCAGGATCTACTTGGAGTAAAGGTGTGTACTCGGATAGAGCAAAGAGGAAGGCAAGGGAGTTCCTTCCATAAGTATGGTCTATTGAAGTGCAGGTTATTGCAAGTTCATGGGAGATCTACTTGAAGTACTTTGAGTACTTGTGGAGTGCGTGGAGCACTTGTGGTGTGCGTGGAGCACAGGAGGTGAACACCAACTCTGTGTTTGAGTTGTGTGTTGGGACCTAAGAGAGAGAGCTTTGAGGAGAGAATTACTGTTCACTTGAGGTGTGGCAAGCCTCTAAAGAGGTGGTGGAAAAGAAGTGGCATCTTTTTTATTGTATTCTTTTCTGTATAAGTATTAATACAAGTTGTGTATTGTCTCTCATATCATGTGTTATTCTGAATTCTAGTTACTTGTGTATTCTGGTTAATTTCTGCATATTAAGTTGCTTGGTTTGGTAATCAACTATATGCTTCCAGTGTTTCGTATTCTGTCAAGTGGTATCAGAGCAAGGTTGTTGGCTCATAGCTTGATACCACTATCAAGTGGTATCAGAGCTAAGGTTGCAGGAAGCAGGTTTTGTGTTTGGTTACAGGTCACTCTCAGGGGTTTCTGATCGAGTGGGAGTAGAGCAATGGTAGATGAAAGTAAGCTAAGAATGGAGGAGTTGAAAAGCATAGATGGTTTCTTACGGTCCCATGGAAAGAAAGAGCAGGTAAAAGAATATTGTTGGTTGGTAGCAGATCAGCATGAAGAAACTGAAGACACAGATGTTGTAGGTGTTATTGCACAGGATGCTTTTGGAGGTTTCTTGGATAAAGTTGAATCTTGGATAAAAGATTCGGTTGCCTCTTTCCATGCAGCCCCAAGTAGAGGAGCTGGTGAGCCTTGCCAAAGAATTGGCAAAGGGGAAGTGAAGCTAAAATTGCAGGCGACCAACACACAGGTGTTGATGAGGGTCATGCAGGTCCCAAGTTTGGAGATATGGCTAATTTCTTCAGAAATATTGGGTGATGAGAGATGCACAAGAACTCTCACAGTGGATGCACTTGAATTAGTTGGTGGTAAGAAAATAGGTACTCTTTATCTACTTGTTTATATTACTGATTCTTCTTTTGTTGCGGAGACGTGGCTTCGTAGGCTTGGTCACATGAGTAGGAAGGAGATGCATGTTCTTAAGCGGAAGATAGATATATTTGATAAGCTTAAGAACTGGAAAGCCTTGGTGTATATGGAGGAGATGGCAGATAGAACACAGTGGATGGTGTTGGATACTTCTGAGCAGGGTAGTTTGGACATGGGTTTTGATTCAAAGGAGCTCGCGGGTAAAAAGTCATCACTCACAGGCGAACACAGATACTGGCGTCGATCAAGAGGAAACGGTGTCGAACAGACAGGTGCTGATGTCGATCATGTGTAGACCGAAGCTGGTGATGTCGGGCAGGGTAAGACCGACGTCGGTCAGGAGGACCAACGTCGGCAGTAGGTAAGACCGATGTCAGTCAAGAGGACCGACGTCAGCAGCAGGGACACCGACGTCGACAGGGTCGGTAGTTAGGGACAGATGCATGGGAACTGACATCGGTCAGATGCAGACTGTGGAGTGACCGAGGTCGGTCACTGTAACGGATTTTGGGTGGACAGCACGCTGTCAAGGAGTCTCAAACACCCATATGAAGGACTGAAGACGTAAGTAGGCCCTCAAATTTGTTGTTCCTCTTCTTTATACATGTTATTGATTGTAGAGCAGGAAGGATCTAGGAAACAGGTGTGAGCTTGGCATGGATGAGGATGTGATTCCTTGGAGGAGAACTAAACAGGTGTTTTTGGTAGGGTTGCCAGCGGAAGAAAGCACAGAGACGAATGGATACCTTAGTAGAAGAATAGAGTGAACGGATACGTGAGACAGAAGACCAGGCATGTGGTCTTGAGGAGCTGCAAGACAGTGGTATAGGTTTTGACAGGTGGAGGACGAAGCATGGCTTTAGTCAATGTCAGGGTAACTACTGTGGTTTGCCTTACCAGGTGGATGATGAGTCATGACATCATTCTATTGCTGTATGTGGATGGTATATTTGCTAGCAGGGTTTATACATACAGGGTTTTGCTGAGCTAAGGGTAAGATTAGTTTAGTGGTTTGCTATGAAGAATTTGGAGCAGCAAAATTCTTTGGCATGGGAGACAAAGAGATCACAGGTTGATTTTGTCTCCAGTGGGAGCTGATGTGAATCAGGTGTTGGCGAGGTTCAGGATGCAAAGACAGAGCACACTAAGGGCTAGACAGGTACAGTGTCCAAAATCACATGAGGTCTGGTATAGACTTGAGTATTCCCATGCAGTGGGAGCTATCAGAGAGTTAGGAGCCAATTCGGGGAAGTGGATTCTCAGGTATTTGAGAGGGACCAGCAGCAGGGATTCATGCTATGCAGGGTCAGGACTTCACTACATGGATTTGTAGGTTCAGATGTGGCAGGGTACTCAGATGATAGGAGGTACATCACAGGGTGTGTGGTGGGTTGTCTTCAGGGTTGATCTTGAAGAGGGATACAAACCAAGAAATAGATTAGACGAGGTACAGGTACAGGTATAGTGTAGTTGTTTATCTCCAAGTGGGAGATTGTTAGGTTGTGGAGCTAAAAGCTTCACTGATGCAGACATGGAGGAGGTTGTAGATGAGTTGTAGAGTGTCACGAAGACTGGCATTTGGTCTAGCCAACCGACGTCGATAGGATAAGACAGGAATGCAACTGACGTCGGTCAGTAGTCGGCCGGCGTCGGTGACCCCCAAGTAGACAGGGACCGATGTCGATCGCCTGTGTGGTTCGGACTACGCTTATTATGGGCAGTTAGCTAACGAACCAAGTTTTTGCATGATTAGATCTATTTTTAGACTGAGAGCTGCGGATCTAATTATTGTAATTATATGTCTAATCATTGTTTGGATGAGATCTATATAATAGACTCATGGTTGTATTGGAAAAGTGTTCTAGTTTGAGTTGAGCAAAGTTTGCTTCTTCTGTGTGTGAGGTGAGCAAGGGTGTTCCTCCTAGTTCCACAACAGTACCTAGGTGGGTGCTGGTTTTGGAGAGTCAGCAGGATTCTTCAGGTGTGTAGGATCTTGGTCATAGGTGCATGGCCTATATAGGAGATCTACATGGTAAGTAAGATCGTTGATCTACAGGTGTATGTGTGTGCAAGGTCAAGGTTCACAGGTGTGCAGAACCAGGTTGATTTGCAGGTGTGCAAGATCAGATAGGATAGCAACACAATAGGGAGCAGTATCAGGTAGGATCTACTTGGAGTACAGGTGTGTACTCGGATAGAGCAAAGAGGAAGGCAAGGGAATTCCTTCCATAAGTATGGTCTGTTGAAGTGTAGGTTATTGCAGGTTCATGGGAGATCTACTTGAAGTACTTTGAGTACTTGTGGAGTGCGTGGAGCACTTGTAGTATGTGTGGAACATAGGAGGTGAACACCAACTCTGTGTTTGAGTTGTGTGTTGGGACCTAAGAGAGAGAGCTTTGAGGAGAGAATTACTGTTCACTTGAGGTGTGGCAAGCCTCTGAAGAGGTGGTGGAGAAGAAGTGGCATCTTCTTTATTGTATTCTTTTTTGTATAAGTATTAATACAAGTTGTGTATTGTCTCTCATATCATGTGTTATTCTGAATTCTAGTTACTTGTGTATTCTGGTTAATTTCCGCATATTAAGTTGCTTGGTTTGGTAATCAACTATATGCTTCCGGTGTTTCGTATTCTGTCAATTCTCATCTCCCCCATTTTATTTTTTCTCCCTTCTTGAACTTTCTCCCATTTTGACATTAATGACAAAGAGTCATACACACTGCAAATTATAGAACCACTCATTCTACCTCTTTGTCAACTATTCTTAAAAACTTTCAAAATAACTTAGAGGTACCAAGCTCCCCCTTTGTATCTTCTATGCTTTAATAATCAACTACATTTGGAGCTTATACACAACCTAAATAGCTCTCCCTCAAACCAAGCATCCACCATGTTTATTCTAACTAAAGAGAGTCTCCATGAAGCCTAATGGAGTCACCCCTTTCATAGGTCACTATAAGAACACAAACTTAGGATATTCTTAGATCTCCATGCTCTCATAAGACTAGATATCTTTCAAGATCCTTTTAGGCTTGATTGGTACCATAGGCTTGACCTCTTCATCAACCATTTGGTCAACAATATGAGATGATAATGAACATTCATGACTTGATTTCTCATCTAAATTATGCTCTACCACAATAGATAATCCACTTGGGATTGTAGACTAATCATGAATCACCTTTATTATCTTTGGTTTGCATACATTCATTTGCCTTCTTTCTTGCACTCTAGGGGCTTCAAACCTCTTATTTTGACTTGATGGCATTATAACTCTATTAGGATAAAATATTGAAATGTGTTCCATATCATGACAACTATATCAAATAACCTCATTTATACCTCTTGAATGATGGTTCCTTTCATAATCCCATGCATATTAATTTTTAGATGGTCTTCTACACTCTCTTAATCTGTGACCAACCTGGTTGCATGCAAACTAGTAACCATTTATGATTTAGCATACATTATAACATTAGGTTGTCTAATTAGTCTTTTCATGTTGACCTATTTGTATTCATTATCCTTTTCCTTTACTTGAGTTTCCTCCTTTTAGTCTTAATTGAAACCAAGACTTGTCTTATCACTTTCAAACTTTTGACTACTCAAGATGTTATTTAGAGCATCATTACTCTTTTCAATCTTCATAAAGGTCTTCAAATTGATATATGCTTGATCAAACTCATATTTTAAGGATTTAATTTCAGTTTCATACCCAGTGTAATCTTCCTCTTTATCTTTTAAGCTAATAGTGACTATCTCCATCTATGCTTCAATTTGATCGATGATCTCATCATACTCTTAGATGTGTTACTCAATCTCTCCTCAAACAAACCAATCTCCTCTTCATAGTCCTTAACTAATAACTTCAATTTATGATTATTCCTTCTTTATAACTTCAACTCCTCTAGAGTACTCACCAATTTTTCTTAAGGTTCACTTCAGCCTCTTCTTCATCATCCATAAGTCCTTTCCCTTTTGATAAACCCTCATTATCTATTTCTATAGCCATGAATAAGGTTTCATTGTTTTTATTTTAATTACTATAATCATCATTATTAGTTGTGCTTGTGTCACTTACATGAGATAAGTTATCATCTTCTTTTGTATATAAACTTATTTTGTTCTTGAATGACCCTTTCCTACCTTCATACTTCCTAAAATATTTCTTGTTTTTGTTAGGATTATAGACCTTATTATCATATCCATGATGTTAATCATGTTATTCATCATGTTTAGTATTATACTTTTTAGGAAACTTAGATGCAAAGTGACCGATCTTACCACAGCTAAAACATTTGAAAGGAAACTTACCCTTATACTTACTAGATCCAAACCTTAATTTCATAGAAAACATGTCTATTATTTTATCATCATCAACATATTAACATACATCATCCTTGACCTTCTTGGATTTTTAATTATTCTCAACTTTGAATTTTACTTCCTTCTTAGGAGGTCTTCCTTCATTTGTTCTCATCTCATAGGCAGCCAAAATTATATGAAGCCCATCCATTTCCAGCTCATCTAAATCTTATATCTCTTCTACTATAGACACTTTGGAATAAAAATTAGGAGTTATATATCTCAATAAATTTTGAATAACTATAGACTCTTTCACTTCTTTTCCTAATCCTATAATGACATTGACCACTTTGTCTACCCTTAACATGTAGGATGTAATGTTCTCATCTTTATTCATACTTAGTCTTTCAAATTGCCTTCTATCAATCTATAATTTAGACATCTTCACCTTTATGTCTCATTTATATATTTTCTTTAAATTTTCCCATATTACCTTGGATAACTCATAGTGTATCACCTTCACAAACTCTATCTCTGATAGGCCACATATAATGGCATTCATTGCCTTGGAATTGATTTCACTTTCCTTCTTGCATGTTGCATTAGTTGGTGGTGTAGGAGATGGAGTGTATCCATCTACAAATAAATACCATATGTCATAGTCCATTCACATTATATATTTCCTCATTATTATGCTCCAAAAGGTATAATTAGTCTCATTGAATAATGGAGCCTTACTGGTAGAGAAATCACCTTAATCTTGTTGACTAGCCATCCTTGCTTCTAATATCTCCTTTAAGATATTAGGCCTACTTAAATTTAATTGATATGATACCAAATTTTGGAATAAAAATCACTAGGGGGTGAATCAATTTATTAAAAACTTTCTCTCAATTTCTCCTTAGCATACATGACCCATCACATCAACATATAGATCAAGCAATGCATAAGCAATCAACGATAGAAGCATAAAATAAGATAAAACATCATATATGTGGGAAAAAATAAAGGGGAATAAAACCTAATGATCTTTGGAAATGGAATATAGTCTTATAATTCAAAATATCACAATTTAGTGAAGCACCAACTTCACATGGATCACCAACCCCAACTAGTTAAGCACCAAACTAGCTAGGCTTTAGTAAGCACCAACTTGAAAGGAGGAAAAAAAACCCTAGATGAATCATCACCAAGTTAGAAACTTAAAACCTTTTATGACCTTCATAATTCCTTGTTGTTGATATAATATATGATTATCACCTTCTTTAGCTCTTCACACTCTCTAACTCTCTCAAACTACCTTCTAGGCTTCTTTGTTTAAATAGATTTCTTCAAGATTGATTAGGTCATATGACCTTGATATTAATATGAAAAAACACTATAAAATGCTCATTATAAATCCTCTTTACTCCTATTATTGTAAATAATACTTCCTTATACTACAAATTGGTTATTTTATTTGCTTGCTTTCTACACACACTAATAGACCTAAAAATACCTTATATTTATACAAGCCTCTTGATCATATCTCTCTTGGTAAGACATAAAAATTTGAACACTTTGATTAACCTTTAAATAGGTATTATAACACATTTCATACATGTATAAATCATTATAATAGTTCATCCACAACTTAAAGTACCAAAACCTCTTTTAGGCCTTAAGTAGACCTAATTCAAGTAGGCCTTCATTAGTACACGTTACATTATGTTCTTATTTGAAAAATATACCCTAATTTAATAAAATTATAAAATATACCCAAATAAACATATTATAAGGTCCATAACACTTTTTTATCACCAACCCCTTCATGAACACTCCTTGTAGCACTATTCATAATTAGGCCTATGAATCTACAGAAATATGCCAAATAAAAATGAAGCATGTACACAATTTAGTCACATAACCATGAAAATAAATAATATTAAAATAAAATAAATTACCTTAAAAAATCACCATGTGATTTATACTTCACTTCTTAGGGCAAAAGGACTCAAACACTTCTATGTAAATAGCCCACTCAGAACTGCCAGAACACTCCAAAACCCAATCATGAACAAATTTATTATCAAAACCTGAAATAAAAATTACCATGACTAATTATAATTTAAAAATATCCTTTTACATATCTATATCACTCTAAAATACAAAAATTACAAGTTATAATTTCAAATATTGGTCTTGCATACCAATCTTTTGACCTCAATACACACAGACAAACTAGAACCAAACAAGTCATTTTGGATTAAACATTTAAACAATATCAAAACTTATATAAAGAATTTATATGACATAAAATTCCAAAAAAACAACACCATGTTCATTTTATACTTCAACTTAGGGAATAGAGCCTCAAACTCATCATTGCAACTTGTTTACCCAAAATTGCCAATTTACCTTAAAGCACAGTCATGATGACATTGAACTTCAAAACCTATATGACCACTTTCAAATAATTATTATGAAATTAAATGAACATATTAATATAAATACGATCTTTAAATATAAACATTATATGGTCTAGTGGAAACTATTGGTCTTACAGACCAATTTGTTGACCTTACTACACACAGATCTCACTGAGTCAAACAAGACATTTTGGCTCCTTCATTTTCACCATTATACCTGAATTCCAAGATTTATCAAAAAAATTAATAGGACATAAAAATATCAAAATTTATCTCCATGCACTTTGTTTTATCACTTTATCATGATAACACATTCGTATTCATCTTTTCATAGTTGTCTAGGTTTTTCACTATTTCGACCATTAGGTCTATCAGTGATTGGCTAACTTGGATGACCATTTTAACACACTTTATGTCTAAAACCTATCCATAAAATTTCATGTACATAATACATGAGTCTAAATCTTCATCTTCCATCCATTTTCATACTTTAACTTGGTCAACTCTGACTGCTACAGTAAAACTCTAAGAAGTTATCACTTTCTTATAGGTTCTACTTACACATAAGACAACTCAATCACACATAGAGGTGCTTGGTAGAGTTAAATAAAACCTTATATAACTTATTTGATCATACAAATACATTATGGGCACTCTTGATCAACATTTTCAACATTAAGTCCTTATTAGGGTTCTAAGAGGATTTAAACATGTTTCCATTCTTAATAATCATTCATAAAGCATAGCTCCTTAATACCAAAAATGCATAAATTTTTTGAGATAATACCCTTCCCCATATACCATGAATATATAAGTTCCCACGCATAGGTTTTATGAGCTAACAAACATAATAAAATCCTTCTCAGGTTATGAACCTTCATTTTTTACACTTGAGAGACCTCAAAGTATTTTTTATTGCATTAACCTTCAAACTTTGACCTAAAAATTCATGAATAAACCTAGGAAAACCTATAACACATATGATAAGTCTCACCTATGCATACTTCCTTGGAAACTAAACCTCATGCCTCATTAGGTTATGTTCTCACCACCTTTCTTTCTACACGTAAGTCTTCACACATCATTAGGCCTTGAACTAACCTTAGAACCTCTTTTCATGTGCTCTCCACCAATCTCACATACTCAAGTAAAATTTTACATTATTAAACATTTTCATACTTATTTCACATGCCTTGATAGCAGATCATGATACCTCATTAGGCTAGGTAGGGTCTAGGAGTGGTCCAAGTGTAGACTTGGTTTGAAGGTCTTACCCCTGTAGGATCACCCTAAAACTATCATGAGTGATCCAATGCCTCACATACATGTTTATGAAACCTCATAAAACCTCTCATGCCTCTGTACATCCATCTTACCAAGTCACCATACTCATACCTTCTTATAAGGAATTTACATGCCATGACTAGTGCCATGTCTAGGCTTCTCCTTAAAACTTGAAAAATGACCTTGAAAAACTTTTGAAAGTATCTATACTTTACTTACATAAT
Organism: Torreya grandis; assembly: GCA_037957365.1. Lineage (NCBI taxonomy): Eukaryota > Viridiplantae > Streptophyta > Pinopsida > Cupressales > Taxaceae > Torreya > Torreya grandis. Next base: position 3,092,564 of record JARHVA010000826.1, read on the forward strand.
CACATATGCCAAAAAACCTATCACAATCTTGTACTTACTTCACCAAACTTCACTATGCACACCTTCTCTCAAAGTCTAGACTAGGCTTCTCAAGACACTTTGTATTCAAGAACTAGTACTCAAACATGCTTATCTCAATGATATCAAACAAGAACACTAAAAACTTCAAGCTGACCTAAACCTTGACATCAACCAATAGAAGAGACATTAGTTTACCTTTAAATTCTCTCTTACCTTCAAATTCTCTCTTTTCACATGGCTTATTTATCACATCAAACACAAAATCTCATACCTCAAAGACCTCTCACCATGCATATTCACCTTTTTCACCTTGACATAAAGACAAAACTTATCAACATTTTTAGAATTTTTCAATTAGAATGGACTAGATTAGGAAAAATAGGCATCAAGGCAAACCCATGTGGTAGAATTTACCCCATAAAATGTAGTAATAGGATAATGGGTAGGAGACAAAATGTCAAAAATTAGGTCAAGGTTATTTATTATAGCCTATGAAAAATCACTGCCTAAATAAGATGGTATCGATTAGGTTTATGTAGTGTTTTTTATCTAATTGATGGCATATCCAGGGATCAATATAGTGTGATATTGAACAACCTATGTAGTATGTAATTGACATGGTTGATATAGTTATAAAGATAGAATCAGGACAATGTATTACTATGCATGAATGGTGAAGTAGTTAATCTCACTATTTTTTTATTTTTTTATTATGAAATATAATTTATGTTGATTTTGGGTTAGATATATAATTAGTTCTCTATTTTTTAGCATTTTAAAGATGTAAAAGAGACTCTAAGTACTATTGGATGCACTATGGTTATTAGATCTACTAGAAAGATTATCTATCATTTATCAAGATTAGCTTCCTGCACTTGATTTTGGTGGGATCATGGAGATGCAATGGATCCCATTGAGCATATAATTAATTACCATGTTCCTTTGAACATGGGAGAGAATAACTAGTACATTTTATTATATGGTATATGGGGAAACCATTGAGGTCATTATCACCATAGAGGATGTTCATAAATTATTAGGATTATTGATTACTGGAACATTAGTGGTGTGTGATACACCAAATTTGGTGATGAGAGGAGAGCCTTAACTTTGTGGGTGATAAAATAAAAAATATATGATCAACCTATGTTAGTGGTGTGATTATTTTATGTCTATGTTTTGACTATTTCTGATATCTAAAATGTCATTATTTGATTTATGATAGCTCAAGTGCTTTATTATAAGTTGGATGGGAAGGTCCCATTATATCTTATATATTTGTGTCAGATGATGTTGAATCATGACACATTATATGATTTAAGATATGTTATTTGGGTTTAGGTAGTTCATGATGTTTAAATAAATTTATCTATGGGATAGAAGATGATGGGGCCCTTTATAATTTTTTTTATTTGGATTTATACATGATTTTATATGTATTAGTTAACAAGGTTACCTCATGTTGTCGATGATGCCCTCCTACATGTGTGGAGGTGGGTACAAGACCATGTGGTGTAGATTATTCCACATGTCTTAGCATTATAGACTATTACTTAGGGTGAGATTATTTGGTTCCCATATCAATGTATGGTAGATTTTTAGCCCTCATATCCAAATACTATACATACATAAGGTCATGTGAGGATTGTGGGACACTATCCTTGGTGTGTAGAGATCCATCTAGTTCATCATGTACAATGGTAATTTGGATTACAACATTTGATAGCTAATATAGTGGTCCCTACATTTTTTACTCCTCAGACGGTAGAGTGACATGGTGTAGGAGGTGAGAGGACACCAATATGTTCCAATTATATGGCCTCATTAGGAAAGGGTTGTTACATATTGAAATCAATGTTATAAATTAAGGTATGCATCAATAATTACGCCACAACATTAGATACTATAACCACCACCAAGACCATAGAGATAGAGATAGACTCTAGTGTTGCCACATCCATAATCACATTGAGATCCAACAATACATCCAATATTGAGTTAGTATATTATTTGGTGCATATGTAGTGAGGCATAATATGTTCATGTGATTAAACCATTCAGTATATAGGTTTTTCACCACCATGGATCCATTGTATGTAGGAGGTGCTTGGTGATTTAAAGTATGGAGTTACTATTAATGAGTAAGATGTGTCATGTAGTGATTATTTTAATATTATATAGATAGATAGATAGATAGATAGATAGATAGATAGATAGATAGATAGATAGATAGATAGATGGTTTTAAAGATAAATATGAGATTTGATTTGATTTTGGTTTGTGTTTTATATATTTAATGGCATATAAGTCCTAATGGAGGACTTTGGTGGAAAAAACCCACCATGGCATTTTGTACGACATGCGACTACAACACCATACCACATAATTGATTGATCCATTTATTCATTAAGCCTAGGGATATGTTGAGTGGTTTGGATTGGTCTAGGGGGATACTTGAGAAATAAGAATATTATCAGCTAGGTCATAGGCTATAGTGAGACTAGGAGTTGGTCAAGGAGATTTTTAGGTGTACAGGCATTAGCTCAAGAGAGAGCCACTCATTTGATTATGACTAGGTAAATATTGAGATTATAGACCTAGATGGCCAATATATAGGGATAAGTGTATATAATATAATCACATACATAGTTACTATAATTTATTGTAAAAGGAATTTAGTTCTATGCCTCTAAAGGTAGTGTAACACATCCTTGTGATGGATTTTAGCCTTAGAGTTATTTTTTTATTATGTATCATGATGTATTTAAACTTTTTGAGTCATACATATATAGAGAGAGGTGTGTTTCATTATGAATCATGGATGTTATCTATTGATGTATTTTATTTTAATCACATGTGATTTCAATTTCTTAGGCTATGGGAAAATTTAGAATGCATGTTTTTTTCATTTATATCAAATGTGATTAAATGTATGGTTAAAAAGAATGATAAATGACAAAAGTTGTAAGTAGATAGAAATTTTTGAAAAATAATTGATGATTTGTAAAATAAATGTTAAAGAAATAAAAAAGAATGAGATATGTAAAACATTTGTAATAAAATGAAATAAAAATGATAAATGTTAGTGAAGGATATAAACATAAACTAGAAATACATAAATAATTAAAACAAGGACAAATTTGAAATAAATAAGTTGAATTTAATACTTGTGCTAACATATGATGGAAGAAAGTATGACCATATAATGGCATGTGAATGATGATGATAATATGGTATAAAACATTATTTATGAGGAAATACAATATGGTATAAAACATTTCTTATGAGGAAATACAAGTCATATCTGAGGTCTAACACTATAACTCTAAAACAAAGACAATTGGAGTGATAAGGTGGGTAATTTATAAGGAAAGCCTAGTCTTATCTAAGCTGGGTAATTTATGGTGTGAAAAAGGATGTGATAAGCTAGAAGTGATGTCCATCAAGGAGAATATTAGGGATATATGGGAAATTAAAAAGAGATTGAATCACTAAATTGGTGATATATAAATCCTTATAAATGATGAGACACACTAAACAATAATGATAGTGATAGGAGTTATTGACATCAAGGACCTAGTACACTCCAACTAGTAAAAATAGAGCTTGGGCTAGTAGATGAATAACATAGATCATCCCATGAAGGATATATACAAGAAATGTAAAATGGGCTTACCTTCCCATAATTTTCTCCCCATTTCTTAGGATTCCTTATATTGTTGTTAGTCTGCTATGAGGATTGGGTACTTAGATCAAAAAGTAGGTGGCACTAGATAATAACTGAGACCTAATATCCCAGTCTATTGGGCTACTACACCCTAATGGACCTAGGATCTATTATGAGACCAACTAAAGACTTTAATATTTGAATATGATATGATATGTTCCAATAGATCATGTCTTTTAGTGTGATATGACTTTTATGATTATAATTTAATTTTGATCATTACCTTTTATTATTTTATGATTTATTTTAAAATTATATGGTTTTTTTATTCCTTATCCATAAAAATTTAAAATACCAAAAATTATTGAATTAAATAATAAATATGAAAGAGATTATACTTGGTTTTTATAATAGAGTACTAAATATCATGGTATTAAAAATTTCCTAGACTTGCTCACGTGTAAGTATGTAATCTCAAAATTGTCCTAGATATGATTAAAATGAAGGGGGTAAAGGAAATATAGATATTTTAAAATATATGTGTTGATGTGGGTTTTATTCACACCTCAAATAGTTTTAAAGGAGGCAACCTCTAACATTTTAGTATCTTTATGGAACAAAGTTCTACTCTAGGTCATGAGTTATAAGTATCCGATTAAAAAAATTGAGTGGTGTGTAGTCATATAAAATGTCCAAATTGGTAGTTTGAGTGTGCTTATGACACCCAATCCAAAGGTCCTTCTTGCATGCCCTTATGACCCATCTAGACACCTTTTTCTCATTACCATTCATCCAAAATCTTCTAAACTTTGAATCCATCTCAGCCAAACTCTATTTCTAAAGCCAATCCTATCCCCCTAGGTCTTGAGCCCATAAGATAGGAGCACCATATCTAGACTATAGCACTGGACCTTAGGGTGTCCTATTTTTGATGCTCTTGTCCCTTTGTAATTTGATCCAAAATGGTTATTTTCATTCAATCCATATCCTTCATCATGTTAGCCTAACATGAATACATCTAAACCATGACCAATAGATCCCTATAAAATCCTATCCAAAGTTCATTTATAAGGGAGGTGACAAATATTACAAATCAAGAAAGAATAAAAAATAAATAAGGAAAACTTCCCTATTCTCTAAATATAGTCACCCAACATAGTTGTAAACATACTCAAACCATCATACGAATCCCTAGCCACCTCAAGCCCTCTTAATTTGGCATTTTCGCATTCACATCACACTATTGCACAAAGCATATTAAGTGGGAGAAATACATATGGATTGATCCCTCTTCATATTATTGGTATGTAGGAAGTGTGACCACACAAGGGGTGTGGATTACATCCTCAATGCATATTACACACTAACCCCCCCCCCCCATTTCTCTAAGTGATTCAAATCATGTTTTATCAAGTATGATGGAGGGTTAGGTTTTAAAGATTAAATCATCTCTATATTGAGCTCTATCAACATTCAAAATTCAATATTTCATAGGTAGGCTCACATAGGAATAGTGAAAAGAACCCAAAAATTTCATGTCTCTATGACTAGTTTGGATAATAGCGGTAAGAGTGGACAACAACATTGGACCCTAAAGTGTCTTATTTTTTGTGTTCCTATCCTTTCACTGAACAAAATCCAGATTCTAATTTGTGACATTGTCTCGGTCTTGCATAGCCACTTTTAGACCTTATATCATCCATCTCAGCCTATTTCTAGATAAGTTATATTTTTTTCTTATTTATTGCTATTTTTAGAAAGGTAAAAAAATACATAAATTATACAAATTAGGACTTTAATTATTGAAATATTCTTTATTAATTTATTAATCTAGACCCTTAACTAAAATAAGAATAAAACTTCATTATTTCCAAAAATTTTAAATCATTTGGTGAACCTGACTTACTTCATTTGTGCACAAAATCCCTAAAAACCCTAGGCAAAATTCCTTGTTGACTTTTTATTATTTTTCTAATTTTTCCTACATATTTAAATCATAATTTTACATTTTATTTTTAAAATTTACCAGAGTAATTTTAAAAACCATTTCTTTCAAACCCTAATTGAACTTACTAGGTCCCTTTGCCTCTTGAGGTATCACCTTACATGTTTGTGAGCTTCATATCCTTTTAATACATTTTTTAGTTTATTGTTTTAAGGAATTTATATTTCCTTTATTAATTACTTTCCTTCCATCACATTTTTCTTATTACAACTTATTGCAAAAAATTCAATCCATTTTCAATTTATTTTCCTACTTTAACAATGGCCCAATATACCAATTTTGATGAAACTGATAAGAGGGAACTTCAAGACCTTTTAACTAAACATCCTTATATACAATATGAAATGCTTAAAATACTAAAATAATAGCAACAAAAATCAAACAATTGTCAATCCTATCAAACCACAGAACAACTAGTTATAAATGACACTATGAGGGAAACTATGTCTCAACAACCCCTTATAGTATCCCGACCTTATTATGAGGCACCACTAGTTATGGCTAGTACATATTTATCTCCATATGTGGCTGCCCTTATTTAAGAGATAAAATATCTTAAATACAAGGTGCTACATCTTGAACAAGGTGCCTCTAGACCAACATATGCTTTATATTCTTTTGCTCTACTTCATACACCATTGGCATATCATATTACTTCTACACCCTTACCATCAAGTTTTGTTCAACCCAAGCTCATTATATATGATGGAAAGGGTGATCTAGAGACACATTTTTATGTATCATGCTTGGACTATGTACCAAATGACTAGTTATTAACCAAGTTGTTTCAACAGAGTTTAAAGGATTATGATCTACAATCATTCTATAGTCTACCAAATCAGTCAATCAATGCAATCAATCCTTTAGATAACATGTTCCTAGCTCATTTCAACATTAACATAGGTGGCAAGTTTTCTTATGCCCAAGTTTCATAATAGAACCAAAGGTCAAATGAGCATCTCATAGATTGCGTTCTTTAATATAAGACTATCTTGGCTAAAATGACTAGCCCTATGGCCAATCAAGAATTATAAGATCTCCTCAAATAGAGTATTATACCATCTTTGCATGAGTCAATAATGTTCAAAAAACTCTCTTCCTTCACTGAGTTATGTTATACACTAAAGGAAAGGGAAGTCAAATTAATTTCAATGGGCAAACTCAAGTATATAAGCATATCAAAAATAGAAAACAAGAGTAACATTAAATCCCCATACAAAGTAAAAGTTAATGATAGAAAAATTCAAAATCAACATATAGTTAATGTGGCTTTAGATCCCCCTCAATGAGTGGTTTTATCAGCACCTCCTCAATGAGCCTTTACAATTCTACTAGTATCTCTAGCCAGAGTCTTACAATAGTTAATAGAATGAAATATCATATCTCTCCCTCCTATTCAAGAAGTTGATATAATAAATCCTCTTCCATGTGGATATGATTAGAATGCATTTTTTAATTTTCATAGGATAATAGGCCACACAACAAATAGATGCATTAGTTTGTGACACAAGATACATGACTTGATAGATGGTAACCTTATTGACTTGGTAATCTAGTTGAGCCTCCTTAGGCAAAGCAAACATAGGACAAAAAATTTCTTAGATCCTTTCCCACAACATTATAAACAAGAGATAGGGGATGCATCAAGTGTTCACCATACATATCATGCACACCCTCCACTAATTATATACCAGGCACCTTTATTTGAGTCACATCCTTTGAGAAACATGATTAGTGTGTATAATTGCAAAGTTTCAACTAGACCTTACATCTCCTTCTCAAAGAAAGAGATAGCTGAGGATGATTTGTATCACCATGCACTCTTTATCAAAACCTACATTGATCATCATCCCATTCATAGTGTTCTCATAGACAATAGATCTAGTGTGAACATGTATACTATGACATTACTAAAGTATTTGAGATATTTAGAGCAAGATATTACCTTGATGTACATAGTTATCATTGGCTTTAGTGGGCACATATATAATTCATTAGGTGAGATTGTACTTCCCCTACAAGTTGGTCTAACACATTTGTCCACACCATTTATTATAGTTCCTAGTGCAAGATTCTTTGATGTGTTGCTTGGTTGACCATGGATTTAGAAACTTCATACAATACCTTATACAATTCATATATCCATGAAATCCATTCATGTTAATTAGATTATTATAGTTGGTGGAGTTCCATATGAGTTACCAGTCCCCACTTCATATCCATCTACTACTCTATAATCACTATCTTTAGCTTCTCCATCAATTATAGTTTTTTCTCTAGTTTAGATTCAAACACAACCAAGGCCTCCCTTGCCAACATAGAGAGTTCATACACTTCCATAGAGGCCTCTCTTAGAGTAACCACTACACCAATGATAGTTTTATGACTCTAGATAGTTTCCATCTATAATATTCACACCCAAGGTAGTATCATTGAGGTCTTATACCTCTACACATAGAACACACTTTTAGAGAACTTCTTCTACTACCATATGGGTCCCTAAGAGCCCTAAAATTTCATCCACTCTTTAGAATTATAGGGGGACCCCATAGTCAATTTAAACTATAGATATTTTATAACATTTATAACATACATATCTTTTAGAGTCACAATCTCAACCCTTCCATCGTGCTTCACAATCATGCATGATTCCTCTCCTTGATACAGGACACCATGATAGGGAGTCTCTTATGAGACTCATCAATTAGTATCATTTCTTCTCAGTGTTACTTGTACATAGATTCTTTTCAAATTCTTGTACATAGTTTCCTTTTTATTTGTTTATACATACCTTATTTCAAAAATACCAAAAAAAATATAACATGTCAAAATAAAAAAACATTAAAATAAATCAAAAACATTAAAAACATTTCAACTGCATACATTTCCATGCTTTAGATTTTTACTACCATACTAGACTTACATTTTGATATCCTATGCTATTATTTGTTGATTTATCTACATTACCATGCTTCACTTGATCTTATTTGAGTGTGTGCAGTGACACCTAGATCCTTGATTGCTTCACTCTACCCATTAAGGGGGCATCCTATTTTTACATTTGAGACATAAATTGGCATATCCACCCATCAGGGGCATCTTCTACATGACTACAGCATCCGGGTTGTGTCATTCCTACACCACATACTCTATTTATCATGATGATGTACTTTACTTACTAGCTTACATAGATTATTCTATTGACACTCACTAGTTTATAGAACTAGTGTATTTCTTAGCATTTACCAAGTCTTGTACTCCATGTTTTTCATACTTTCACTTCTTGATCTAATTAGTTAGATGTGATAGTATTTCTAGAATTTACATGTTTTAATTTCTTTATTTGAGTAGTTATATGATATTGCATTTCTTATTTCCTATTTTGTCTCTTGTGTGTGCCTTAAGACATTTACCAATGTCCTTTACTTGTACTCTTCTATGTGTTTGTGGCCCTCATGTCAACCTTGATTGTATTAAATTATATGTGTATATGGGCATTTAAACATGCCTTATATGATTAATTTCTAGTTTGAGTGACATGTTTCCACATCCCTTTTTTGATTGGCCCCTTACCCTATTTTGTATGATTCTTTCTTCTTGCCTTGCATGCTTGTTTACTTCTCAATTGTTTGCAATGCTATCATCCACATCATGAACTATCTTGCCTTCTTGGATGCCATGATGAAAATCATGATCCATCCCTCCTTGAAAACTAAAAACTAACCAAATTTCCAATTTTAGTTTAGTATATTACACATTTCATTACATTGTTACATCTATCTAGGCATACCCATGTTGATCTAATAATTTCCAATACAAACTATGCTATATCTTGAGACATATTTTTTTATTATCATTGTAATATCATGTAATTTGCAACATAACATACTTTTAAGGATATTTATTTTAAGGGTAGTCACTCTAGGGTCTTAATTTATACCCTCAAAAGAGGGGGAAATAAACAGGGTTTTGTCACAAAGATCAGAGCTTTCTACCAGCCAAAAAATAGCTTTCAAAACACTCAAAATATCATTCAAAATTCAAACCAAGTAGAATAGACCAAAAATATAATGATGAATATATAATAGTGATTATAAATAGTAAAATACAAGAACACCATACTTGGACTATAGTGCCAAACATCAAAGTGTCATGTTTTTTGTGCTCTTATCCAAACAATAGAAAACCCATATTTTATAGAAATGGATAGAAAAGTAAGTTTGATTATAGTTTTATCAGCTATAGTTTATTTCAAATTGGGAAATTTCAATATAGTTTTTTTAGAGTATCTAGATATAGGGGGCATCATGCATGGCATGATGGATATTGCTTTCATTTTTAGATTAGGTAGTTGGTACAACTTCTAGATCAGAATACATGTTATAGACACTAGTGATTAGGGGTGATGTGCATAGCATATTTGACTTTTTTTCTTTCCAATTAATTATATTACCTAGGTATGCTCAATAATTGTGTGCCTTATTCCATTTTTAGGTGGTTGGCATCATTTCAAACTAGATTTCATATAATCCTAGTTCTCAGTTTTAGAGTGGCTTTTATACAAGCCTAATCTCCACCTTTTGGAGTGGCCAAGATTGGCCTAGTTTTTAGTACACCTTTGTCTATTCATGCCAAATTTTTAGATTATAGATCATTAATGGGCTTTAGGATCCATTTAATATGACACACATTCATACTAATATCAGTTCATAACTTCATTTAGTGGGTAATGATAGAGCCAAAGGGCCATCCTTTGTATTCTTGAGCCACCTACTTAGAGGGGTTAGACACATAATCCAAACATCAATTAACATACTTATGATTACATAGATTCACTTAGTTGGTAATGATGGATCTAAAGGGCCAGCCTTTGTATTATTGATCCACTCTTAGAGAATTAAACAATTAATTATGTTCATGATATTACTCTTGGTATAATATCACTAAACATAAAAACAAGTTTTATATTGGTCCACGTATCGATTGAGGTGTATTCATTCTTTTTTTTTCCTTTCACTTTTACCCATCTTTTTGTAAATTCTTATTTTAGACATAATGTGTCTAGTAAGAATGATCTATTGCTTGTTTTATTTTATATATTTACACTTCACACTATGATCTCTCTATGCACACTCAACATCACACATTTTTATGGGCTTCACCCTTTTAGGTAAGTTCACGTACACTATTTTACTTTTCCTTTATCCTATTATTTCACTTTATTGCATCAATAGAATAAAGGGGGGTAAATGTAGTCATATAAAATTTCCAAATTGGTAGTTTAAATGTGGATTGTGACACCTAATATATAGGTATTTTTTCATGATCTTTTGACCCTTATAGACACCTTTTTGATCATTATTCATCATCCAAAACCTTTTAAACTTTAATTCCAACTCAGTTAGAGTCTATTTCCTATACAAATCCTATCCCCTAGGTCCTGATCCTATAGGATAGGAGTGTCATACCTAGACTATAGAACTAGACCTTAAAGTGTCCCATATTTGGTGCTCTTTTCCCTTTGTAAATTAATCCCAAATGGTTATTTTCATCTGATCCCTATCCTTCATCATGTCATCCTAGTGTGAATACATCTAACCCATGACCAATACATCCCTATAAAATCCTATCCAAAGTTTATTTATAAAGGAGGTGACAAATCTTACAAAGTAAGCAAGAATACAAAACAAAGCACTAAGGAAAAATTTCCTATTCTCTACATACAGTCACCCAACACAACTATAAACATACTCAAATCATCATACCAGTTCCTAGCCACCTCAAGCACTCTCAATTTGGCATTTTTGCATCCACATCACATTATTTCACAAATCACATTAAGTGGGGGAAATACATATGGCTTGATCCCTCTACAAGGTATTGGTATGTAAGTAGTATGACCACATAAGGGGTGTGGATTACATGTTCAGTGCATATTATACACTAACCCCCCATTTATCTAAGTAATTCAAATCATATTTTATCAAGCATGATATAGGGTTAGGGTTTGAAGATTAAATAATCTCTATAGTGAGATCCATCGACATTCATCACTCAAGATTTCTCATGCAGGCTCATATAAGAACAACACAAAGAACATTAAAGTTTAGGTCTTTGTGACCAATTTGGACAACATCGATAGGAGTGGATAATAGTGATAGACCCTAAAGTGTCCTATTTTTAGTGCTCTTATATCTTCACTAAATGAAAGATATATTCTAATTTATGACACTATCCCAATCTTACATAGCTAGTTTCAGACCCTATATCAGCCATCTTAGCTATTTCTAGATAAGCTATATTTTCTCCATATTTATTGCTACTTTTAGAAAGGTAAAAAAAGATAGATAAATTATATAAATTAGGACTATAATTATTGTAATATTATTTACTAATTTATTAATTCATACCCTTAACTAAAATATGAATAATTCTCCATTATTCCCAAAACTATTAAATCATGGTGGAATAACTAGTTGAGCCTATATGTTGTTTAACTAGGTTTGTGGGTGGATGTGTAGATTCTAATAAAATGGTAAATCACTAGGCAAGTTCTATGAGTGTAGGACTATTCTATGGTGGGTATATCTCAAATAAACTCAAAAATAAGGAATGATAAGGTATAAAATAAGGTTTTATGTCTTTGAAAAGGAATTTTAAATGTTGTTTATTTGATGGACAAGTATCTCAAGAACTATTGTTTGTTATTTGTAGCTTTTGCACACTCGTGAAAAAACATGATTAGAAGTCTGGGATAATAGATATAGGATGCTTAATGGTCTCAACTAAAGGTTTCTCTTATTTAGGCTACTATTGCACATCTTTGTATAAGAGATTACAATTTAGAACAAGAAGTTATTTAGGGTAATGGCTCACACCTAGAAGACATATCAAAGGAGATACATCTACACTCCTTGGATTATCAATTCAACTTGTACTAACTACTTAAATTAATGAAATATATCAATAATTAATAGATATTGCACATCTAAGACTAATATTCATTAATAAAAAAAATCATATTAATTTGTAGCATTGGCACACATTAGAATTATTGAATCAATATAGACAAAAAAAATTCAAATTCATTAACATAGAGAGAAAAGAAGAAAGAGTAAACACATTTGCATGATAATCAATTTATTGATTTCTTATTGTATATTCATCTAAAACTTTAACCACCTTAAAAAGAAGGTTCTAAATGTATATAAAGAACTTGGGGAAGGGGTCTCCTCATCCTACTAGTTTATAACACTTCAATTGCATCTTAATAGACTATATGATAAGTCTCAATTACATGTTAATAACTTATAGATATCTCAGTCATGCAACATGTTCATGTTGACAAAAATGATTCATTTGATTAAAATATATACATAACTAAGACTTTAACTATTCATTTATAATTTCTACATGAAAAATTGTATAAAAATTACCTTCAAGCTAATTTAGATCTTGCTTAATGTTTCTCAAAATTATCATTGAAACTCTAGTTATGCTTATGCTTGATAACATGGTGATTAGAGTTGTACTTGGTGAGGTAATCATTAATTGAGTTGGAGTTACCATCAAAGCTATAGTTTGAAGTGGCACTAATGTGGTTGTTATTATTGGCACTATAAGTGGAGTTTATATAGTAGAACTAGAAGGTGTCATTTGTGTTACTTTCTTCTTAATATCCAACTCTTGTTAATGATTATATGCCTTAGCATGTCATGCATTAATTAGGTTCATGTCTAGAAGATGCATCCTAGTCTCCCTACCTATTTGTACCATTATTCTAGTGTGTTATATCTAGGTGGATATAAAGCCACACTAGAATACTTCTAGCTTTTTTTCCTTTTTCTTGGTTGCACTTAATTTGGCTTTGATGTCCTCCAATATTAAATGTTGTAGACTCTATTTAAAACCATCATAGTTTTGTTAAATCATTTGATCAAAATTATCTTGAATCACCAATATCCATCTATTGTCTTGAATTTTTATCAATTCAATCTTAATATAAAATGCCTCTAGAGAGGTCATCAAGTCCAAGTGGCTAAAATTCCTTATTGGGGGTGTATAATACAAATAAATTTAGCTTATTCTCATCCTCTCTAAGAATCTTGAGTAATCTAGTTATAGAATTAATATGGGGAACCAAATTGACTCTTAAAGAATGATTTGAATTTGGAATTTCATATAGCTAAATGTTGAATTTTGTACATCATGTTCAATACTTTGGGGTATTTTAATTACCTATTGTTACTCTCTAACATTTTCTAGCTCCTATTTAATATCTTGTTTAGCCATATTATTTCCCTCATGTATGGCCAAGATTTCCCTAGTATAGGTTTCCACATAGGACTTGAGTCCTTAATTTATGTGGATCAAACCTTTTTCTATTTTGTCTCTTTAAAAGGGAATAAACCTCTTCCCTTTCCTCCATGATTAAACTTCTACCAGATCTATCCTCTATCTTCCTCTTCCTAACCCACTATATTGATGTTATAGCCTTATCAAATAATGAGCTCACCATTATAAGTTCACTGATCTTCAAATTAGGCCTCTTAGAGGCTAAAGATCCTAACTCCTTAGCCCAATCTATAAGAGTGGTCTTTGAAGGATCACATGGTTGAGATTCCACTTGCACATGCTCTTAAGGCTCAAGCTAAATTTTATAATAAGGCTTGGGAATTTATGGATAAATTATTTTATACCATCCTATGTTTATAAATTATGTCATTAGATACACAAAAAATATTGGTTGCTTCCTTGGAACCCTTTTGGTGGTCACTACTGTAGTTATGGAGACTGGTATTGAAGAAGGTAAAGGTGAACTTAAGTGGGTAGAAAAACAAATAATTGGAGAGGTGTATTGGTTTATGGTTAGGATGGACAAATCTATGGTTGATGAGATGGACTCTAAAGGAGTAAAAACTATAATAGTGGAGGGTAAAGTAGGTGAAGTTGAACTAGGTAGATTAATAGATGGGTGCATAAAAATGATACCAAAAAAAAGTGCTTGAATAGGAATAAATGTAGAAATAATTAGTTTAGGGATGGTAAAAATGGTGGGTAATGACATCAAAGGAAAATTTCCTAAATGGGATATAAAAAGAGTACCCTTACTAGATGGTTTACCAATGAGAGGTGCCTTGTATTTCAGTGCTTGTAGGCTTAAAACCTTGGCCAACTATAATTATTCCTCTTCCACCTCTTGTGTTGGATCATCTTCTAGTGAATGTTATTCCTCTTTGAGTTTTTTTATGGGTAAGGTCTATTGTCTATACCTCTTTGGCTTCTTTTGATAGCACCTTATTGTTATGCTAGCTTGTGGAACTATCATCTATTAGGGAAGAGAAGGGAGAATGATGTTGGGCATTAGGGATATTGAAGCTTTTATTTCCTCTTCATTAGAATAGTCCAAAAAATGATCCTAACTTCTTCATTTTATGTATTGTATCTTATTTGATTTACCTCCTCTGCCATTTCTTGCTTAACTTTTCTCAGTTCAATAGATGATGTTTTAATTGGAAGAATTTATTCCTCCTCTACTAGTGTAGAGGTAGACACTTCTTTTTCTTCTTATTCATCCTACCCTCCAATAAGTGGTGTCTTAGCTACCAACATCTCTTGGTCTTATGGTTGGTCTTGAGATATAAATTAACCTTATGGATCTAGTCCCTCTATTTTTAGTTGTTGAGATGGCTAGCCACTCTAGAAGTCAAAAGATCTCCATCCTCCAAGACATGAGATCTTGAACTTTGTCTTACTACATGTGAGAGAGGGTTTAGCTTGAATCATGCTTAATAATTCCTTACTCAAGACTATATTTAGTTCCATTTATTTCACCTCTTCATCATCCTTAGCATTTTTAAAAAAAAAATCATGATCCATTGGATCATGTTTATAATTGGTACCAAAGGTGTGAATATTCTTTTAGACCTTCTCATGAGGGTCCCAATCTCTAAGGGGGAGAGTGGGAAATGCATATGCTCTCCTATCATTTATTTCTTCCTTAAACTACCTCTATATAGTGTATTTCATTCTATCAATAGTGATGTGGGAGCCATAAAAGGTAGCCTTATTATTCTTTGTGAATTTCTCATTAATTCCATTTCATATCTATTATACAATCTCCTATTCATCTACCTTGTCTAGAACAAACTTAGGAAGCTAGAGAGGATCCACCTTATAGATAGAAACCATGATGATAGTGTATTCTTGGTAGATCTAGTAGTCTCCCACATTGTTGGCAAGTGTTTTAGTTATAATGGGTGAAATCCTAGCTAAAGGTTGATCATGGATGGCCATCTAAACTTGGGGTTAGATATCCTCAATAATCATATCTATGTTCCTGACATATGAGTATATGTACACAAAAGAGTAATAATCACAAATTTAGTTCTTAACAACATCTAGGTTTGGATCCCATAAGACTCTATTGTGTTTATATATTATCATGATTGTGTCTAATAGATAAGACATCATGTAAAAATTTCCTCCAAGTGGCCTCTTATCTTTGTGTAAGATTTGTTCCTAGAGGTGAATGTTAATTTATTCCCCCAAAGTGTAGGTGTGATCTAAAGTAATTCATAGGTCTAGTAGGGGAAACCACTCCAAATGCAAGAAGTAGATGCTTGCATGTCCAATTTTTTGAATTAATAGTGTCATTCCCACACAAATCCCCATTCTAAATTGAGTGATGGGAATAGGATTCTTGACATGTTATTTCAGATTAAATGTTTCTCTAGGGAGAAGCCACCTTCTTAGTGCTCACTCCATGCTATTGGCCTTTTTCTAGGTAATGATAGTATATAAATCAAATGTGACATCTATGATGGGTAGATTGAATCACCTATTAAATGCATCCCCTGATATGTATGTGGCAACTATGTTATTATGAGCATAGTCAATGTAACCATCATTTTCTATTTTTCACTCAAAGAAGAGGCATCACATTAAGTCTATGTATGGCATAACCTTTGGCTTAATGGCTATGTAAAATAGGGATTGTCATTTTAATGGAAGAAGGTCCTTCACTAACTACTTATCCTAAAATTAAAATGTCTTCTTCTAGTGAAAAAGAGTGCATGTTCTCCACAACTTCCCATAAGGCTAAGTAATTAGGATAATGACCATCAAATATAGTGGCATCAAACACTGTATCGAAATACTCTATGGAATCATTGATGGAGAACCTATAGGGTGTCAAAGATCTTTTATATAACTTAGATGATGATGTCATATCAGTTTGGTGTATGTTGGTATGCTTCAAGCCTTTGAAAATGGCATGTACTAAACTAAATTATGTGGATTTTAAATCACTCTAGTTGCAATTAGGACTTTTGAGATTGGTGAAGGCTGAATTTTACTTGAGATCTTGAAAATTGAATTATGTGAACTTGGTTGGGGGCTTGATGTTAATAGATTTTTGCATTAATTTCTAGTTTGTGCACCATTAATCACCAACATCTATGATCTCATTACCTTCATTCAATTTAAATTCAACCACCCTATCCTAGTGTACATGACACATAGGATGCCTTGTCATTCAAGGTCCTATGGTGTTACCTTTCATTTTTTTCCATTTTTCATTATGTATTCAAATCAAGAGAAGTCAAACTTTACCTTCAGGCTAAAAGACTCCAAAACATAGAATGTTCTTTGGAAAGATTGGTTCTAAATTATTTTATCCCAAATTTTTTGAAACAAATTTACCAATGAATAAGTACTCTTCAGGAAGATTTTGGTTTGGATAAAAGTGGTCACATAGATAGTTCCCAAAGAGAAAGTTTACAATGAAAAATATCCATAACAAATTTTTTAAATATAAGTCTCCAAAGTAAAAGCTTTTGAAGAAATTTTTTTGAAGGGAAACCTTCTAAAATAATGTTCTCTATGAAAAAAATCTAAAGAGAAAAACTTTTGAATAAAATTTCTCATCCAAAAAGTTTCCAAAAAAAAGTTGCCAAAGTAAAGCTTCTGAAATAAAGTCCCCAAAAAAAGTTATAATGAAAAAGTTACCAAAGTAAATATTTTGATGAAATTTTTTTGAAATAAAGTTACCAAAGTAAAGCTTCTGAAACAAAGTTTTGAAGACTAAACTTGTTGAAGATAAATTTTTTGACACAAAGTTGTCGATGAGAAATTTTCCAAAAAGAATCTTTCTAAGGGAAAATTTTTGATGAAAAGTCTCTAAAACAAAGTTTCCAAAGACTAAAACTTGTCAAAGACTAATCTCTCCAAAATAAGCCAATATGAATTCATGTATGCAAATCCATTATTCTTGTCCTTTCATTAATAGGTTAGTTTGAATAAGTGCTTTTAAATGGAAGTAAGTATACCCCAATGTGATTCAATGTTTAAAGCACTGAGTTTCTATAGATAGTAACAACTATCATAACCCTAAAAAATACATAGATACCTAGATAAAACATTCATATTTCCTAAAAACAAAGGGGGTCCCCACTTTTTAATAAAAAATAAAAGGTGAAGTGTGTTGAATACAATAAATGGTGACATACAGGGGTGAATACTCAAGATTTTTCAAGAACCCAAAATCTATGGTTTTACAATCCCAGTATCAAAAATAAATTCATCCCAAAATAAATGATTAAATCAAAAATAAAAAGAGACTTTTAATAATCTTATGCAATATACTAACTTTACTTACACCTTGGATCTATGTGTGAAAAATGTTATTCTTTATCTCTTGTCTCAGGGTTTTAGGCAAAGACATGGGGGTAAGCCATAGATTTCACTTTTATTGGTCATTAGGTGCATAGACATTGGGGAGCTCAAGTATTACTCTACTACCAGATAGGCATCCATAGCCCCAAGATATTTAATTATGCATGATGCATTGATCTTATTTCATCATGTAAGTTTTGAATCTCTTTTTAATTTTATATTGGACATTTGGATTTATTATTATTTTTATCTTTTCTTTCTCTTGATTTCTAAAAGAGGGAAGAGGGTGACCACAATGAGTTAGTCTTAATAAATTTTTGTTTTAATCAAAATGTCCCTACCAAATCTTGTCCATGTTTATGATTATTACCTTAAACAAGTATTAACATTTTATGTGCATTTGACCCAAGGGGATAAGGAGAGTTTTCTAAATTTTCATAAAACTATGGGAGTAACTTTCACATACCTGATAAAATCATTAGCTTTAGGACATGTTCATGTCTAACTCTCTCATTGCTTACTCGAATTAAGAATTATGAACTACAATATACAATACCCATTGATTTTAGTCAAATTAAAAACACCTCAAATTATCATTTGACTATATTAGGATTGACCAAACTTAGACTACCATGCAATCAAAAGAAAATTATCCTAGAAAGCAAGAAAACTAATAAAAGCAAAAAGGGGGATAATTTAGAAATCATGAACTAATCTAACAAAATCAAATGATTGAAAGCATGAAATTAACTAATGAAGAAAAACTAACATAATCCTACCTCTACTGAGACATCTATTGTTACTTAGAGACTGCCCTAGATGGGGAAGCCATAAAGTAGTGCTTCAAAAATTATCCATTAACTGGATATATTAGATCATTACCTTGAAGATATTTTAAATAGAATGCATTATTACCTGGGATCTAAAAAATATTATATGATCTTAT
The DNA here is from genome assembly GCA_037957365.1 of Torreya grandis. Taxonomy (NCBI): domain Eukaryota; kingdom Viridiplantae; phylum Streptophyta; class Pinopsida; order Cupressales; family Taxaceae; genus Torreya; species Torreya grandis. Next base: position 3,111,878 of record JARHVA010000826.1, read on the forward strand.
CTAAATTAGGGTAAACTTATCATGAATTCCTTTTTTCTCATGAGATTTATCCCATAGTAACACCACATTTGAGATCTTGAATGCTTTAAATTTTACTCTCTTATCAAACCATCTTTTGACCACATCTTGAAGTTTGTTAAATTTTTACAATGTTTTATCCTTAAAGTCTTCCATTTTGATGATATCTAGCAATCTAAACTTTGTTTTGTCATTGGACTCCGTGTATTCTTGCATAAACTAATACATTGGTAATTTTAGCATGATTGGGATCATTAGTTGTTTCCCATAAACTAGTATATATGGTGAAGCTTTAAGGGCCTATTTGTACCTAGTCCAATCTACCCAAAGTGCATATTTTAGTAAGAGGTGTCACTCCTTGGGTTTATCTACAACTAACTTCTTGATAACATCTATGATTTTCATGTTGGTTGACTCATCCAATCCATTCCCTTATGGGTAGTGATTGGAGGAAGATCTATTCATAATCTGATTATCATGGGCCCATTCATTAAACTCAACTGATTGAAATGATAGCCCATTTTATCAAACTAAAGAGATAGGGGTGCCAAACTTGGTTTTGATATGTTATTCAAGAAAACTTATCATGTCTTGGGCTCTAGAGTTCTTAGTGATTGCTGCCATTGTCCATCTAGTTAAATAATCTATAGCAATGAGCACAAACTTATGTCTAAATGAGGAGTTTTGGTTTATAACACTGATGAAGTCTAAACCCCATTGGTATAATGACCTACCTTCAATCATAGGCTATAGTGGCTTTACTATGTCTACCTCTCTTTTTGCCAAAATTTGGCATTTGTGGCATGTCCTCACATAGAAGTGAGCATCCTTAAATATTGTCAACCAGTAATAACCCATTATAATTATTTAATGGGATATATTATTACCATATGGATGTTTTTTGCCTATCTTTTGATGTATATTTTATAATATTTCCTGAGCTTCTCCATGTGACACACATCTTAGATAAATGCCTTCATAATTCTTTCTATAGAAGATTCCTTTCTTGATCATGTAATGAGTATCCTTGAGCCTTAAAGATCTTTATTTCTCTCTTTTAAGTTCCTAGGGGCATGTTCTAGTATGTAATAACTAAATAATACCTAGATACCAATATTTTTGGGAGACCTTTGTTTGGTAGACCTCTTCAATGGTGATACATGGGTCTATTTCAGTCATCAATTAAATAATGTCTTATACTCTAATGATCTTAGATAGTTTATTTTCAATATAAAATTTTGGTAATTTCACCATCCATTTAGATCTATGCTCCCCCATTTTATTATATCCTATGGTAAGCTTGACACCAGGATCTAGTACTATGGCAATGGTCTTATTCTGAAGGATGTAGTACCCAAACTTCTTAACTAATTTGATGAGATGAAAGATTTTCTTGTCAATAAGGGAATACTTAAGCTTTATATCTTTCAATTTAGTACTGATAAATGTCATAATATGTTAAATTTATTCCTTTTTCTATTTAATTATGGCAACACTAGTATGTTCTAAGGTGAATGAGTACAATAAAAATTCTTTAGTGACATCTAGGCTTACTAGCAATGGGGCTTATGAAATAGACTTCTTTATATCTTGGAAGGACTTCTTAGCTTTAGGTGTCTACTCCACTTTGGCATTATATTTGAGCATTACATTTATAGGTCTAAAAAACTCTAAATATCCTAATATAAATTTATTTACAAACTTTATCTTTCCAAAGAAGGATTTGAGCTCCTTTTGCCATTTGGAAACATTATTTTTGAAATCCCCTTAATATTTTTTGGGTCAATAGTGATTCCATCCTTATTAATAATGTGGCCTAGTAGTTTACCTTCAATAATTTTTAATATACTCTTCTTAGGGTTAATTGATACCCCAAACTTCCTGCATCTTTCAAAAATAGACTGAAGATGGTCGATATGATCATCTTTGTTTTTATAGAAAATAGTGAGATTGTCCATGTATATAATTATGCACTTCCCTATTAGTCCTTGGAATGCATGATCCATTACTCTTTTAAAATTAGATCCATATTTTATCAACCCAAATGGCATTTGTTTATATGCATATGTTCTCCATTTCATACTAAATGATGTTTTCATCATATCCTTTGATTCAACTAGTTCTTGATTGTAACCTAAAAATCCATCCAAGAAAGATATCATTTTGGACCCACTCACAATTTGTATTACCTCATCTAAGGAGGGAAAAGGATAATTATTCTTTTCCAAAGCCTTATTTAGATTCCTAAAGTTGACACAAAATATGATTTCACCATTCTTTTTCTTGACCAGAACTAGATTGGCTACCTAAGTCAAATGTCTAATAAAAAAACTATCCTAGCACTTTGCATCTTTTCCACTTCTTTTTAAATTAGTGGTTCCAAGATAGTATTAACTAGCCTTTGCCTTTGCCTAAATGGTTTATGATTAGGCCTGAGTGGAATTGTATGGGTAATGACCCTAGGATTGAATATACTTAAGTCATCGTAAGTCCATAAAATTACATATTTATACTTGATAATTAGTTCCTTAAACTTTTACCTTTATTATGGTGTGCAGCTTAAGAAAATATTGATGAAGTGTGAATCCCTTTCATCACCAACATTTTTTGAGTTGAATTTGGATTCATTAACCTTGAGCTACCTTTGTGATTGGGTTTGAGGATCTGTATCGAAGGTCCTTTCCAAGGTGGCCATCCCTAATGGGAGATGATTCTCTTTTAGATGGATAATACCTTCTTCATCTAATTCTTCATGGCACCTATGATTTCTTTCTTCATCATCAATTATTTGAGATTTTAATTGTCCTAAATTTGTAAAAAATGGACAATTTTCTAGTCATCATCAAACACTTATAAATTTTCAACATTATCTATTGTTGAAATATAAGGTACTCATTTAATGGAGAACTTCCAGATTTTTGGCTCTTGTAAGGGTGTCAAATCCACTACTAAAGTGGCTAGTGAATTAGTGGCTCTATTTTATTCCCTTAGGATAGATATATGTTGAAAGCTTCAAATCATTTAATTAATCCCAAGATCTATGCTTGTATTTATTCAAATATGACAATTTGCATTGATATTTATTTCTGATCTAGTTAATAACGAGTTCAAAATCTTCATATACTAGTAATTTTTTGACATTGTTTTTTAAGGCAAACTATAATATCTAAATTAGGGCTTTGTATTCTGCTCTATTATTGGTGCCTAGAAATTATAACCTATATGCTACCAATAGTTTCTCTCCTTGTGGACTGATCATCACAATACTAAAACTTGATCCTTGCTTAGATCTTACACCATTGAAATGGAGGGTCCATAATTGAAAAGGTCCCCAAATTTATTTTGGTACTTCATGTTTCATGGAAAATGTGTAAATTCCAAGACTAGGAGATTTATAACTTACCTCTTCATTGGTGGTATCATACTCCATAATAGGATGCTTCATCCTAGGTTCTCAATCAATCTTGATTTGGTTGGCTATGCCTCTCTAAGGTAGCCAGATATGTGAAAAGTATATGGAAAGATATCCATTTAACATTTTTGACCAATCTCTACTCAACAAAAACCCATACCATTCATTAATATTCACTACCAATATGTCAATAATCATTTCTACTCTAGGTTCTAAGGCAATTTGAATTCTCACATCATTAAGTTCTCCCAATACATGTACTAATATTTTATCTAGCTATGACATAGTCCTCTTGGATGGCTTTGGTGTTAAGCTAAGCTTTTGATAAATGGAATTTAGTATTACCATTGTTGAATCTCTATAATCTACTAGGTAATTTTGTATATTCTTGCAAAATACCTAAATGGTTAGCAATAAATGGGTAACTTCATGCTTACTTTTATATATATAATTTGTGTTGGATATCTTGGAATTTTATGAAACATACTTACCTGTGATGGACTTACATAAGAGTTCCTTCTGCTCTATGATTTGTACTAGTTCATGAAGAGTGATGTTGGCCTTAATTTTCTTCATATCCTCAACAATATTATGTCATCCTTTATTTTATTCCTCTCTATGTATTGAAAAGGAAAAATTCTAATTGTAATTATGATTATTAGTATCACCCATCCTCTTCTACATATTCAATAAAGCATTGCTCAACTTTTGAACCATTCTTTATATAGAATCCAATTTAGCTTTGTTGGAGTTAGAACCCTAAGTGACTGTTGTGTTGGTGTGATCCTGATGTTGATTATGTTGTTGGCTATTCCTTTATGTTTAATTGTTCAAGAAATCATAATTTTGATTCATTGTCATCTATGTCATGGGAGCTAGAGTGTGAAATTGATTCTGATTAAATGCAAGGGCATTCTGATTCATGCATGGAATTGTATTCAAGGATAAAATTCCATTGTTAAATGTTTGACCTCTTAGATTGTGAGGGCTAAGATATGGATTGATTTTATTATTGATGTTGATAGCTTCCTAGAATGCCAAATCTAGAGTATTGGTAGTATCAACTCTTCATAATAATACTAAAGTAATATGATCTAGAGCATTCTTATATATCTCAAACATTAGATTCTCATCTAGATTATATTTAGTGTTCAATTGATTGTGCATCTTCTATAATTATGCATTGAAGGCTTAGATGGACTCATTATGTTCCCTTTTCATGTTGTTAAAGAGATGGTATACCAAACTTGGATTAGTTGTCCTAATTTTGCAAGGAAAGTATTTTCACACTCATTATATGAGGTGATGGAATTTTCCTAAAAATTGAGATACTAATCATAAGAAGAATATTACAAAGTAAATGGAAAATCTTGCATGTAACATCCTCTATTGATAAGTGTTGTCATTGATGTCAAGGTTCATGACATTGATGTCAAGGTTCATGACATTGATGTCAAGGTGCATCTAGTGAAGGTGCATGGTAAGTGGTCATTAAAGTATGTGTATGATATTACAAGGTGATATTTTTTAGCATTGTCTTCTCTATTGATTAGTGATTAAGATTGACATCAAGGAGCATCTTGTGAAGATGCATCTTGCATTAGGTAGATGTCAAAGGTGAATAAAGATAGTTGGTAGAGTGCAGTTGGTAATGACTAGGTGCATGGAATATTTTTCATGAGTGAGGTCATTAATTAAATAAAGAGTTTTTTTATGAGAGAGAAGTGTTTGGTAATGAGATAAAAGAGTGTTTTTGGTAGTGTGAAATGTGGCAAGGTGATCAAGTACATATTAATAGTTTATGATGTGACCAATTCATTCTTGAAAGAGAGAGTCTAAATAAAACTAATGTATTAATGGTAAAGGTCAAACATGGAAGGTATAGTGCATAACAAGCATATTCATGTCATGAAGAGGCATGTGCATGGTGAGCATAGAGATGTATGTGCATAGGTATGTGCAAAGGTATGACATGGATGGAACAAGTCAAGGTATCAAGTTTTTATATATAATCATGGATAGAGGTATGCAGTGTATTTAAATGGTTTTGAATATTATTGTCCTATTTTCATTTTTAATAAATTCATAGGTAGAAAGTCCTTGAGGCCAAGTGCTTAAGTAGCCTAAGCCTATTCATGGCATGAAGAGACATTATGAGAAGGTAAGATTATGATGGATTGGTTAAATGAGTGCATATAGGCATGAGTGGTTGTATGAGGTTACTTGAGCATGTATGTGAGGAATTGGAGCACTCATGAGAGTATTAGGGTGATCCTATAGGAGTAAGACCTTCAGACCAACTCTACACCTAGACCACTCCTAGACCCTACCTGGTCTAATGAGGTATCATGATCTATTGTCAAGGTATGTGAAGTATGAATGTTAGTGTTTAATAATGAGATAGGTTGTATGGAAATTTTATTGAGGTATAGAGTGCATGGAAAGAGGCATGAATTTTAGTTATAAGGCCTAATGTGGTTTGTAGGTCAAGATCTAGAGAGCAAAGAGAGAGAGTGTGTGTGTGGCCTAATGAGGAGCCATGATCATATTTAAAGGTGTTTGAGATCATGTAATAATTTTAGAGGTGAGTTATGTTTTTTCAAGTTTATTCATGAAATTTGAGGTCATAATATGAAGGACAAGGCATGAAAAGTTGTTTGGAAGTATCTTGAGTGTTCAGAATGAAAGGTTCTCAACCTGAGAAGGATTTTATTATGCACATCATCTCATCAAACCTTTTCATGGGAACCCAAGTAGTTCATGATATATGGGTAAGGGTCCTAGATTAAAATTTCATGCATTATTTTTTGAATTTAGGGGCTATCCTTTATGAACAATTATTAACACTACAAACATGTTTAAACCCTCATAGAACCCTAATAGTGACTTGATGTTGAATATTTTGATCAAAAGTGCCTATAATGGATTTTTATTCCTATTTAAGTGTTTTTAACTTGTATTTTACTTTCCAAGGTACCCTTAGGTAGTGGTGTTTAGAGAGATGAGACAGAAAATGTGAAAATATAGGATTGTTTTTTAATAAGTTATTGTATAAGTCAAAATTTGCATTAAACATAGTAAGAAAAAGGATGAAGTAAGAAGGTAGAGACTCATGTTTCATGTACATGAAGATTTATTGACAAGTTATATTCCTTAATTTATCTAATTTGGTGATCCAATAAGTCCAGTCGTTAACAGGCCTAATGATGAAGATAGTGTGAAATTAAGGCAAAAGTGAAGAGAGAAATTTGAAGGTCTAAGCATGGTAGTTTGAAGAAAAAAATTACATTCATTTTTTATTGATGAATTTTAATTCATGATAATGATTTATATACTTTTTTGAGGTCAATTTAAGTGAAAAAAATGTGTTCACAAAATGGCTTGTCTATTCAGGATTGGACTATGAGACTGTAAGTTAAGGAATTGGTCTATAAGACCAATATTTTACAGTAGACCTTATGATTTTTTAATTTAATGATGATATAAATATGTCATAGGATAATTTTCATGCATAAATATTCAATAAAATTTTCTACACAAATGTTTTAAGTCTAATTCCTTATGACTGTGTTTTTGAGTATTCTGGTAGTTTTGAGTGAGCAAGTTACAGAGTTATTCTTGAGCCATTATTGTCTGAGTTAAGTTATTATAAGTATTTTGGAATTTTAATGAGGTAATTTATTATATTTATATATTATTTTATTATTTTTAATGGGAGATATTATAAAGTAGTGATTGAAATTCATTCTTTCAAGATAGTTTCTGAGGTTTACATGCCTAATACGGCAGTCTATCCTAAAGAGGGCTTTAGGGTATGAACAAAGGATGCAGATCTAAAAAAGAATGGAAAAGGTTAGAATAATTAATTTTTAAAAAAAAATGAGTTGTTTTTTATTATTGTATAATAATATATGAATCCAATAATATCAAGTCTCAGCGTCAAGAGAGCAGACCTAATGAATTAGGTCTCCATGAGACCTAAAGGTTGAGTGAGACCAATGTTGGTCATTAAGTTAGAGTGTTCCAAATGAATTAAGATGAATTTAAGGTTATATTTATTATGTAAAAATGTTTTTTTATGTTATTTTTACATGACATTTAGGTGATCAAGCATGAGAGAGATCAAATAGTGTTTGAGTATACATAGGCCTAATGAGATAGTGAGTTGTAAGGAGTGTTTCATGAAGTAGTTAAATATATAATGTGTTGTTAATCTAAAAATAGTTTATTTTTGATATATTTAAAGTATATTTTAAAGAATATTAGTATCTATATAAGTTTTATATGTTCTAAGGGATCAAGTTCTACACATTACAAGATAAATGTAATACAATTAGGTCTCCATGAGTCCTAAAGAGGAGTAAGGCATAATTGAGCTATGGCTGACCAATGTGTGATCAAATTATGATTTAAACATGTTAATAATAATTAATAATACATATTACATTTCCAACCTAATAAGTTAAGGATTTTTTACTAACCATGTGGTGTATGAATAAAAGACTAGTATATATGCAAGGCAATTTAGGCCTATTTGTGTTGTTAGAGAGTTAGATGTGTAAGAAAATGAAATAGCATATTGTTGAGTAAAAGGAGGTATTTTATACCATAATAGGAGTGTATATGATCTATAATGGATATCTAATTTTTTTTTTCATATGAATATCAAGGTCATATGACCTACTTAATCTTGAAGAGACCTATTTGAGCAAAGAGGCTTAGAAGGCAGTTTGAGAGGGTTAAAGAGTGTGAAGAGATAAATAAGGTGACCATCATATATTATGTGAGAAATAAAGTTTTATGAAATTTATATAATCAATTAGGTGGTTGAGTTGGTGTTGAGTAATCTAGGGGGTTGGTGTCTCCTTGCAATTAGGTGTTTGTTAAATCCTAGTTAAGTGGGTGCTTGGCTAGTTGGGGTTAGTGCTTCATGTGAATTTGGTGATTTACTAAATTTGGTGTTTGTATTATAATATTTTAGTCCATTTTCATATATCAATGGGCTTTATTCCCCTTTAGGTTTTACCACTCAAATAAGTATTCTATGTGGTATGCTCTTATCTTATGCTCATATGAATGGTTCTTGATGTGTTGTTAGTTCACTATACAGCTTTAATGCTTCATAAATGATAAAGTAAAGTTATAAAAAAAATTCAAGACTGATTCACCCCCCATCCCACCCCCACCCTCTCATTTTTTGTGTTTCCAAAATTTGGTATCAAATCTTGTCCTTTTAAGTAGGCCTAGTAGCCTAAAGGAGATCCTAAAAGCACAAGCATAGATTGTGATGATGATAGTGTTTATCATGATAAAAATGAAAATAAATTCATTTTAAAAGATAAGTATGTAAGAGAGATGTTGAATAAGTTTTAAGGAAATAATAAGTCATTTGAGGTAAGTGATAATAATGTTTCTAATGATGATGATGACTATCTTGATCAAGTTGGTAATGGAGTTCTACTCTTGGCTAAAGAAGTAGGTTGTTCCAAAGAAGAAGACAATATGTATGATGAAGAAGTCTACTATGACAGTGAAGAAAGATAATTTTAATTAGATATTGAATTTGATCTCATAAGTGCCCTAGATGATTTTAAGCACCAAAAGAAGAGGAAACATGATTTGAGACCTATGGTCAAGGGTCTCAAGGAACAGATATGTACCTTGAAAAGTGACTAGGTCAAAGAATCCAAAAGGGATGAAAATATCATCAAGGATATAAGGAATCACTTAGAAGGTATCATTAAAATTCTCAAATCAAAATAAGTTGAGTATGATCAGTTGAAGGTAGAGCTATATTCTTTGAAGGTTGAGCATGAACAACTCATAGACAAGATGAGCAAGTTTAAGAAAGAGTGTGATAAACCAAAATAAGTTAAGAATACCAACATTAAATTCAACATGAAGAAACCAATTAGGCAGCCTAATGTAATGAGGTATTCCAATTATTTCAATGGTTTTTTTTTCTTGTCATATTTATGGTCATAGAGCAAGTGATTATAGAACAATCTCAAGAGATGAGTTGTCATAAGACCATGGAAGAAGGAGTGATCAGTCAAGAGATAAGAACAATAGTGTTTTTTTCTATATTTTTCATAATATGGTACACATTGAAGATTTTGTCCTAATATAGTTATAATAATCTCAAGACATAATAGGGTATATGGATCTCTTAGAGTGTATTAAAAGGGTCAAACATTCATATGGAAACCAAAGACAATGAAGATTATTCATGATCAATCTACTAGTCAATATGGACTATTTGCTAAGATAGAGTAAGGATTAGATGTGAAGGAATGTCAAGAATAGGTGTTTTCTACATATATTGACAAGGTAGTCAAAGAGAAGAAGGATTACAAGGTCAATGATTCAAATGCTTCAGTCAAGCCTACGTGGATTCTAAAGAGGGACTATCAGTCTCACGATTGCAAGATGGCTAAGAAGAATGGATTGGAGATCTGGGAATCTCTTGAGTTCATGGTTTTTGTTCCCTATGAAAAGGGTTGAATCCATTAGGCTGCACAGAGACACTTATCTATCTATAGAAGCATGAGGTTAAATTTAAATAAGGATTCATATTGAGATGATTCTAGGTTATTTGTGTTTCAATGTTTAAAGTTAGTAGGCATCATGGTGAGAGATCTAAGGTTAACATTAGGCTTCTAAGGCTAAAAATTTGTCAATTGGTATATGAGAGGTAGTTGAGGATGGTCTATGAGTTTTTTTATTTATATGGTGTTCAAGATGTGAAGATAAAAGGGGAAGTCCCTAACTCTATAGTTGGTGTCAAGAGTGCAGTAGCCTAGTGAGTGATCAAACATTTGATCTTCTTCAGTCATGTCAAGGAAGGTAAGTAATCTTGAGTTCCTAGTTCATTTGAAAAATATATGCTTTGTCTAAGGTGGAGCTTATTAGCTCTAAGTTATTTTTCAAGAGAGTGGTTGCCTTCGATATCATAATAGACGTATGCATGGAGGAAGGGGGAACATGTTTCTATAACTATTCATATTATATGTGTTGAGATTTTGTTGTAGGTGTGATCATTTGAGAAAAGATCTAGTTCTAGGAGAATGAATACCAGAAGGAGATGTATCTTTTTGAGAGAATGATTAGTTTCTAAGAGTGTTTGTCATCAAGTGTTTATGAGGAGAAGCATCATTTAATTAGATGGTAGTTTTTGGAAGATCCTTTATCATTAATGTCAAAAGGGGAGAAATACCAGAAAAGGGAGATGAGAATGATTAGATTGCATTTTATTTTCCATCAATGACAAAGGGGGAGTTTGTTGAGAAGTGTTTTCATTGATGTTAAGGTTGATGTCATTGATGTCAAGGTACATGGTGAGTGGTCATTAAGTTATGTGCATGATATGATAAGGTGAGATTATTGAACATTGTTTTCTCTATTGATTAGTGATAAATATTGATATCAAAGAGAATCTTATGAAGATGCATCTTGTATAAGATGGATGTTAAAGTTGAATAGAGACAATTGGTAGAGTGTAGTTGGTAGTGATTAGGTTCATGGAAGAGTTCTCATGAGTGAGGTAATTCATGAAATAAAGAGTGTTTCCATGAGTTTTTACATGAGAGAGAAGTGTGTGGTCATGAGAGAAAAGAGTGTTGTTGGTAGTGTGAAATGTGAAAAGATGATCAAGTACATATTGATAGTATGTGATATGACTAGGTCATTCTTGAAAGAGAGAAATTGAACACAAATAATGTCTCAGATAATTGGTATAGGTCAATAATGGAAGTCACAATTCATAACAATCATAGTCATGTCATGAAAAGGTTTTTTCATGGTGAGTATGAAGATGTATGTACAGAGGTATGACAAGGAAGGAATAGGTCAAGGAATAAAGTTTGCATATATAAGAATGGATAGAGGCATGTAGTTTATTGAAATGGTTATGAATGTTGTTTTCTTATTTCCATTATTAACAAATACATAGGTAGCAGGTCATTCAGGTCAAGTGCTTAAGTAGCCTAAGCCTAGTCATGGAATGAAGAGACCTTATGAGAAGGTATGAGTATGATGGGTTAGTGAGATGAGTACACACAGGCATGAGTGGTTGTATGAGGTTTTTTTATCATGTATGTGAGGCATTGTATCACTAATGAGAGTCTCAAGGTGAGATTAAAATATTAAGACCTTCAAACCAAGTCTGCACCTAGACCACTCCCAAACCCTATCTGGTTTAATAAGGTATCATGATCTATTGTCAAGGCATGTGAAGTATGAATGGAAGTGTTAAAGAATGAGAGAGGTTGTATGTAAATTTTAATGAGGTGTAAAGTGCATGGAAAGAGGCATTAATGTTAGTTTTAAGGCCTAATATGGTTTACAGGTCAAGGTCTAGAGAACAGAGAGAGAGAGAGAGAGAGAGAGAGAGAGAGAGAGAGAGTGTGTGTGTGTGTGTGTGGCCTAATGAGGGGTCATGATCAGATTTCAAGGTGTTTGATCTAATGTAATAATTTTAATAGGTTGGGTATGTTTTTTAAAGTTTTTCATGTAGTTTAAGGTTATAGTGTGAAGGGAAAGGCATGAAATTTTTTTTGGAGGTCTCTTGAGTGCTCAGAATGAAGGGTTCTCAACCTGAGAAGGATTTTCTTGTGCTCATCAGCTTGTCAAAATTTTGCATGGGAAATTAATTAATTCATGGTATATGGGGAAGGGTCCTAGCTCAAAATTTTAGGAATTATTTTTCTAATAGAGGGGATATGATTTATAAATGATTTTTAACACTACAGATAGATTTAAATCCTCTTAGAACCCTAATAATGAACTGATGTTGAAGATGTTGATAAAAGTTGCATATAATAGATTGGTATGCCTAGGTAAGTATTTGGATCTTGTATTTTAATATCCCAGGTTCCTCTATGTGCTAGTGTTTAGAGAGATGAGAGAGAAAATGTGAAAATACAAGCTTTTTTTGAAGAAGTTCCTATAGAATTCAAAAGTTTCATTAGACAATAATAAAAAGGATGAAAGAATAAGGTAGACAATAATGTTTAATTTACATGAAGGTTTTTTGATATTTTATAGTCCTTAAGTGCTCTAAGTTGGTGATCCAAGTAGGCCAGTCACTAACAGGCCTAATGATGCAAATAGTGTGAAACCCACGTAGAAGTGAATAGAGAAATTTGAAGGTCCGAGCATGGTAGTTTGTTAAAAAAAAGTACATGGACTTTTTATTCATTAATTTTAATTTATGATAATGTTTGATATAAGTTTTGGAGGTCAGTGTAAGTGAATAAAATGTGTTCACAAAATGGCTTCTATGTTCAGGATTAGACTGCAAGATTGTAAGTTAAGGAATTGGTTTGTAAGACAGATATTTGCCATTATACCTTGTGATTTTTTCATTTGAGGATGATCTAAAGATTTCATAGGATAATTTTCATGCATCAAGATTCTACACAGGTGGTTGATGTCTAATTCTTTATGACTTTATTTTTGAGTATTTTGGTAATTCTAAGTAAGTTACAGAGTTGTTCTTGAGTCATTATTTTTTTAGTGAATTTATTATAAGTAATTAGGTATGTTAATGATGTCATTTAGTATATTTATGTATGTTTATTTTTTCATGGGAGAGATGATAAAGGAATGATTTAACTTCATTATTGCAAGATAGTTTTTTAGGTGTACAAGCCTAATAATGTAGTCTATCCTAAAGAGGGATCCAAGGTATGATAAAGGATGCAGATCTAAAAAATCATGAAAGAGGTTAGAATAAGTCATTTTCAAAATTTTTTAGTGGTTTTTTATAGTTGGATAATGCCATCCGAATCCAATAAGATCAAGTATCAGCGTCAAGAGAGCAAACCTAATGAAGTAGGTCTCCATGAAACCTAAAGGGTAAGACCAATGTTGGTCATTGTGTCAACGTGTTCCAATTGAATTAATATGAACTTAAGGTCATAAATATTATATAAAAATGTTTTTTATTTTTTTGTTACATGACATGTAGGTTATCAATCATGAGAGAGATCAAATAGAGGTTGAGTACATATAGGCCTAATGAGACAGTGAGCTGTAAGGAGTGTTTCATGAAGTAGTTGAATCTATAATGTGTTGTTCAGATCAAAAAAGGTTATTTGGGATATTTTTAAATTATATTTAAAATAATATTGGTATCTATATAATTTTAAGGTATTCTAAGGGATCATGTTCTACATGTTACAAGACAAACCTAATGCAATTAAGTCTCCATGAGTCCTAAAGAGGAATAAGGCATAATTGAGCTATGGCCAACCAATGTTTGATCAAATTATGATTGAAACATGTTAATAATAAGTATTAATATGCATTACATGTCCAACCTTTTGTATCTAACCAAGTGGAATATGAACAAGAGACTAGTATATATGTAAGGCAATTTAGGCCTATTTGTGTTGTTAGAGAGTTGAATGTGTAATCAAATGAAATAGCACATTTTTTAGTAGAATGAGGTATTTTATACCATATGAGGAGTGTATAGTATCTATAATGGATATTTGCTAGTGTGTATACATATGAATGTCAAGGTCATATGACCTAATTAGTCTTAAATAGACCTAGTTGAGCGAAGAGGCCTAGAAGGCAGTTTGAGAGGGTTAAAGAGTGTGAAAAGCTAAAGAAGGTGATCATAATTTCTTATGTAAGTAAAAAGGTTCCATAAATGTGATAAAATAAATCAAGTGGTTGAGTTGGTGCTGAGTCATCTAGGGGGTTGGTGCCTCCTTTCAAGTGGGTGCTTGCTAAAGCATAGTCAAGTGGGTGCTTGGCTAGTTTGGGTTAGTAATCCATATGGAATTGGTGCTTCACTATATTTGTTTTTTGTCTTATAAGACTATATTCCATTTTTTGAGATCAATGGGTTTTATTCCCCTTGAGGATTACCCACTCAAATAATTATTTTATGTGTTATGCTCTTGTCTCATGCTCAGATGAATGGTTTTTTATGTGTTATTTGATGGTTCATAAATGATAAAGTAAAGTTTTAAAAGTTTTTTGAGACTGATCCACCCCCTGATCTCACTCAATTTTCTTCCAAAATCCTCATGGATAACATTCATTAATATCAATGTGGACTTGAAATATTTGATATGTTCTTTAGCCATCCTTCCACTTGAGGGGGAGAAGGTAGGTAACTACTTTTCTGGATTCCTTGGCACATAATATTAGTCCCTATGGATGGTAATGGAAGATCTAATTAACCAAGGTTGAGCCATAGGAATGTTGATAAGTGATATATTTCTTACAAGGGAAGGTGTTTGGGCTCTAAGTATCTCAAGGATGATAGGTATGGGTCTAGGCTTCCTAGAATTTGAAAATGGTGAAACCAAAAGGCTGGATTGGGCCTTAGACCTTATTAATCTCCTAGGTGCCTCTATAATGATTGGTCCATATTTATTGGTAAAACACATAAGTATGAGATGCCCTTCTAGCACCATCTTTTTCTTTCTATTAATGTGGGTTTTGTACACACTTTAGAGAGATTTAAATGAGATAACCTTTAATGTTTTGGGATATCTATGGAAAAAGGTTCCACTCTAGGGCACGAGTTACAAGTATGTAGTCAAAAAACTAGGTGGTGGAATATCACGTTGAGCCTATAGGTTGTTTAACTAGGTTTGTAGTCATATGCATGGATTCTAATAGAAATAATAAATCACTAGGTGAGTTGGATGGGTGGAGGACTATTATATGGTGGAAAAATATCAAATAAACTTAAAGGGAAGGAAGGGTAAGGCAAAAAACAAGGTTCTATGTCTTTGAACAGAAATTTCAAAGGTTGTTTCTTTGAATGACAAGTATCTCAAGAACCAGTGTTTATTTTTTATAGCTTTTTCACACTCAAAAACAAACATAATTAAAATTATAAGATAATATATATAGTATGTTTAATGGTCTCCAATAAATTTTTTCCTTATTTAGGCTACTATTGTACACCTTTGTATAGGGTAGTTGTGGCTCACACCTAGAAGACTATATTAAAAGAGATACCTCTACACACCTTGGATTATCAATATAACTTGTACTAACTACTTTAATTAATTAAATATATCAATACTCAATAGATATTGCACATATAATACTAACATTAATTAATAAAATAATTAGATTCATTTGTAGCATTAACACACATCAAAATTATTGAATCAATAAAGACAAAGAAACTTTGAATTCATTAACATAGATAGGAAGAAGAAATAACAAATGCAATTTCATGAAAATCAATTTCTTGATTTCTACCTATATATTTATCTAAAACTTCGATCTCCTTGAAAAGAGGGTACTACATGTATATAAAAAACTTGGGGAAGGGGTCACCTCATCCTTCAAGTTTACAACACTTTGATTACATCTTAATAGACTATATGATAAGTCTCAGTTACATGTTAATAACTTATAGATATCTTAGTCATGCAACATGTGCATGTTGACAAAAATGATTCAATTAATTACAATATATATGTAACTAGGACTTTAACTATTCATTTATAACTTTATGTGCAAATTGTACAAAAATTGCCTTCAAGTTAAATCAAATCTTCCTTAATATTTCTTAAAATTGTCATTGAAACTATAGTTTTGATTGTGCTTGATGATATGGTACCTAAAGATATACTTGGTGAGGCACTCATTGATTAAAGTGGAGTTACCATTAGATTTGAAGTATGAGGTGGAACTAATGTGGCTGTTGTTGTTGGCACTGTAGGTTGAGTCTATGGAGTTAAACTAGCAAGTGGAATTTGCATTGATTTCTTCTTATCATCCAACTCTTGGTAATGATTATATGCCTTAGTGTATTGTGTGAAAATTAGGTTCATGTCTAAAATATGTGACCTAGTCACCCTGTCTGTCTATTACATCAATCTAGTATGTTATGTCTTGGTGGCTATAAAGCCAACCTAGAAGACTTCTACCTCTATCATCTTTTTCCTGGTTGTGCTCAATTTGTATTTAATGTCCTCTAAGATTAAACCTTGTAGACTTTTTTTGAATCCATTATAATCTTTTTGAATGATTTTATCAAATTTATCTCGAGTCACTAGCTTCCCTATATTGTCCCAAATTGATGTTAATTCAAGCTTAGTCAAAATTTACTCAACCTGCTTCTCTTGTTCAACCAATTTGTTCAATAAAGATTCAAATGATTATACCCAATCCTAGGCCTCTTGTGTTCTTATTAAAGCTATATTCAATGTATTTGATTCCTCCATAGGGATTATTAGGTCTAAGTGGATAAATACCTTATTAGGGGTGTAACATACCAAGACATTAAACTTATTCTCATCCTCTTTAAGAAGCTTGAACAATTTGGTTATAAAATTAACATAGGGATCCAAATTGGCTCTCAAAGAATGAATTGAATATATAATTTCATACAACCTAAGTGTTACATTCTTCACATCCTATTTAATACCTTGGGGGACTCAAATTACCTATTTTTCTCTCTAATAGTTTACAACTCTTCAAGGGATTAAACCTCTTCCCTTTCTTCCATGATCAAACTTCTACCAAAGCTATCCTCTATCTTCCTCTTCCTAACCTATTGGAATAATATTGTATCCTTATCAAATAATGAACTCATTTTATGCAATCAAAAATTCATCATGTCTATAAATCAATCTTATCTTGGAGAAGATAGATCATGCCATACACTTCCAATTGGGGACACATTTGTTAAATGAGAACATGACCAATATAGGGATCTATTAGACCTAATTAGGGGATATCTTACCATAATACACCATGCTATGAAGGGTTCCAAATCCTCCATTCAAGGATAATCATGAAATAATCCTAAGGGAGTCCTATGTTTTGTATCTCACTAAACTAATAACAAGTAAAGAAAATATAATCTAGTGCTCACTAAAGCTTATGGCACAATAAGAGAGGTTATTAAATAGATAAACATTTATAATATAATATAAATTAATTTATGTATGAGTAAGACCCTAATACATGGAACAATAATATAAATATTATTTGAATTCAATACTTATGCGACTTATATCTACTAAAGAGAGGAGCAAAGTTAGAGAATACTTACCTGAATGATGAACCCATCGAGACTCAATCTCTCCCTTATACAAAGAGGATTTGAAAGAGGTTTTTTGGGTTTTTAAAGATCACTAAAAAAGGCCAAATCATCCAAGACTTCTCCATAATATTAGATTCTCTAAGTAGAAACCCTAAGCTGAGACTCCTCAAGTAGAATGGTGGAAGAGAAAATTGTAAAGAAGTGTAAGTGAATAATAACTCTTTATTACATATGAAATAATGATGAAATTATCATGTATATATAAGTTGATTTAACCCTAAACCTTTCTAAAAATCTCAACTGACAGGGTTAACCTAGTCAACCTAGCATAATTTCAAACAATTATTCACTAGGTCAGCCAAGAGCCAAACTAGTTCCTAAGTGAAAATCACCCAAAACTGTACAAGGTCAATCTAGTACAAAAAATTGATAAAATGTATTTAAGGTGAGGAAAAGAGGGATGGAAAGTGGAAAAGATTAGAGTGTGAAAAATAGGAGTAGTAGCTTAGGGAATGGTTTTAGGAGCTAGTTGGATTGGTAATAATGTGAAAATAAGGGACAATAATCCTATGAAGCATCAATGGTCTAACCACCCTTTTATTGGTATACCCTTTAAGTCATGAAATTAGAGATATTGAGTCTCAATGGGTTCCTAAAATATGTAAATCATCAATATTTTATCAAATTTGAAAATATTATGTGTACACTCGTCATCAAAAGTTTAGTGATCTTCAAATTAGGCCTCTTCAAGGATGATGCTCCTAACTCCTTGGCCCAATCTAAAAGAGTGATATTATAAGGATATAATCGATAATATTTGACTTACACATCCTCTTTAGGCTTAGGCTCAGTTTCAAAGGAAGGGTTTGGCATTGATGTCTAAAATATTTGAGACCAGTGATGTTTCTAAATTGTGGTATTAGATGCACACTAAAGACTAGTTGCTTCCTTAGAGCCTTTTTGGTAGTCACTACTATGGTTATAGATATTGGTGTTGAAAAAGGCAAAGGTGAATCAAATTAGGTATAATAAGCAATAATTTTAGTGGAAGATTGATTAATGACTAGGATGGACAAAACTATGGTTGATGGGGTGGATATTGAAGGAATAAAAATTGTAGTCATGGAGGGTGAAGTAGGTGAAGTGGCATTAGGAAGATTAGTAAAAAGGTACATAAAAAAGAGATCTGTAGAAAGTGCTAGAATTATAATGAATGTAGAAACAATTGGTGTAGGTGGTATAAATGGTTGGTAATGACATCAAAGGAAAAAGGCCTAAGGGGGATGTAAAAAGAGGACCCTTACCAAATTATTCACCAATGAGAGGTGCCTTGGATTTTAGTGCTTGTAGTCTTAAGACCTTGGCATACTATAATTACTCCTCATCCACCTCTTATGTCATCTTGCCTTTTATTAAAGGTTGTGCCTCCTTATGTGATTTTATGGGAAGGGTCTATGGTATATCCCCCTTTGGCTTGTTTTGATATCACCTTATTTCTCTTCCAACTTGTGTAACTATCATCTATTAGGGAAGAGAAGGGGGAATGATGTTGGGTGTTGGGGTTATTAAATTTATTATTTCCTCTTCATTAGAAGATTCCAAATAAATGATCTTGACTTCTTCCCTTTGTACAATGTCTCTTCCTTGAGTCATCTTCTCTATCATTTCTTACTTAACCTTTCTCAATTCAATAGTTGATTTTTGAACTGGAAGAATTTGTTCCTCTTCTACTAGTGGAGAGGTATGCACTTCTTCTTGTTATTATTCATCCTACCCTCTATTAATTTGTGCCTTAGCTACCAAATAATCTTGGTTATGTGGTTTCTCTTGAGCTATGAATGTACCTTGGGGATCTTGTCCCTCTCCTTATTGTTATTGAGATGGTAAACCACTCTAGAAGTCATAAGATCTCCATCCTCCAAGAGGTGGGATCTTAAACTTTGCCTCATTGAGTGTGAGAGAGAGCTCAACTTATATTACCCTTAATAGTTCCTCACTCAATCCTATAGTTATTTCCCTTTATTTCACCTCTTCATCATCCTTATAATTCATAAACATAAAATCATGATCCATTAGTTCATGATTGTAAGTGAGACCAAGGGTGTGAATATTCTTTTAAACCTTCCCATGAGGGTCCCAATATCTATGAGGGAGAGTGGGCAATGCATATGCTCTCCTAGCATTTACTTCTTCCTTGAACTACTATTGTATAGTGTATTATATTCTCCTAATAGTGATGTGGGAGCCATGGAAAGTATCCTTATTATTGTTTGTCAATTCCTCATCAATATCATTCCATATTTAGTATGCAATATCTTATTCATATACTAAACTTATGAAGCTAAAGAGGATCCACCTTATGACTAGCAACCATGATGATAGTGTAATATAGGTAGAGCCAGTAGTCTCCCACATTGTTAGCAAGGGTTCTAGCTATGTTGGGTGAGATCCTATCTAAAGGCCAACCATAGATGGCCATCCAAACCTGAGAGTAGATATCCTCAACAATCTTATCTATGTTCCTAACATATGAGTATATGTGCATAAAGGAGTAATAATCACAAATTCAGTTCTTAATAACATCTAGGTTGGGATCCCATAGGACTCTATTATGTTTATATAGTATCCCCATGACTACATTTAATAGATAAGACATCATGTAAAAATTTCCTCAAAGTGGTCTCTTATCTTTGTGTAAGATTTGTTCTTGGATGTGAGCATTGATTACTTCCCCTAAAGCATAAGTGTGCTCTGAAGTACTTATTAGGTATAGCTGGGGAACCCACTTCAAATTCAAGAAGTAGATGCTTTCATGGCAAAAAATTCAATTTAACATTTCCATTCCCACATGGATCCCCATTCTGAATCAAGTGATGGGAATATGATTCTTGACATATTATTTTAGAGTAAATGTTTCTCCAGGGAGAAACCACCTTGTTAGTGATCACTCCACATTATTGGCCTTATTCTATGTAATAATAGTATGCAAATCAAACATGATATCTGGAATGGGGAGACTCAAATACCTGCTAAATCCATCCCTTAATATGTATGTGGTAAATGTGTTATTAAAAATGTAATGAAGGTAACCACTGTCTGTTATTATTTCCTCAAAGAAGAGGCCTCCTAGTAAGTCTATGCATGGTGTAAGCTCTAGCTTATTAGCTACATCATGTAGGGATTGTAGTTTTAATAGAACCAGGTCCTTCACTAATTTCTTATCCTCAACTAAAATATCTTTCCAGTGTAAAATATTATATGTTCTCCATAGCTTCCCATAAGGTTGATTAATTGGGATAGCAACAATAAAATATAGTGGTATCAAACATTATGTCTAAATACTCTATGGAATCCTTGATGAATAACCTGTAGGGTGTCAAGGATACTTTATATGACTTGTATGATGATGCCATGGTGGTTCGGTGGATGCTAGTACACTTTAAGCTTTTGAAAATGGCATGTATTAAACTAAATTATGTAGATTGAAAATCAATCTTATCATAATTAGATTTGTTGATATTGGTGAAGGCTGAAGTTTACTTGAGCTCTTAAAAAATGAATGATGTGAACTTGGTTGGGGGCTTGATGTTAATATCTTTTTTCATTAACTTCTATTTCATGCACCATTAATCACCAATGTCTATGAGCTCATCACCTTCATTCAATTCAAAATTTGACCACCCTATCCTAGTGTACATGCCACATAATATGCCTTATCATTTGGGGTGCCATGGTGTTACCTTTTTTATTTTACCATTTTTCATTATGTAGTCCAATCAAGAGAATTCAAACTTTACCTTTGGGCCAAAAGACTCCAAAATGTAGAATGTTCTTCAAAAAGATTGGTTCTACAATATTTTATCCCAAAGTTACTAAAAAAAAGTTGTCAATGACTAATTACTCTTTGAGAAGATTGTGTTTCACATAAAAATGGTCACATAGAAATTTATTTAAGAGAAATATTCTAATGAGAAACCTCTAAAACAAAGTTTCAAATTGAAGTCTCTGAAGCAAAAGCTTTTGAAAAAAAAATTGAAGGGAAAGATTTTGAAATAAAGTTCCTGATGAAAAATCTTTGAAGAGAAAAACTTCATGAAGAAAAACAACCATCCAAAAACTTTCCAAAACAAATTTGTTGAAATAAAGACCAAAACCAAAGTTTCTGATGAAAATTTTTCCAAAGTAAAGCTTTCGATGAAAATTTATTGAAACAAATTTGTCAAAGTAAAGATTCCAAAAGAAATATGTTGAATACTAAACTTGTTGAAGATAAATAATTTAACACAAAGTTGGCGATGAGAAAGTTTCCAAAGAGAATATTTTTGAAGGAAAATTTTTTATGAAAAGTCTATGAAACAAAGTTTTTTAAGACTAAACTTGCCAAAGACTAAACTCTCCAAAATAAGTCAATCTAAATTCCTATCATGCAAAGCCATTATTCCCATATTTTCATTAATATGTTAGTTTGAATAAGTGATTCCAAATGGAAATAAGTACCTTAATATGATCCAATGTTTAAAGAACTAAGTTTCTACAAATAATAACAACCATCATAACCTTCAAAAACACATAAATACCCATATTTAATAAACAAAATCATATTTCCCAAAAATAAATGGGGTCATCACTTTTTAGAGAAAAAATATAGGGTGGGGTGTGTTAAATACAAAAATCTATAAATATAATGACTGGTACAATATGGGTATACTTTAGTTTATCATAAATATGTAAGGTATTATAATGGAAAATGGTGTAAGCTATATTGAATATATCTAAGTTACTCAGAGACTATATTATCTTACCAAAGAGTTAGCACAAGTACTTGTGGAAGTAATAATCATCTCAAAAAAAGTGAAAATAAGGAAGTGAAAGTGAAAATTGATAAAGAGGAATTGGAGGTGTTATTGTTTAACAACAAAGATAGTAAGTATCATGAAATAAATCATAATATAAATAAGATGTCATAAATGTAAAACACATGCAAAAATTAAATGTTGAAAATGAAATAAAAACATTATAGAAATGATATATAAACCACAAGTCATCACCAATGCTCATAATAAAATGTAAATATCAAGTCCAATCATATGATAATGTGAAAAATAATATGATATGTTACACAAATATGTTCTCACAAATGTTGATAGATATCCTAACATACATCATAAATAACATCTAAAAAATCCTATTATAATTGAAAACTATCTTTGATCATGGTCTCATTTATCTTCATAGAGATTTGGGTGATGACATCCTAACACATGAGCTATATGGAGAAATTAAGAGACTGACAATAATAAGGAGGTAGACATGGTACCTCTTATGAGGGATAATCGCTATGAAGAATAAGTGCTAAAATATGACTAATATATTTTGATCTATGAGAATGCATGGGTCTAGGAGAAGGTTGAGCCTTCATCCAAGAATGATCCTAATGATTTTTTTATGATGGTGAAGGTGTACATTATGGAAAATTATGGAAATGTTATTGGATTACTCTACATCTATATGTATGATGTGTAGTACACTAATACTAAAGTCAATAGACTTCTTTATGTGTGTGAATATATTTTAGAGATATATTAAGAGGTTTAAAACTCTTGTCATTCTAAGGTTGTTCTATTTTAGGTCAAAGTGCATCAATGTATTACCAAATTTGTTCATAGCATGTTGAAGTTGACACAGTCATGCCATGGAAACACCATGTGCCTTTGGGAGTAACTAAGTTAAGAGGTCTACTATTTGTGTTAGGAACAAATTTTTACGTCTTATTTTATATTAATAATCTTAGTATGCTCAAAAATATTTGGCCTAATGTCCATCTATCTTATGAAACTCACAATATGGCTCATCTACCCATCATCTAGGTGGAGAGTCAAGTTTTGGCATGGGGAAAACCTCATCAATTAAACCATCATGATCCATGCATCTATGAGTAGGCCCCTAAGTATACTTTTTATTTTTAATAAATATCCTCAGAGTAGGTTAGAGTAATCTAGCCAACATCTTTGAGATAAAGTTTCTCTAATGATCAAAAAATATAACAAAGTGATAAAGTCTTATCATGTCATAATCTAAAAGCATACCCCTAGGAGGATCAAAGGTGACTAGAATGGAATGAGTATAAGTTTATATATATCCCATCTCAACCCTATATATATCAATAGAATAATAAATAATGTTAGGTGAATTATAAAGAGAAGATACTACATATAGTAAGTGAATATTATGTACATGTAAAGTAGACTTGATGAGTATCATCAATCTCCTTATTTATATCAACTCAACTTGGTTGATGTCATATCAAATCAAATTTTATGTCCAATGAAAATCAACGTTAAGGTTTCAAAATAGTAACTAATAATTATTTGTTTGGGGAGTTGTGGATCATTTATCCCTAAATATTTACTCTAGTCAACTCGAATTGAAATCTATATAATTACTTGGAAAGGAAACACTCTATTCAAAATTCAAATATTGACATGAAAAATGAATAGACTTACTGATAAAGGAAAGTACACATTAATCTATTTACTAAATTTAAATGGTGCTTGGAAAAGAATGCATTTGTTGATAAAGGAAAACACAAATTAATCTATTTACTAAATTACAATGGTGATTGAGAAGAATTACTTAGAAAGAAAAAGTTAGAATTCAAAATATAGAAAGTATATTAAAATATAAACACACACACAAACATACACGTAAGATCAAATCATACATCTAACATAAAAATATAGAGTACTAAATAATATTAATACAAAACATAAAATACCACAAACTAATTCTAGTTCCTTAGTTTAGTGGGGCCCTTGATATTCTTTATAAAAATATGTAGATCTCACTTAGTCTTTTAGGAACATCAAATCTTAAATAACTTGATAAAATTATTATAATATATAAAAAACTTCAACAACTCTACTTAAACTTATGGTATTTGAATTTATTGCTAATTATCTAACTACTAATAAACTGAAAGACATTGGTTATATTTCCCAATACTTGTATAACAAATTAACCAAAATAGTTTATTAGAGGTACAATCACTAGGGGGTGAATCAATGAGCTTAGATATTTTAACTTCAATTCCAATCCTCTTAAACTCTTAATCAATTACCACAAGCATTCATGAAGCATACACATCATTTATAACAATGAACAAGAGAGACAATGCATGATCAAGCACATAACACATGACATATGTGGGAAACCCTCTTGGAGGATAAAACCCATTAGAACCTACAATTGGACTACTATCTTATAATAAAACTAACCAATTTAGATCATTTGTAACTGATCAAGGAACTACCATCCCTTATTATAGTGAGATTGCAATCCCATAAGGAGCTACTACACCTGTCTAGCTAAGTTACCACAACAACTAGACCATTAGTAAGTTTCAACTTGAAAGAGGCTATAAACCCCTTAGATGTTTAGCTAACACATCAAAACCTATGAATATAACATCTCCTGAACATTGCTTACCTACCAATCTAATGGAGATACAAAGTATGCCAACTCTCTCTTTAACTCTGTAGACTCAATGCATCCAAAGCCACATTTTGGATCACCCTAGACCTCTTCACTCATCCTCAATCTACAAGATCATTATTTTGACATCAAAAACATGACCCATAGGTCATACACATAGTCCTCAATATGATCTACTCATTAAATCATCTACTAGGCACTCTACCTCTCCTTCATTTGACAACTCTCACATGCACACCTTAAGCAAGTATCACATACATGTCTAGAAACCATCACATTTGGTTTCACTATTTATAGAGCATTCATGAATTATCAATTCCATAATCTTCTTTTTCAGCCACAACACATGCCTTCACTCTTAAGGCATCTACATGGGTCACCTTAAAGCATAACCCTTTTTCAAATAGGCCTAAGTCACCTTTTAGGTCCTATGAATATCCATTTACCTTTTTCACACTTATCTGAGAAAACTAAGAACATATGACCACTTAAAAATGCATGGACCCATTCCACATGACCCATTTGACATCCTCAAATGATCAGTCATCAAAACACTCTTTTTCTAAAGCATAAATTGCTCAAACAACATTTTATGCACATAGTCACCATGAACGAACACACAGTTGCCTTCTATTCCTTTGTTCATATAGATTATGGATTGGTCAAAACTCAAAAATCCATATATATGGTCCTCATGTAGTCTAAAACACTTTCCAATATCTATCACATGTCAAAACATCAAAATACCATCATGAACAACTTAATTACCCTTCTCATGTTACTTATAGAGCATGAATGAACACATAGTCAACTTTAGAGCTCAATAACTTTGACTTTACTAATAATTAGATCTTCAAATTCATATTTACAACTATGGCTTGGGGTACTCTACAAATTTTATTTTTAATACATGGTTAAATTATGCATAGATCAAAATATATGGCTTAAAAACTAGACACTGGTCTTTCTTTTGTTAGATTCAAATATTTGAATTCAAACAATTATAGTTAAACTTCAGACATCATGTTATCATCTCATGTCCTCACTACTTAGATTAATCACACACCATCAATCTTATTCAAACTTTAACTCAGCTATACTATTAAATAATGAATAGCTGACCTCATCTTGTGTAATCTTATAATATTAACTCAATGCACACCATTGATTTCCTATATGTAGCTCAGTCTTTATCTATGTTAAACATGGGAAACTTTTGAATCATCTCACTCAATATGCACCATTGATTTGTATATGTATGAACATCTGCTCACCATTATATCTTGGAAGAAGCTTAGTCTTTATCTCTACTTAATGTTAAACTTCAAACATTTGTCCTCATTGACTCAACACACACCATTGATCTTGATCTGTATGAACTCCCAAGAGCCATTGGATCTCCATTTGTTCCTAGTATTTACCCTTCACAAATTTGGCTAAGTATGGGGACCATTTTTATCTACCTGAAAGGCCAAATTTTCACATTCATATATTTTACCTCACTCAATCATATGTTCTAAAATTTGGACCATATGTTCTCATTTCAAAGAGGAATCCAACCATGTATTAAATATCTCCTATAACCTTTGCACATGTGAGATATAATTCCATTAATCTACACATTCATATTTTTCTTTCACAGATCCAACTATGTCAAGAATTATCTAGAAAGGCCAACTTTGAACATGAATATATTTTGTCATGCTTCATCATATGATCTAAAATTTAATACATATCAACTAAGCACAAAAATAAACAAACCCATATGATCAAATTATATTGAAACTACCAGATGTGTGAAATATAACTTCATCAATATTCTTATTTAGATAAGTATTGGAAAACATTGTCAAACTATTTGGGAGCCCAACTTTACACTTTCATATCTTTTATCGCACTTCATCACATGAATTGATATTTTGTGTATAGAAATTAGGGACTAATTTTATAATAAACATATAACCAACTCCCCTTGACTCATCCACATGTGTCAATGGTGATGTCATCAAATTACCTACTTAGATTTTCTACCACTAGACCCAAAATTTCTTAGATTAAAATAATGATCAACCAGATAAAATCCACTCATGCGCATAAGCACTAAAAGCATATAAATATTCTTATGGGACCTCTTTCACATGCTCAATACTTCATATTCATACCTAATCATCTCTAACCATGCCAAAATATAAGATCAACCAATCCAAATTCAAGCATACTAGGATAAGCACATCACACACTTTATCATTCTCACACAGACTATCAAGGCACTTCATCCATTCACCTGGACACTTTCATGACATCACTAAGACATAATTAACAACTCTCCAACATAGTTAATCCCTAACAATATTGATAACTACATCTAGTTTATTTCAAAAGAGAAAAGAAGTTATAATTTCCTTCCACTTTTCAAGGTGAAACAGTGGAATGAATGTATATGTATGCATGTAGAATTCTTAACTATTGGTAGTTACAATATGTTCAATTGTAGTCATGAATGATCTGGTAACCAACTCTCATAATATGTATAGTGATTTCTTTACAAAACATTGCTATAAATACTATGTTTATAATGATGAATACTATATCTAGTAAGTTTCCTCATGAATCTAGAATTGACTCAAAGTGGTTTTAAAATCTTATTGATTAAGCATGCATAATGTATTTTTTAGTAGATAAATGGTAAAGTATCCTTAAATGAGTTTTGTATCTAGATGGAGTGACTCCAAATCTAGACTATCATACTTTGGATCTAGACTAACACACTTTAGAGCCATATTGGGTAGACTTCAAAGCTAAACTAGTAGACTCCAAAGCCAAATTTATAAACTCTAGAGTTAGTTTGAGCTACTCCATAGTGTTCTTCACTAGTATTCAATAGTTTTTTTGTTCACCAAAATTATAGTATTTGATCATAGTGTGTTTATGCAATCTATACATAAAAAACTAATAGATTTTATATGCAAAGGGTTAGAACATATAGGTAACAACAAACAACATTGACTCATATATACTAACCAAGGTAAACATATTCTTTATCTACTTTAGATTATTAAAAAAATTATAAAATGCACATTCAAAAAAATTAAGAGGTAGATTAATAGGGTCATAACTTGTATATAATGATCCATTCTATGGATGCATCATTTACACACACTTCACTTCTTATAAGTCCTCATATAAGCTACTATCTTCCATGCTCATGATCGAACACTTTCTCTTCCAAATTTTGGTTGAGATCATGGACCTCATAATATGTGCCCCAATTTTTCCTAAGTGGGTCAACAAAACCTTTATGTCTCTAAACTAGTGCTCTCCATTTTTCAAACTTCTCAATGGATTGATGTGCCACATTTTAACATGGAGACGTAGAGCTAAGGATGAGTGGAGGTCTGAATCTCATATCTATCCACTCCTAACCATACATCTAATTAAATGATTGAATTATCTCAATAATAGCTCTAACTCTTTTGAAACTTTAATTAAGGTTGGTGAGCAAAATCACCTCTTTTCATTTCAATTGGAAATTCAAGGTATCCCATATTTTATCATAGGTAGTTAATGCTTCATTAAAATGGTGTTACACAAATTCTTCAAAATATGTGGTACTTTGTTTCAAAACTCTTATATGGTGTTTATTGAATGGTGGTTAGTATATAAAACTTCTAAATTGCACAATTCATTCTTTTACATTAGGAAATTGAGCTCTCATGCAAAGGCTAACAGTCTTTGCTTACTCAAAATATTCATCAGTTCTTATGTTACATGTAATTTAGTTTTGTAAGGTATAAATGTAAGCTCTAATTTTATACTCTCCTAAAAATATATTTATCAATAAATAAGGCATATGACATAAGATAAAGATACATAAATATAATTCACAGAATAAATTCTACTACTCTAGGGTACTAGTCTGATAAGCTTCCATGAATTGATTTTCATCATCTAAGTCATGAGGTAGTCCACAAAAAATTATTATCAATTTCCAATTTTAACTACTCATGGATAAAAATACTATAAGCTAAGGTGGTATCCTACAATCTAAAATTTTCTCCCCTAGATCACAAATTAATTAGATGGTAGACTCTACTTTTTCTTTCTATTCTCTTTCTTCTTCAAGATATATCCTCAATTTCTTGTTTTCTATCTTGAACCTTATTAATTATTGACAAGTTTCATTTCAAGTGGTTATGATTTCATGACAAGATAGTCGTGTCTACACTGCTTGGCCTTCTTATGTTTTTGGCCTAATCACTTTTTATTTCAAGGACAATTTCATTATTTTTATTCAAATTTTAAATCTTAGTTACTTTTAATTCCTTTTATAAAGATGAGATAATGTATTCCTTACCTTGTATCTTCATTATTAGGAATTTAATCTCTTCCTTTTATGGTCCTATAGTAACTTCAATTGGATAGGATAAGAGCTTGTTATACTTATTCCTCTTCATCATGGTTAGAGGAGTGAGTCTCATATGTCTCTATGATTAGGGATTTTCCTTTATCCTTTGGTTGAGATGAAGAATATTGAGGGATTTATTTTGTAGCTTCCTCAAATTCTTATGCCATGGTTGTCAATTCTTCAATGTTTAATGAGGATTCATCTCTTATTTCTTATTATATAAATCTTTCTTCAATCCCTAGAGTTTCAATAGGATGTCCTTCATTTAAGCTACGAAATATATCTATAGTATCCATTTCTTTATCATCATGTTTATTCAATATAAGTCTTCTTATTCTCTTTGGTAGAGGTATTGGCCTAGAAACATCCCTTGAAGTATTTCTTTGTAAACTTCTCCTTAGGATCTTAGATGGTGATACTTTTGGGGCTGGTATTTCTTCATCAAAGATTTCCAAGATAGGAACATAGGTAATTGTTGGTTCCAAATATGTTTAGGTACCCTTATTTTAAGCTTCTTTTCCTTCCTTACCTTTGGAGTTGGATCATCACTATAATTTCATTATTTTAAACTAGACCTTGGTGTAAGGGAATAATATAGAGGTCTTATTTTTATCTCAAATTTTATTTTTAGATTATTTTTTCAAAATGCTTCCTAGGCTACCTCTCCATCTTGTGTCTTCATTAAATGATTTTGGTAAATAATCTAAAAATTCCTATAATGTCTGATGGAATCAATTTCTTGCACATATTTTATTGACATGACTTGAATGGATCCATGGATATATTCAGTCAAGTTTAATTTCCATTCTTATTTATGAAGTCCTTATTTGAGGTGAGTAAGGATTTCATTTTATCATATAGAGATAACTATACTTCTTATCGTAAGTAATATATTTTATCACCCTTAATGTATTTATACTCCAAGGTTCTAGTAGACTCTCTCTTTTAATTCCCTTAGCAAATCCTTTATGGCTAACAATTATCTCAAGAACAAGTTCCCCTTCTTCATAAAATATTTAAATCAAGTTCTTGAATGTGGACCTACCTACAATCCTAATTTTTCCATTTTAAATTCCTAAAATATCAATAATAACCTGGCTACTCATTGGAATCTTGAACCCTCTTACCTTGGTGTGATCACTCTTGATATTTATGGTATATTCTTTGACAAGATATTTGTTATGTCCTTGAAATTTATTTAAAAACTCTGGCCAACTTGTTTCTTCAAATATGGTATCCATTACTTCATCCTCTAGTAATAAATGTACATATTCTAATTGGATTTTTTCTTTTGTTCCATATTCTTTACCTCCTTGTTTGCAAAAGTTTGTGGCACTTGAACAAGACTATGAAGATATTTTTACAAATGTGAAATTAAGTTTTAGTCAGAATAAGAGTTCTCTTTTTATGAACATAGATTTAAAAGAAGCATGGAATGCTTATGATAGATCTGTAATTAATTTTCATTGGCTCTAATTAGATCCCAAATATCCAAGTGATGATTAGATATGACCACTTTGGGAAGGAAAAGGCAATCATTACTTTGTGTAGTGATATTGAAAAATATATCAAATCATAATTTGTCCTTTTCCTTGAGTGATATTGTGTCATTGGGATTTTGAAGTAACATGATTATCATTTCTTATCATAGCATATGTGGGAAATAATTTCTCTCATGATTATTTTAATTATGTTATCCTAATGACAATATCTCTTTTTTTTAGAAAGATTGTTTCTAATAATAAATTGTATTTTCCTTAGAAAATGCATGTTCACTTTTTTAATTGACCTATTAATGATCCCTATTTTAGTAAATTCTAATTTTAGAAAAATCTCCTTTCAAAAATAGGTGAATATGATATTTCAATGATTTACAATTAATCTTACACATAGAAAACAAAATACAAAATATCTCAATTCAACTATGATCTTATCTTTGTCCATTTAAGCTAACACATGTCTTATGAAAAAGACTACATCAATTAGTTGAAAGAGCATATATAACATATTTATAAACATGAATTTTATTTCTTTATTCCTTGAAAAATTATCATTTCTGGTTCCAACTTTTCATCATTTTTTCATTATTAGTATTATTATTATTATTATTTATTTATTTATTTATTTTAAATAAAAACTAGGGGTAAAAACTTTATTCAAACTCAAAAAAACATAGTACAATGCAGACACCAACCAAAGCCTAAAAAACCAACAAACACACCAGACACCGACTCAAAAACCAACATTACTCCCTTATACCAATCTTATCCTCAGACAAAATTCTCTCCAAATTTTGCTTGACCTCTATCGGCAACAATGCCTCCTCATCCACCTTCCGCTCTTCCATCCCTTCTGAAGCCCACCTAGCCAAGCAATCAGCCGCCCTATTCCACTCTCTCAGAACGTGGGCAAAAATCACAGAATCCATGAGCAAACTAATCTACAAAATCTGTTGAACAATCAAGGATAGCTGCCAGCTCACCTCAATAGTTTGTCTTTCCATGATCATATTGATCATAATTAGTGAATCAGCCTCACATATCACTTTACACCATCTTAGCTCGTAAGCTCTCCTCAAAGCATATAAAATGGCTAGGCCCTCCATCCTGTTAACCGTCTGTTCTCCCCTATGAGTCGAGAAAATAAAAATAACCAAACTCGAGGCATCCCTCGCTATCCCTCCAATACCAATCAGACCTGGGTCACCTCTAGAGGAGCCATCCATATTAATCTTCAGAAAATATTTAGGAGGAGGTGTCCATCTCCCACCTCTCTATACTCTCTGCTTCCTTCCCCCACTTCTCCTAACACACGCTGCACCTGGAGAAAAATCTTGCATCCCAAATCTGTCAACCAGCTCTGCATCACTCTTAGCCATAGGCAATTCAACCTCACTCTTGGATTCAACCATTTCCTAAATCATCTTGATGATTTGAATCCACACTTGATTAACTTCTAGCCTCTCATCATTAAAAATTCTTTTGTTCTGCTCCAACCAAACCTGCCAAAGTAAAAAGATGGGACCTACAAACCAAATGTCTTGCAAGAAGCACATAGTAGGGGGTAGATTATCTAGATTTAACCAAAATTTGGCCATGGAGGAGGCGTGTACACATCTACCTCTCCACATGCCCCACCAAGCGTGCCACAACTGACAAGTGAACTGGTAGCTAAAAAAAATGTGGGACGAACTCTCCTCCTGAGTGCCACACAAAACACAGCAAGACGGCCTAGTAAAGCCCCTCTTTTTGATGTTTTCCCATGTCAAGTAGCAGTTCCATGCTAGTCTCCATATAAATCAGTTGCACTTACGCCATGAAAAGCTGCTCTAGGTCTGCCTCCACCAAGTTACCTCCCTTCCCTCCACAAAATTCTATGCAACAAGTTCCTGGTACCCAGCTGAAATTAAATATTTCCCTTTGGGATGTGGGGACCAGGCCAACTCATCAGCACCTCTAAGGGCACAACAGGTGCACCCAGCTAGTATCTTCTTCAGCTCCACACACTCCACCTCCATGTCCCTAATTGGCCATTCCTCCAAACTCTTTGATCTTGCTTTCATAAGATGATCCTAATGATCAAAAGTTTTAAAGTCACTTACCCTATACCAGCTGACCTCACAGAATCTCTATGATAGATATTGTAGATGAGGGTACTGTGACAATATGGGGGGGGGGGGGGGAATTGTCCCATGAGTCATGCCAAAATTGTGCCTCCAGCCCACTTTTGCAAATCCAGAATAGACCTCTTTTTATCAGGTCAGCCCCTTTCTTAAGCGTGTCCCATATCACCGACCCACTCCCCATCAAATAATATCTTGGAATATCCTTTTAGGAGTTCCCAAGAAAATATTTATGTGCCAAAATTTTAGCCCAAACTCGGTCCTTCTCAATGCACCATCTCCAGTATAATTTGGCTACCAGGGTTGTACCTACCATCATGGATTGTCTAAGACCCAAGCCACCTAATATCTTCAAGCTATAGACCACCTCCCATCTGATGAGACTCCACTTCATCAAGGATAGATTACTAGCCCATAAAAACTATCTAGCTAGGGAGTCCAGATCCTTAACAAAGCTAGCGGGCGCCACCTCTAACATGCACCTGTAAAGGGGGAGGGCCTGGACCACAGACTGAATCAATTAGACCCTGAATACAAAATATAACCACCTATGCATCCAATGATTCACCTTAGCCCTAAATTTATTCAAAATCACTTGCCAAGACTCCTTGGAATGTCTTCCCGTAGTGACAAGGATCCCAAGATACATAACCAGAAGGTTGCCAATTTGAAACTGGAGAATTTCAGCCACTCTCCTTTGAATAGCCAAAGGCATGTTGAAGAATAAAATGGAAGATTTCACCTCATTGATAACCTACCCCGAGGCCACTAAGTAAGCATCCAGGCATCTACGGGTATTATTTGCCTCTCTCACGGTGGCCGCTCCCATCATGGCCACATCATCCATGAACTGGAGGTGTGAGAGAACAGGCAGGCCGCCTCCCCATTTCCAACCTTGAATCTCCCCCTCCCTTGTATACTCTCTAATCTACTAGCCTAAACCCTCTACCAAGAGAAGAAACAAATAGGGGGATAAAGGGTCTCCCTACCGTAATCCCCTAGCTGCCCCAAACAAATTAGAGTGTTCTCCATTGATCATGATAGAGAAAGAGGTCAAGGTAAAACAGCTCATGACCCACTCAATCCATTCCTTCTCAAAGCCAAAATCCTCCATAACCTTATGAAGGAAGGACCACCAAACCCTATCATATGCCTTTGACATGTCCAACTTAATAAACATTGCCTTTTCTTTAGACTTGGACATCGAGTGTAATGCTTTCGTAGCCATCACTATACCATCCAAAATCTGCTTGCCCTCCACAAAACTGCTTTGCTCTTCTGAGATCAGCTCCTTTAAGCACTTCTTTAACCTTTTAGCAATCATCTTCAAAAGAATTTTGTAAATAACATTACAAAGGGATATGGGGCAAAATTGGCTGAAGTGGTCAGCCCCCTCCCCCTTCAGAATGAGGGCTAGGAAAGTAGAATTCAGCACCCGCAACATCTGTTTGTTAGTCTGGGACTCTTGAACCACTGCTAGTAAATACCCTTTAATAATTTCCCAAAATTCTTGGTATAATTCAATTATAAATCCATCTGGTCCTGGAGCCTTTCCTTTCTTCATCAAAAAGACAATTTTCCTTAGTTCCTCTGCTATTATAGGTCTCCTCAGCTTTTCCTTCATGTCTTGAGACACAATAAAGGGAATATAGGATAAGATCAAACCCTCCACATCCTCATCCCTTTGCCCTTCTTACTGGAAGAAGGTGCTAAAATACTACTCTACCTCATTATAGATATCTCTAGTTGAAGAGACTACCTCACCCCTTTTCGTAACTAGAGAAGTGATCACATTTCTGTGACGCCTGGATTTGACCGAATTGAAGAAGAATGTGGTGTTCCTATCTCCTTCTTGCATCCAATCAATCTTGGATTTTTGTTTCCAAAAAATTTCCTCTCTCAATTCCCACTCCTCTAAGGTTTTGACCACCTTTGCTTCCTCTTTCAACAAAGACTCCGTCAGGCCCTCATCTCTGATCAATCTGGTAATGTCATTTAACTCTTCTTGTGCCCTCTTCTTCTCCTGGAAGATGTTCTTGAAGTTGTGCCTATTCCATCTTTGGAGTTGGTATTTAATGAATTAGAGGAGTTTATCAAACACATACATAATTGTCCCAACCGCTGGTCGACCAACTCTCCACCACTCAATAATACGGCCATACAAGTCCTGGTCTCACAACCACATAAGCTAAAATTTAAAGGGTAGCTTCTATTGCCTAAGAGTAGAAGAGATGTTTAGCTTGATTGGCCAGTGATCCAAACCCCACCAATCTAAAATCTCAAAGCTGAGCGTCCACCTGCCACCCACCCAGAAACAAGATGCCAAAAATCTATCTATACGCTCTGCTATGTAACTGTTACCCAGCCTTCTATTATTCCAGGTGAATCGACCATTACTCAGTTTGATGTCCACCAAATTTAATTCCAAAATCTTGTCATTAAGAAGAAAATAAGATGGCTCCAATCTGGTGTTTCCACCCCTCTTTTCTGAGAGATCCAAAATCATGTTAAAATCTCCAGCTATGATCCATGGCAAATAAGGGAACTCTTTACAAACCAACTTAATGTTATTCCAAACAAAAATCTTACCTTGAAAATCATTGGGGGTGTATACATTTGATAGAATTACATACTCCCCTAATTCTATACATAAGGAAACCATGGATAACGATGATTTGAATGCCATCCAAGCCATCGATTTAACCTTACTTGGATTCCAGAAGCACGCCAATCTGCCTGCTGTCCCATGGGCCCCAATGCATTGGCATAACCCTTGTCCCCATATCCTCAGAGCAATATCCATCATGTAATCCACTGTCACTTTGGTCTCTTGAAGAAAAAGAATATCTAGATGTTGACTTCTGACAAATTTGTGAATAGCTTTTTGTCTGGGGCTATTATTAAGGCCCCTAACATTCCATGATACAGTAATCATTTCGAGGGAGGTAGAAAGTGTGCATCTAAGGTCTTAACTAACCCTGACTCAACTAAATTCTCTCCAATCATCTTAATTCTTTCCATATTTTTCCTTCCCACCTTCACACTTTTTTTTGAATCTCCCTTCTTGCTTTCTTTTTGAAGAATTCCCAAGTAGGGCAGAGCCTTCCCTCACTTTTTTGCCTCTTCCACCCCTAACTGTGGTGCCTTCTCCCCGGCCTCTGTGCCTTGTAATCTCTCCTCTGCTACCTCTATTATAT
Source organism: Torreya grandis (assembly GCA_037957365.1). Classification (NCBI taxonomy): domain Eukaryota; kingdom Viridiplantae; phylum Streptophyta; class Pinopsida; order Cupressales; family Taxaceae; genus Torreya; species Torreya grandis. Next base: position 3,148,055 of record JARHVA010000826.1, read on the forward strand.
TCTACCCTCCCCCCATCCATCCAATATCATAGGTAAGGGAGCTTCTGTTGGTTTCCCTGGAGGAAGTGAGGTGACATTTCCAGCATTTTCATACTCCTCCATCAACTCCTCCCCAATAACTAGACCCGGATTAACCTCTTGTTGTCCCAATTCCTCCAAAATCTCAAATCTATTGTAGGAATCCTCCTCTTGTCACTCCATTAAGGTTCTCTTGTAACCTCTATTTTTTCTCCTAGTTTTAGCCTGCATGAAACTATCTGAGTCCTTACCTCCCCCACCTCCAGTCTTCTTTCCTTTATCCTCAGCCGCTGCCCTATTCAAAAGAGGCAAAGGAGAAGGCTATTGCTCCTCCAATTTATTCTTCAAGCATCTTCTAACTAGATGGCCATACTCATGACATAGGTGGAATCTAAAGGGCAAGGTCTCATAGTCTAATTGATGTACCCATGAGTATGATCTTGCACACATTTCTACCACATCTGGCAAAGGCCTACTCAGGTTAATTTCTACACAAATTCTTGCATATGTCATGATTTTCTTACCTAGAGTTTTTGAAGACAATCCCACCGGTTTTCATATTAATGAAGCTATCATTAGTAGAACATCCTCCTAACAACATTCAATCAGCATTCGTGGAAGGTGAACCCACACTGGAACTCTATTCGAAAGCTCCTCTATAGGGTTAAAACCTGCATGCCATGATTTCAAGAAGAGACCAGCTTGGTTATAAAAGTATGGCCCTCCTTCAAACACCCAGTTTCTATCCTCCAAATAATTGAAAGTGACCATAAAAAAACTATTTGCCAGCAACACCAATTCCATCTCTCCTATCAGCTCCCATGCCCTACAAGCCCAATTCTCCAGGAAAGGGAGAGATACTTTCATCCCCAAGAATTTGCAGTATAGAGAATGTTTGGAGTAATACTCCACATATTCTGCTATCATGTCAAATGGAATTACCAACTTTGGCCTTTCATTGTAGCATTCCAGGCATCTATTTACCTTAGTGATTCTTGATCCTCCTATTGAACCATTGCCCTACGCCCTTGTATTCTGGTTAAAAACTGTTACTTCCTTCATTCTGGCTTCCTATCCCTGAGAACCCCTACCTACCACTTCACTGAAGCTTCTTTCCCCCTTGAGTTTATTTTGTCCCAGTTGTTCCATTTCAATGCCTCCACAAGGTCCTTCCCCCTCCTACGGACTCCCTTCTCTTCCTCCTCTCACTCCTGGACCACCCTATGCCTACACAGCTACAGTAAAGGCATCTATAAGCTAGGGCATGGCTGCCCTAGCTTAGCAGCGAGTTGTAGCTCTTGCCCTTCCTCACCATTGTCCTCCTCCTATCCAATCAAATAGGTTTAATAAGCTATTATTATTATTATTATTATATATTAAATTTTCTATTTTTTGGGGAGGAGGACTGTCATTTACTGATTTTCAATTGTCTTCCTTTATTAAACTTTAAATGACATCCTTTGACTATAATGTAAGAATAAAGTTCTCCCATGTAACCAAATTTATCTTGAGACTAAATTTTCTTTAAGAATTCCTATTTACTTAGAGGTTTATGATAAAGTCTTAGTTTATGTTCATTGACTAAGAGTGTTATTTTGTTCCCAATAATTGGTAGAAGTTAAATTAATCCATTCTCAAATATATTATCCACTTGATAGGGTCCCAACTATCTAGTACAAAGAGTTCCTTTAAAATATTGGTACTTTAAATCAAATAGAAAAGTACAATATCCTTCTCTAAATTTATTTTATTTTTTGTGAGTGTCATGCCATTGATTCTTTTGATGCTATATAAGCTTAGTTTACTATGAATTGTCTAAGTTCATCTCATCAAGTTCATTGAGATAAAGAATCATATATCTTTATGCTTCATCTAAATATATTCCCACTTTTGTTGTTGTTCTCAAGGTCTATAATTGAAACTCAATTGGAAGTAAAGGCTTATTACCAAATACAAGCTCATATCATGAGAAACATGTGGTGGTTTTCCATGTGGTATTATAATTATATACCAATTCAATAACTTTTTTTTCCCAATCCTTTCTATTGATGCTAACTATCTTGGCCAAGATGTTCTCTAACTCCTTATTAGTGACCTCAACTTGACCATTGGCTTTTGGATGGTATGGTGATGATTATATGTGGGTTATTTAATAGTGCTTTATAAATAATTTAATTTTTATAAATAATTTAATTTTATTTGATATGAATTGGGTGACTTGATTAGATACCATTGTTCTATGTGATCCAAACTGTTGCATGATCTTGCAGTATAAAAAGTCAACAATTACTTCTTCCCTTGAAAAAAATATAGCTTACACTTGTTCCCATTTAGTGGCATAGCTTGTGCATACAATGAGGTAATCATTTTATTAGGATGGTAGATCAACTATACCACCATAATCCAACTCCCTACTTGATGATTAAGAGGTATTTCATTAGACAGGTAGGTTTTCCTATCTTTCAGTAAGGGTCACACTACCAAACATCTTTTCATGTTTCTTTGAAGTGAAATCCAATTATATCTAGGCCCAAGTATATTATAAATAGTACTTTTAGTTTAATAGTGGTATCCTCTTGGTTCATCATGGTAATCTCTTATAATTCATAGATAACATCCTCTCTTACAAAACTGTGAAGTATTGAATCAGGTCCACATTTTAAAAAATACCATTAAACTATTTAAATTAGGCATTATTTATATCCAAACATTTTATTTATTTATTATTAAAATAACAAGAAAGATTTATTATCTCTAGGTAGGTTTTCATATCAGTAAACCAAAGTGAGTGTGCTTAAACTGTGAATAGATACTCATCTATAAAGTTGTCTTTAACTAGTTCATCTTCACCTCAAACATTTAACCTTGATAGAAAATCAAAAATCACATTAGATTTTCCTAGATTATCATTAATTATAATGTAAAATTCCTACAAGAGGAGTATCCATCTGATGATCCTACCCCCTACCATAGGTTTATTCATTACGTATCTTATGGCTAAATAGTATATATAAACAAAGATTTTATATCTAGTGATGTAGTGATGTAACTTATTCATAGCATATATGTCAACTAAAAATTATTTTTTAGTAGTGGTATAATTTCTTTCAGTGAGATTTAGATTTTTGGTAATATAATAAATAGCATACATTTTTCCTTCCTCATATTTTTATCCAAGTACTACACACATAACATTGTTAGAGGTGTTTATATGTATGTGGAAGGGCTAACCCCAATTAGAACCTCTCAAAATTAGATCAAAGATCATTTTTTCTTGTTGAATCAAAACCATGTTGACACTTATTAGTTTATAAAATTCACTATCCTTAGTAAGCAAATAAAACATAGGTGCATTAGTTTTACTAAATTTATTTATAAAACATCTATAGTACCCTAAATTTCCTAGAAAACTTTTCATCTTAGTTTGATTTTTATGTCCATCTAGGTTAGAGATGAATTCAATATTTTAGGGATCAACTTGTATTCCTTGAGCTAAGATGTGATGGCCTAGGATAATTTCATGATCAACCATCATCAAGCATTTATCATGGATCAAGCATAATTGATGTTGCTCACATCTAGTTATTAGTTTGTCTAAATTATCCAAGTCTTAATCTAAAGAAATCCCATGTATTATAAAATTATCCATATAAACTTATACACAGTCATTGGTTAAATCAATAATTAAATCTTTAAAAATAATTAAAACTTCCCTTTGAAAGGTACTTGGTGTAGTACATATACCAAAGGGTAACACTCTATATTTAAATGTTTCCCAAGGACATGTAAAAATTATTTTATCTTGATCTTATAGTGTTTATATTATCTAATTATAATCATTGAACCCATCTAAGAAGGAGAAGAAATTCTTTTTAGCCAAGTTATCCAAAATCTAGTCTATGAAGGGCAAAGGAAAAAAGTCTTTCACGGTGACCTTATTGAGCTCTATGTAATCTATACATATTTTTTGCTTGCCATTTTTATTTAGTAGTATCACAAGTGGTGAGACGCACTGATAATAATATATTAGTTAAATGAATCCTACCTATAATAATTTGTCTATATCTATTTTATCCATGTCTCTTAATGTTAGGTTGATTATACTTTGTGGTTATCTAACTAGTTTGGTGTTTTATGTAAATATGATAGGTGCATATACTTGGATGAATGCCTTTCATGTCATTGTATTTCCATACAAATGTTTTTGTATGGTTCCTTAATATATCAAAGACCTTTATTTCTTACTCACTATTTAACCAACTATTTATACTTAACTCTTTTCTGGTTAGACAACTATTTTTTTGGTTTTGGGTTAAATGGAACTAACCTACCTATATTCATTCATCAGAGAGTTTGAATGGCATGGATGTAGTAGGATCATATGTAAGGTGGTTATGTCCTTGAAAAATGACTCGCCTTTTAAAATTAACCCTACTAATGGGTACTAAAAGGCTATTATAAATATGTTTGATCTTGTGCCCATTTAATAATGTTCCATTGGAAGGGTGTGTGATCTTACCTCTCATCAGAAGTGTCTTTTAAATTTATTATGTGATCTTCACAAGGTGGTTTAATATGATCTAAATCTAGACAATAGACTCTATATCCATACTAGTGTACTCTAGATCTAGACTGGTGGACTCTGGAGCCAAATTGGGCTCTTTAATACCTCTTTTCAATTCCCCCTCTATCTCATTTACATGGTTTATAAATTCTATCATGGAACATGAGGAAAATATATTAATATTTTGTTCTAGCTTATCTACCCATATGTAATCTAAAGATTCTAGAGATAGATTGCTAAGTAGGTACAAAAAAATTGGTTTACTTTTATTTTGTTTGAAATGATTATGTCTCCTGACCTACAATATATAAGGGCTACTACCATGGCCAGCCATGGTCTTCCTAATATCAATGGATATCCTATTTTTCTGCTCTTAAGATGGAGTATTATGAAATCTATAAGGTATTTCTAAGATCACACTATTATAAAGATGTTCTCTATGGTTCCCTCTAGTTTGGCAATGAACTAGCCAACCATCTACAAAAATGTAGAAGTAGGTTATACCCATGTAAGATAAAATGCTTCTAAAATGTTTACTATCATTACATTGAGGAAAGCTCCAAGTTTTATTAATACATTGGGTATTTCTTTCCTTCCTATGTCATAATGATGACTAGACTTCCAAGGTCTCCATACTTGAACAAAAGTAATTTTCCTATTAATAAATTATCAATTTTACCATCCACCAGTATAGTTTTAGGGTATTACCTTCTCCTAAGAATTTTTATATACAATGATTTGATGAATTTATTTATCTATATTATGTCTCTTATGGCTTGAAATAATAGTATTTCAATATTTAGTTTTCTCAATTTTTGGACTAAATTAAATTCACTTTTGTTTCCATCCTCCTGATATCATTCTAGAAAAGGAATAGCTGGAGGAACTGTGCTAGTTTCTCGAGGCCTTTCTTTTTCCTCATTAGGTTTTTATTTTATTAGATTGCTAGGGAGGTTTGGTTTTTCATTTGGGACTTTAATTATGGTAATTAAAGGGCAATTCAATGTCTTAGCTGATCTCAACTAGGCATTCTTACAATCAATGGAACCAACCCCTAAAGTTCCTTCTTGCATAGGCTCATAGACAAGAGCTACATATCTATTTTTAGGATTTGTAATAAGTTGTGCAAGAAGTTAGGGCTAAGTTACTTGTTTAGTTTGTGTAGGTTGATTACTAGAGGAGGCCTTAATACTTGTAAAAACTTTCTTTATTGATTAAAGGCTTGTTAGGGTACCCATTGTTTGTTTGTCCATGGTTACTTATTATATTTGGGCATTCATAATTGTTGACAAAGGTGGGAAATCCATGGTTGTGGTGTTCATTATATTGGACCCCATGTTGGTGGTCCCCATGCCTATGGAGGTGTTTATCCAACCTAGGGTATCATCCATAGGTTAGAAGGAGCTTTTGGAATGATATGATTTAGGTTTTGATTGTGGGAAAATGAATTTCTCTATCTTCATATATAATTGAGTTATTTTGTTTGTTGGATAGCCTATTTTAGTTGGTTTTTTAGAGTAGGTAGGAGAGAAAATTTTTGAGTTCCATGATCATTTGTATCATAAATACCATATGTGTTTATCCTATCAAGAGGGAAATCTTAGAATGCAAATTTCAATCTACATTTTAGATAATATATAGCCAGTAGTTCAATAGTAGCATTATCTTTTAATTTTAAACCATATAATGTGGTGTTTAATTGGACCAAAAATTAATGTTTTAATATTTAAAAATTCCTTCATAGCTTTTCCTACATCATTGATTCCCTTTACTATTTTTATTTTCTTAACACTAGCCTTTGTTTTTGAATAATTCCTATATAATTTAGCTATATCATTGAGACCAAATTTGTTTATGTCTCATTTTTCCATTAGGTTAAAAGGTTACCTAGTATCATCATCTAATCCCTTTAATAAAATTATTTTACTCAAATATTCCTCTAAGTCATACCCACATCTTCCATGTGTAAATAGGAAACAATCAATATAGTCTTCCATATTCTCATCTTATTTTTGTTTTATATGGAAGAATTCTTGTTTTTATCCCTTACTCTACAATAGTATTGATATTTATCAAAGATTACATTCTTAATTTCATCCCATTTATGAATATAATTTGGTTTTAAACCCATAAACCATCTCATAGATGAATCCTTGATCATAGAAGAGAACAATTTCAATTTGTGATTTTTAGTTTTGTAGTCATAAGTTTGACATGAGACCTTAAATTCAATAAAAATCTAATTAGTGTCTTACGTAGATACTTGAAATTAGGAAATATATATGGATATATAGTCTTCTTTACCATATTTTCATCTTGATCTAGGACAATAGGATAGTTGAACATTATACCAGGTGGTTGAGTCTTACATCCTACAACCCTATTTAGTAGATTATTTCATAGATTGTCTCCCATGGTTTTCTCAAATATGTTGTAGAGAGTTATCTTGGAAGGTGTTGAATCATAAAAAGTGATTGTATATCTATTTGATTTAGATTCAAAACTCTAATTTATACTATTTTTTAGCTTTAATTACTTTGTTTGATAGGATGCACCTACCTTTGGGGAATGATCTAAAATTTTATGTGAGGCTAGAAATGGTTCCTACTCAATAGTTTGACGTTCTTCTCCTAGAAGGTCTTCTAGGAAAAAAATTTCTTGTGATTTACTAGTACTTGTGATTTTTTAGGGATGTTTGGAATGTATCTCACCTTTTAATCTCTTTGTCTATTCATATATTTATTTGATTTATGTGGTATTTTTGTTAATCAAATATCAGTTTATAATATTTATACCCTAATTACACTTAGAATATCCTTGGAAACAATGATAAAAATTATGAGTGTCATAAATATACTCATTTATATCAAATCAACATGCTAATATCATATCAAACTAGGGTCAATGTCCAATGGCAGTCAACAGTAAGGTGTCAAAATAGTAAATAGTAATTGTTTATTTGGGAGAGTTATGGATCATTTATTCTTAAAGGTATAATATTTAATTACTTGAAAAGGAAAAACTCTACGAAAAATTTAAATGATGATAAGAAAAGTTAACACACTTATTGATAAATAAAAGTACACATTAATCTATTTACTGAATTGAAATGGTGTTTTGAAATGAACACATTTGATGATAAAGGAGAACAAACATTAATCTATTTACTAGATCATAATGGTGTTTGAAAATAATTACATAGAAAGTAAATATTAGAATTAAAAATACATAAAGTATATTAAAATAGAAACACATAGAGAAACCTACAGTTTAGATCAAATCACACATTTAACATAAAAACATAAAAGATTAAATAATAGAAATACAAAACATAAAATACCACAAAAAAAATATAGTTCCTTGGTTGAATGGTCCCTTACTCTTCCTTGGAATAGGATGTATATCTCACTTAATATTTTAGGGACATCAAATCTTCATTAACTTGAGAGAATGCCTACAATCTAGAAAAAACTTAAACAACTCTGCTTGACCTTAAAGTCTCTAAACTTATTATTGATTGTCTGACTACTAATAAACCAAAGGACATTGGTTATATTTCCAAACACTTATATAATAGCTTGACCATAATAGTTAACCATAACAAGATTGATAACTACATCTAGTTTATTTTAAAATATAAATTAAGTTATAACCTGTTTCCACATTTCAAAGTGAAAAGGTGGAAGGGATGTGTAAGTATGCATATAGATATATTAACTATTGGTAGTTACAATATATCTAATTATAGATAATTCATGATCTAATAATTAAATCTCATAATATTATAGTGATATATTTAATAAACATTACTATAAATACTATGTCTACAAGTAGGAATACTATATCTAGTAAGCTTTCTCATGAATCTAGATTTGACTCAAAGTGGATTTAGAAGTTACTTGATTAAGTGTGCATGATGTATTCATTAGTGGGAAAATTAAATGAGATTTTTTTTTGGATTACATAACTCCAGAGCTAGACCGACACACTCTAGATCCAGACTAATAGACTTTAAATCTAGTTTGAGCTCTTTCATATTTTTCTTCACTAGTCTTCAATGGTTTGTTTATTTTCCAAAATCATATTATTTGATTATAGTGTGTTTATGCAATATGTACATAAAAAATTTATAAATTTTTCATGCAAAAGGTTAAAACATAATGGTAACAACAATTAATATTGACTCACAAATACTAACCAAGGTAAATGTATTCATTTTCTACTTTAGATTAGAAACAAGTTATAAAATGCACATTCAAATCCATTATGAGAGATATTAATAGGGTCATTAATTGGATATAACGAGCCTTTATATGGACTCATCAAGACTAATAATAATGTTGTAAAGAAGATCTATACTGAATAATTTTTACATCATTTGCTTGAGCATAACCAACTAAGAATGGATTTTTTAGGGAATAATCATCATCATAATCAGGTGTGTGAAGATCAATAATCCAAGCATCAATAATTATATTGATTGGAAAATAATAAGGGTTTGATAGTTTTATCCTGACTATTGAGGTGGTAATATCATTTGTTAGATTTTATGAGACCTAGGTCATAAAGGAGGTAATTAATCAAATATATGGAAAAGGAGATCTAAAGTTTTTTATTTATATTGATTTCATCAAATTTATCATCACCAGAATCTAATAGGTTAGGAGGGATGTTACCCACAAGTTATAGATGTCAATTATAATCATTATTATAATTTATGTAATAATTAAATCATTGATATTCATGAAAGGGTTTGCTAGACAAAGGTTCAAGGGTAGGTATTTTAAAAACACAACAATCTAAAAATTGTTCAAAATGCTAAGGATAGTGTCTCCTTGAATATTATATATATCACCATTATGGGTAAATTTGACATATTGGCATATAAAGAGGCATATCTCTCATGCAATGTATCCAATGTTGACCAAGTAAAATATTAAATGATAGAGGGAAATTAAAAATCATGACCTTGATTCTAACTATGATGGGAAGGACTATGGTTGGAAGCCAACTCAGCCAAGGGGATACATTTGTCTTTGATCATAGCCTTGGTACATATTTTACGTAGATTTAAGATTGCATTCATAATATCCAAGAGTCTTAATGAAGTCAACAAACCCAACACAAGATTTAGATCCTTCATAGATCAAAGCATGTTTGACTTGAATATCACCTATTTTGAAAATAATTAATAAATGAGGATTATCCATGTGAATTAATATTTCTTCCAAAATCATTGAGATAATGAAAAATTTGAGTGAGATAGAAGTATCTATAGTTTCATCAATGTGTAAAGACATTTCCTTAAATTGTTGAAGAATAATCCTTAGACCCAAACAAGGTAGCTTCTTTCCCTATGTGTGGAGTTTAAGGGATATTCATTTCAAATAAAAGTTGCATTAAATTATTATGATTATGAGGGGAAATAATTGAGTTACAAAAAATGAATTTGAGATGGGAGGAAATAAGTTTTAGTTGTAGGATCCCATTCATCATATCTAGTTAGAATTTATCAGATAAAGATACATATCGTTTAATCAAATCCACATAAGGAGGAGCAAAAGTGCACTTAAATTTATGATGATTGGAATGTTGATGTGATTGATGTTTTTTACATAGTTGAGTTAGGAATCGACTCTCTTAAGGTAATTAGTTCTATGAGTAGACATGTAAATATAGAATTAGATTGATTCAAAGCAATTAGGTATGGACCAAGAGAAGATGATGGTATCTGATTAGCATATTTTGTATCAATGGAAGAGGGAGAATCAAATTGTAGCATTTTATTTGGTATAGTTTGGACTGATGGTAAGAGAGCGGAGTATGTTTTTGTATGTTCAATAGTCATGAAGTGAAATAGATATGTATATTGAAAAATTCAAGTAGGAAAGTTATTATGATTATAATTTGGCTAAGGATCACTAATTTAATACTACAGGCCTCATGTTATCCATGTTAATGACATTTTCATCATTGGTTAGAGAATTAAGATAAATTGAAGTTTCCAAAAATTTGGAGGTAAGAGATTGAATAGTATTATATTGATGATAAGGAGGTGAATATTTATAGATATCAAGGTGATCATTATATTGATTAAAAGCTTCATGTTTGAATTTAGAATCATGAACTTTAGCTACATTTTCATATGTTTGTTGACATTTTTGAATCATAGTTTCATGATCAAAACTGGTACCAAGGATAACTTCAAGAGCAAAGTTCATCAATTCTTTTAAAATTTCAATAGAATTTTCCCAAATTGAATGATACCAATAAAATTTGTGTGGATCATACCAATGTTTGATAGGGAGAACAAGGTCAAGTTCTCTTACTGAAGGTTTAAGAATAGGTTTTTGGTTTCTTCCATAGAAAGAGGTTTATTAATATTAATATTATTTATGTATGTTGAAGGTAAGAGAGTTCATTAGGAGGAACTTTACATGAAATGTGGGGAAGGAGTTACGTCATTAGATCCACCATGAATAATAACATGAATTGTGTGTATAAAATCATAAGTGTTTGTAACACCATCATTGGTAAAATGTTTATTTTTAGATCTTTTAAGCATATGAGTTCCCATCAGAGGTTTCAAAGGTTAATTTTTATTATTAATTAGGGTAAATAAGGCTAGTTTTATAGGGATATAACAACCACAATGTTAAAAGTTAAGATTTGAGATGAAAAAATAAGCCTAAAACAACTGTAGTGCAAAGAAAGTATTCATCTTAACAATGAAAAACAAAAATTGGTAGAAAATATTGGAAAAAACATAAAACAAAAATACTAAGTATAAGGATAAATATCCTTAGAACTAGACTCGACATGAGTAGCCTCATGTTTTAAATCTTTGCTTAGTTCCTTCAGTAGTTCCTTAAAAATTCTACCCCTCATGTATTTAGAAGGGCCTTTAGTAGAGATCTATATGATCCTATTTTGTGAGGAATTAGGGGTTCCTTTAGGTTTATTAGTGATCTAGAGGTTCTGAATGTCTTTCAAGACCTCCACTAGTTTAGTAGTCTTTTCATGTGTAGTGGCCTCCATCATCAAAATTATATCTAGATCTTTTTTAAGTGCCATAGTTTTAAATTTTAGGTGGTATCAATATTTGATGAGGTTAGACAAAGTAATCCCCACATTTTCTAGATTATCCAAGAAGGCATCTAATTCCCTACTGCATGGCCCAACAAAATTATCTAAAGTAAGATTCACAACACCCTTGTCACTATTTCCTCCTTCCCTAGGGTATCAAATGATTTGGGGTTTTTATTGGTAAATTCAAGGGATGGGGATAATAGTCATTTGAGGGGGATCTTATTTAGACTAGTTTGGGGGAGAAGGACTAGGGGGTGGGGGATCCCTATTCCTTTTCTAAGGGGTCATGGTCTTCTAAAAGAAAGTCTTTAACTAGGGGATCATTTTACTGAATACAGATTCGCCCTTTTGAAATAATAAGAAAATCAAGCCACGATAGATAATATCATTGTTATTACTAACTTGGTAGGCTAGGGTAGTGCTTTCAACATATTTAAGTAGATAATAATTTTATATCCATAAAAAAATTTGAGTAATAGGAAATGGTGTGAGAATATCAAGGTGAAATTACCTTCCAAATTTAGGTACTTCATAATTTAGAAGAAAACATCTATCCATTGCTTGGAAATCTTCTACTAGGATAGCCTTTCTTATTAGTCTTCATGACCTCATTTGTTCTAAAAAAACTCTGTATGATTTCAAGCTTATAACTTCTATCCGTAAATGTCTTCATCCCTTTACAAGACACATCCATCACCTCTCCTATGTTATCCTTAGACATGACAATTCTCATTCCCCTCATTTTCATTATACACTTATTCCAAGCAAGCATGAAGTTTTTAGAGAGTTCTTCATCATGGTCAGTGATACACTACATGTAGGGATTCAGGCCACCCTTGTGGAGCTTCCTCCACACCTTTTTAATACCTTGAACCTTTGAGCATGAAAATGATTTTAGATGAAATTTATCAACCCCCATAATCACCTTGATAGACCTTTTCTTGCTATAGAGGTTAATGCTAGTTATCACATTACCAAATTTTTGGTTTTTATATAATTCAACCAAATTTTTATTGCCAATGGAGTGATTGTAGTGTATGATATGTAAATTATTATTTGATTGGGGAAGTAAAGTATGCACACTTTCCATTAATGTTACCATGAGGTCTTATCTAGTCATGTCATTGTGATGTGTGATTGCAATCATTATTAAAAGTGTTTAAAATTTGATCTATAATTAAATTAGGATCCTCATATGTGACTAAAATATCAAACCCCACTTCAAATTTATCAAGGCAATCAATGGCTAAGTTCCCCTCCTAGTAGACTTGGACAATAGAGAACTCCTCAAATGAGTGGGAAATACCCTAGGAATTGTCAATGATTGTTTTAATAGTGTGTGAGGGGGTTAATTTTCCATCAAGGGAATTGAGAATGTTGAGAGAATATCCCTCAATGATTTTCTTGGGGATTTGGAGCTAGGAAGCAAGATGAATACCCTAAAAAGTAGCCATGGCCTCAAAAACATGATTAGTTTGATGAGCCAAAGGACCTGCACAAGTAGCGACAACTGAACCAACATGATCCCTAATCACACACACCCCCTTGCAAGACCCATATTTCCTTTTGAGGTAATGTCAAATTTAAGATTAAGACATCCAAGTGGGGGATAAGACCACTTGGTACAATGTTAAAATTCTACTGCCTTTGGTAATTTTTCCACCAAGGAGAGGTTCCACAAATGTAGGATTAAAGATTCAAAAGGGGATCACCTGACCTTATCCTTAGGGGTGAATGCTTTATAAGTTTATAATATAGAAGAACAAAAGAATCTAAAAGTGGAACCAATGGAGGAGCTCTGATTAGTGAATATTTAATCAGTACTTACTTTCCATATGGCCCATAAATAGTGTATCAAGGCAAGATACCACAAAAACAAATGGAAGGGAGAGATCAAGGAGGTTTTCATTATAGAATGAGATCCTAAATATAGTTGGATTAAACCTAGGAAACTATTAATTTCTAGATCAAGAGATCCACATAGAAAGGCTAAAGTAATAATCTAGAAAAAGGTGGAAAATAGACTCAATAGATGAGAGACAAAGTGAGTAGTGGCTGGGGATGGTCATTCCCTGCTTAACCAAATTATCAGTAGTAAGGATATTATTCTACACCTCCATCCAAAATAAGATGTTGAATTTTAGGATGAGACGTTTGATCTCAAGAGGGTACCATAGATCCCAATTATCCTCCAAATCAAGATCAACTAGGTATCCTAACTTCACTGAGAATGACCCACTATCTTCTATTCACCAAATTAAAGAATCTTCCTTAGGGAGATGGGGGATATGGATTTGATAAAGTTTAAAATTGAGAGCAAAAATGGCTTGGGAGTCCTCACCATTGGTTTTATCTAGGTGTAAATATTTATAATGAAATGTACCATTTTGTACTAACTAATAATCTTTCACTTTTGTACCCTGATCAGTTCTTAATCTTAGAGAAAGATTGTTCTAGTGATGTTAATGGTCTAGAGGGTATTTGGGATAACCATGGGTCATTCTAGAAATCCACATATTCCCCATTACTAATATTCCACATGTAACCTTTCTATAATATCCTCTTGTCATTGGTGATCACCTTCTAGAAGGTCAACCCATTTGTAGGACCTTCCTCCCAGATAAATTTGTCTTCATTGTTACCTTCTAGATATTTGGCCTTAACAATCCATGTCCATTGTTTATCCTCTTTTAGAATTTTATACCCAATTTTGGCAAGGAGAGATTTGTTTATGTTTATTATTTTACAAAGGCCTAATCCTCTATTATATTTTAGGAGAGGCTTTTTTCAATAGACCAGGGGAAATCTAAGCCTTTCCTCTATCCCTTTCCATATAAAATTATGTTGAATCTATTGAATTTTACCTACTATTTTTCTTATTATTTTGAAGAGAGGCATGAAATGGGATACTTTAAATGGTGCTTTTAATAAATTAAATCTTGCTAGCCTGAGTTAGGAGATGACCTTTCCAACCCACTAGTTTCTTTTTAATTATGTCCAATATTCATCTTTCACTCTTCTAGTGAAAAAGGGGTATTCCTAGATGAATAGAGGGAATATTACTTATCTAACAATCAAAGATATTGGCCAGCTTCTTTGAAGACCCTAGTGAGTGTTAATGAATAATATTAAGCTTTTGGTGAAATTAATGCTCTAGTTAGAGATTTTTTCATAATCTAAAAGGATCCTTTTGATGATTTTTATTCATCAACTAAGGATTCTCCAACTAGAAAAGTGTCTTCAGTGAATTACTTGTGGGAGACCAGATTGATGAATTAAACTAATTTATTATTGTTTATGAGACCTTGGGTTTTAGTAGCTAAAATATATCTACCTAGTGATTCACTAAGATGATAAAAAGATATGGTGAAAGGGGGTCTCATTTTTTTATGCCTTTGCTATCTAAAAAGAATCCTTTGGGTAATATATTGACAAGAACTAAATATTTGAGGGTGGATATGCATTTTTAGATGATGGTTCAAAAAGGGGGGCTAAAGCCAATGTTTTCAAGAATTTTATCCAAAAATCTCCAAGATACTCTATTATATACTTTATTCATGTCTATTTTGATGAACATTCATTTTTTGTTTGAAATTTAAGTAGATTGGATAGCCTCATGGATGGTGATTATGCCATCCATGATTTGGCACCTAGAAACAAAATCTCCTTGGTATCCATTGATAATCATTTCTAGGATGGGTTTGATCCTCTTGACTAGAGTTAAGGAGAAATTTTTTTTAAGTTGTTGAGCATAAGCTTATTGACCTAAATAATTTGAGTTAATTTGATCCAATATTTTTGGGAATAAGCACAAGAAAGGTATTGTTCATTTATTTCAGAAAAACATGAGCTCTGAATAATTTAGAAACCATTACTTCCACTTCCACATGGATGATGTCCTAAAAAAATTTAAATAAGAGAGGAAGAAAGCCATCTAGGCTTGGGGCCTTACCTCCATCCATAAATAATGCCACATCCTTTATATCTTCCATCAAAGGGGGCTTCAAGAGGGGAACATTATTTGTATGAGGCTTGGGATATTCTAGAGAAGATTTTCCTCTAAATGGATCTTTGGGGATCTACTTTTTTTATAAAATATCTAAAATATAAGATGATTTGCTCTTTAATATTATGTAGGTCCATACATATCCTTTCATCATCCTAAAGTATTTTAGAGATCAAGTTCATGTTCCCATTTTTGGAGGATTACTAGTGAATAATTTACTTTTTCTATCTCCCTCCTTTAGCCATTAACTTCTAGAGTTTTATTTATAAAATTCTTCTTCTTTAGCTTTAAGGCTATGATAGGATTTGTTTCACTAAAATTTATCTATTTCAAGTCTAAATAAAAATAGAGAAGAAATATAAGGATAAGTGATTAGAATGAACCTGGATTAGTTTGCACATCGTATCCAAACATTGGGAGCACTCCTCTTTGTCTGGGGAGGACTACCTACAAGTAAGAAAGCACTACCATAAAATGTTTGTTCGTAGATAAATGAGTGGGTTGCCAAGATACGTGCTTGTTCTAGGAAGTGTCAAACTTCCTTAGAGATGATAGTCCACTTTTGAGAGACAAAAGAGTAGTAAATAACCAAGAGAGAGTAAAAGAGGGATAATGTTATCCTTATTCACAAGCTGATTGCAATAGAAAGTAATAGAGTGTAGGTGGTATATTTAGTTTGTATTTTGGAAGTTGTTTGGGTAAGTCTTAGAAGGGTTACTAGAAATCCATGGTTTCCAATGTTGATTAGGATACCAAGGTTGGTGAGGAAGTAACTGATATCAGTTAGGCTATCAAGGTCGATAGGGAAGTGTGACCGATATCAGTTAGGATGCTAATGTTGGTAGGGGAAATAATTGCCTAAGAGCTTGTAAAAGGATTTTATAGGTCTAGAAAAGGTTTTGGTCAGGTCTTAAATATTAGGGGAGAGTTTTGAGAGAGAAAGTATTTTTTGGATGGATCTAGTCAGAGTTTTAGTGTGTTGGCACAAAGGGAAACAATAGGGAAGCTTTATAACTCCTTCACAAGGGTTTGGTTAAGAATGTGTAAAGTAATAAATAGTAGATGTAAAGGAGTTATGAAGTAACTAATAAAAGACTTAAAAAATAAGTGATGTACTTAGCTATAGTGGTGAATAAATGATAAGTGCCAGATGGATGGCCCCTATCAAGTAGTCTAAACCAATGCCTTGAATAGAGACAACAAGCAGGTGTTGTTAGTTCTCAAGAGCTTGGTTCCTAATCCGGATTGACTTATGTAAGATAATAATAAGCCAAGATGTTGAAACTTGAATGCTAAAACCCTGTATGTAAATAAGAATGAGTTTTCTTAATTTTTGTTGACCTAAACATAAGTTTGGAGTTTGGCTTATATAATCAATGTTAGTGATCTCACTAACATTGGCCATGGGTTGACCAACATTAGTGGCATTAAAATAGGTAAAATTGCTATATTTATCTTATTTTATATTTTTTCTCATGCCAAGTGAGGTATTTATTACAAAATAGTAAAAATAGGAAGTTAAGAAGGACGTAGTTAGTTAGGAATTTATTTTTTAAGCTGAGAACAAGTCTTGGGTAGTTAGGATAAGGGGACTAAGTCTTGAGGTGACTCATCAAGAAAGAATTAGTCTTAGGACAAGGTGGCTAGGTAAGGAGGTATAAGGGGTTTTTAATTAACTTAATTAAATATTTTAAATTAATTAAATATGTGAGGGGTAAAAGCATAGGTTAGGGAGGTTAATCATTATTATTGAAAAATGGTTTAAGGGGGGTTTCGACATAGGGAGTTATGCACGTGTGTGACATAATTTTGGTGTCTATATTTTTCCCTTTTTGTATTATAAATTATATTGACAAGTTATAAGACAAAAATAGGAGTTAGATGCTCAAGGTATTATATGAGGTATCCCCCCTCAAAATGGGAATCAATAGAGAAAAAATTGGAATCGAGTAATAGTTTGATAAGAAATAAATTATGTGAGTAGAAGCTAATGTGGTATCACTGCTTGTGCATATACTAGTACAAGTTATAGTCAACAAAATAAAGAACAAGGAAGGTTGAGGAGGACTCACATAGAAATAACCCAAGTAAAACTTGTAAGTGATAGCTGATAAGGTCAAAACAATCAAATGTATAGCTCTAATGGTCTATGTGTGCTAGGTATTTGAAGTAGGAAGTACCCTTGAGAAATTAAAAAAGGTTGCAGGTGATAGGATGAGCTTGGTCACCATCCAAAACACCTAATATACATGAATGTGTATAATAGCCAACTATAGTGGAATAGCATAAGCGGTTAAGACAAGTAATGCAAGGTTGGTGTAAAAGGGTCAATGAGTGAGGAGATATTCATGATCTCTAGTCAAAGTCATCATGGGTGGAGATTTAAGTGATCTCTAAGGGTGGTTGTCATGGTTGGGGAGATATATGTGATCTCAAGGTTAGGTCTCATCGTTAAGGAGATATACTTGATCTCCAAATTGCCCTAGATTATGGGTAAAGTCTAAAGGATTATGGTTTATTGGTGGAAAATATAATCTAATGGTGCCAATTTCAATCATGTTACTGATGTTGGTAGTAAATAGTGCCAACATAAATGGCTTAGGGCAAGGTTTCCAACATTGATAGGAAGTATTACTGATGTTGGTTGATTAGGTCAAGTATGCCAACATCAATGGGCAACCAAACCTGACAAAAAGGGGTTTGGTGGCCCACCATAACTCATTTACAACATTTGATTGGATAGAAAAAGAGCTATGAGTGTGAGTGAGATGGTAGAGCTAGGAGGGGACCCATCAAGAGGCACACCACCACAAGATCTAGTTTTGCCAACTTGAAGGAGATGGAGAGATGAGGTAAGAGTCTTTATGAGTTAATTTTGAATTTGAGTTAGTTAGTTTGCCTAAATTTAAAGTGTGGGTAGAGAAAAGGTGTTGAGGGGGGTAGGAAATGGGGGGGTGGGTTTAGGTTAATTTGGGAGGGATTTGGGGTAGGTTTTTAGTTTAAAAGGTAATTTAGGGAGATGGGTCATTCAGCCCTAGGGTTAAACTAGTCACTGACATTGATGGGGTCCATCGATGTCAGCTGACATGGTGCTAATGTCGGTAGGTTATACTAACATTGATCAATACTAAGCATGAATGTTAGCATTAAAAATTGATGTTGATGATTGTGAAGAACCCAATAATAGGAGAAAAGGTCAATTTGGATCCCTAATTGAAGTAGTCAACTAGCCTAATGGCTGAGTTAGCCTCAGAAGACCCCATGTTGATTGAGTGATACCTATATAGCCAAGTTAAGGATCTTAGGCTAATGTAGTTCTCCCAAAGCCTAGGGAAAAAAATTCTAAGATATGGTGAAAAGTGTGTTAGGGTAAATAGGTTAAAAAAGGTAGTTTGAGATAGGTTAGGAGACTTAGGGCTTAAAAGATATGTCATAGGGTCAAAGGTTATGGATATAAGTTGTGAGGCTTAGATTTTTGATAGGCAATTGGGCCTGGGTGGAGAGAGAGGTAGTGAATCCTAAGGTAGAGAGAAAGGTAGTGAATCCTAGGGTAGAGAGGGGAGAGTAGGTTAGATAGTTAGGTAGGTATATGGCTAAGCTAACCTTAAAAGACCCCATGTCAACTGAGTACTACCTACATATCCCAGTGGAGAGCCTCAAACAAATGTAGTTCTCCTAAAGATAAGGGAAAAAGGAGTTTGTAGGTCATGTTAAAAATTATGTGACTTGAGTTATGTGTGTATGGATGAAGACAAGGATAGAGTTGACACTATGGGATTGCCTACCAATGCTACTAACATAGATGAGGAGGGATGTCACCCCAAATGAGTGGGATCACATGGCAGATGTAGGTTTAAGAGGAGTATGATGATATTTTAGAGTTGCACGAGATGTGAGTTTGATGATAACATTGATCGAGAGGTGGGATCATACCACCAACACCTTCCATCTACCAACCAGAGAGTTGACAGTGACTTAAGAAAATGTATATAGGATTTTATAGTTACCACTCTAGGGTAAGGATCTCTTCTCATGTTTAATATAGGATCATGATATTCACATGGTGGCATTATTTGGAGAGTATGTTAGTGAGGTGACCTATTACTCAGTGAGCTTTGCCTATGAGGCATTGTACATTACTGATGAGGAGCAACATTAGTTGAGCATCCTGATGATGATAAGGATTACCATGTGTGCATTATCAAATGTAGATGGTGGGATATTTTGATTGCATTGATAGGTTTTCTAGCATAGATGGTTGAGAAATAGACTATATTTTCATGAGGACCAGTGTTTTTAGCACAATTATATAGAGATTTGTGGGGGTTAAGACTACAATGGTAATATAGTTTGTGTGTCAAGCACTTACTCCACTATTGGGCATATGAAAATATCATGGTGACATGACCATTAGGGCTACCTACCATGATTTTATCTAGCTTTAGGCTGGGTTTCATATGGTGGAGAGATGGGATGGCCTGGACTCAAGTAGATTGCATAGTGCATGATATTGATTATTATAGGTGCATAATAGAGGGTTTGATCCCTACAAATATTAAGTGGAGACCCTACTTGAGATACCTTTCATTTAGAGGATAGGTAGAGTAACTTTTTGTATTATAGAGTGCATTATAGGTGAGAGGGAGATGAGTCAATGAGCTAGAGATGGTACCCATGGCACAGGTCAAGAGGCAATTCACCCTACTATAGGATGTACCTCCTACCTTCCATTGATATAGAAGGGATGATATAGAGGCACCCCTACCCTTACCATAAAAGATAGATGGGATAGATTTTTAGGAGCTACCAATAGGGCCAGGTGTAGTGGATCTAGGGTGCATAATGGCATATATGGCTTGGTGGGAAGGTTTGCATCCCATGGTGGAGGTCAGGAGGCCACCACTAGATTTGCAAGGTTGATGAGAGAGAGAGAGATGTAGCTATAAATTAATGGGGTACAGTGATACAGGGATAAGATGTAGTAGTGAAGGCTTGAGGTATAGCTTAGGCATAGGTATTAATTTTATAGGGATAGGTGGTGACATTATAGAGCCAGGTCAAGGAATTATAGGGCCAGATCAGGGTATTATAGGGTCAGGTTGTTGCATTTATAGTAGATAGGGATAACTTGAGAATAGTAGGTTAGACTATGCCTCCTCCCCCACCATAGGGACTAGTATAGGTTGGGCTTTAGTAGGTCTGATGGAATCACCATAGACTATATCTCTGGCAAGGTATATTATTTCCCTTGATGAGATTGTTTATTATGAGAGGGCAATTAGGGATTTCCCATAAATTTAGAGGTATTTTGAGTTTAGAGAGTAAGAGAGATCAATGACACATGCCATGACTTCTACCTCATGCAGATGCAGATGGGTGGAGAGTGGTGATGACACTACTTCTTCACAACCACATGGAAAGCCTCAAGGACTCTAAGTGTTAGAGTTTATTATTGTTGTATATGTTATATGCACATTGGCCTATGAGCTGAAGATGAGAGATGTATATTTTGAGAGATAGTTGATATTATGATGATGTATTGATGTACATGTATGTTGAGTGAGTGTGTGTGTGTGTGTGTGTGTGTGTGTGTGTGTGTGTGTGTGTGTGTGTGTGTGTGTGTGTGTGTGTGTGTGTGTGTGTGTGTGTGTGTGTGTGTGTGTGTGTGTGTGTGTGTGTGTGTGTGTATGAGATGTATATTTATTATGATTTTGAGATGCATTTATTGTGATTGTGATGATGATATTGATGTAGATGATTATTTAATGTTATGTTAATTTGATTTTAACGTTTGATTTAGTCTAGGATTTCCCATATGTGTGATGGTATACGCATAGTTAGTTTGTTAGCTTCATCTTAGCATTTGTCCATATTTGTGATGGCGTATGCTTAAAATGAATAGGTTGGTTATGTTATTCTATTTCAGCATTTTTCTATATTTGTGATGGTGTATGCTTAAAATAAATGGAGTAGGCTTGATAGTGTTTGTATGAAATTTTCATCTCAGTAGAGAGATCGACATGTGATTTGGATGGAAAATAAAGAGGCAGAATGCTCATGTATTAGCAAAGGCCATAATCATAACATAAATAGGCTCAAGAATATGAGCCTCATGCTTTGCATCATTGGACCATTTTATTTTTTAGAGAAGCATCGTGTTCACCTTGTCTTAAGGGAGCTCAAAGTCCCTTGAAAGAGTATGAGGGAAAAGGAGGAAATGAGTGAAAGTGTTTCTGTAGCATAGCCTTCGAAGTGGGGATGATATACCCCTACTATGGGTGACTTGAGAGATGTTATAGGCAAATCCATGACTTAAAGATTTTGTTTTTGTGTGTGTGTAAGTTGATCAATGTAAGAAGCCTACAATGGGATTTGGTATGTGTTGAGGTCATATGAAGCTAATTAATATGAGAAACTTTTTATTTATATTTCTCTTTGAGAACAAATATTGGCCTAGCCATCCTTCAAGGGAGTGGTCTAAGCATTTTTTTTTTAGTTTAAATAGTTGTCCTTCAAGGGAGAAGTTTATTTATAGTAGCAAAGAGAAATTACGTAGTTGTCCTTCAAGGGAGCTGTCTACATTGAGAATCATGACCTAAGAGAATCCATATTCCATTTTTTTTAGTCATGGACAAGTCTATAAAGTATTAGGAGTTTTCCACTTTGAGGGAAAAACCAAAGCACCTCATAATTTAACTGAGTAGGAATAAGGGTTAAGAAGAAGGGAGATGATTGTAATAGGGGTGCTCAAGGGATGAGCTCAAGTGAAACACAAGGTGAAGAGATGCTTATTTAACATAAGAATGGTCATAGGTGTAAGGCATTTAAGGCTCAAGTTCTATCCTTCCTTCGAGAGAAAACAAGTGATAAGTTCATAAGCCATACTTGTGAGTTATGATGTAGGGTCCAAGCCAATTTAGAAGCAAATTGACCCCATTTTATTTTTTCCATGTTCATCATATGTTGATTTTATTTTAAGATGAGATCTCCAATATTGAAATCTCACTCTTTAAGGTTTTTATTGTAATCATTTTTGATACACTCTTGATATATTTGGAGGTGGTTGAGAGCTATGAAATGATGTTCATCAAGTAATTTGAGTTGAGCTAAAAAATTCTTGGTGAAAGTCATCGTTAGTAAGTATGTCTTTTAGATAAATGTGAAGAGAAGGAATCTGAACCTTAAGAGGAAAAATATCCTCCATCCCATACACCAAGGAAAAAGGTGTATTACCCATAAGGGTTCGAATGATAGTGTGGTAAGCCCATAAAGCAAAAGGACTGTGTGTGTGTCAATCCTTACCCATATCATTGACTACCTTCATGAGAATTTTTTTCAATATTTTGTTAGAAGATTTTGCCTATCTATTTAATTATGGATAATACGGTGATGAGAAGCTTAATTTAATTCCAAATGTATCACAAAGACTTTGGATAGCCTTGTTTTTGAAAGATTTGCCATTATCTATTAGAATTTTATGATGGACACCAAAATGATAGATAATTTGATGGTTGGTAAAATCAATAATTTTTTCAACCTTAGTGGAGATGAGAAGAATAGCTTTGACCCACTTGGTGAAGTTTTTAGTGGTAGTAATGATAAAATAGTGACAGAGGGATGAATAAACTTTAATCTCCTCGATTAAATCTAAGCCCCATTGGGATAAGGGCTAGAAGTCTTTGATGACTTGTAATGCATGACTTGGAACCTGAAGGAGGTTAGTGTGTTGTTGACAGATGATGTAATTCTGAATGTAATCAGCATAGTCTTGATAGAGTGTTGGCTAGTAATAGCCAAGTAGAATGATACACTTGGCAACTACATGACCATTGAAATGTCCACCATAAATCCCATCATGGACTTCTTTAATAGTGAAGGGAGTCTCAGTACTAGTGAGGCATTTAAGGAGGATACCATCAAAACCTCACTTGTAGAGAAGTCCCCCTAGCATAGTGTAATGAGCGGTACATTTTATGAAGGCACCTCTCCCATTATTGGAAAGATTAGAAGGGGTAATAGAAAAGGAAAGATAATATATGAGTTTCTTGTACCATAACTCATGTGGGTTGGATGTTACATTTATGATAAAGAGGATGTCGGTTGATACATAGGAGGGTAATGTTAAGGGATGCATAGTGACATAGATTTTTTAGGAAGAGGATGAAGAGGGTATGTGTGAAGAAAGTAAAGCCATTATGTCAGAAAACTTGTTTGTAGATTTAGGAATAGTTTGTAAGAGATAAGAGTCAAATGATCCCAATAGTGTATTTACACAAGGTTTTAGATTAAGGTAAAAGCAGGTTTTGAAGGGGCCCCGAAACCCTTTAACAAATTCAAGAAAGATAAAACATTAACATCCAATAGGAAAGACAATCCTGAAACATACTGAAAAATAGTATCTAAAATAGGTTTTACAGGGACCTGAACCACCAATATAAACCAATAAAAGCACCCAAGTTTTACAAGGACATGAAACCTAAACAAAACTAGGCAATATAACCTGAAAACTAGGTTTTACAAGGACCTAAAACCTTATTAACAAAGACACCTTTACCCAACTCCAAGATGAATAGAGCGGGCTTCCAGGTATGATCCAGCAACCCCAAGACCACAAAGTCGAAGGAAGGTATTTACACAAGGTTTATACCACTACAAAATTTTGTTTTTGCATAGGTAGGAGCCATTAACCTAATTAACCACTAGTTGAGAATCATCAAAAATGGTTATGGATTTGATACCCAAGAAGAGAGACATTTGAATCCCTAAGATCAAATCCTCATATTCATCCATGCTGTTAGTACATTCAAAATCTAGCTTAAATGACAAAGGCATAGGCTCGCCATCTAGATAAATAAGAATAATTCTTGTACCCCCAGTGTATTGACATTTAGGCCTATTGAATAACATCATCATGTGATAAAAGATGTCATTGATGGAGAACATTGTGATGGATATATTAGGAAATTTGAGGTTTGAAGGTTGGTTGTCAGGTAAAGGGGTAGTAGCTAATTGGTTAGTGATTATTTGCCCCTTAATAGACTTTTATTGAATAAAATCTAAGTCAAATTCAGCAAGGATCATGAACCACTAAGCTACATATTGGTTGTGATATGGCTTGGAATGCATGTATTTAATGGGATTAGTATGGGTGACCACATAGGTTTTATGATTTATAAGATAATGGCAGAGCTTGGAGGCTAAAAATACCAACATGAGGCAAAGTTTTTCTATATGGGTATATCAAGTCTCATAATCAATAATTGTGTGGCTTATGTAGTAAACCACCTATTCTCAATGGTGATCATCTTGATGTGTAATCATAGCACCTAGATAATGGTCTGTTGTGGAGATGTATAGGTAGAAAGTCTAATTTTCCTTAGGTAGAATAAGAACTGGTAGGGAAAAGAGATATTATTTGAGTACATCAAAATCTTCTTGGAAATCTATATTCAAATGGAAGGAGACATCCTTTTTGAGGAGATGGTGAAAGGGTTGGCAATGATCTGATAACTAGGAGATCAAGATGTAGATTGACTAAAGTTTGCCTTGTAGGCTAAGTAATTGTTTGATTTTATTAAGTGGAGGCATATCTATTATTTCTCTAGCCTTAACATGGTTGACTTCGATACCATGGAAAAAAATGATAAAACCTAATATCTTATAGAAAATAACACCAAAGACACATTTCTTTGGGTTTAGTCAAATATTATATTAGAGGAGATGAGTAAATATGATTTTGAGAATCGTCAAGTGATTTTGGCAAAGTTAGACTTTCCAAGTAATTTATCCATGTAATCCTCCATAATGTTTTGTAGGAGATCATGGAAGATGTAAGTCATAGCACATTGGTAGGTGGCACCAATGTTCTTTAGACCAAAAGGCATGACCCGATAATAGAAAGTCCCCCATGGGGTAATAAAGGTTGTCTTGTGTTGATCCTTGGGAGAAAATAGGATTTGATTATATCTAGAAAATCCATCCATAAGTAATAGCATCTCATGATCAGTTGTTAGATCAATAAGTTGGTCAATACTTGGCAATGAGAATTGTCTTTTGGATAAGCAAGGTTTAATTCATGATAGTCGATGCAAATGTGGATTCCCCTGGTTGCTTTTGTGATAGGAATGATATTATAAATCCATTGTGGGTAGTCGATGAGTTGGATAAATTTAACAAAAAGGAGGTGTTGGAGCTCTTCTTTGATAAAGAGATCAATATGAGGATGCATCTTGTGAAGCTTATACTTAACAGGTTTAGCATCTCAATTGGTAACAATGTTATGGGTGACAATATAGGGGTCAATACTAGGCATGTCATTATAAGACCAAGAAAATGATTTGATATGGTTTTTAAGAAATGTGGCATAATCAACTTTCTCAAAGGAATCTAAAGATTGGCCAATCTTGAGGACGTGAGGGTTATCATGAGAGGGAAAATTGATGTCAATGGTTGATTCATTTAACATAACTTATGTTTCAGATGGGAGTGATCGTTGGATATAGGAATCATCTTGGCATTGGATAGTGTTAATAGTGTTAACTATTTTAGGATGAATAATAGGAAGGGACGTTGTTTCCTTACCCTGGTGATAGGTGAGAGGCCCAAAATGGATGCCATTAATTGAAAAAAGAAACTAAGAAATATAGATACCTCCAATTTGGTAGGCAATGCTGGAGAATAAGGTGGAGAAGGAGAGATTATCTCTTCAATAATTGGTACATGGGAAGTTTTAGTGAGTTTATTTGGTTCATCATATCCCACTCCATGCCTCTTTTTGGCATTTTCAATGGTTTTACTAGTGGTATTTTAATAGGTGTATGGACACCCTACTTGTAATGGCCCAAACCAAATCCTTTCTAGGCACACTGATAGAGATAGGTGTGAGAAAATATAGGCTTGCTTAGGAAAGAGAAGTCATAGGTAAATGGCTGTGGTGAAGAGGATGGATTACTAAAAGTAAGAGCCTGATCAATTCCCCCATATGTGAAATTACTTTGAAGGTTAGGGGGGCCATAAGGGATGGCCATCCCAATATGAGGATCATAACTCAGGTTTAGATGAATTTTTCCATACTCTTGTGGGGTGTAGAACATGTTGAGCATCAAAAAATGATATTCTTCGAGTGATAAATGTTTAAATATTTCCTCCATGGGATCTATGTCAAGAATTTATGTTGTTAGTATCTGTGGAGCTTGTGGAAGCTTTAAAAGTATCATGCTGGGAAGATGATGTCTTTAATGGAATGAGAAAATCATTTGGACTATAAGTCATGTTGTATGTTTTAAATGGAGGTGGGTCAGTGGGTATAACATACACTTGCCCATCATGCTCAAACTTGACACAATGGTGTAAAGTTGAGGGTACACATGCCATAGCACATATCCAAGGTCATCCAAGTAGGATGTGATATTGGAACTATCCTTTTACAACATATAAGAGCTTAGGAATTGTGTGGGGACCTACATGGATATGTAAGATAATATTTCCCACCTTAGTAGTTATGGTATCATTAAACAAGTAGAGTACCACATCAATTTGAGACATGCAATTATCAAGAAGAGTGAGTTGTTTGTAGGCATGGGTGGAAATAATATTGATACTAGCTCCCTCATTGATCATGACTCTCTTAACATGATTTTGATTAATAAATGTGGTAATAAAAGGGAAAAATCTTGATCTTCAGGGTGTTGAAGTGGAATTTTTGAATTATTGAAGGAAATTAGGGAGATGGAATTAAGAGAGCTAACTAAATCTATAAGAGGTTGGGGATAATCAAGTTGTACCTCAACTACTTGAAAAGCACTAATCAAAGCTTGATAGTGTTGGGGTGATTTTTGGATTAACTCATACAAGGACATTTTCATAGGAGTTTGGTGAAGTTGTTTCATCATCGAGCTTTGAATAACACTGAAGATGTTAGTTTTGGGATACCCAAAATGGAAATCTTAAGATTTAGAAGAGGAGTGTCTTTAGAAAAGGCATGAGCCCAAGGAGCAGTGACTTTTTCCTTACCTTTATCCTTTTGGTTTGTGATCGCATGGCCACATTAACTGTGTTGATCTAAAAAATAGGTGAAGGAAGTGGCAAAGAGGGTATGGAAACATCTTTGGGTTTGAATTTAGGTGGAATAATAGGAGGCATTATGGATGCTAGAGGTGGAATAATAGGAAGGTTAATGGGAGTATGAATAAAGAGAACGTCAACATCAAAGTGTTGTTGAATGACCATTGTGAGGACTTTCCAACTTTTAGTATCATGTCCAGGTGAATGATGATATAGACACACTTATGTATCATTAAACCAAGATGGCTTCATTTCAAGAAGAATACAAGGCTTAATAGGAGGAAGAGTTATTAGGGAAGATTGTAACAATTGATGTAGGAAAAAGCTCTGAGAACCTACAAGTGGGCTCACATTTGTTGTGGTGATAGGAGTAGACACCTTCTTTTGTTTAGGATTTTTAGGGGTGATTTTCATGGTGCCTTGTTTGATGGTGGTGGAGTTATGTGTTTTGTTAACACTTTCTTGGTGTTAGGTATTATGGTGTTAGATGTGAAAGGACTACTAGGTGGAAAAGGTAGTAGTGGAGGTAACTTCACCTTTTACTTTTCTTGGATTAATGTTATTTCAACTAAAGTAGAGGGGTGAGGTCCCAAAATTGATGATAAAGTTGAGGGTTGAAGAGGGAAAGATCAATGAGATCTAGGAAGCTTAACATTATTCTATAGTTTAGGCTATGAAACTCTAACTTGGAGTTGGAGAGTTAGATCTAATTTCACCTAAGGATGAATTAGATTAGAGAAAGGGCATATGCCTAAAGTCTTGATCTGCTTTAATGTGATATATTCCTAAGAGGGTGAGGGTTCTGACATAGATGGATGAACTTCAGGTGATTTTGGTAAAGAAGCTCTAACTTTATCAAAGACCTTGGGGACATTATACCTAAATCAACCTAAACTGATTGAATCATGTAGTGAGAGGGTTGGTGGTAAAGGTCAACACTCATTGTGTTGGATAAGGAGTTTTAAGTCAGTCCCAAAATTTTGCATGATCTAGCTTCATAGAGTCAAGAAATTTTAGACTTTTCACCAATCATGAGAAGGGTTTAGATGAAGTTGACGTAGGCCTTATAGTTACATCTTTAAAATTCTAAGGTATTTGAGAAAGATGGAAATTGTTTGTCTTTACTACTTTAGGCCAAAGATGAGAAAAATTCACAATAAGGTCTTCTTTGATAGAGACAAGAGAAGAGGCATGGTCTTCCATGGGTGGAGGAGAGGTAGGTGAAGAGGATTCCTCAAGGGGGTAGAGCATAGGTATTATTTATCCCTCAACATGTGGGTGAGGAATAGGTAAAGTATGATCCTCCATAGGTAAAAGAAGTGGTAAGAGTGGTGGAATTGAAGTAGGCACAATAGGTCTCTCGTCTAATGTAGGAGTGGATAAAACTAACTCTTGAAGGTGAAAAGGTGGAGTGGATGGGGTATTACTCTCTATCGATGGAGGAGAGATAGGCAAAGAGGGTTCCTCAAGAGGGTATAACATAGGAATGGTGTTCCCCTCAACATGTGGTTGTGGAATGGGTAAGGCATGGTCTTCCATAGGTAAAAGAATATGTAATATTGGTGCAAAAGGAACTGTCAATATTGGCTCCTCCAATGGCAAAAGAAGTGGTAAAAGAGGCTCTTCTTCACATAGGAGTGGAATGGGTGAAATAGGATCTTCTACCTAGGGAGGAAGAATGGGAAAAACAAATTCCATTGATTATGGGGGAGGAGTCAATAAAATGGGTGCCTCATGTTGTGGGAGAGGTTAAACTAGAGGTAAAGGAAAGAACATATTAGTCGTATGGATATTATGATCACATGAGTTAGTCATGGTCTAAACAATATTTTGATTATGTGAATGGTTAGGAAAAGGCTATTTAAACACATCCATATTTTTATTATGGGGTGCATTAGGATTATCTAAGATGAGATCACCCCTATCAAGCATGTCTTGAACAATGTTCTTGAATGTCTTATAGTTATTAGAATTGTGGCCTTTAACTTGATGGTATCCACAAAACTCATCCTCCTTATACCAAGTTGGAATAAGATGGGAAGGGTCAAATTTTATAAGAGGTTTGATTTGAGGAAGGGTTATGACACCTTGTTATAATAGTTTTTTCAAAATGGATGTATATGACTCCCCAATGGGAGTGTATTGTCTTTGTTCATACCGTTGTTGGAATTACTTGGTCAGATTTTGGGAAGTTGAGGAATTATATTGGTTTGTAGTTGTGGAAGAATCTAATTTAATGACAATGGCATTAGTGGAGCCTTTATATTTTTGGTTAGAAGGAGAAATTTTAGAAGATGAGGAGTCATTCAATTTAGAATTGGCATTCTTACTACACAACTTGATTCTGCCTTCATCTATAGCCCAAATCTTGAGTTTTTGTGCCATTGTAAAGGCCTCATCAAATGTGTATAAAGTTTGTACATGTGCTTAGCACATGCCCTTGATAAGAGCTTAATAAGCTTAGGTCAGGGTAATGAAAAGGATATTTGATTGATCAAGCCCCTCCAATGAGTGACAAAATCTATGATAGACTCATCATCAAATTGTCTAATAGAATAGAGGTCTATAATAGAAACCATTTTAGAAATGTTAATAGAGAAATGGTTTAGGAATATTTGTGCAAGTTGGGTAAATGAGAAAAGGGAGTGCTGAGGTATAGAGCTATACCAATCCAAGGCAGTACCCAAAAGAGACATATGGAAAGTGTGAAATAATAATGCATCATTGTGCCCTATTAAATAATAAGCATGTTTGAATGCTCACAAATGTTATTGTGGGTCCTCTTTACTCTAGAAATGAGTAAATTTGGGAAGATACCATTGGATTGGATAAGGGAAAATAGGTAAAAAAGTATGGATGGGTTCATTGCATATCTAATCATAATATAACACATTCTTTGAACCAAAAATAGATGTCTCTAGATTAGATATTTTGTCCATCAGCATCTTAATGAGGTCTAGAGGGGGATTAGTCTAGGAGATACCTCCTAAGTTATAAGGAACCTGATAAGAAATAGAGGGAACATATGACATAGCTTTCTAAGGTTGTGTTGGTGAAACATAAGGATAATGAGTCATATGCTAGGGGCAGAAAGAAAAGGGGCTTGTCATGTTGGGTTAGAGACTATGCTTTAGTTGGATATTGTTATTATAGTTTGGGTTATTGGCATGGTTAGACTAAATGAAGGATGAGTCATAACTTGGGTAATTATAGGTATGAGATTAGATGGGATAGGTACCACCAAATTTTGTAATGGGGTGAGACTTGAATGAACTACTTATGATTGTGAAAGTAGGGAAGTCATGACAAGGTTTAGGTGGGATTGGGCAGTTGGCAATGCTAGAATTTGGACATTATTTATGGTTGGGTTACTTATCAAGGTAGTGGTTTGAGTAACCATGCGTAAAATAGTGGAGATAGCTAAAATTTGAGTTGTCTCCATTAGAGAGGTTGGCATACCATAGATTGGGTCACCCAAAGAATTACAGGTTTAGCTCATGGCAAGGTAATGTTGAAAGGCTGCCACATTGTGATCAATAAATTTAGCAAAATATTGATCTCTTTCAGGCACAATGGGAATTTGGTTGGGGCTTAGAGTATACTTTGTATCTAAAGTATGCTCCATAACTAGATCAGAAGTAAGAGGGGAAGGTGGAAGTGGTTGCTATCTTACATAATTGGTAAGAATTTTGGCTTGAGCTCACATCAATACCATGCAAAAAGAAGTAAGAATAGTCTTAATACTCTATATTAGTGAC
This sequence comes from Torreya grandis, assembly GCA_037957365.1. NCBI lineage: Eukaryota > Viridiplantae > Streptophyta > Pinopsida > Cupressales > Taxaceae > Torreya > Torreya grandis. The sequence goes on from JARHVA010000826.1 coordinate 3,179,553, forward strand.
AAAATAAGGAAAAACTAGGTTCAAGTGCAAGTAAGTGGGTTATTTTATCTTGTTGTTTTGAGAAACTCAAAATTACATAGTTGTTGGCATTGATCACTTGATTGATATCAGTAGTAAAAGTGTGTCAACATCAATGGGATTAACTGATGTTGGTAGCTAAAGTCTACCGATGATGGTATACTTAATCGATGTTGATCACTGTGATAACATGGGAGATGGAAAATCCAATGTTTTAGTAATCTAGAGGTAGAATCTAGGTAAAACAAAAGATGGAATAGGTTTGTGTAAGAAGGAAGAACACTCAGAAAACATGTTATAATAGGTTATACAAATTGAGTATTACAAATAGTTTTGATTTTGTGAATCAATAGAAAAATTTCCTTGCAAACTCCAAAATACATAAAGCAATATAAAAGTAGAGAAAAAACATACAACCACTAATTATTAACTGCTAGAGGTTAATTTTAGGCTCATGTTGGCTTATGCCTTAATCAGATAGTGAAAAGATAATTTGGTTAACGAAGGTAATAAAAATCAATCTAGATATAGTTTTCAGTTAGTTTTAGTGCTCAAGAGGAAATATATGTTAGATTAGGTACGTGGCTTGTTAGAGGAGCTTGCACCCCACAATATATGGACCTCAAGCCAAGCCAAGCTGCTTAGCCAAAATATACCTTCTACCTAGATTTTATACTCCACCAGAGAATGGAGTGGGTTCTCCCCTTGGTGGTGAAATCCAATTAGGATAGTTGGGTAGGGTAAGTTGATCCACTAGGTGATGAAATCTTAATGGGCCTTCTCTTAGGTGATTTTATATGTTTTTTTTTGTGAGTGTGATCTGGTTGTGTAGCATAGGTGCACTAAAATTTAGTCATAATTCTTGTAATTAACTACGTGAGCTAATATGCAGCAAGCAAATAATGAAGTGCAATAAGTTTTAAACCCAAATCTAAAATGTTTAGATTCAAATGAAAATAATGATAAAATAGGAGTAGAGAATGAAATTCATTATCCTAATGTGCATGCAAAAAAGAAAATAAGAGTATGTTCTTTCAACTTGTAAGAAAAATGATAAATTACTTTTAAAGGCAAAGAGAAAAGAAGAGTGGAAAAGAAGGAGAAATTTTAGTTTATTGTCTTTAAATAGAAAATAAAATGTTGATTTTTTTTTTTAGAGAGAAAAGAAGGATAAAGTGCAAAAAATGAAGTTTTCACTATAATACACCTATATGAATGCTTAAAACAAGCAATAAACCCAAGGAAAACTCTAGGGTCCCATCGGGCATGCCAGAAATGATTCACTAAAATTTGTTTATTTCAAGTCTAAAGAAAAATAGAGAAAGATAGGGATAAGTGATTAGAATGAACCTAGATTAGTTTTCTCATTATATCCAAACATTTTGATAACTCCTCTTTGACTGGGGAGGACTACCTGCAAGTAAGAAAATACTACCATAAAATGTTTGTTAGTAGATAAATGAGTAGGTTGCCAAGCTACACACTTGTTCTAGGAAGTGTCAAACTTCCTTAGAATTCATAGCCCACTTTTGAAAGACCAAAGAGTATTAAATAACCAAGAGAGAGTAAAAGAGGGATAATGTTACCATTCTTCACAATTTGAGTGCAACAAAAAGTAATAGAGTATAGGTGGTATATTTAATTTATATATTGGAAGTTATTTGGGTATGTCTTAGAAGGGTTATTAAAAATATATAGTTACCAACATTGATTAGGCTATCAAGGTCTGTGAGGAAGTAACCAATATCATTTAGGCTTCCAAGGTTGATAGGGAAGTGTGACCAATATTAGTTAGGCTACTAATGTCGATAGGCGAAATAATTTCCTAGGAGCTTATAGAAGGATTTTTTGGGTATAAAAAAGGTTTTGGTTGGGGCTGGAAGATTGTGGGAGAGTTGTGAGAGAGAAAGTATTATTTGGATGGATCTGGTCAAAGGTTTACTGTGTTGGCATAAGGGGAAACAAGTAAGGAAGATTTATAAATTCTTCATGAGGGTTTGATCAGGATGTGTAAATCAATAAACAATAGATGTAAAGGAGTTTTGAAGTAACTGCTAAAAGACTTACAGAATAAGTGATGTACTTAGTTGCAGTGGTGACTGAATGATAAGTGTTAGATGGATGGCCCCTATCAGGTAGTTTGAATGGTGCCTTGAATAGAGACAAAAAGTGGGTGTTTCTGATTCTCAGGAGCTTAGTTCCTAGTCTAGATTGACTTATATAAGATAATAGTAAGCCAAGATGTTTAAATTTGAATGTCAAAAGCCTATATGCAAATAAGAATGAGTTTTCTTGATTTCTACTAACCTAAACATAAGTTTGGATTTTGGCTTATATAACCGACATCAGTGATCCCACCAACATTGATCATGGATTGGCTGATGTTGATGGCATTAAAATAGGTAAAAGTACTATCTTTAGCCTATTTTTTGTTGTTTCTCATGCCAAGTGTGGTATTCATTATAAAATGGTAGAAATAAGAGGTTAAGAAGGATGTAGTTGGTTAGGAATTTATTTTTTTGGGGTGAGAACAAGTCTTGGGTAGTTAAGATAAGGGGACTAAGTCTTGAGGTGACTCATCAGGTGAGAATTAGTCTTAGAACGAGGTGGCCAGGTAAGGTGGCATAAGGGGTTTTTAATTAGCTTAATTAAATATTTTAAATTAATTAAATATGTGAGGGGTAAAATCATGGGTTAGGAAGGCTAATCATTATTATTGAAAAAGTGCTCAAGGGGGGTTTTGACACAGGGAGTTATGTATGTGTGTGACATAATTTTGGTGTCTATAGGAACTAATAAGATCCTTCTCCATGGCACAACACTATTCATTAGAGCCATAGAGTGGGAAATGTTCTTCAATATTTTTAAGCTCCTCTTTAATTTACTTCTTTTGGGTGAAAATGTTTCTAAATACCTCCTTGTTCCATGTTTTTAGTTTGATCTTTAGATGGTTGAGTTTATTGACTAAGATGAACATGTCTATTCTAGAAAAAGGTTATTGCCACCATGTCTTTATGAAATCCTAGAGATGGGTGTGATGGAACCACATGTTTTAGAACCTAAAATATAATTTTTTATGTTTGGTGACCATATCACCTTCAAAATTAATAGGGTTATGATCCAAACCAATCCTAGGCAGGGAGGAAAGAAAACTAGAGTAGTGGATATCCCAATTCAAAGAAACTAGACATCTATCAAGTCTGACCTAAATAAGATCCACAGCTAGCCTCAATTTTTCCCTGATAAAGGGGTTTCCCTTGAGATCCAAATCCATGAGGCCTACTTCAGCTATGAATCCACTAAAGTCTACCATACTATATGAGTATTTCATGAGGCCCCCTTTCTTTTCCAAAGGTGATAGTGGAGAGTTGAATTCCCTTACCATTAGCCATTTCTAGTGGCAACTAAGACTCCTAAAATCCACCATATCCTCCCAAAGCTTTCTCCTAGCTGACCTAGATTTAGGGGCATAAATGTTGTGTATGATATATTCCTCCTTGGATATTTTGTTTCTAAAGAGAATGGTCAAATGATGGTCGTTATTTATAATAACTACCCCTTCTAAGTCTTAAGAATTCCATAAGGCATAAATACCTCTAGATGTTCCTTTCGAACTCATACTAAGAAAATTAGATCCTTTCCATATTGCATTACTGTACTTCTCAAATAAGTCTTATGGCATTTTAGTTTCTTTTAAAAATATTAACATTAGATCATTCCTTTTGATCATGTTGCTAACTAGTTTTTATTTCTTAGGGTTATTCATTCCCCTAATGTTTTAGGAGATTATCTTTATTTTTTTATCTATTAAAGTGTCTTTTAAGGGTTTTTTGGCTAATATAGGTGATTTGATTAGTTTTTTTCCTTATTTTGGATTATAGATTTTGGGATCCTTCTAAGTTTTTTTGGTATATCCCTAATTTTTAATCTCTTCCTACCTCTTTTAGACTTAGCCTGCATCCACCTAACCTCCTCCTCTTTAGCTAGAGTTGAACATTCCCCTTTTTATTTTTTATGGTGGAGTTCATTATTTTTAAGAATCTCTTCCTTGTATTCCATGTGAGATAGAGTTAATTCACTATCCCACATTAATGTGTTTTCACTTGGAGCTTCTAAAAATAGAGGGCTTATGTTGAGAAGTGATTCTACATGAGTGCAACTTATCAGGCTAGACAATGGAGATCCTTTGGAGAGTTGATCACCATCTACTAGGTGTTGTGATGCTAATAAATCATGTAAAGGGGGAGCCTCTAGCTGAATGTTTGATATACCATAGGCCTTACTTTGTGATACTCCCTTTGCACTAGACAGAGCAGATAGAGAGGACTTCATTAGTGGGATAAGAGCAGAGTTTTGAGAAGCAACTACCAATGTGATTGAAACCTATGGATATTTTAAAAATAAAGGAATACTATTAAGGAGTGATTATATTATTGTAATAAGTCATGGAAACCTTTGGGAAGTCAAATCAACATCTTCCTAATGTTTTGTTACTATTAGATCTTGAAAGAAAGGCACCTCTTGGTGTCCAAGTGACTTTCCTAGTGGTGTACTCTTCGAGTCAGATAGAATAGCTAGAAAAGGATTTGAACAAGGACATGGATAAAAGTTCTAATAAATAACCACCTAAGGATGGGAATCCTGAGGAGGTTTTGGGGATATAGGGTAGAGAGGGAGTCAAGGTGGCTAGGGGATGAGGGAGGTTTGAATCTAGGGTGGTTTTTGGACAAGTGACCATTCTATTTAGAGTCACAACAGGACCCAATTTCATTGTTAAACCTAGCTTTGGGATTAGGAGAGTGGGGGATTTTGGGGTAGTCCTTAAAAATAATAATAGTATTACATGTGGAATGATTTATATTAGATTTTTCATACTCAATTTTTTGAGACCAAACCCCATACTTGAATTTAATCATGATGGTATGAAGCAAAAGCTTGTCCTCAAGAATAAATACCTAGAATCTAGCCACAATCATCCTTTTCCTAGCCATTATAATTGGGTAAATATTTATGGGATTACCTAACACCCTTATGATACCAATAATTATCTCTAGCTCCCAGTACTAAAGGTATAGTTTTGGAAGAAACACCCACATGGATATGTCTTCTAGTGTCATACAGTTTATATTTGTACTAGCTTTCTAGCACCTGATGCAAACATTATATTTTCCCATGAACCAGGGTACCTCAATAATAAATTTTCAAAAATCCTCTTGGTTCATGAAGTTGATAAGGAATAAGTCCAACCAACATGTTAGGAACATGGACCCAGATTTCACTATTTTTAGTTGATGGAACCAAGTGAAAATTTGATGACTTTTGACCTTCCTGTCACTTTCCTAGAACACACTCCTCCCAAGACAAGGGGGTAGAATGTCTCAAAAAGTTTATTTTATGTATTGGGTCATAATACATAATAATTTTAACTATTAAATAAATACCCATGACTTTTACCCTATTTTTGGTAAAAATAGACCAAGGGGACACATAATCTTTCCATGAAATATCCACACCTTCCTACAGGGCATCATTTTCATCCTATGGGACATAATTACCTAAAAAAGATCCATCCTTACCTTCCTTTGGTATTTAATAATAAAAATTTTGTAATTAAAGATACTAAGAGGGGGTTGAATCAATAATCTTACAATAGTATTTCAATTTCAATTAACATTCATGAAGCATTCATTCACTTACATACACCAATCAATACATACACAAGCATCTATGAAAGTAAACAACATTAAAACATAAGATATATGTGGTAAACCCTCTTTGAGGATAAAAACCAATAATGCATATCTTTTAATATAGTATTATAATTAATTAATCAACCTTTTAGTGAGGCATCAACCCCAGAAGGAGCACCAACCCCTCACTAGTCAAGTGGCAACTCAATTAGTCCTTTAGCAAGCTCCAACCTGTAAGGAGGCTCAAACCACCTACATAACATAATACCAACTTAGATAAATTTAATATATTATCAACCTTGGACACCCATTTCTCACTCAATTTAATATGGCCTCCTTATTTTGATCTTCTTACATTTCTATCTCTCTCAAATGACCTCTTAGGCCTTCTCGCTCAACTAGCCCTTTCTTAGTAGAATTAGGTCAAATGAACTTGATTAATACCTATATAAACATATTTATATATTAATTTAATATTAATCATACCTTTATAATTATATTCAATCCATATAACTATTTTCAAAACTCTATATCATTCATTCATATGCTCAATTTTCTAACTAGTCATAATAGGCTTATTATGCCTTGTATTTATATTTGACTCTTTTTCTTACCCATATCGATTAGACAAGAACCTAAAAATAATTATATAACCCTTATGATATATAAAAAAATTTAATTCATAAGTGAAACAACCACCATATGGGTCGGTGATTACCCTTAAGGGCCAAAACCATCATTAGGCCTAATAGAGACCTAAAGCAATTAGGCCTTCTCTAATCACAAGTTTCACTGAGGCCTCCTTGGAAAATATTGATCCTCAACACATTTATTAAAAACTTAAATTTCACTTTAATATACCTTATATAATATCTCATTAGGTCACCAACACCATTTATCTCATTTCACTCCATGAATGACACAATTAGGTCTGCTCGTAATTAGGCCTTCACACTGCCAAAAAGTCTGTCTTACAAATATGAAACATATACTTAGCTTTACCACATAAAACAAACATAAAATAAAATTTATAGGATATTTATAGCATAATAAATATCCCTAGGTGTTTTATTCTTCATCACATAGGCCAAAAGGCCTCGAGAACACTCTTGCAAAAGGCTTACTCAGAACTGCCAAACACTATTAGTATATAGTCAAGAACATTTTACTCTCCATACTTGAACAAGGACTTATCATGAATATAAATACATTAAAATTAACCTTTGATAACTATATAACACCTTTATGGTCATTTTATCCTTCAAATTAGTGCAAAATGACTCAGAATCATCATTCTCACTCACAAATAAAAAATTGATTATAGCTCCAAAAACATAGCCATGAGAACCAAGATTTAGAACACATATGTGGAAAATTTTATACACTTAAATTAGGTTTTAATTATATTTAATCATATTTAAAACATATTATAATATATATTTTTCAAATCTCAATATCAATATTGATCTTATAGACCAATCTCACATCTTCACCCTACATAGACTTCACTTTGTTAGATAGGTCACTTTGAGGAAAAAAAAATTCTTTTGTATGAGCATATTAAACACTTTTAAAAAAATTATATGATTTATAATTATTTAAAAATAACCCCATGCATTTGGATCCATCCCTAATCCTTTTCAACTAATCCCTAATCTCATTTTCATTCTTGCCTAGTTTTCTCACTATCTTGCTCATTAGGCTTGTTTAGCAATAGGCCAACTTCCATGACCATTTTATCACATTTTATGTTTTAAAAATGATTAAAAATTTTCATTGGAATAAACTAAAATTATTACACATCAACTTCCACCATGTGATGCTTTGACCTAGTCAACCTTGCCTATTATATCAAAATTTTGAGAAACAATGGATTTTTTGTAGCTTCTACTCATTATCATGACAAACCAAAACAACCTAGAGGAACCTATAAGAGTATTTAAATGTTAAAAACATAAAACTATGTCAAAAAACCATTTTGAAAGATAACCCACAATATCTTTCCTATTGAGTCATTATAAGGGTTTTAAGAGAGTTTTGACTAGTTTCCCTTCTTAACAATCATTCATAAAGGATTACCCCTCAAATACAAAACCAATGCCAATAAATTAAATATAGGGACCTTCCCCAATTTATATGAGAAAATTAGGATCTAATGCAAAGTTTTCACATTCCAAGGATCATAATAAATTCCTTCTCAGGTCTGCAACACCCCATTCTATACACAGAAAGCCTTAACACCAATTTCCATGCCTTCTCCTCTATGCTATGACCTCAAAATTGGTAAACATTCTTAACACAACCTCTCACACTTATATAAATTATATTTATATATATAACACTTTGGTAATGAACTTTACCCCTCATTAGGCCATATTAGGTCTCTTTGCACATTAGGCCTTGAACTGCCAGTCATACTTAGATCATGATCATGCCTTGAAACCTCTTTCACTACTCATAATACCTCATTCACATGTAAAATACACTCATACCATGATCACACACTAACACCCTTATTCACATAAGTCTCATATGTCTCAACTCATCATGCTACCAAGTGTATGCCTTCTCACTAGGTCTTCAAGGACTAAGCCTTAAAACTAGACTTGAAACTCATTTAAAGGATTATTTGACTCTTTCTCATGTTTACATAGATTTTTATACTCTCTCATGCCTAAACTTGACACACATCACCAATATTCACTATGCTTCAATCATATACCTTTTCTCAAGGCTAGACTAGACTTCTCAAGACAGCGAGTACACAATAATAGCTTACCTTGTACCATGATCTTAAATTTTGCATGCCATCAACCTCAAAATCATTACCAAGTTTCCTTCAAATTTTATCTCAATATAGATACAAGAGTTTTCCTTTAAATTTTCTCTTTTTATGAGATTTATTTGACACATATCATCTTACTATGCATAGCCTTAACTTTGATCTTGACATTAATGACATTTGTTATGACTTTGACATCAATGAAAAAAAAAATGATTTAATACTGACCATAAAAAAATACCTCAATATTCCCCTTTTTCATTGATGAAAAACACTCTAACATATAAGATCATTCTCATCTCCTCAAGATGGATTTTCTTTGATACTTGGTCTTTCTCCTAAACAAGAACTTTATCCCCCTTTGACATTAATGACAAAGGGTCATGTTATTTGTCAACTATCTGATCCTTGGACCTAAAACAACACACCTTTTATTTTCAAACAAATTTAACATAGATTAGGATTACATACCTACTCTTGGAGCATGATTGGCTCCCCTTGTCTCCATAAGAAATTTAGATATTATCAAAATTGTGACTTAGTTTGATCGAGTCATCATAAGAACTCTTTGTGACCAATCTCTTATGATCACAGATGTGGTAGACTCTTGACTGAACCTTGAATCTGATAGTCATCAAATAACATAAAAACCCCCAAGACCAAGCATATGTCATGCTTCTTGATTATTAGTTGAATGCCTTCATGAAGCCTAATGGAGTCACCTTTACTCTTTATAAATAAAACAATATAAATTAAAGATAATCCTAGATCTTTATATCCTTACTAGACTAAAATTCCTTCATGATCCTCTTGGGCTTGAATAGTCCTTTTGGCTTGACCTCCCCAATCTTTGTTTGATCAGCATTCTGGCTTGTTATGTTGGTCTTGTCTCCTTCATCAATAATTTAAGATGACAGAGAGAATTATTGGAACTCTTTTTCTTCTTGATTATGATCTACCATGGAAAATAGTCTACTTGGACTTGTAGACTGGTCATCAACCTTAGTTACCTTGTGTTTCCACTTACTATCTTGTCTTCTTTCTTGTACTCTAGATTTATCAACTTTCTTGTTTTATCTTGAGAATCCATGCTTACAGTACTTTGAAATAAGACCAACCTTATGACAATTAAAACACATGATTCCTCTTGATGGATACACACCATGACCCATACCTCTTTACTTATGATTCTCCTCATAGTTCCATACATATTCATTCTTGGAGGACCTTATACAATGCCTTACTCTATCTCCAAATTGATTACATGAATAAAACTAGCCATTGAAAGGGTTAGCATACCTTATAATATTGGTTTATTTATATTATTATCCTTCATTCTATTATTACCCTCATTATTTGATGATTATTGACTTTCTTGATCATATTAGTGTTCTTCTCTTGATCTCTATTGAAACCAAGGCCTATTTTATCATTAGAAGTTTTTAGACTACTCAAAATGTTATCTATATCATTGGTATTCTTTTCAAACCTTACAAAGGACTTAACCTTACTTTATGTCTAATCTAAATCAGCTCATAACAACTCCATTTTAGTTACATACCTTGTGCATTCTTATTCTTTGGTCTTTAGACGAACAATCACAATCTCAAGTTAAGTCTCTACCTATTTCACTATTTCCTCTTATTCTTTAGAGTTATTGGTTAGTATAGATTCAAATAATTTGATTTTTTCTTCATAATCTCTTATAAGAGACCTCATCACCCTAATCTTCTTCTTTACTATCTTTAGTTCTTCTATATTATTCATCAACTTAGCCTCAAATTATACCTCATCTCCCTCTTCATCTAAATCACCAACAACACCTCCAATTCATATGGACTCTTCTTGATTTGAGTAGCTTGTTTCTTCAACCATGAAGAGAACTTCATTGACATCAGGGCTATCACCTTCATGGTCTCTCTTAAAATCACTTCTCTCACTCTCATTAGATGAGATGCAATCTTCCTTGGTGTAGAAACTTCTTTTATTTTTGCAAAACTTCTTATCATCATACCTTCTAAAGTATTTCTTGATCTTATCAGACCTGTAGGACATTTTATCATCATCATTCTCTCCATCATCCTTATATCTATTTTTATGAGGGCACTTTTTATCAAAGTGTCCAATTTCATCACAATTGAAGCATTTAAAGGGTAATTTTACCTTGTACTTACCTGAGCTTATCTTTAGCTTTCTTGAAAACATAACTATCAACTCATCATTATCAATATTAGATTCATCATTGTATTTGACTTTCTTACCTTGTGTCTTCTTCTCATTTGTCTTATTTTCTACTTTTAATGAAACTTCCTTCTTTGTAGGTCTTCCTTCCCTTATCCTCATCTCATAAGCCGTTAGGGTGCCATGAAGTCCATCCATCTCTAGCTTGTCTAGATCTTGAATTTATTCAACATCAGATACCTTAGAATCAAATTTGGGAGTTAGAGATCTTAAAACCTTTTGAATAATAGTAGACTCTTTCAACTCTTCACCTAGACCTTGGTGTCTCTAGAATTTCACACTTGGAAATTTTGGGATACCCCTATTGAAATTTTTTCCTTTTGTCTTATGTGAGTTAGTTGTCCTTTTCAAAACTTAATCCCTTCAATAGTATTTCGACTTTAGTAATTTTCATTGTAATTACTTTCATTACCAAGATTACTTTAAATTGCTCCAAAAGGTTAGAAAATGTTTGTTGGAGTCATTATCATAAAACTCATTTATCCATCTTTCCAAGAGATTTAAAAAACTAAGTGTTTGGATTGATTGTTAGGCCAAATCAAATTCTCTAATTTGCTTTACTTATTTAAAAATGTGAAGTAAGTTGTCTTTACAAACTTGAGTTACATTATCTAGTTTAAATCATAATTATGAAATGACTTTACTTCTTATAAAAACTTAGTAAAGTTGATCTATAAAATTGTAAAGCACTAATTATAAAAAACTATATTTTTGAGGTTACTTAACTTGATTAAATTCATAAGTAAAATAAATAAGGATTCACAATTCCAAAGTATTCTTAAGCCTAGACCAAATCAAGATTGCAAGATTACGTGACTTTGTAGACCAAATTAAGCAAAGAAGTTCATGAAACCTGACAATTGTCAAAACACCTATGTGGATTTCCTCACATGTGTCACTTAGTTATCATTAATGCATGGGTTAATACAAAAATTATAAAATTCCACCTCATTTCCCACCTAGATTTCAAATTTTTTGACCTAGTTGTTGCCCATACATATCTTGAGCAACATTGTTTGAGATTTTGGAGCAAGTTTGGAGCAAATTATTCACAACTCATCTACATTCAAGGTATTTAGATTGTTTCCCCTTCAATTTCATGTTTCCATTTTAGTTTTTTATCTCATTTTTCCTTTATTAAGATTTCATTTACCATTTTGAAGGTCTCTCTATCATTTCTTGTTTTGTTTTCTATTGTAAGTTATTTTTACATGCATAGGTATTATTAAACCTTATTAATTCTTTAGAAACACTTTGCATGTGAAAATCTTAAGCAAAATCCAAAAAGATATAATTTTTATGAAAAAAACCTAGCAGTTGACCTAGATTATCTACCCAAACTCATTATAACTTTTTACTTACTTGGATTCTCAAGCCCAAGCAACTAGTCTCAAGAAACCCAAAGTTCCCAAGGGGTGTTGCCTTCTTAGATTTTGAACAACTAATTATTTACCTAGAGTTTTGACTACCTCTTGCTTCTACTTCATAGGGTTTTTAAACCCTAGTAACTTAACCAAATAAACTTGAAGTTGTAAATACTTATCACTCACTTGGGGTTTTCAACCCTAAAGATTTGAGAAATACCTAGACCTTCCTGAAATTATGACACCTTGTTACTTAGAATGAGTTTCCCAATGTTTTTAAGGTTTACTATTGCTAGAAGTTCCTAAGACCTAAAGTTTGATTAGGATTGTTACATAAGACAACAACTTAACTCAGTTGTTCAACCTTTTCTAAACTAGTAGGAACAATTATTGAGTTTTCAAGATCATTTACCAAGTATTTCCAATGTTAGTCACAATAAATGTCAGGAGTAGAAGAAGAAGCAACTCTGATTGAAGAATTTCATGATCTTGCACTTGAAGAAGTTTTAGGGCCAAGTAGGAAAGGAAATACAAAATCAAAGAGAGTTGAGAAGCCAAAAGAAGCAAAGATGAAGTATGAATACAAGGGGTATCCCATTGAGCCTTGCATTGCATCCAAATTATCTAAAATCAGTGATACTGACATCAGACATGTTTTCATAAATGAGTTATTGGAAAGGTTTAAAGCCATAGTAAAAACACCACTCATGCAAGCAATGACAAATAGTGTAATATTTTGAGTTATAGCTTTCTTAAGCTCTGCACAACTTCTTGAATTTATCCTATAATGTGCTAAATATTATGATTCTCTCACTAGGATAGTAAAAGACACTACAAGAAATGTGGTGGTTAGATTAGATGTTTAGTATTTTGATTATTTTTTAAAGATCCTATCAAGACCTAAAGTTCTTGAATTATCAATGGAAAAATCTAAAAATCAATGGGAGAATAAAATAGTAGATTGCATCAAGATAATGAATACTACTTATTCAAAGAAACCAAAATAACCATCAAGGTTTCCAAAGCAAATAGTGAGGTCTAACTTGGTCGAAGAAGTTGATGACATCACCTAGTTACTGTGTAGAATCAATGGAGAGAGAAATGCCAATAAATTTTCCACCTAGATGTATGCTTACATAAGGGTTATTGATGTCAATAAGAGTTATTCTATGATTGAATGGTCAAGAATGATAAGTGAAAACATTGATCAACAGTTGAGTAATGTATTGCAGACTCTTGACTTCAAAATGACTTCATATTTAGTATATGCTACAACATCTAATGGAGCTTTTTCTAGGTTGAATACAAAAGAGATGTTGGAAATAGATCCCATCTATGAATATTACCCTCAATTGACTCTTTTTGAATACTTCAAGCATTGTAAAAGGGTAAATGATGCATTCTTCTATGAAGTCATTTATAAATTGAATGTTGATTTAAAGGCCAAGAGAGTATTTGATGCATTTTGGGAGGTAGTTTCCCATTTTGGATGTATTTTTATTCAATTCTTAGATTTCACATATATCAAAGTTAGTGGTTTCATAGGGACACCAATAAAATTACCAAGGTACCCTAGTGATAAATGGATTCTAATGGAATTGTGTAGAAAATTGATGGAATTACATGATGTTCAATTAAAAGTACATCATTATTATGTTGGTTTTCCTATTATTATGGGTCATTATCATTATGCAAGTATTTATAAGGCCAAAAATGTACAAGTAGAGATGTATCATAACTATAATTAGTCACATTTTGAGGTTAGAGAAAATTTTGATTGCAAAGGCATAACACAAAACATAGTTTTTATCGAATATATGCAGATACCTACACTTGAAGACTTCTAAATTGACTGTAGAGATGAATTTAAAGTGAAAGGAAGAGATAACAGAAGGATGACTATTCAATAAATTCTCTCATTTGATTTGGCTACTATTCTTGAAGACATGGAAGATGATGGATAAGTAATTCATGATTCTTATCATGCAATGGGAGGATATAATACTCCACTCCAAGAAATTGACTTAAAAAAAATTATCTAAAGACTATTACTGAGATAAATTTAATAGTTCTTGCTATGAATTCAACATGGCTTCTTAGTAAGGGCTACTGCATGAAAGAGCTAGTAATGACAAAAAAATTTCAAATAAGTCATAAGATGAAATCAATACAAGGAGAAATTAGTCAAGATCCCAATAAAATTTTTAAATTAAATAAGAATGTTGATGACAAATACTCCCTGGTAAAAGAAAAGGAGTTAGTTCAACCAGTTACCCCTGCATCTCCTTTGGTCTCTTCTACCATTCCTAATTATACCACTCCTATTTATACCACACCCATCACATCTTCATATTCATTACTAATGAAAAACATACATCTAGTAGTGAAATAATTAAATTCATTGACACTCATGCCACCTCTAAAGTCTCATAGCTTTAAGCCTCTTAAGAAACTTATTCAGAAGGAGACAGATATTCTTCCTCCTCCACCCCCATCTTCTCCACCTACTAATCCTCTTCCACCTCCTTTTGATGAACATCCAACCAATACTCTTGTTCATATGCAAAAAGAGATAAAGCAGGTAACTACTAGAGAAGTGATCTCATCTCAGGATGTATCACAACAAAAGGTAATAGTTGAACCTAAGGATAAAAGCACTAGAGAAGACAAAGAGGCAAAAAGAGAAAAAGATGAACAAATAGTTTATAATATTGTTCAAGGTATTCAAAATATAGATGAAATTATTTCTCAGGAGATATTGGTGAGAGATAATCAGCAATAAATGGTGATACATTCAACCAATTCCACTAGTACAGACTTTTCTTTATGGTTGGCATTGCAAATAGCTCTTGAATAAAAAGAAGAAATTAACTTGGAGGAGATAGACTTGTAGATTTTGAAAAGTCTTGATCATAAGGTCAAAAATCTTAAGAATTCTAGAGTGACTTTAAATCTGATAATTAATCCTTCAGATCATAAATTTGTGGAAATATCAGCACTTCCATAGGGTAAGCGTAAATATGAAATCATTGAAGAAGACTTAGAAATTACAAAGGTATCTCTTGGAAAAGTCACTACAAAGGGCCTAAAGTAGGACATGCAGACCCTTATCAATACTCTTTTTCAAAATCTTAATGAAGAGAAGGCTAATAAAGCCAAGTTAAAATAATAAATTTCTAAGTTGTGTGAAATAATTGCCAAAGTGGAAAGATCTACTCCTCAATAATCATTATTTTTTGGAGATGTATTTCATCAAAAAATAATAACTCGGGTAGATTAAATTGGTGACAAGACCAAATTAGTTGATGAATGGATAGATAAAATGATATAAACTGCATAAAAATTATTTCCCAAGGTTCCATGTAATTTAGCTGATATTGAGAAGAAATTGGCAAAGCTAAAAATGATGATGAAGGATATTGAAAGTGAGAATAGAATAGCTAAATTATAATAAAAAAGCCTTCAATGAATAAATGCTTTAAGTGAAAAGATTTTTATTGAAGAAAAGATTATTCTAGAAGGATTAATTACAAAATCAAAGCAAGAAGAACACATCATATCTTTTTACATGCACATTTTTGGAGCAATGCTTGAAGAAATGAAGATTCTAGAAGAAGATTCTCACAACATAAAATTAGATCTAGATTATTGCATCTTATACCTCATGAATGTTTGGTTTGAATAAATTCCGAGGACACATAAGCAATTACATCAGTAATTCAAGAAAGCAATTGAAAAGGCCATGACTCCATTCACAGTAAAATCAATAAAGGAGTTAATAAAAAGTCAACAACAAGTCAAGAGACTAGAACCTAAGCTTGAGAAGGTGAAAGGTTATTGTAAGAAGCTAGATAATGAACTGATAAGATTTGAAATAGAAAGGTAATCAATTGCCAATTTAGATGATGTAACTATTCAATTCATGATGTCATAACACATTAACTATAGGGGAAAATGTAGAATGAAAGTTCATGAATTGGAATGATTTATGTTTCTTCTCTTCTCAACTACTTTTATTTTATTTGCATGTATTTATAAATGTACTTTAAGTAATTTTATTTTAAGTAGTTACTTTTTAAGCAATGTCACTCAGAGAAGTTTCTTGTAAAAGTAAGTTGTTTTGTAAAATATAAGACTCAAGTAACTTGGTTAGATGTTATTACTTGAAATTATTTTGTAAAAATAAATTACTTAAGTGAGCTAAGTGCAACATGCAAGGAAGTTATATTTTATCCAATAGTAAAACCAAGAAGGGCTACATGTCATCAGCCATTTCATGCCACATAGGAGAAATTCAAAGAAGACATCTCTCAACAGTTTTCAAAATTTAGCATATCACATGGGGAATTCAAGGAGTTTTCTCCTAATTATTTTTTATTTATGAAATAGTATAAGTATGGGTGAAGTCCTGCATACTAGGAAGAGGGTAATTTTTGGAAATAAATTGTAACTATTGTACAAGAATGTTTAAGTAATCTAAAACTTTGCATTTATATTTTTGTATGTTCTTTGTATGAACTTTGTTAAAAGTGAATAAGAAGAAAGTTAATTTCTGAGGAACTTTATATCTAAGGAGAACATTTGGTGCATTATGTGAGAATTAAAATGGTATACTTTATGTTATCTTTAAATATAAATATGAGCTCAAATATTTCTTAATCATTTGTTAAAAATAATTATCATATCTTATATGTTTGTATGGATACAATAAGCTCTACAAAAATACTTATTGTGAAGTACAATTTCTTTCTTTCTCACAAATTTTAGTTTATTTTCATTCTCTACATTCTAATAACTTATTTGCATATTTTTTGAATCAGATGCTTGCTTTCTTCAAAATAACTCTGTTATGGTTCATAAACTTTGCGATTAAATTAATACCTAAAAATAAGATAACTTATGTATATCTTATGAATAATTAGTATAAGTTGTAAAGAACTAAAGTGTGAATAGTTATATTAGATAAACATAAGCATATGAGACATTCACCATTAAATGAAGGGGATTTAATCCCATGACTTCCTAGGTATTTTTTTTATCCTAAAAAATATCTAGAAAATAGACCTCATATGATGTTGACCACTTCATCAACCCTCAACAAGTAGGCTACAATGGTCTCATCTTCATTCATTTTTAGGCTTTCAAATTATCTTCTATGGGTTTGAAATTTTTCAAATTTTACCTTGGGGCATCCCTCATGAATATTATTCAACTTCTCCTAAATTTATTTGGAAAACATACAGTGCATCACCTTTATAATTCATACCTCTGATAGGCCACACGTAATACGATTCATTGCTTTTGAGTTATTCTCACTAGCCTTCTTGCCTACTGCATCTATAAGAGGAATAAGGGGAGAAGCATATCCATCTAAGATTGATATATAAACATTGTGACCTTGATACATTATATATATCCTCATCTTGACACTCCAAAAATCATAATTGGATCCATTAAAAAATTGAGCATTGCTTGCATAAAAACCACCTTGTGCTTGATTAACCATCTCACTTGCTTAGAATATGTTTTAGGTTATTAGACCTCATTCAAAGGACCTAATATAATACCAAATTTTGGAATTAAAAATATTAATAAGGTTTTTTAATTATTAGTCTTACAATAGTCTTTCAATTTCACTTAACATTCATGAAGCATTCATTCACTTGCATACAACAATCAATGCAGACACAAGCATCTATGAAAGTAAACAACATTAGAACATAAGATATATATGGGAAACCCTCTTAGAGGATAAAATAAACTGATGAAAATATTTTATTAAATTCCTATAATTAATGAATCAAAATTTTATTGAGTCACCAACCCCACAAGAAACACCAACCCCTCACTAGTCAAGCACCAACTCAACTAGTCCTTTAAAAAGCTCCAACCTGTAAGGAGGATCCAACCCCCTAGGTAACCCAACACCAAATCATCTACCTTGAATATATAATAAAAATTAGACACTTTTTTCTCACTAAAATTAAAATGACCTTATTCTTTTCATCTTCTTACACTTTTATCTCTTTCAAATGACCTCTTAGGCCTTCTCGCTCAACTAGCCCTTTCTTAGTAGAATTAGGTAAAATGACCTTGCTCAAAACCTATATAAATATAGTTATATATTAATGGAATATTAATAAAACCTCTTTAATTATATTCAATACTTGTACCTAGTTTCCAAAACTCTATATCATTCACTCATATGCTCAATTTTCTAACTAGTCATAATAGGCCTATTATGTCTTGTCTTTATACTTGACTCTTGTTCTTATTCATATTGGTAAGAAAAGAACCTCACTGTAGACACTAAAATCGTGTCTACCCCTTGGTCATTTCTCCCCCTCTTAGTCCCCTTTGGTCCACTTAGCCACTCCTAACCCATGTTTTATTAATTTGAAATAAATATTCTATTTTAAATTAATAAAATCCCTTTTCCCTCTCTCCCTTGCCACCTCACCACCCTTGGATACCCTTCTTGGATTCCCTTCATTCCCCACATGGCCAATATTAATGCTTAGACTCCCATTCCAACTTCTCCCCTTTAACCTCTCGTGTCTATTTAGCTACCTTCGACCATTTTTTCTTCGGACTTGCTGACCCGGCAGTTGGGAAAACGGATGAAAGGCTATTTTTAGCCTTTTTCCTGCCTTCCAGCCGCCGACGTCGGTCAACTATCAACCGATGTCAGTGATATTTTTGGCATCGGTAGCCTTCATAACAGTTTTTTGCATCTGTTATCTCTCCTTCACCTCTCTCTCGCATGAGACTCTTGAATCCTTCAATCTGTCAATCTTTCGCTCCTCTCTCTTCCACTGCTAACTCTTTGGCTACAGGTACACATCAAGAAACACTCTCAGGGACTCTGCATCAGTTTTCTACATCAACAATAGGGACTTTGCCTTCATCAACAACATAAGCAACAGCACCATCAACACTCCTTCAGCCAGTCACAGGTAAGTATTTTGTTTGTACTTTCATTGTGTTTTCTAGTTATTTGCTTCTAAGTATTATGAACTAGATTCAGCACTCCCTATCCTTAGACCAGACCAGGCCTAAATCCTCATCTCCCTGTCTCCCTATTGGTCTCTTCTATCCCTCTGTCCCCTTTTGACATTCTGTCCATCATCTCAGACCCCTGCACAGACTCTCAGACCATTAACCGAAACCAGACTCTCAGACCCAGACCCCCAGACCATTCAACTAAGACCAAAACTCTATCTCAGACCCGTCCACAGACCAAAATTCATCCAGACCTCATCCACAGACTACTGCCCCGACCGATGCCAGTCACTTCCCCCACCAACATCGGCAGACTAATCGACGTCGGCATCCTTGCCAACCGACGCCGATAGGACCACCGACGCTGGCGACTGTGACCAGGCCGACAGCAACATTCAGGTAAGTATATGCTTCCACTTTTCATTCTGTCTTTATCATTTTCAATCTTTTATCTTTCTGTCCTTTATCAGATAATCTTTTTATTAATCAGTGGGTTGACATCTCTCAAGCTTTTGCTTCTGGGATCAAGCTTTTGCTTGGCAACCCACCATCTCCTTATCTAACATCTTCTTTGTCTTAGTCTCTTTCTCTTGTAGGTGTCATCCTCCACAACCAAAGAGGAGTTCTCACTTCATCTAGATTACGGTGCACATGACTATATCCAGGTACATACAAGCCTTGACCATTCTTCTTAGTTTCTTAATTCCTTCTTTGAATGTGAAAGTGAAAATCTAGCATAGAAACATTCTGGCACGCCCGGTGGGACCTTAGGGTCTCCCTTGGGTTCCTTTTCTTTTGTTCATATGGGTGCATTAGGTTTCTCCCTTTTCACCTCTTTCTTCTCTTCTAAATGACATCATAAGTAGGATTAAAAGGAACCTTTCTTTCTTTTCTTGCATTTCTAGACTAGTCAAAAATCATATCCTTCAAACCCTTTCTCAACTTGTTTTTCATCCAAACTTAACATTTCAACTTGGGGCTTAAAACACATTGCATTGCATTTCTGTTTGCTTGCATTTCTTAGTCCACACTTAGTAATTAATAACCACATATTGAATTAATCGTAGTCCACTTGATGTTACACGACCAAACCACGTGCACTAAATCAAACATCAAACTTACTTGAGACAAGGCCCAACTGGGATTTCATCACCCAGCGGATACCTTACCCCTACCTGGCAATCCCACTTGGATTTCACCACAAAGGGGAAAGCCCACTCCGTTCTCTAGTAGAGGATAATCTCTAGACAAGGTATATTTTGGCTAAGCGAGACCAGCTTATCACTGGGCTCGTGAAGTGAGGGGAGCTTGCTCCTTAGCACCAGGCCACGTACCAAACCTAATACAGACTTCTTAAGTGCCTAAACAAACCTGAAACCATCCATAGACTACCTCTTCTAGGACCCATTCTTCCAGCCAACCTCTCAAACATCACTTTAAGGCATAAGCCAAAAGATTCTAAAAGTTGATTCTTAGGATTTAACGCTTAGTGTCTGCCTATCTCCATTTATTTCTCTGTTCTTATCTACTTGTTTGAGTTAGTGAGGATGCTCTTCTTCCTTTTTTCCAAAAACTCTCAAATCTTTTGGGTTTCTGGAAATCACAGTGACCGGCATCAATTTTACCATCGACATCGGCCACCCTTCCTTGCTGGCATCGGTTATCTGACCGATGTTGGCTATCTGATATCATTGACATCGGTTTTCCAACCAATGTCAGTCACTATCACAGTCCTTTTTTTCAAAACAACAGCCTAAAACTCGACCCTTTTTCTACCAAAACCACATTTTGAGTTTTTTGAAACTGAAATAACACAGTTTTCTGAAACCTGACCTTTTCTTGCCTTGAATGGTTTTGACGCACAGTCAAACCAAGGCTCTTCTTGACCACACAAGACATCAACCACTTCCATCTTCCCCGTCCATAACTAGTCCTATAATGGAGTTCCACTCAGAGACTGAAAGAACTCCAACTCGACCGACCCTGACTCAAACTCCCATCGTCCCTAAAGGGGACCAAGATTTCGAAAGATTCTTGGACCTCAATGTCAAAGCCCTCCAAAACTATCTCGCAAAAAACCAAATGCGGGACCTTTCAGTCGTAGTGGCAATGACATCGACATCGCCCGCTACCCAACCCATCATGACTCAGCCTATTATCTTGACCAGTTACTTGACCATGGCCAATACACAAAATTTGGCCTCCCCATCTATTTTCAAACCTGCCTCCATCGGGGTGTCATTACCCTCTCAACTTCACACATTTCAATCAAGTTCTACACCATACCAAAACTTAGTTGTCTCGACCTCGCCCACTCTTGCACCTATACACGTGGGAGTGACAACCTATCCTTTTATTAGTGCTGCCACTCAACCATCTATGGCGGTATCTAGTCAATTTGCATCCTCCAACTTCATGACACAAGCCCCTTTAACCATGACATCTATCCCTATGATGTACTATCCATATGTTGTGCCTACACAAGCACAACCAAGTACGTCATACGCCTCTTCGACCACCTTCCAGGTACCCTACAACCTAGGGGGTGCCCCACCTACCAATCCGTCAGCAGACATCATCAAAATGCTGATGGAAAATATGTCCAGTCTCGAGACCTCTATCTCTGGTTCAAGCAATGCTCTGTCATATGAGCAAATTTGCAACGAACCCATTCATCCTTTTGTGCCCATCTGACCATACCCCAACCAGTGGGAGCTTCCTAAATTTACTTGCTTTCAGAGTAAGGAAGACCCGCAACAACATCTTCGGGCATTCAGACATGCCTATTATCTCATTACCCATGACGATGCATTACTTTTATGCATGTTCCCTATGTCTCTTTCTGGCCCCACCCTTGACTGGTATAGCTCTCTTACCAGACATTCTATCTTTTCATTCGCGCAACTCACCCAATTATTTCTCGACCATTTCTCTATCAATATCACCAAACAAGTCTCAATCACAGACCTCTATTCCATCAGGTAATTTGACGATGAATCCATAGTCAATTTTGTCACCTGTTGGAGAAGCTTGATTAACCAGCTCTCCTTCTCCTTGCCTCAACCTGAGCTCATTGAGCTCTTTTCTCAAGCATGTGCTAGGCACATCTCTTCTACCTTGCAGATTCAGACATTCCGCACTTTTGATGAAGCTTTCACCATGGCAAGAAAGCTTGAACTCTGTGCCATCGACAAAAATAAGGTCAAATTGCATAATAACAATACAAAATCTAATGACCCTTCTTCGTCCAAACCTTCTTTTGCCCACTCCCAGTCCAAGGGGTCAGCAAACATTGTCATCTTTAGACCATCATCTTCAACAATAACCAACTGACCTCAATTTTCAACATCAGACTACATCAATAAACATTTTCAGCATCGATCCATACAACGTCAATTCACTCTAATTGGAGAGTCATGCCTCTGTCTTGGATAAACTTGTCAAGCAGGGGGTCCTCAATCTCCCTTCAATCCAACCACATCAATTTGACCCCTCAATGCCTATCCCTGCATGGTACAGAGAGAATGACTTGTTACAACTATCACCGTGTCAAAGGCCATGACACGGACAACTGTCAAACCTTCAAAAACATCATCCAA
The DNA here is from genome assembly GCA_037957365.1 of Torreya grandis. Lineage (NCBI taxonomy): Eukaryota > Viridiplantae > Streptophyta > Pinopsida > Cupressales > Taxaceae > Torreya > Torreya grandis. Next base: position 3,202,249 of record JARHVA010000826.1, read on the forward strand.
GACATGCTAGACAAGGGGGATCTCATCTTGGATAACCCAAATGCCCCACCCAACTGAAACCTTGACATCTTCAAGCAACCCTATCCTAATCACCCGCCTACTCAAAACAATGTCCAGACCATGACCAATGACCCTCAAGACCATGACATACACACGGTCGACACTGTCTTTTCTCTTATCCCTGACCAACCTCCTTCACAAGTGGAAGACCCTTCTTCCCCTATACCTCTTCCACAGGATGAAGAACTTTCTTCTCCTATTAATCCTCCATCGACCTCGCTCATATTGGAGGATGCTTTTATGGCACCCACACCGGATGCCTCACCCTCATCCTTTTTGTCATCAATGGGGGATCATACATTCCCCACACCTAGACCACACATCGAGACCATGACCATTCCTACGCTCTATCCAACTATAGAGCCACACTCTCCTATTTCTTCTCCATCAAGAGAAGAACTAGTCTCTTCGCCCATTTCGATCAAGGAAGACCCAATTACGGTTTCCTCTTGCTCTTTGCTTGAGATTGCTACATCTCACTCACCTTCATCCACATCTGAACCTGAATCCAAACCCGAATCTAACCTCACTTCACACAATAGTGGCCCTCGCCCCAAACTAACGAAGGCCATTAAACCACACCAGAGGACTCCTCCCCCACCTTCATCATTACCTTCAATCTTGGGCCCACATCCGTCCACTTTAATAGGGGTGTTTCCTACTCCCATACGTCACAAAGGCAAGTCGCCTCCATTACTCTCTCAACCCATCAGACATATATCTCTTCCAATCCATCGACCAATGCCTCTTAAACCAAAGACACCAATCCTCACTGCAACAAAACATCTAGACCCGTTAGCAGGTTCTTATGCCTTGTTGTTATGGCAATTGTTGTAGTCCTCTCGTATCAATCTCCCACCGCTTAGACCATATCAATCTCTCAGACCAAAACCCCCTTGGTTTGATGACACTCAGGTTTGTGCATATCATCGCATGCCTAGGCACGACACTGAGCATTGTTGTGCCCTCAAGGTTGTCCTTCGCCAATGCTTGGAGAAAGACATCCTTCTTTTTGACCGCATTGTCAACAAACCTTCAACACCACCCCACTCATCAACTCTCAGATCAAGACCATCTTGGTTCGACAACTCTAAATTCTATCATTATCACCATACTCTAGGACATGACACTGAGCGTTGTTGTGCTCTTAAAGCTGTCATTCATCAACAACAGAGAAAGGATTCCCTTCTCATCAAGGATCCTCTTGACCACCCCTTTAACAAATCATCAACACCGACCCATGCTTCTCAAACCTCATCACTTAAACTAGGATCTCCATGCCAGACTATGGTCCCTTTACTGCCTTTAACCCCCTTATTTGACATCAGCACAGTCAATCTGACCACCAAGCCTCAACCGACCTTGACCAATCTATCAAACATTCTCCCTAGCTGCTGGGGGAATTCATCTTTCATCCAAGCCTCGACCAACCTTTCAACCAAGTCTCGACCACATATCAATCACTCTTTTAATCCTAAACCTCGACTAGACCTCGACCAAATATTCAACCTGACCTCAACCAAACATTCAGTCTATCTTCGACCAAACGTTCAAACCAATCTCAATCAAACCTTGATGAAATATCAACCAACTTCTTCAGCATCGACCCCAAACTTCGACCAAATGTTGACCAACTCCTTCAACATCAATCAACATGTGACCAATTTGGAACGAAGCAAAGGGGTCAAGTTTTCTCCTAATTGACTCGGACCTTGCATCATAACACAATCATGGGTCAGGATTTCATCAGAACCTGAGCCCCTTTATGTCTTGTCTCTTTGACCAATCTACTGTTAGTCAAGTAATTATTTAGTTGATGTTTAACTTGAGCTCGATCCCTTGAGCAGTCCCTATCACCATCATTCTTATCTCCTTCAACCCTGTAAACATCAGTCACCCCTTTTTTCAAGCATGAACGCTTCGTCTTAATAAAAGGGAAACCCTCTAAACCTCTTTAGTCAAGTCCATGACCAAAAGTCTAGTCAACAAATCAATCAAATATATATCAAAATGGGATGCATATTCCAAGGTCATAAAAATATAAATGTAGACTGCTCCCTCAAATGATAGCTGCATCATCATTGTTGTATTTACTAGACTACTCCCTTGAAGGACAGCTAGGCCAAAATCATATCAAAAACATAAAAAGCAAAATATAGACCACTCCCTCGAAGGATGGCTATGCATAAATTTTGCTAAATACACAGCACTATATCTGAAGCTTCTCGCATCGATCAGCTTCACGACATGACCACAAAGCAAGACAATATCCCATCGCAGGCTTCCCGCATCGATCAGTCTGCCTTCAAAAAAAAAAAAAATCACTGACAAAACTTTAGAGTCATGGACTTGTCTATAGTCATTCTCAGGGCCACCTATAAAAGGGGCAAAGTTGTTCCTGCCAAAAAGGGTTCCCCCTTCCATCTCATTATCAATCCTATCACCCCTGCATACTCAAGGGATATCGAGCTCACTTAACGTCAAGTGATTCAATTACCGCTCTAACACAACCACTGGTCAACGATGCAATGCATGAATGGGTCTCTTATTTCTAAACAACCCCTTACCTATGCCATCATTCTGGTCCTTGTCAATGAAAGAGCAATTCGCCTTTCACTTTTGACACATCTTGGTCCGGCATCCAACCCAATCATTATCTATCTAACCAAACCCAAACCCAAACCAAACCAATCAAACATTTTCAAACTATCGACATGACCTAGTCCATTTCACATAGTTTCTATGGACACCAATACACATGGAAACTATCAACCAGACACAATTTACGTTAAGCATAAACCAATACTTGTTGAAGCATAAATAGACCTCAATTCATTTTTAGAATACATCCATCTCGACTGTGGAAAATTGCTAGGGATGAAAGACCCCTCCACCAATGTTGCAGAATACACCATTTGGAAAAGGCTGTAACATCTTTTTCTCCTCATCATTTCGACACATGACCAAACCAATCATCGACCACTCTTCTCAACTAGTCTGAACTACATTGGTCTGAGGCCCAAAGACCAGGGCTATGTAGGTAGCACTCAGATGACACGACTGTCTTCTGGGGTTAGCTCGACCACCCTCGTTTGTTCATCTCCTTGATGGACAAACCATTCTTTCCTTGTGACCTCCTTTTGACCATGACCTTGCCCTCGACCAAGACCAATTCCATCCCTTTGACCCTTCCTCCCTTCTAGGGAGAACTACATTGGCCTGAGGCCCTTCCAATAGGGGCTATGTAGGCAGCACTCAGTGTTCTAAGGTTAGCTCGGCCACATCTTTTCATCCATTCATCCACCTCAACCAATGACCATTGGAGATCATGCCTATCTCCTCTGACTTCGACCACTTCCAAAGCAATGTTGCCTTGGTTGTTTTTGCCTGTATGCTACCTCATGACTAGTTAGCCAAATTGTTCACAAACTATTTTTGACCTTCACAAGTATAGGATCGCAAGCCGGTTGATCCCCACTACTTGTGACTTTTTCATGTTTTTGGGAGCACTTCCTGAGCCTGGGATACTTGGAACATGATGACCATTTGGAGCTTCAGCTTAAATTGAATAACCCAATCAGTAGACGACCAAATGCTGGGGCCCGATTATTTCAATTTTAGCACTCCTTGACCCTCAACCTACGATAATTTGACCTAACCATCTCGTGAAGTGGTATACGTGAAATCATGACTTTTTGCAGCGTTCTCACTCTATTTTCACCATCTTCATCCACTATTTTTCAAATCAACACCCAATTTCAGGTTCCTTTCCCTCGACTCCTACTTTGAGGGGGAATACCTTATCCCATACCTGAGGCAACCCTCTTGTTTTTGTCTTGCAGTTCACTTGAACAACCAATAAGACAAAATCAACCTTATCCCACACCTGGGGCAACCAACTCCTATTTTTGTCTTGCAGTTCATCTAGAACAACCAACAAGACAAAAAGGGGCAAATGTAGACACTGAAATCATGTCTACCCCTTGGTCATTTCTCCCCCTCTTAGTCCCCTTTGGTCCACTTAGCCACTCCTAACCCATGTTTTATTAATTTGAAATAAATATTCTATTTTAAATTAATAAAATCCCTTTTCCCTCTCTCCCTTGCCACCTCACCACCCTTGGATACCCTTCTTGGATTCCCTTCATTCCCCACATGGCCAATATTAATGCTTAGACTCCCATTCCAACTTCTCCCCTTTAAACTCTCACGTCTATTTAGCTACCTTCGACCGTTTCTTCTTCGGACTTGCTGACCTGGCAGTTGGGAAAATGGATGAAAGGCTATTTTTAGCCTTTTTCCTGCCTTCCAGCCGCCGAGGTCGGTCAACTGTCGACCGACGTTGGTGATATTTCTGGCGTCGGCAGCCTTCATAATGGTTTTCTGCATCTGTTATCTCTCCTTCACCTCTCTCTCACATGAGACTCTTGAATCCTTCAATATGTCAATCTTTCGCTCCTCTCTCTTCCACTGCTAACTCTTTGGTTATAGGTACACATCAAGAAACACTCTCAGGGGCTCTGCATCAGTTTTCTGCATCAACAACAGGGACTCTACCTTCGTCAACAACATAAGCAATAGCACCATCAACACTCCTTCAGCCAGTCATAGGTAAGTATTTTGTTTGTACTTTCTTTGTGTTTTCTAGTTATTTGCTTCTAAGTATTATGAACTAGATTCAGCACTCCCTATCCTTAGACCAGACTAGGCCTAAATCCTCATCTCCCTATCTCCCTATTGGTCTCTTCTATCCCTCTGTCCCCTTTTGACATTCTGTCCATCATCCCAGACCCCTGCACAGACTCTCAGACCATTAATCGAAACCAGACTCTCAGACCTAGACCCCCAGACCATTCAACCAATACCAAAACTCTGTCTTAGACCTGTCCATAGACCAAAACTCATCCAGACCTCATCCACAGACTACTGCCCCAATCGACACTGGTCACTTCCCCCACCAACGTCGGCAGACTAACTGACGTCGGCATCCTTGCCAACCGACGCCGGTAGGACCACCGACGTCGGTGACTGTGACCAGGCTGACAAAAACATTCAGGTAAGTATTTGCTTCCACTTTTCATTCTATCTTTATCATTTTTAGTCTTTTATCTTTTTGTCCTTTATCAGACAATCTTTTTATTAATCAGTGGGTTGACATCTCTCAAGCTTTTGCTTCTGGGATCAAGCTTTTGCTTGGCAACCCACCATCTCCTTATCTAACGTCTTCTTTGTCTTAGTCTCTTTCTCTTGCAAGTGTCATCTTCCACAACCAAAGAGGAGTTCTCACTTCGTCTGGATTACGGTGCGCATGACTATATCCAGGTACATACAAGCCTTGGCCATTCTTCTTAGTTTCTTAATTCCTTCTTTGAATGTGAAAGCGAAAATCTAGCATAGAAACACTCACCATAATTTTATCACAATTGGAATAGATTATAAAATAAATTTCACAAGTGAAACAACCACCATATGGGTTTTCCATTACCCTTAAGGGCCAAAACCATTATTAGGCCTAATAGAGACCTAATGCAATTAGGCCTTCTCTACGCACACATTTCACTTTGGCATATTTGGAACATATTGAGCCTCTATACATGGAAGAAACACTTAAAATTTCACTTTAATATACCTTATATAATCTCTCCTTAGGTCTTCAACATCATTTAACTTATTTCACTCTTTAAACCACATAATTAGGTCTACTCGCAATTAGGCCTTCACACTGTCATAAAGTTTATCTTGTAAATATGATACATATACTCAAATTTTTCACATAACCCAAAAATAAAATCATATATATATATTATATTTATGACCTCAAAATCATGCATATTTTATTTATCCTTCATCACATAGGCCAAAAGTTCTCAATAACACTCCTTCAAAAGGCTTACTTAGAACTACCAAACATTATCAATATGTAGTAAAGAACATTTGACTCTCCATACTTGAAAAAGGACTTATCATAAAGATAAATATATTAAAATTAACCTATGATAACTATATAACACCTTCATCAGAATTATATCCTTTAACTTAGTGTAAAATGACTTAGAAACATCATTCTCACTCACACCTAGAAAGTTATTTGTAGTTCCAAAAACACAGTCATAAGAATCAATATTTAGAACACCTGTGCCAACACTTTTATACACTTACATTAGGTTTTCATGATCCTTAAAAATAATTATAACATCTTATAATATACATTTTTCAAATTTCAATATCAATATTGGTCTTATAGACCAATCTCACATCTTCAGCCTATATAGACTTCATTGTGTTAGATAGGTCACTTTGAGGACAACATTTTGCTTGTGTATGAGCATCATCAACACTTATAAACTAATGAAATATTATGTATATTTATTTAACAATAAACACATTCACTTTGATCCATACCTAATCCTCTACAACCAATCCCTAATCTTATTCTCATTCTTGCCTAGTTTTCTCACTATCTTGCTTATTATGCCTGTTTAGAGATAGGCCAACTTCAATGATCAGTTTAGAAAGTTTTAGGTATAAAAATTAATTAAAAAAATTTCAAAATAATAAAATACAAGTCTTACACATTAAAATCTCCACATTTACATGCTTTGACCTGGTCAACCCTACTTGCTATATCAAAATTTTGAGAAACAAGGGGTTTCCTATAGTTTCTACTCCTTGTCATGACAAACCAAAACCACCTGAAGGAATATAGAAGAGTAATTTATATGTTCAAAACATCAAAATATGTCAAAAAAACCATTATAATCTATAACTAATAATACATTTCCTATCGAGTCATTATAAGGGTTTTGATTAGTTTCCCTTCTTAACAATCATTCATAATGGATTTCCCCTCAACTCCAAAACCAATGAAAATAAATTTAAGATAGGTAACTTCCCCAAAGTCCATGAGTTTCTTAGGATCTCATGAAAAATTTACACATGCCAATAAGCATAATAAATTCCTTCTCAAGTCTATAACACCCCATTCTATGCACATAAAAAACCTTAACACCAATTTCCATGTTTTATCCTTTCTGCTATAACCTCAAACTTGGTAAACATTCTTAACACAACCTATCACACCTCTATCAATTCTCTTAAGATATTTTTCACTTTGGTAAATTAACTTAACCCCTCATTAGGCCATATTAGGTCTCTTTACACACTAGACCTTGAATTACCAGTCATACTTAGACCATGATCATGCTTTTTAAACCTATTACACTACCCTTAATACCTCATCCACATGTTAAATACACTCATACCATGTTTACACACTACCACCCTTCATCACATAAGTCTCATATGGCTCAACTCATCATGTTATTAGGCCTATGCCTTCTCACTAGGTCTTCAAGTAAGGACTAAGCCTCAAAAATAGACCTTGAAACTCATCTAAAGGCTTATTTACCTCTTGTTCATGTTTACCTAGATTTTTATACTCTCTCATGCTTGAACTTGACACACATCACCAAGATTCAATGTGCTTCATGCATATACCTTTTCTCAGGGCTAGACTAGGCTTCTTAAGACACTTAGTACACAATAATAGCTTGCCTTATACTATGATCTTAACTTTGAAATGCCATCGACCTTAGAATAATTACCAGGTTTCCTTCAAATTCTCTCTCAATAGAAAGACAAGAGTTTTACTTTCAATTTTCTCTTGTTATGAGACTTCTTTGACACATACCATCTTACTATGCATAGCCTCAACTCTGATCTTGACATTAATGACATCTATCATGACTTTGACATCAATGACAATAACAATGCTTCAACACCAACCATAGGAACATACCTCAACATAACCTAGTTTTTGCATCAAAGTCCAATTTGAAATTCTGAGTGCCTTTCATCATCTTTCTACTAACATCTCTCTCCTCACTCGCCATTCATTTTACTATATGAAATTTATTCCAAATATTATATTATGAGAAAATATTGACATTTATTTTGATTGAGATATTATTCCAAATATTTTGGGGAGAGATTCCTAACATGATATCTGAGTTTAGCATGAAGAGCATTAATAAACAAAAGGAAGAGGTTATCTTTTAACATGTGTTTTAAATTTGTCAGATTAGCATTTCCATATTTTAATTAAAGCTTGAGAAGTTTTAGGTTCAGCCTATTTACAATTAATAAAATGGACTAAACTATTTTTAGGTGGATCATTGATTTGAAATTATTTAACCAATTTATTAAGTCTTACAAACTAAAGATAGTATGATACTCAAGTTTATTGTATCAATCTAGGGCATCATTTAAAAGGTTTTGGCTAGAAGTTTGGTAGTATAAAGGGTATTAAGTTTAATCTAATTTTTCTAAAGGTTACCAAAAGATTTGAAATGCAAAATAGGATAAGTAGATCTACTATAATTGATACCTCTTATGTTTATATTTGTAATTTGAGGGATTAATGGTTTATTTTGAAGATGTTTGATGGATTTATTAAGAAGTGGGGATTGAGGAATAAGATTACCCTATGCATATCTAAGAGGGGATGGGGGCATTTGGATTTTACAATCCGCATTGAGGTTGTTGAGGATGAATTTGTAATTATGAAAGTTGATTTTACATTTACATCATCTAGTTGGAATTATCAATTTGAAAAGTGGTCATTTGATTCATGGATTGTAATAATATTTGATTAGTATTTAGATTTTTTTTTACTAGTATAAGTGGCTTGATCTACACTAGTGGTGTCATTAACGTGAAAACTAATATGGGAAATTTGAGTAGACATATTAGAGGAAATACATGTCATACTAGTGGTTATACCTAACATAATTTAAGAGGAATGAAGAGAAAAATTTGTGTATTGAATTTCTCCAAATCCTTTCAAAATGGTATGTCTAGGTGATGGGGGACATCCTATCTAGGGTCCTATAATGAGGTTATAAATGACTATAGTATCCCTGCCCCTATGTTGAGGGTTTACATTGATATAAAGGATCATTTTGGTAGTGTATTCAAGATCATTCTCATCCTCAACCATGGGCAATCTGGGAGGATAATTAAAATGATTTATAGGTTAGGAGTTAGAGATTAAAATATAATGAATTATTATAGTCGTTACATGAATATTACATTTTTTATTAACAATATTAAAATGAGATTTATAATATTTATGGTAGTTATTCAAATCTATCATATTGTGTTATGCTATTTGTTTAGAATCATCAAAGGTATATTACATGATAGATATTTGAATTAAAAATTGTATTATTCAACTCAGTAAAGCCTAAAAATATACTATATCGACTATGGTTGATGTAGTTACACATTTAAAAATGTGAAACACATACTATATCAAACCTAGTTAATGTAATTATAAAAATGTTAAGTTACAATTAAAAAGTGTACTATATCTATTATGGTTGATGTAATTACGTAAACTAAAAGGTAAAACACAAATTATATAGATCGTAGTTGATGTAGTCATAAAAGAGTAAGTTTAAACAGGGATAAAAGATAATGATCAGAAAAATGTGTTATATAAACCACGTTTGATTTAATTACACAAAAAATATGTTGAGATAAAACTATATTGATCTTGGTCAATGTAATTATAGAGACTAAAAGGTTGAGATATAACTATGTATAGTTTGGTCAATGTAGTTATATAGACTAAAACGTTGAGTTAAGATTATATCAAGCCTAGTCAACGTAGTCAGATCTAGAAAAATTTGACAATATTATGAATAAATTATATCATTTCTATTAGATAAATTTTCATGATCATAGGTAGAAGGAAAATAATCTTAGTAGACTATATCGATCTTGATTGATGTAGTCTATTCACACAGACAACTATATTGGTGTTGGCCAATGTAGTTAGAAAAAATAGTACAAAACTATATCAATGTTGACCAATATAGTTTGTAATAAAGAATAAAATAGCAAGTAAAAATTTATAAATTTAATTATTTTTGCTAACTATTTATTTGAAATGAAGGTCAAGTAGATATATTAATAATATGTGGTTTTTAAGCTCTCAAAGATATTTTCTTTCTTGTTGGATAGCCTTGGACCAATATTTCAAAGCACTGACTATAGAGGAAATATTGTTCTCATAGCCCACTAAACCCAATTTAAATGGTAAGCTAAGATTAAATTCCTAGTGCTAACCATTAATTAGTGTTATACATAATCAAATGGATGGTTGGCTTATTAAAGTTTAATAAAAAAAATGAATCCTAGAATTTTTTGAAATACCATGAGGCACATAGAAACTAAAATATGTGTTTATCTATGTACTATGGATATGAGTATTGGGGCAAACCCTTCATGTTATGGTGTTTGTAAACAATAAACATAGATTATAAAATAGAACATTGTGTAGTCATTTATGAGAGTAGCCAAGTACTTTAAAAACTATTGGAACATGATTGCTAGGGAAAACCAAATAAAGAGAAAAAAAATTCAAAAATCAATGTTGATAATCGATTTAGCATTTAGTGAATTAAAATAAAAAGGTAGTCAACTTGAAAGGAATTTTTCAATTAATTAATAAAAATAAAATTTAATTTTCTCTACTTATGCTAAAAAATGAAAACACACATAACTATATCAATGTGTGTCGATGTAGTTGTCCATATAGCATAATATTTTATCAACATAGCTTGATATAATATGTGTAAATATAACTCAAACAAGAATAATAAATTATATCAAACATGGTCAATATAGTTTGTTAAATTGGATGTAAACACAACCATGTTAGCCATGGTTGATATAGTTTCACACAAAGATAAAATAAATTTATAACTAAACCGGATATGGTTGATATAATTATCTAAGTAAATTTGACATAATTTAAAAAATTATAACAAAATCTAGTAGCTCAATCATGATGACTAAAAAAATGAATAAATATAACCATATTGGACTAGGTCAATATAGTCAGGCAAAAACATACTTGATAAATATATTTATATCAGACCTATCTGAAATAGTTGGATGTTAGATGAAATACAAAGTTCTAAATGTAAGACTGTATCAACCTACGTTGATGTAGCCTGCTAGAAAAATATAGAATAATAAGAATGTATCAGTGTGTACTAATATACTTTCATGTAAACACACAGACTAGAATCTATCAATGTTCATTGATGTATCTTGTTATAAAAATATATAATAATAGAATTGTATCTACCCACACTAATATAGTTTTCTAATAACACACATTTATTAGACTATATCGACATGTGTTTATATATCCTATTAAAAATTAAATAAATAAAATTATATCAACCTACACTAATATAGTTTGTTGAAAGAGAAAAAGTAATGGTTAGTTCACTATAATGTATGCAATGAGTTAGGATTAACCTTCAACTTATCCTATCTAAGAGATTTAGACTTGAAGAAGATAAATCAAATAAAGCTTATTGATACTTAATGTATCAGATATGACCAAATGGATCTGTTAAACCTAGAAAGATGATCACTTATTACACAACATCAATGGAGAGGGTTTCAAATCCTCAAGGAAATCAATATAATTAAATAAATCTAAGTATTCTAATATTATAATTAATGTAATCTAGTATTGTCAAGCTAGCAACATAAATAAGGGGAATGGTTAAAAATAAACTAAAAAGGTGAGGGAACCATGGTAGGCAAAAGAGGGCCTTGCTTACCTAAGGTGGGAAATAAAATTTTTGAAAAAACCTTATATCCTCAGTAAGTATAAGTGTATATGAGATTAAAAAATAATTTATATATCCTTTAAAGCTAGTAATTATACAACTTATATATATCAAATTAAAAATGAGGGTTAGAACATGTTTATCTTGAACAAACCTATCAGACCTAAATATCCCACTTGGTCAATGGTGATTTATAAGAGACTGTTATGGTTGTAAGGATCACAAAGGTTGAATCAAAATCTAGGATAAAATGACTCCTATTGCATTCAAGACTCCAAAAGATATTTTTTTTCTATCAAAGACTATCTAAACAATGGCTTCCCTAAATGTAGACTTAAGTATAATTACAAACACTGACAATGCAAAAATGAATGTTCCTCTCTATTAGATTGAAATGGGGATTTATGTTTATAGTGATGGATGATTCTGATCCTTGTAAAAGTTATAGATGATGTCATCATCAAAACTCAATTTATTTTTAAACTATGATGATTTACCCTCAATTAGGTCATCCAAGGCCAATAAATTTATGAAGCGTCTTTCATAAATTTTATGCTACATTGACTTGAGTTGACTTAGTTAGAAATTTAGTGAGTCAAAAAATACTACACCGAGTCAAATAAATATAGTCAAAAAATATGGATCTTAGTATATTTAGGGGTTATAAGGAGGAATATTACGTAGGGGGTCAATTATAAGGGAATTTTAGTGGATATATACATTATAAATAAACAACAATGTATCTCATGAATCACCATCGATCTACCCACATCTTTCATAGTGCACTTTTTAAGACATGTACTCAATGAGATTGAAACTTGATAGGTTGATGTATGAGAGAAAGTATCATTAAATGATAAAGTTTAAAAATATTATATGTATACACTTTTAATCAGAGTCTATACATAATTTATAAATCATCTACTTCTTTTGGCCTTTCTAAGAGGGTGCCTTTTGTTTCATGTTGGCTAAATAAGTTGTATAAATGGATCTCCTTGCTATGGATTTCGAGTTTGTTTAGCCATAAATTATTTCAAATATTTATTGAATGTTAGATCTCTTAATTTTATTTATTATCTTCATTTTTTAATTGAATTAGTTTTTTGGCCATTTTCACATTAATTATTATTTAGATTATATTGGTAGTTTAACATTCCATTTTTTATCCTTATAGATTGAACTTGGTTATTTAGCTCATTTAACTTTACTCCTCATTTAGATTGGTAATTTTTTAATTTTTTAAAGTGTGTTCTTTTGTTGAGTCATTTTTTGGTACCTTTCACCTTGTGCGAGTGTGGGAGTAATAAGTGAGAAGTAGTTTATTATTTTCAATGAATGAGATAATATTACGACATGTATAACTTGTTGAGTGAGTTAAGAGACATTGCATAGTTTATTAATTCTTGAAAGGTTGTAAGTAATATGTGATCCTTAGCCTTGTGGTTATCTTGATATAAATATATGTTTCATCCTAGCCTTAAGAGTGATGGATATGAGTTATGTTGTGATATTGGATACACTTTGATGTGTTGTGAGATTGGGGTTTGGGAATCAAGACAATTATCCAAATTCCTCCCAATGGTTTATGTGATTAAGGTTTAGGCATTGAGATGAGCATCCAAAGTCTTTTTAATAGAGTTAAGTATTAGGGTTTGGAAATGCAATTAACATTCAAATTCTTCCTAATGGGCTCCTTGATTAGGGTTTAGGCATTAGGACTAACATCCAAAGTCCTCCCAATAGATTAAGGAAATATGATTTGGTAAAACATGGTATATTAATCCAAAGTTATCTTATTTTACCTAAGTGAAGGGTTTGTAAAATGATGATAAAGTAAATCACAAAGTCCTCCTTAAGTGATTCCATTGATTTCAAACCATACTTTTTTATCATCTGATGGGTTATGAACCTATCATATCTAAATGATCTCTTCTGGCTAATATTATGGTTTTCATATGATTGAATCATTTTCTATTTAAATTTTTCATAGTAAGAATGGAAAAGAAGGAAATTAAAATGTTTTTTCCTCTAAGATAAATAAATTAAAAATAAAAATAAATAAAATAAATCCTTGCCTTATATTTAAACATGACACTTGACACATTGTAATACATTCTCTAAATATTAAATAATAATTGATTGGAAATTAATGATCTTTAGTCATGTGATATCATAATTTGGAAACCAAATATTAATCAATAATACTTCAAATTATGCTTTGAATCATGACTCACCCTATGGTGGTGTTAGCTTATCTTTGGCCATGGATATTTTAGTGTATTGCATTGCACTTTTTTTTTTTAATAAGGTAAATAAATGTGTTTTAAGGTATCCCTTAAACCATAAAATAATGTTGAATATAGGAAAGTAACCATCCACCAAAATAAACCAAGACTGGCATCCCACCCAAGAGCCATTAGAAACCCCCACAGAACCTACACAAAAATTGCAAAAAATCCAACCTGACTAAACAAGGTACACAAAATGTAAAAATAAATATTTAAACTCCTATTGGATTATACCATTGATATTTTTTTATTTTTTTTATCATATACTTCCTCTTTTTTATCCATTTTTTTAATGTTTCCCCTGTTCCTTTTACTTGGCCCTTCATCTACAGGTTAATTTTCAATTTCTTTAACAGGCTTTGTCACCTTCATCCTCTTCATGTTTGGCATAGCCTTTTTACACTTATTCCATTCTTCCTTTTATTTTTTATGAATTTCATACTCCTCTTTAATAATTACCTCAAGCTTAGGGTTAAGCATGGTCACTATATTTTTCAAGATCTTGCCACCCCTACTTCCCACTCCAACTCTAGTTGGGATCCTTTCTCTAACAACTTTGATATCCTTTTTGATGCTTATAATTTCTTTCACCATCCATTTTAGTTTTCCATCCAAATATTTCAACTTATCCTTCAAATTTAAGTTGGGTTCATCCTCCTTATCCAGTCTCTTACCTTATGTAATCTCATTTCTTCCTTATTTTTTCAAATGGGAGTCATGGGTCTAACCTTCCTACCTCCACCCCTACTAGATATTAATTATAATTTAAAATGAGAATTAGTGAATCTAAGTCATCATTATTAACTTCCAAAATGGTTTTCCCATGTAAGTTGATCATTTTAAGACCCTCCTCATCATCTAACACTACCATTCTCCTCTTGGTCTTGGGTGAGGCCTTCACCTTTTTGTTATGAAGGGAATGGCTTAGCATCTATATAAAGTCCTCAGATCCCTTCATGGACTCCTCTTTTAAAACCCTAGTGCTAACCCTCTCAGAATCCTTGGGGTTATATTCCTCTTCGACCAACACCATATTATATATCAATGGCTTGGATCCCTCATCAGTAGAAGGATTAGGGTCTGATGGATGACACCATCTATAATGTCATTATGTTAATCCTCTATTAAATATTTAAAATACCTTAGTAGATAAAATGGTATACTGAGGATGTAATTATTTTTAAAGTAATTGAGTAGGAGTAAATGATGAGAGTGCACAAGCCTCTTCTTTCACTCAAACATCAAATATCTCATTATTTTTAGACACACTTTCAACCAAGGGAAGGGTAGACTTTCCCTCATGAAACCCTTTTCAACCTTATTAAAAATATTCTCATCCTTATAGAATGTTTTTTACCTCATCCATAAATTTATTGTCTTTAAATACCTTAACACCATCAAGACACATTTCAATAGTTCTATTACTCTCTTATGAAATAGTGATTATCACCCTCTCATCATGACCATCATATCTCTCTAGGATCTCAGAAAGTCCAAAGTAATCTTGGGATCTTGGCCTATAATTCTTTCCATATATATTTTAAGACCTCCATTATGTAGAATTTTCCAAATTATACTACTCTTAACATCAGTGCATGACATGGGTTCAATAATTTATAATTCACCCCCCATTATCTTAACTTTATGGTTTATAATGGCATTGGATATGATCATCTCTCTATTTCTAAGAGATTCAAAAAAAAATAGATTAAAAATAATGTGTTGTCTAGAATGTACCACAATAATAGTCTTAAAACTCATAATTTGGCCACATTTATTCCCATGTAGGTGAATGATAGCATAACTTAGATGTTTAATGAAGCACTATTTAGTTTATAAGATCTACCATGATTTGGGGAAAAACATATCTTCAATCAAAAACAAGGTTATGTAAAATATTCTATCTTAGATATGGGTACCATTTGCTTCTTCCCCCAACTTAGTAACTATTTGAGATGGGAGTTGATATATGAGGAGACAACTTTTTTTTAAAATGCTCCCAAACCCTAAGTTGGATAATATGTCAGCACACTTATTACCTTCTATATAAATGTGTATGACATGGGTACATTAAAATTGATTAAGGAAATTTTTAGCATGCTTTCTTTAATTTATGATCACCCAAGAAGGGTGAGACTACCATAAAAGACACTTTATGATGTTCAAAGAGTCCCATTATATAATTAGATTTTAAGACTTAAGTTCAACTACCAAATAGACTCCCCACAAGGTTGCTTGGGCCTCTACGACATGATTGGATTGTGTGCCCATCTCTCCTGGTAACAAAAAACCTTAAAATTTTCTAATAACCCCTCGCCCCTCCTTAGTTGGCCCTGGGTTCCCCTTGGTTGCCTCATCAAAGTTGAGTTTGACCCACCCTTGTAGGGGTTTGGACCATCTAACCTTGCTCCTTTCGTTTGGTATCTTTTATTTTAGATCTCAGATAATTGATTTGAAGAGAGTATTGAGTTGAGTTATAACTATTATTATATATTGTTATAACATCCTTAAAAACTATAATTTATACTTTAAGTGACTTCCAAGAAGAAGTATGCATAAGGGGAGAGGTATGTGAATCCTCATTTTTCACAGTGATAATTTTATTGGATTTTATTAGTATACATGTCCTATACTGATGGGATCCTTATATTTTTTGATATATTATCAACTTATTTTTTTGTTTCTATATGCTTATTACATTAGTATTGAGACAATGGATTATGTACTCGATGTTTTTAACTTTTACTTACATGACTATGATTCAGATGCTAGTAATTGTTGATTTAAATTTGATCATTTTAAATACATATTAGATTAGCATATTGGTTGAGATAATATTTCTTTATCATGTGATTTGATGTTATAGATATATGGATGTTAACATCTTGATATTAAGTCATATGGATCATTGAGATGATTACAATTTGCATCTTCACCTAACAAGGGTAGTGTAATTTTGTGTAAAATTATGTGTATGTGATAAGGATACCAAGAAATGCAATTGGGACTATGTTGAGAATAAATATACCACTAATTTTAGTTGTCTAACAAATTCATGACTCTCTTAAAGTAAAATCCAATCTTATTGTTATCATCTAATCTAGTCTTAGGTTTTGATCCTCTTCGACCCTCCTAGAGCTATTCACACCCCCTTCATACTCTTTATTTTATTTCAAGGTATGTCACTTTATTATTAAATCAATTCATAAAGGCAAATATTTAAACCAATTAATTTATCCCATTAACCAAAAATCAAATAGAAACTTGGACACATGTTTTCAAGTGGGTATAAATTATTTTAGAGTGGTTGTATGTGCATTTAAAACCCCTTTTGACCAAGTGATGGGATAAAAAAATTATATTGATGAAAAAATTATAGGATATACCCTCCCTAATCATTATACATTCAAAAAAAATGTCCTACTTTTTTGTGGTTTTAGTTATGCAAAATATTTGGCATGAGAATAGAAAAAATATCTTCCTTAACATCTCTCTCTCTCTCTCTCTCTCTCTCTCTCTCTCTCTCTCTCTCTCTCTCTCTCTCTCTCTCTCTCTCTCTCTCTCTCTCTCTCTCTCTCTCTCTCTCTCTCTCTCTCTAAACATTACAATGAAATTATGAAGTCCAAACACACTATGGATTCACTAAATGAAAATTAAGTTATCCACAAAGCAAATGCTCTTTTTAGGATTCGCATTCACCCCTTTCTGGATCATATAAAAAATAACCAATTTTAACCTAATAATCATCAATGATTGAAGTCATTTTTAATCTTAATGTTATAAAAAATCTTGAAAAAAATGATCCATGTAACCTGAATTTCATCAAAATCAATCAAATTGTATACCTTCATCTAGGGACAAAATTGATTTTTATCACCCCCATACAACCAAAAAAATACTTGATTAGAATTAGAAAAATCCTTAAATATCTCATAAATTATGATTAAACTTATTTAATCTCTAAAAAATACTACAAAAACTCTAATCTATGACAAATGGGACCTCATGGTTGAATTGATTAGCTTACCTAACAAGGTCTCATACCTCAAACTCATGAGATCATCACTCAAACATAAAAGCATACTTATGAAAACCCTTAGTAGATAAATATCCCACTCATCCTATACCTAATGAAATGTTGACATTACATGGATCATATGAAATCATTGTAAAACAATTTAATTTTTTAACTATCGATATCAATTACACCACTGACAAAAGCTTATCTATGACATTTCCTTTCTAAGAGATGATTTATAACTAAATCCTATATCACACTAATTATCCTCCCCTATTCATCAGTGTCCTCATTAAAAATGTAAAATAAAAACACATCTTAGTTGATGAGCATTTTAACATGTATAACACCCCTCCAATTTGTTAAGAAACTTGGTTATTCCACACACTCTTTTAACCATGTGGTATGTTTTCCAAGATTATGATATAAAAAAATAGTCACCATTATAATGCATTTGGATTCCCATTGAAATTAACCTCTAAATTCCCACTACACTACATCTTATTTGGTTGCCTTGGAACCACTGAATGAGTTGTTGCATCTTCTGTTTAATAATGCATTAAATACATAAATCTCGAGACTCTATAAAATCCAATGTGATATTGACCCTTTAAAACCAAGGAAAATTATATATGATATTAAACTTGAGCCATTAATTTTCATTCCATATTAATTTTTTGACAATATAACTATCCTATTGAAACACTTTATGGATATGTGTTCATACAAAGCTTATAGCGGACACATACACTAGTTTACTTGATTTTGAAGACAACCAATATGATGCACTACAAATAAGATTAGAATTCTAGAATTACCTCAATACATAATTTACCTCAAATCAATCCCAATAGGTGGAAGAAGTCAAAGATAAATCATAAGCATAGGCAAAAACAACCGAACAACCAACTTCTAAAAAAAATTAAGATAAGTGGTAGAATTATTCCACACATAATCTTTGATTCTAATTCATAAAATTGATACCATTATTAATTATTTTGATGATGGACAAACTGTGGATGATATTTTTATTTTCTTGGGTATGCTTGAGAAACATGTATGGAGATTCTAAGAGATCAATATGCACTTAATAGTAGTAGATAAAAATAATTATTCAATCAATGCATTGATATTATCAACACATATCCTTGTTATGATGAGAAATATTAATTTTGAATTATTGACACCTTAGATGAGTAGTTAATCAAATTTTCATACATTAATTCTATCATTTTATCTCATCCATGTATATGAATCACCTTCTATTCTTCCATGTATGGTAATATACATATGATTACACCTCATCTTTTACTTGGAATAATTCGAGGGGGTATTATATTAATACCTTCAAGCATATAAATAAAAACTAGAGCACACTACACATGATCATAGTATAGGGACTAAGAGAGGTTGAGCATGTCCTACTTCTAGTGAACGGAGGTTGAGCATGTCTTACTTCTAGTGAATAGAGGTTGAGCATATCCTACTTCTAGATGAGATGATCAATTTCATTACTAACACTCATCTTCCACAATATCTAAATAGGGATTTTAAACCTTTCCAACACTTTATGGATGGTTCTTATTAATTTTATAGGCATTATAATTAATATATACCTAATTTTATGCATGAGTATTCATTTTTTCAACATATGCATTCATACTATCAGTCTATGTTTAGATATTAATATGAGTCTAGTTATTATCAATATGACAATCACACTATTAGCTAAAGCATTCAAATCCATTAGACATGGTGGTACCTCATGATACTCTAATATTTTTAATTTCTAACATTTTATGATAACTTTAAACTAATATCTCAATAATGCTTGAGTAGACATTCATAATTACACAACAAAAAATGGAGAATAGGGTACGTGGGTGATAAAATTCCAATACAATTTTAAGTTTTTATATGTCTTCACTTCCATTATTTTTGTCTTTACATTCACATTATCCTTAATTATGTATCTAACATACATCTTTTTTATTTCTCACTTATTTCAAACCTTGATTATGCTCTCCACTATCCACTTATTGCTTATTTCACTTATTATTTATATCACTAATTTCTTATTTACTTGTTTTTTATTCTCCTATTGCCAATATTTCTTGTGGTGGACCCTTCAAAGATTATAAAAACACTTATTTCTAAGATATTTTAATATTATCTTATTATCATCTTTTTTTGTCCCCAATTGTGCTTGCATATTTATTTATTTCCTTTACCTTATTTACTACTTTCTTATTTACCCATTACTTGCAACCAAATTTTTATTCAACAAATATAATTATTTAGGGAAACTTAAATGCTCATTAATTAACCTTATTAGTTTTCAAATTTCCCAAATTTCCCAAATCTACCCATTATGTGCTCTTTTAGCTTGTTCAAATCCATTATTTTAATACCAAAAATCACAATCTCAAATAATCAACTCTTCTTGATCATCTCTTTAGTATCTAAAATTATACCCCCTCTAGTGGTTTATTTTTGATTTTTCCATCATTTTATTGTTCTAATTTATCAATTTTGGGTTGGCACAACTTATCCTCCATCTCTACTACATCAATTTTTTTTTAAGGCACCTAGGCCCAATTCAAGATAGCATTCCATTATAAGGTGTAAATATATCCTGACATCTAAACATATAAATTATTATTTACCCTTACTCTATTTTTATACATAATAAGAAAAAAATCTATTGAAATTAATATATCTAATAATATATTTATGAAAGTATATAATTCATATATACCAATTATCTAAATAACAATAACAAAATAAAGTGATAAACTACTAGGTTATGCAAAGTAATTACAAAGAATATGAAATGCTCACAACTTATTGTTTTGATATTTTATAAGTATAGATATAAAAATATGGTTGTTCAGGTTGAATGTGCATTTTATTAACTCTAATTTGACCCTTGGATCCTCCTGGACAATTTTGTACCCTGCCTGCATTTGACCTATGCAAATTTACATTGCCTATTTTTTCCTTTTTTAAAAAAAATTTGACTTGTGTAGGGTTATAAAATCTAATTTTCATGTCATTAGTTCACCTCCTATTTTTATTTACATATACCTAAGCTTTACTGATTTGTCAATAAAGCTATGTTTAATTGCTAATTTTTTCTCTTTAACCTAGATTAGCACTCAAAACAAATGAATGGGTTATGGAGTCAAGAAAGTGCAAAATAAATGTTGTAATCTATGTGTCCCACATGCTAGAATCAAACCTCCACATATTTTTGAGTGAGTTTAAACAATATATCTCAAGCAAGAGTTTTGAATTTTATCTTCCCAAGAAATGATGATGCAAATACATGCATGTTAAAACCTTTATTCATTACAAGGGGATAATGAGAGACCAAAATATACAACTTTGACACAAGTGTATAAGATATGATTAAATAAATATAATTAACTCAATTCTTGTAATTGATCTAAGTCAAGACCTTCATATTCTATTTTATTTTATCATCCCTTCTATTCATCTAACTTTTTAAATGGTTTAGAATGACTTGTACATATAGGAAACTCTAAGATAAGATGGGGAATGTTATCCAACATTATAAATGACAAGAGGTAAGATTATAAATGTAAGATCATTGACAAAGAGAAAAAGGACCCACAAAGGCAATAGGAACATACTCGTACAGGGCTCAATTCTACCTAGGATAAAATCATGAGTATCATGAAACTTCCCCAACATAAAAAGAGGCTTAAATATCAATGAGGAGCATGAAAAAAGATGATTTAGTCCAAATATGCCAATATATATATTCTAACAAGTGTTAAAATGTTATTTTAAGGCTCAAGGGATAAATAGAGACTAATGGGGGGTCTGAGTAGTCCTATAAATATATAAATATACATAATTAAGTTAGGTATGGTAAATTATAGATAAGGCACCAAGGGAAATGGTTTTGTATTAAATTTAGGTTCCTACATTATGTACCCACTTTGATGTGGGTTTGTCAAATTTTGTGTACATCATAGTATAAATCTAAATAATTTGAAACACATACCTTTAATTACCTAAGAAAGAGTGAAGTTCATTTTATGTTTTTTACTTAAGCTACGTATCTATTCACATGGATTTTTGATGTCCCTAAAACAAGTACCAATTCCTATAAATAGTCAATATGCATGAAATATATTTGAAGTTTTAATTTTAAATTTTGAATATTTAAAATGCAAAAAAAATGAAGAAAAGAGAGCATAGGAACCAATACACTCAGCTATCATTTCCTCCAAATCCCACAACAACCACCTCTAAAACTAGACTTTTAGTATATTATAAAACATATCCAACACATCTATAAGATTCAATAGGGCCAATTATAATTCTTGATCAAGGAAGTAGATAAATTTATTCAATTTCAATTAGGGTTTCTCTAATTTGGTCTATTTTTAAAAAAATGTAAAATATGCTTTGATATTTCTTTTGTTTTAGGTAAAGGTTGAAGACCTGTGTTGTAATAACTCATTTCAAGACATAAGCTTTAGTTTATCATATATTATCAAAATAAAATATCCAAAGTGTTAATACCTTGAAACATATATAAGGAAATTTGAATATAACCAATACTAATAAATTTTATAAAAGTGAAAATATAGAACAGAAAAATACCCTTGAAAGACAAAGCAAAATGTGAATAACTAACATGTCCTAAATTTGATATAATATACCTCAAACCATGTTAGATATATTAAATATAACACACACAAGTAGTATGCCCCTATAGATGCATGGTATATACCATGTCAACATAGGCACAAAACAAGTATAGTAATATGCATGATAGACATCATGGCCGCATATATAGTATATTGATATACATGATGAACATCATTTTTATAAATAATGAGTAAATCAAGAAACCACAAAAGTTAATAACCATACCCATGTTAGTGATTATGCAAGTTAGTGAGACAACACCAAATAATGAGAATCATAAAACATGATGACAAGAGGATCTTGTATAAAGAAAGATGCCAAAAAAATCAAACACATGCATGTGAAAGGAATCATTCATGCATAAAATATAATGTAACCACATAATGATCATGATGAAGATATCAATATGATAAATATGATATATTTATTATCCTACGATATCCCAAACAATGTAATTTGGCTCAATTTAATAAAATACAAGGAAAAATATCACCTTGAAAAATATGTTAAATGGCAATGCCCAAAGATAGGACATGTTCTCTATGAAACAGCCCCATAAAGATTTGGGAAAATAACATGTAGTACAATATCATGTAACATGTAAATATACATAAATCCCACTCAATAAATACCATTAAAATCATGTTTCAATCATGGATATGAAAACCTCTAGGATAGGTGAATATGTAACCATCTATAAAGCAATATTTCTAAATTTTGGTGTTTTTTGTAAAAAAATACTTTTTTTATAAAGATTGTTTCCCTTGATTGATGATGGTATGAATCATGTATATAAAATATGATGAATATAATGTGACAAGGTGAAAAATAATGCGTAATAAATAAGGCCCCATCAATGTAATAATGGTTTTTATCGATAATTGGATTCATATGTGAACTAACCCTAATTAAGATAGATTGAATGGAATAAATCATAATGTTTAAAATTGAATTATGACAATTATAATTAAAGTAAAAAAATTAATTCTATAAGGTGTAAACAATTGAAATAAGACTAACTACAAAATCAAATGATAAACTTAGCTTTCTCTATCTCATATTTGGTTGTGTTGAATCTGCCAGTGCCTAAAAACTATGACTAAAGTTTCAAAAAGTTATAACCATATAATTAAAGTCATGACCAACTATCACTTATAATATAACTAATATATCTTGAATCTCATTTAAAAACTTAAAACTTAGGTCATGATTGTATGTAACAACTTGAATTAGGTCTGTATGGAATGTTTTGAATTTTATAAATGTGTATTGTAAATAGCTTCTCTAATGTTGAAACCTTAATATTATTTGGAAATTATTATAAACCTATAAATATAAAAAGATTGGAGTGTAATGGGTTGATCTGACCCCAATCACCCATGCAATTACTATTCACTACATACATATTCATTAATCTAAATATGGAAATCAAGCCCATGTATTTATCCCACTTAGAGTGTTTTTTGCAATTATGTTCCTTTGACTATATCAATGGATCGCAATATGTATTGAATAATTTATCATGTTTTTTTTTTAGATTTGATGAAATAGACATTTGACATGGTTGAAGACTACTTAAAATTATTAAAATAGTAATTGGAAAGACTAAAGAAGCTTTACTCAATGTTAAATTGTGTAAGTACGCCTTTATATTGAAATTTCCAAGTTATTATAATAAGTGAGTTGAGTATGCCTTTATAGTAATCCAAAATTGGAAACATTCATGCTTCATACCCTAAAAGTACAAATAAAACTATAAGTGAGAGTTCAAAATTTAAAAGTTAATGTTAGATGGCCTAAGTTCAGGACCATCCCAATCGAGTAAGGACCAATTAACATTACTAACTCAACTAGTCAGTCATGTCATGTAAGTAAAAATATAAACCCTTGGGATCTGAAATATGTATGCATAGGCTAGGATTAACCTAAAATTATGCTATCTTAATAGACTCAAACTTGAATAAGGTCAATAAAATATATCCTATCATACTTGAAAGATTAGGTAATGACATATAAATTATATATATCTAGCAGAGGGTTACCTATAAAAAAAATAACAATAATAAAGGGTTCCAAATCATAAAATTATGACACAAATATGTAGCTCTCACTAGACCTTAACAAAGGTAAATGGTTGTAAACTATGGTTGTAAATATGCAGGTAAGGTAAATGGTTTTAAGGGGGTACAAACTAAAGAAAAGGATATCTTAGAATGGTTTTAAATTTAAAATGTTCAATGTTCAAACAAATGGGGGTCAATGTAACCTAAATTAATTTATCTTAAGTTTAATATACACCAACTTACTCATTATAGGGAAAGCAATTACTAGACTTATGATGACATCTTGAGTAGGGGCCAAAAAAACATAAGACAAATTATATTATTTGTTATTTAGATGAATGAGATATTTATTATGTATATGCTTGTGGGGATACCTCATTTGATATATTATGCCCTCCCATGAGTGAGGAGATGGGATCAGGGCCATGTTATATGAGTGATCCCACACATGTCAACATTGGATACCATTTGATAGGATCATATCATATGGTTTCTATATAGAGGTATTATGGATGAATGGTCATCATGGCCAACCATAGTACATGTGTAGGGATTGAGGAAAATTAATGTGTACTACACCTAGTGGGTGGAGATATATCCATGTGACTATGTCCTAAGATAGTTTGGCATTGCACACCTAATAATTCCTTTAGTGGTCCCAACATTCTAGGCCTACCATGCTAGAGAGCCACAAGGTGTAAGATGGAAAAGAGTGAAATTTTTATACATATAGTGAGGCCTTTTAAACATAGGGTGGTGAGATGAGGACAAATATGATATTATATGGCACAGCTAGAGGTAGAAGGATGCAAACAAATGAAATCAGCACCTTAGCAACAATAATGAAAT
The DNA here is from genome assembly GCA_037957365.1 of Torreya grandis. Classification (NCBI taxonomy): domain Eukaryota; kingdom Viridiplantae; phylum Streptophyta; class Pinopsida; order Cupressales; family Taxaceae; genus Torreya; species Torreya grandis. The sequence continues at coordinate 3,227,867 of JARHVA010000826.1, forward strand.
TTTCATGCAACTTGAGTTGATAGCTAGACCATTGAGTCGCTATCATGATGATCAATTCATTGGGATATATTGGTTCAATAGGGGAGTTACTTGGGCTTTTCATCACCATATATCCATGTTATCCTTCATGTATTAGGTGGTTAGGGTGATGCTACTACTATCAGTAAGTAAATGTATTCATGTTATGTTATCACTTTCATTTCCTAAAGTTAAATATATACACTTTAGGTGAAAATGATAGATATATTATATATTATGGATATACATGTGAGATCTAATGCTATTTTGGTTTATTTTTTATAGATCTAATAGCATAGGAGGAGACATAGTAGAGGATTATAATGGAAGATGCCCACCATGAGATTTTAGACCCCATGTTTCCTCAACATGACACTACTGGGATATTATGGTACAGGTGGCTAAATCACATGTTAATTGATTTAGAATTGTAAAATAGGTTATGAGGGAGCTATAAAGACAATATTAGGTTACCACTAAAGTTACACTACTAGAAAGGGTTGGTGGCAACATGGTGAGATCTACCCACAAAGAGAGTTGTGCACATGGATATAGGTGCAAGTAGATCACCTATAAGGATAGGTCCAGGGCCTATATTCATAGATGAAAACTCTACAATATAGTCTACATAAATCATGGTTTGGATCATCTATGGGGATTATGGCATCTACCCCTCTTTGGGGGGCAAGGTGGACCACAAGACTAAAGTCTACATTTTACATTGTTGTAGTCATTTTTGATGTATCATATGATATATTGAGATGCATTTGTCAAAATTAAGCTATTATATAAATATGGATATCTTTTTGACTCATGATTTTTATCTAAATGTACATTGTACTATTTCATTTTATTTCTAGCACACATTAATGTTTAGTATCATGTTATGCAAAAATGTAATAACCTATGATGTATGTTTTATAGAAAATGTGAGAAAATTCATGGTCAAAAAGAATAAAAATTAAGTGAAATAAAATGACATTGAAGTAATCAGATAGATAAAACATAAAAAAGATGTGAAACATGATCATGTAAATGATATAAATAAATTTGAAAGACATCACAAAAGATGATATATGTACAACATTGTAATTAAGTGAAATATCGATGTAATAAAAATCAACCAAATATATGTAAGTAAAGTATGTGATCTCATCTAAGATAAACATGTTAAATCAAACATGAATAAAACATAAAATTTAAGACAAGCATATCAAGTCAAACATAAATAAAAATACAAAAGACTATAAATAAAAATGGTATTCAAAATGCAATACAAGCATGTGATGTCAAGCATAACAAAAAACATATATGATAGTATTCAAAATATATGAAGTAAAATAAGTGAAGTCCACAAAAAATAAACAAGAACATGATGGATAAATGAAAATAAAAATATCTAAGGAATGATGAATCAAACGTAGCGCTTTCTCTAAAATGTGATGTAAAAAATCACAACCACCTAAAAATGTGACTAGGATGAAAATGATATGGTTTGGAAAGCAAAGGTGATGCATGTTTTTGAGAGGGCCTAGTTAGATTCCCCAAGTATTACAATGCAATTCAAAAATTTAAATCCAAGTGACATCAAAATGATAATAATGTGATATAGATGTGACCAACTAAAAGTGATTCCCATCAAAGGTGATATCAGATAAAATATGATGTATATAAGGAATGCAAAGCACCACATAGGTGATGTGAAAATCCTTAACAAGAATGAGACTATAGATAAGTGGACAAGGTGAATAAGTATCAACATCAATAACTTAGGACACTATAACTAGTGATCACAAATCTTGGGTTAATAGGTGAAGTACACAGATCATCCCATGAAAGTTAGCATACATGAAAACTAAAATGATACTACATGCCCATAATATTTTTATCATTCCTCAAGTACCTTATAGAGTCCTTATCCAAATATTAATATTGGGTAATTATATGAAAAATTAGATGACACTAAAATGTATAAAAACATAATGATTTAATGATATAAGACATCTTACACCAATCTATAGGCCTACTATACACCAATGCACCTCAGTTCTATCATGAGGCCAACCATGGACTTTGAGATTAGACTAAGATATGATATGTTCCAAAAAAATATCACATATTTTGTTTCGATCTATCTTTTTTGATATAGTTTATCTTTTGATCTTATTTTTATTGTAATTATTTTGACTTTTTTGATCCTACTCCATATAGATTCAGAAAACCAAACATGGATGAAATAAATAACAAACACAAGAGAGCTTACATTTGGCCACTATAAAGTATAACTTAAATACCATGTTGCCATAAAAACCATACACTTTCACAACATCCCATAAATGCACTACACATGAATTAATATTTTTCCAAGGATTATGGATGTGATAGCAAACTTAAGTGAAAGGGAGGCATCTAAAGTTTATTTAGCTTAAATAGGCATTTCTTCATAATGTTGTACAATATCCTTGAAACTAGGTAAGGCACATTCTTACCCCATAGATGGTGTTAGAGGAATGTTCATGTTAAATAAAAACTCCATCAATCGATTGTAATGATGTATAGAATTAATCACGAGCACGAGAACAAAATTTGAGAAGCAAACTTCGAAAGGTCTTCAATGGGATCGCATTCATCAGATCCAAGGTGATTTGTACATGGCTGAGAGAAACATGTATAATTCTAAATAATATTACCAAATTTGAACTAACACAATCTAGGAATGGAACTATGTGGTTTTGGTATGGTTGATATAGTAAGGGAAGGGTGAGCAAACTGCATCAGCATCTCTGATATAGTGTTTTGAATAGAAACATTAGGATTATACTATATCAACCTAGATGGTATAATAACATAAGAATTAGTGATATAAATTGACTATATCATCTTAGTTAATGTAGTAAGAATAGAAATTGACTACATCAATTTATCTAATATAATATAGTCTAGGTGATTAACTATCTTAGGCTAGTAAATACAATTATAATAGATATGGAAAGACTAACAGACTACATCAATTTAATCGATATAGTTGGGATAGTCATTAATAAATATTAGTGCATCATGTTGGCCTACATATTTGAATCATCTAAAGTAATGGAAGTTATGATTCCTCATACCTGACATCCAAAAACTTAGGTGGGGAGGTATATTGAATTGTTTTATAAGTATAATAAGTAATACGAATCATATGAGAATAAGGATCAATATATAAGACTATATGCTTTATGTTGTCTGTATCAACCATATTTTTTCATCTTTAGAAGAGTGATTATTAACCATGGTTTTAAAAACACTAGTGGCAGTAATGTAGACACCAAAAATCTGCTCGTGTAATTCTGAATGTCACAAACCCCTAGACCCCCTTTGGACCATTTACTCGTGCCTAAATCCATTTTTATCAATTTAACCTAGCTGGCTTGAACTATCCCTTTTTACCTATTTTGAATTCTTATCCTTGACCATTGATGGTCAGGATAACCATTGACGGTTAGCCTAACCATTGATGGTTAGGCTAACCATTGATGATTAGCCTAACCATCGATGGTCAAGCTCTACTAGCTAAAAATTAACATACCAATCACCATGCAAACTATCACTCAGCTTCTCTAAATATAAGTCATCTAAAACCTTTCTTGAGGCATTGCATGGATGAGTTATAATTAGAAACCCTAGTTACACTCCCACTTTATCCTCTTTCCCTTGCCTATAAGAAGAGGAGAGTTGCAAGGGAAAATCATCTACAATTATTATCAAGAGCTCTATCATATAAAATCTATTTTTCAAGTCAATCATCATCAGGCACTTTAGCAACCTATCAAGCCCAACTTACCATCACCACTCCAAGTACTGTCACTCTATCAAAATTATGATCAGCTTCTAGATCAAGCAATCCACATTAACTATCTATCCAATCCACCTTCTCAATAAGACAATCATTTGTTTTTTGTATTTATTTTTCATATTTCCACTTTGAAATTAGTACAGACCTCACCCACCTCTCAATATTCATACCTAAAATATTGGCCTTAATTCACCTACAAGTAACCACCGCTAGTTAGCCCAACTATCAATGGTTACCTAACCGCTGATGGTTACCCTTAACCACCAATGGTCATCTTGACCACTGATGGTTCATTTTCATACCTAAAACTAGAAAGCTCCTTTTTACCACCTAAACCCAATCAAACCCTCTTTTCTATGCTTCTGCCTAACCATAGACTTTTGCCTAATTTTTTGAACCATACCTCAGCCCATTAGCACTAACACTAATTAGCTTATCACTAATTAGATCATTTCTAGCACATCTCTTTATCAAGAAATTCTTGTTATAATTTTTAGTACCTTTTGATTATTAATGCAAGTACTTTCTTTTTGTTTTATCAACTTAATTATTTTAAAATGATGGATTGACATCCCCTAAAGAAGATCATGCTTCCATGAACTAGTCGTAGTTAAACAATCCACCTAGCTACTTGTCTAACCAACAAATTTGCTTTAGTGTTTTTTTATTTTTAGGTCTTCTTCCCAAGCCAAAGAGGAGATATTCAAAATATTCTAATCCAATGTGCACACTTTTATCGATATTTCTACCATAACCTATATTTCTAGTTTTACTACCTTCTTCTGAATAATAGCAAATTTTGAGTGAAATAGGTAGATTGATTGGGATTAGGTTGTCAGTTTTCATTATTCTTTAGAAGTGTATTTAAGCTTGTTGTAAGGTCAATATTGTTTCGATAAAGGGAAACACACTTGAATTTAGATTCATGGACTTTTGCTATAATGTCATAAGCTTGTTTTCACTCTTGAATCATAGCTTTATGATCAAAGTTGGAATCAAATAGGAATTTAAAACCAATTTACTTAAGTTTTTTACATGTTTGAAGGGTATGTCTCCAATTTGGGTGATACTATCCAAACTTTTTTGGATCATACCCATGATCAGTAAGGTAGGATATATCAAACTCTCTAGATGAGTGTTTTAGAATATGTTTCTTAATCTCAGCTATATAAAAAATATAGAAAGAGGGTGATGAACTTCACAATTATTAACTTTTGAGGAAAAAGGAAGAGGTTGGAAGGGACTTCCCTTGATAGGGTGGGAGAGGGTCACTTCGTTAGATATTCTATGAAGAATAACATCGATGGTTATTATGGATTATATATATATGAAACACCATCATTGATAGAATTTTTATTTTTAGACTTTATAATCACACAAATTCTAGACTTTTTTGAGAAGGATTGAATTGTCTAATGAGGAAGTCTTGATGTTTAGATTGATCAAGGGATTCTTCCAATGATTTTGGAGAAAAAATCTAGGCTATGTAATGTATTTTGGGATGAAGCATGTTGGTAAATAAATGTAAAAGGTTATCTTCCAACATGTTGTGTTTGTCCTTGGTTAGCTAAAGCTTTCTAATACTTAATGATGGCTTGGGAAAACTCATTATCTGCTTGTTTACAAATAATGAAATGGGCTAAGATATTTTGAATAATGTCATTAGTTTGAAAGTATTTAACCAATGCATTGATTGAGTCTTCAAAATTAGATAAAGAGTTAGAATTGAGTTGGTTGTACTAATATACGGCATCATCAAAAAAGGTTTTGCCTAGAAATTTGGTAGTCATAAAGGTTTTTAGCTTAATCCAATATTTTTAGAGGTTTTTAAAATCTTTCAAATGCAAAGCAGGATCAAAGGATCTATTATAGGTGATTGTGGGAGTGATTCCACATATGTATATGTTTATAATTTAAGTAATTAATGATTTATGTATGAAACAAAGTGAGATAGATCTAAAAATTAACTAACTTAGTAAAATCTAAGATCGGATAAGGTAATCAACTAATATATATTGCATTACTATTTATATCGAGAACATGACCAAATTGGATCCGCAAACCTAACCAAGGAATATCTTACCATAAAAAAACAAAGGAGAGGGATTCAAAATCTCTAGGAAATGACACTATGTAATAACCGTAAGTCTAAGTACATAGATTAAAACTAATCTAGTTTACAAAGCTTGTGGCACAAAGGGAGATTATTAAACACAAAAAAATAATCAAGGGATCATGGTAGGCAAATAGGGGCCTATATCGCCTAAAGTAAGATATGGAAAGAAAATAAAGCCCTATATCTGCACTAATTATAAGCACAAAGGTAATCTAATAAAGGAGTTATATGTTCAACATTGAGTACTTATAAAATATTTATCTATCAAATGAAATAACAATACTTAAGAATATTTACCTTGGTGAACTTGTCGAGTCTAAATCTCTCCCTTGACCAATAGTGTTTAAAATATTTTTTAGGGATTTGTAAGGATCACACTATAGAAATAAATGTTAGGCTAAAAGACTCCTACTTTTCATCCAATAATTTCTATAAGATAAGTTATCTTCCCTCAAAGGTAACCATAAGCAATGGCTCTTTCAAGTACAGATTTAGTAAAATTATGAACTATAACGATGTGAAAATGATTTTTCCACTCTATTTGATTGAAATAAGCCTTGAATTTTTTGAAATGGATAGTGTTAGTTTGTGGAGCTAAAAGCTTCACCAGGATGCAAACAGGAGAAGTTATGGAGGATGCAGAGTTGTGGGGAGTTGCAAAATCAGTTGCAGGGAAATTAGCATCGGTCTGATCAGCCGACGTCGGCCAGATGGCAGTGAGGAAGCAACCGGCATCGGTTACCAGTCGGCCGACATCGGTCTTGGAGGTGCCGGTGTCGGCAGCCTGTGCATGAACAGGTAGTTCGCATGTTGATTTTGGAAAGTCTATTTTTGGACTGTTTGTTTGCATGTTGAAGGCTAGTCTTAGTCTTGAGTTGCATGTCTAATTATTATAATTAGGTTAGTCTAATTATTTTAAGCATGAGATCTATATATGGACTCATGGGTTGTATTTTAAAGGTGTGCTAGAAAGCCATAGAGCTTTTAGAGAGAGCTAGTGTAGCTCCTCCTAGTTTCAAAGGGGTGCTGAGTGTGTATGATCAGGGAGAGTTGCAAGGTCTACAAGGTCTAGGAGCTGATCCACCAGGGTACTGGTTGAAGAATCATAAGGACTTGGTGAGGCAAGGACAAGGGTTCTTCAGGGGTGTAGAGATATCTACATGGTGAGTAAGGTCTAGTGATTTGTAGGTAGCAGAGAGCAGGAGATCTACTTGGAGTATAGTTGTGTACTTGGTGAACTGGCAGCGTGTTACTAACTGGTTGGAGAGGTGAACATCAATTCTATATTGGAGTTGATTGTTGTGACCGAGAGAGAGAGAGGGAAGAAGTTCTTGAGGTGTGGCGAACCTTTCAGGTGGAGGAAGAAGTGGCATCTTCCTTATTTTATATTCTTCTGAGTGATTATTAATATAATTGTGTATTGTCTCTCAAATCCTGTGTTGTTTCATATTTCTAGTTACTTATTGATTCTGGTTGAATTTCATGTTTAGTTGCTAATACAAGAAGTAATCATATGTGCTCTATTGGTAGAGCAAGATCCTAACTAAGTAGGCATCAGAGCATGTTTATTGTTCTAGGTTCCTAACACGTGGTATCAGAGCTTTTGGTTGGGTTACTAATAGGTGGTTTCAGATCTGGTAGTGTTTGTTGATTACAAGTTACTCACAGGGGTTTCTGATTGAGTGGGAGTATAGCAATGGTAGAAGAAAGTAAGCTACAAATGGAGAAACTGAATAGCATGAATGGTCTGATTGATGGAAAGAAAGAGCAGGGAAAAAGATATTGTTGGTTGGTAGCAGATCAGCATGAAGGAACTGAAGATGCAGATGTTGCAGGTGTTGTTGCACAGGATGCTTTGGGAGGTTTCTTGGATAAAGTTGAATCTTGGATAATAGATTATGTTGCCTCTTTCCATGCAGCCCCAGGGAGAGGAGCTGGTGAGCCTTGCCAAAGAATTGGCAAAGGGGAAGTGAAGCTGAGATTGCAGACGGACGACACACAGTGGTTGAAGGAAGTCATGTAGGTACCAGTCTTGGAGATGAGTCTAATTTCTTCAAGAAATTTGGGTGATGAGAGATGCACTGTAACTCTCACAGTAGATACACTTGAATTAGATGGTGGTAAGAAAGTAGGTATCCTTTATCTATCTACTTATATTGTTGATTCACCTTCTGTTGCAGAGATGTGGCTTCATAGGCTTAGTCACATATGTAGAAGGAGAATGTAGGTTTTGAAGCAGAAGTCAGATGTCTTTGACAAGCTAAAGAACTGGAAAGCCTTGGTGTTCATGGAAGAGATGACAGACAGAGATCAAGTGAGGGAACTAAATTATTTTGAGCAGGGCTATGTTGATTTGAACAAGATTTTGATCCATGGAGAGCTCGTGGGTAAAAATTTATCACTCACAGAAAAACACAGGTACCGGCGTCAGTCAGACAGTAACCGACATCGGCAACAGTAAGACTGACGTTGGTCATGAAGGAACCGATGTTGGTAGAAAGGATACTGGCATCAGCCATGGAAATGACGTCGGCAGTCAGGGTCAGTGTAGGAAACTGACATCGATCGGGAGCAGACTGGGAGATGGCTGAGATCGGTCACTGGAACAGATATTGGGCAAACAACAAGCTGTCAACAAGTCTCAAACGCTCATGTGGAGGTCAAAAAGGGTAAGTGAACCTCATATTTGTTGTTCACCTTCTTTATATTGCTTACTAATGGTCGAGAACTAGGAAGATGTGAAGAGGCAATGCAGGTAGAATCTAGATACAGTGGGAGCTTGGCATGGATGAGGAGTGTGAGTCCTTGGAGAAGAACCAAATAGGTATTTGTTGGTAGAGTTGTCAGCTGGAAGAAACCACTGAGAGACGGATGGATTCCCATAGTTAAAGAAGAGAGTGGATGGACACATGAGACGGAAGGCCAAGGTATAGGTCTTGAGGAAGCTGCAGGACAGTGGTATTGGTTTGACAGGGGGATGACTAAGCATGGCTTCAATCAATGTCAGTGTAACTATTGTGTTTATCTTACCAGGTGGATAATGATTGCAACATTATTTTTTTACTGTATGTGGGTGATTTGCTAGCAGGTTTGTACATACAGGGTTTTGCTGAGCTAAAGGTAAGGTTAATTCAGAGGTGTGTCATGAAGAATTTAGAGCAGCAAAATTCTTTGGCATAAGAGACATGGAGATTTTATCTCCAGTGGGAGCTGATGTGAAGATGGTGTTGGCGGGGTTCATGATGCAGGTTGCAGAATCAAAAAGCACACCAATGATTGGACAGTTCAAGCTTAGCTTGAAACAGGGTTCGAAATCACATGAGGTCTAGTGTAGACCTGAGTTTTCCCAATCAGTGGGGGTTGTCAGAAAGTATGGAGCCAATTCGGGGAAGGAGTACTGGAGGGCAGTTCAGTGGGACTAGCAGTAGGGATTCTTGTTATGCAGGGTCAAGTTCTTCACTACATGGATATGTAGGTTCAGATGTGGCAGGTTACTTGAATGACAGGTATAGCATCACAGGTTGTGTGGTGGTTGGTCTTCAAGATTGATCTTGAAGAGGGATACAAGCCAAGAAATAATTTAGACGGTGTACAGGTATAGGTACAGGTGCAACTATTTATCTCCAAATGGGAGATTGTTAGGTTGTGGAGCTAAAAGCTTCACCAGGATGTAAATAGGAGAAGTTATGGAGGATGCAGAGTTGCGAGGAGTTGCAGAATCAGTTACAGGGAAACCAGCGTCAGTCTGATCAGCCAACGTCGATCAGATGGCAGTGAGGAAGCAACCAGCGTTGGTTACCAGTCAGTCAACATCGGTCTTGGAGGTACCAGCGTCGGCAGCCTGTGCGTGAACAGGCAGTTCACATGTTGATTCCAGAGAGTCTATTTTTGGACTGTTTGTTTGCATGTTGAAGGCTAGTCTTAGTCTTGAGTTGCGTGTCTAATTATTATAATTAGGTTAGTCTAATTATTATAAGCATGAGATCTATATATGGACTCATGGGTTGTATTGTAAAGGTGTGCTAGAAAGCCATAGAGCTTTTAGAGAGAGCTAGTGTAGCTCCTACTAGTTCCAAAGGGGTGTTGAGTGTGTATGATCAGGGAGAGTTGCAAGGTCTGCAAGGTCTAGGAGCTGATCCACCGGGGTACTGGTTGAAGAATCATAAGGACTTGGTGAGGCAAGGACAAGGGTTCTTCAGGGGTGTAGAGATATCTACATGGTGAGTAAGGTCTAGTTATTTGCAGGTAGCAGAGAGCAGGAGATCTACTTGGAGTACAGTTGTGTACTTGGTGAACTGGCAGCGTGTTACTGACTGGTTGGAGAGGTGAACATCAATTCTATATTGGAGTTGATTTTTGTGACCGAGAGAGAGAGGGAAGAAGTTCTTGAGGTGTGGCGAACCTTTGAGGTGGAGGAAGAAGTGGCATCTTCCTTATTGTATATTCTTCTGAGTGATTATTAATACAATTGTGTATTGTCTCTCAAATCCTGTGTTTTTTCATATTTCTAGTTACTTATTGATTCTGGTTGAATTTCGTGTTTAGTTGCTAATACAAGAAGTAATCATATGTGCTCTATTGGTAGAGCAAGATCCTGACTAAGTAGGCATCGGAGCATGTTTATTGTTCTAGGTTCCTGACAGATAGGTCCTAAGCCCTTCCAAAATTTTATCCCACAAGGTCAGCCAACATGATCCAATTTTAAAATTTATTGTTATTGACTAGTATTGAACTACGTTGGCTTGGCTAACCTAGTTACATAATATGCCATAACTTTATCAATTAGGTAAACTAGGTCAAATCTATAGGATTTAATTTACCTAGATGATAGAGTATAATGACAAGTTTAGCTAGGATAACTTAATGTGAAAAATGGGTAACAGGGTTGACTAGGTTAGCTTAGCAAGAAAAGTGGCTTTTTTCTTAGTTATGGTATATTGATAAGGGATATTCCATAGGTAATAAAAGCATGAAAGGTGTTAAAACATGAAGTAAATATATATAATAAACATTTAAGTATATGTTGACATTTAGACATGGACATATAGATTCTTATGCTTTAAGTTATATTTTATATATTTTTTTCAAAATAATTGAGATTGGTTTCAGACTTGTATGAGATATAATGTAAATTATAGGTTTTTGAGGGTCCTAGTGGATTTTATAATTAGCCATATTTCAGGTTTTTATTATTTAAAACTTATCCATATTTTAGGGAGGTATAATAAGATGTAAATGGATAGACACCCTAAATAAGTTGTTCTAATAGTAGGAATGATACAAAGCCACAACAATATTATGAAGTATCAATGGTTTACTCACCCTTTTATCAGTACACCCTTTAAGGCATGTACTCAGTGGGATTAAAAATTGATAGCTTCCTGTAAGATAAAAAGTGTCACTAAATGATCAAGTTTAAAAATATTATGTATATACGTAAGCCCCACTTTAATTTCATCACATGTTATGAAAGTGTAACATAGGATGGTGATTCAAGAAAGGACATAGCAATGCACGAAACCAAGCTAACTAAAAATGAAATACCAAAACTAATGTTGAAATTAAATTAAATTAATTAAAATTACCATATACATATTTTGACTTACCTTTTTGCTAAATGATTGCATGCAAATATCCTAGTCTTGATTGTGGAGGGTGCATTACCTGTATTTGATAAACCCTAGTGATAAAAGACTAATAATAGAAGCAATGTGTATATATGTAGGATGGAAAAGTAACAATAAATAACTCTCAAAATTGTTTAAGTTACTTATAAAATTGATACATCAGGGTTGTTAAGGCTAGGTTAGAACCAAAATACCAAGCATGTAAATGACAAATGAATGTAGATGTAATGCCCAAATTTTCATACCAAAAAAAATTAATAAAATAGCTAACAATTTTTATTTATAAAATTTTATTCTCTAAAAAGTCAAACATAGTTGTAAGGGTGAAATGCCATGACCAATATGGAAGTCTACTATGAGATTGAACACTTAATTTATTAAAATTAACTTGGTTAAATTCTTTCATAATTTTTAATATTAATTTAAATGTCTTATTAGGTAATGAATAATTTTTATTCTTAATAATTAATTTAGATAACCCTTTATTCCAATCAAGGAGAAAATAATTAAATACATTTATTTAATAGAGTTTATTTATCAAGCTAAATAATTAGGATGAAGAAAAGTTTTAAATCAAATATTTAAATTTATTGAATCTTACTTCTAAGTTACCATAATTTAGTTAAATGACTAATACTCTATTACAAATTATTATCATCCATTAAAGATTTAAATATCATCATTGTTGAAACAAAAAATTTCTCCTAATAAATTTACTATGAGTTAAAAGAATCAACCCTTAATAACTCCACAAATAATAACAATACGCATCACCTTACCCTATTAATTATTTAATGCTATATAATATACAATATTATAGTAAAACACTTAGGTTTTAATACAAATTAAGATTTTAATTTATTTAATTCCTCCTCTAAATTATCCAATTATAAAAAATTACTATTTTCTATTTTTTAAAATCTATTAGGGAATTAAAATAATATTCCTCATTACAAAATCAAATATTTAATCTATTTAATTTCACTACTAAGTTTCTCTAATGGAATTAAATTAAAAATCTCATTTTCAATTAAATAATATTTATAAGAGAAATTTTATGTCATCCGTTTGAAAAAATGGAAAGGAGAAAAAAAATTATTAAATGAATGGTGTAACAAAGGTTGCATGAGGATAGAAATAAATAAAACCAAACAAATAAATAAATTCAAAATTTCCCTGCCTAATTATTACTTCTCAAAATAAACTTAATTACCATTCTATTATTTCTTGAGGAAAAAATCATTTCATTTAAAACAAAAGGTATAGGAATGATTTGATAAAAATATCCACTTAAATTTAAATTCAAGTTATCTTTTAATAAGGGATAAGTTAAAAATTTAAAAGACTTCAACTTCTTGATGATGGGTTATATCTCAACCCTAGGATTATTTCAATTTCATTCCTAGGATATATTTTTCCTTAAGGATGCTTTAAATCTTTCTTATGTACACTCAAAATTTATTTTCAAAGTATTTGCTCTTATTTTTTTCCCTTCATTTCTTTTGCAAGTTGAAGAAGATTTGAGGATGAAGATTCAAGAATAGAATGTCAAAAGTGAAGTAAACCTCATTTGTATATACTCATTATATATACCACATATTAAAATAAAAATATATATATTATTTTACATGTTTATTTTATTTACTTTTAAATCTTGGATTAAAAATTCTTCATATATTAAATAAATTCTCAAAACCCTATATGTATATCTATTCCATTGTGTGTGTGTGTGTGTGTGTGTGTGTGTGTGTGTGTGTGTGTGTGTGTGTGTGTGTGTGTGTGTGTGTGTGTGTGTGTGTGTGTGTGTGTGTGTGTGTGTGTGTGTGTGTGTGTGTGTGTAACCTTAAATGTTAATAAGGATTTATAATAGAGAATATATATCTATGTATATTATTATATGCATTCATATATTTTTTATTTTTTTCTAGCATAAAAACTTGTATATTTTTTTTATGTTTTATTTATATTTGTCAACGGGCAGCTATGGATTATGCTAGCTTATATATTCTCTATTATAAATCCTTCTTATTAATATGGTAAAAAGATACATCCAGAATGCCAATAGGTGACGGCAAAGAAAGTAGAGATAAGGGCCTCTATCAATAAAAATAAGGAGATAAAAGCCTCAACCTGTAGATACAAACATCCTAGTAGATGGAGGAAAACAACAAAGGTGGGGTAAAAATAACACAAATAGCATGTTCTGGTAGCTAACACCATTCAATGAAAAATCATGGATCAGTGCACTTTAGGGAGAAAGAACCAAGATAGTTTTCCACCCTACCATTCTTACCCTTTTTCTTCTTTGCTTATTTCCACACTCCTTGTGTCAGAACCACCATGACTATCTGCATTCCTATGTTCTGAATCTCTAGAATTGAGTGAAAACCCAACTATTTTGGGTTTACGCTAGTCACTAATTAATTTTTTGAGTTTGATCTCTCTATTTCATGAGCACATTTTACACCTCCAAGTGTAAACCCAACCAGTTCTAATTCCATTATTGTGTTTCCCTCTCTGTGCCCCTCCTCAATGTGGTCATTATCCTAGGCATGAGTGTTTGGCACCTCTGACACATTTGTATTTTAGCTTTCCTCCTCTTTTTCCTATTTTTATATCACTTCTTCCTCTTGTGTTGGCATGGACCAGCATTTAAAGGTTGATTTCATCCCTTTCTTCTTTGGTGGGAAGTTCTGAGCCTGGGGACAAGTGGCCTGAAGATGCCTAGTAAGCTTGCAAAAGTGATATTCTCATAGTCTAGGGACTGAGTATGTTGTAGTTCTCCACAATGGATTACAATTTTTTTGGTAGACCTTTATTGGGGTCTATTTTCACACATATTCAAGTGTATATGCATAATATTGATCCCATTATATTGTAATCTACTTTGATGAACTTACCCAAGTTGTCCCCTTTTTTTTAAGGTAATGATGAGATAGGTAGGAAGGTTTCACGATCATACCCAAACTGGTATAACAGTAATCGAGTGGGAGATCAGATCAAATTTTGGAAACCATGGTGTGAGGTAAAGGCCCACTTGTCCTTATAACCATGGACCTTATATTAATACTCTCTGGTATACTTCATCATTAAAAAATGAATGATAAAAAATCCCTTGGAGCAGAGGAAGATTTTACATTATTGACTAGGTAGTATGTACCCACTAGAATAGAACAGTTGTATTTGGCTAAAATCCATGGAATATACATATCAAAGCCTCATTTTCTAAGTTCCCTCTATACTCTAAAACTTCTTCCTCTAAAATATCCACCTGAGGCACCTCCTCTACCTGTTTCACTATGTAAGCGCTTGTAATGGGGGAGGCTTTCTGAGTGTCTAATTTTATTTTAGTGTTTTTTACATTATCTTTGAATGATCCCCTAAGTTTGGAAGATTTGGTATCATCCTTGAAGGTGTACCTATTATAATTCATCATGTCTATTGAACTTTCGTGCATGCACAAAGCATGAGACAAAAGAGATCCTTTTGAAATACCAAATGTAGCTAGTAGTTTTTAATGTTCCAAATCTCTTCCTTTGTAGATGAGGCATTAGATGGTATCTAAAATCTTAGTGACCATTTCAATCTGATCTTTGAGGTCCTATATACTATTGGTCCAATCTACCCAAAGGAAAAGAGTATTTCCCATGATGGATCATAGCATAATATAGAATTTTTCCTTTTACTCCTGTGGAAATTTTAAGGTTGGCATTTTGTCAAACATATTATATTCATCCTCTTTAAAATGTCATACCTCAATCCCCTAGGCTATATTCCATTCATCTGCACTACCATATGTCTTCATTATCATAGAATCATGGTCATCCCCCATCGAAGATCCTTATATTTGGTTTGTGATTCCCAGCCTGACTCAAACCTGATGGTGTTCTAGGAAACATATTTTATCTTCTATTGGCGTGCCCTTCCCATCAACTGGATGTGAATAAACCTCTAGATCAAGTGTAAATAAACATGTATGCACTTGAATGTCTACCCCTTCTACCTATGCTATCGCTACCATAGACTGAGTCAGAGCATGCTTCGAGTTGTAGCATGAAATCCCTACTGCATAAATCACCAGTCGCTCCATATTTTTTCAAATATATATATATATATATATATATATATATATATAACCTTGTCTATTAATAATAAGGATTTATAATAGAGAATATGTGTATATATATTATATGCATTCAGATTTTATTTTATTTTTTCTAGCATAAAAACTTGTATATTTTTTTATGTTTTAATTTTTATTTTTTGAAGGGCAGCTATGGCCTACATTAGTCGTGACCATAGCCGATGTCCTACTTTCTCCAACCAGGGTATGGGGTCGGCCTAGCCATCATCCCTCCCTTCATATATATAATATTTATTATTATTATTATTATTATTATTATTATTATTATTATTATTATTATTATTATTATTATTATTAGTAACTCCCTTTATTTTTATTTTTATATGTATTTTATATATTTCATATATATATATATATATATATATATATATATATATGAAATTAGATTTGTATATATCATTATGTATGTATATATACATATATATTTAGTTTTCTTCATTTTTATAATTATTTAATTAAACAACCTAAACAATATCCTATTATATGAATTATTATTTTATATGTTGATATACAAAGAATGTGTGTGTGTGTGTGTGTGTAAGTATTATGTATGTTATTTAATAAATAAACTTGATACTATAGGCATTAAAACACTAGGATATAAATACTTATATTTATATTTATTTATTTTATTTATTTATACAATGGCATAATTGTGTTCATTTCTTTTTTTGTTAAAATAATATTTATATGCAAACATATATACATATATAGAATCTAAACAACTATATTAATTAATGGTTCATTTTATTATTATAATCCTTTAATATTTAAATATAATGTGAATAACAAAACCATAACTGTATATTTGTACACCTAAAATTAATGCTAATTGAATTTCTTTTGCAAATGATATTCACAAGTAAATTTTAATTTTTTATAGTCCAGATTTAACCTTATACTCAACATATCTAGAAATGCATGTATTCTTGAACTGAATAATATTCATGTTTCTTTTTCAAATGATCTAATATAAGAGAGAGAAAATCTACAATCAATTATAGTTTTCATAACTATATGAGAGAGAAAAATGTAAAATAAACATTCTCATTTCAATATAATAATGCAATCAATCACATCTCTTTCAAAGCATAGGTATGAGACAAATATAGAGGAAGTTTATCTACTACTTAATCCACTCATTCTATCTTAACCCATTTTTTAAGAAGATGTGATACATATTAATGCTACAAAAAGAGTTTCCATTATACCTATCATTCTCAAGATTATCAATATATTAACTTGAATAATATGTGGCAAGACTTTATTACCATTCCACTAATCACATGAACATTTCAAGTAGAAAATAATGCAATGAATACCATTTTCCATATACATATTATCACAATAACCATTTTCATATAGAGGAGGAGATAGAAACTTTCTTGCAAGACAATAATACAGTGGATTAAAAAGAAGCACATATAACAAAATGCAAAAGAGATGGATTACAAATCCACATAGATATAAACTTTGTCTCCTCTTACAAAAATTATTGGAGTCCATCAAGGAACATGAGGTCATTGGCCTATTTATAAAACATAAAAAATATCACTCTACAAAGAGACATAATGGGATAGCTATCACAAAAATATGACCAATATTTACAAGTTAAAAAGAATCTAGCAAAGTAACCAAAGTGCCAATATATCAAGCTCCAAGCTCTAAGTGAAAAATCCACACATAAGTTGAATACTCCCAATTCATTCCCAAAAGATCCATAATAGACCAAAGGAGGGTGCTTGACCACCCATCTTATAGGCATCATAACATGTCTTCCTCACCAAGTAATGCTCATGCATAGCCTCCCTCAAGCCCAAGGTAAAAAGGCATTCCTAAACACATATGCAAAAGGTTAGAAGGTTCACCAAGACCATGCTTATGGTTTCTAGGAAGTAAATAAATAAAATTAAACTTGAAATTACAAAAAGAAATAAAACACGAGGAATTTTTTAAGACTTCATCATGGGTAATAATGGTGGGTTCTTATTTTCCAAAAAGATTCATAAAGAATTTTCAAATCCAAATCTAAGTTCCACTTTTCATAGATCAAATTATACCTTTAAGGCAAGATTAATCTTGTCCAACAAGCCAATCATAAGACTCCAGTCCCTCATTCTCCAAATAATATCACTTGTGCCAACCCCCATATGGGTGGCATAGGGGTGCTCCTCAAATTACCATACCTACATGCATACAAAAACTAAAGAAGACAAAATGAAATAGAAATTATCAAAAGAAAAAGTTCTTAAAACAAGGATTTAAAACCATGTACAAGAATAAACACTTGTTCATTCACAATTTAAAAGAATGATTCATTTGAGAGAAACAAGAAGTTGAAATAAACATCTAATAATAAACATTTTCATGTAAAATTAAAAATCACCTACCTCAAAAAACAAAGCTTCCCTTTAAAATATTCCACGCCTCCTTTCAAGCTCACAAATTCTCTCCAAGGTTTTTTCTCCAAAATCCAAAATTCAAGATGCATGGAAAAACCAAAGCACAAAATAAACTCCTTAAAAAGTGAAGACAATTAGAACAAGGACCAATAAGAGGGTGACATGTGTCCATCCTCATCCAAATGATGCAACCACCCTCCACAATTCCTCTTATAAATCTCATAAATATCCTTACAAACCCACATGGGTGTTTCTTCCACTCAAATATAAAATATAATATTTTGTAAAAATAAAATAATGTTTGCTTTTGGAAGAAAAAACTAAGTCATAAATGAGAGTCTTTCTATGACCAAAAAATGGTCAATAGTCCTTCAAAAACCCACCTACCCAATGGGTATATGTATTGGCCCAAAACGAACTTGTATGACAATGTTTTCTTGTCAAACACACAAAGAAAAAGGTGTTTGAAAGGGAAAATATTAAATTAGACACATGGGTTGGGTTTGTAGGTCAAATCAAACCCATACCAAAGTTATTTAAACCTCATAAATAATTAAATAATTTTAGGTTGATTAGGTTAAGAAAGTTTATGCTAAAACATCACAATTTAAATAATAAAAAGAAAAAACACACTATAATAAATTTAATAATTTTTAAAATTAAGGGTGTAATGTTTTAAAGTTTGGAAATGGTCCAAGTTGTGTATATGGTATGTTGATACACATCTGAGTCCCTCGTAACTTTAGCTTTACCCCCTATAATATGCACATTCAATGCAAATATCAAATATATCCAAAAAAACAATTGATATCTAAATAATATGAATAAACACACACACACACGCACGCACAAAATAGTCAATACAATTATGTCATAAAATTGAATTATAATCTTTGATTGGCACAATATAATTTATTGTAAGTCACAAAATAAATCATCATGTTATTCAACATCAATATCCAGATAAAACATATGTACACTCAAGAAAATCATGCTAAGTAATCACACATATATTTAAGATCTATTGAACTAGCTAACCAAAGTTTATAGTGATAATCCCATATAGTATAATACATAACCATCAAGTCCAAAAAATATTAAAAAAATATATAATATAAAATGATAATACAATCAGGATAACATCAAGTATTTCACCTTGAATTTTATACACATTTAAAAGGATGCCACATATTACAAATGTATCAAGATGACTAGAGTACAAAGGTTTGATATAATGGGTATTACATTATCTCCCTCTTATAAAAGCATCATCTTTGATGCACAACTCAAGACGATATGTGCAACAATGATTATAAAGTTTTGTTTTGAATTGACCTAGTTTTGATTATAGATTTTTAATGTCTTTATGTCAATTAAATTATTTTCTAAGTTTTCTCTTATTTAACTTTTAGAATTATTCACATCTTTTAATATTGTGATATTTTATTCTCTTACATTTATGAATGTTTTTAAATAAATGATTATGATTAATTTCCTCTAGGTAGTGTCTATAGTGTGAAACTATCATACTAGCATCCACTCTGTCCCAACTAACTAAAGCTAAAAGATATTATGTTGTATAATTTTGATCAATAGTATGTACAACAATGATTTTGTTTAGTTGTGAATCATAATGATAAATCCAGGCACCATTCTATGGTGAAAGTACAATGTGAAAACATAAGAATAGTCTGGGGCATAACCACATAGATTAATAATGAGTCTTCTTGAATCATGTTGTGTTATTCTATAACACTAAATTGTACCAAAATAAACAAGTATATACATAAGTGACTAAGCAATCACTAAATACCAAACCATCTATTTAGGCCTCCAAAACAAAAATAATATCTCTAGGCATAGACTCTCTGTGTGTGTGTGTGTGTGTGTGTGTGTGTGTGTGTGTGTGTGTGTGTGTGTGTGTGTGTGTGTGTGTGTGTATTCCTTGCTTCCATCATATTTGATGAGGTGGGAAGGATAGTATCATGAACTTGCACAATAGGTTCCCATCTCAATCCACTAGCTATATTCCAAGCTACTTTTCCTCTCTCACACCACACCATAGGCATAATAATTATGCACATATAAACACATGTGAAACCAACACCAACAATCATCAAAATAATTTTTTTTTTTTTAAATTAATCATGTAAAAGTAAAATCAATAAAATGAGACAAAGTGGACCTAAAAAAAAAGAAAACACATTTGTAAAAAAAATCAACAATAATCTTCATGATTAGTCAATTGATTAAAATATTTTAAGACAAGAAAAATAGTATTGGTTTCAAATTAAATTAAAATAAGGTGTTAAAATAAATTTAAATTAAATTCATCAAAAAATAAGTGAAAATAGATCACATTATGAAACTATGTGACTTAACAAGTCACCCAAGGAGAGAAGGAATAAGATAAGAGGGCATTCAATGGTCCACTAGCCATCAATTAGAATCAAACTATGTCATCGATTATAAGTATCTAGTCCACCTGCCATTACCAATATGAAGACAGTCCACTATCCATGTAGATAATCAAACTATGTCATCGTCATAGGAACATGGTCCACCATAACATGTATCAACTGATATAGATGAGTGAAAATGTCAAAAAAATTCTTGCACATAGCATCCTAGTGCCTTGTAAGTACCAAATATAATTATATTGTCTCGCATCTATGACTTTCATGTAACCAATCTATTGTCAAATAGCATAGCTAGCAGAGAATAACTATGTTAAATTATAATCCTTTGAAATTATATGGTTGAAATACTACCAAGGTCAAAAATATCTATATGTTTGAATGAAGCTTACTAACAACTTTCATCTACTACCATTAGTTGAACTATCAATAAGATCCATGTAATCATCTTAAGAATAAAATTGTGCATCGATTGTACTACTTATCAAGTCATACTCTAAAATATTTGATCTTCACCATTCCTAACCAATGTGTAATAAGACAAATAAAATAGGGTTATGAAAACCCTATCATGTGCATCAAATATGCTATTGCATGCTACTTATCACAACACATACTATCACTAACCATCTCAAAGTACATATTATATTTTTGTTTATTATGAAAAGTAATAACACCAAATATCTTGTTTATCATAATTCATGGACTAACATCACTTCCTGAGAATACCCATGTCAAAATAAATATATTTATGTATATATAATCAAGGTAGTATACTATAATCTCTTATCATCTGTAAATTAACTAACCACTATGGGTATTAAAAAAAAGTTACAAGTTCTTATTTGATTCAATAGTTATGTTTTTAATCTTTTCAGACGGTTATTGAGTAAGTTTTCCTTATTATACATATCGTTGAGTAAGAAATGCCATCAAGGAGTTCATTTTTGAGACAATTTTGTTCTTAGGTTGGTGGATGTGAATTAAGCCACATTTTGCAATTTATACTAGAAAGGGAACCGTCCTTACTTAGTCTCAAACAAGAATAATAAATTTAAGAACTAATATCAAGTGCTATAAAGTCATCAACATAAGTCAACATAGGTTTACATAATATATTTATAATGACTAAGATAACTCTACACGTCATAAGCTCCACTTATAATAACATTCATACATATCATTAATATCATTGAAAATTTCAATACACATTTTTATTAAAAAATTAAAAAGTTACCAACTGTGCATTAAAAATAAGTACATAGTATATTATTAAAACATTGGTTTCTTCAACTTCTAAGAGATAAAATTAAGCTATCCATTTAGTAACATTCCATAGATTTTATAAATATAAAATAGAACTATTATCATCACCTTTATCTTTATTTAAGAGATCATAATTGACTAAGTTGTATGTAGGTATGTGCTTAGATTTAAAAAAATGAATCATTTCAGAAAATATACCAACACCTCATGACTCCTCTAAGTTATGAACATGTAATAAAAATCCTGTAATTCTCACAAGATTATTTATAAAAAATAAATAACCATGATATTCATTAAAGATATTTATTACTCCGTCAAATTAAAATAAAATTAGTCTCTATATCATGCTAGCAATATCATAATTTTAGGATAGCTAATTTAATAGAGAATTCATTCTTAATACAAGTATCCACATCTATAGAATGTTACCAATCATTAAAAATCCATAAAATCATGTTAATGAAAGGTAAGTTTCCAATCTCCAATCTCAACATTCATGACGGAGTTAATAAATCTAATCTAAATATGTGCAATTTTAATTCTTAACAAAAGGTAAACAAGTAGTTTCAATGTTGTCAACTAAATCAAAGTACATCTAGGTACATCTAGGAAAAAAATACAACATTTCCAATATTCTTATCATAGTACATAATACTAAAATCTCCCTATGGAAATGCTTTCAAACCATAGCTAAAGTTTATTGAACATAGAACTTCTACTCCACCTCTAGAGCAAGGTTAATCTTATATACTAGAATATTAAGAAAGTGCATTATGATAAAGATAGCTTGAAAGTAAATATATAATAAAATTATAGTCATGCATCATTAACATACAATCCTAAATAAGTAAATATATTACACACTAAATATTATATGAAACTTTAATTTAGAGTATAGATATGCCTACAAAATTCTCAATTCAAAATTCAAAGAAAATTTACCCAAGCACCAACAACATCATCACACAACTCAAATTAAGATCTCAATTCTATCTAAGTGTAAACAAGTAATAAATAGAATAAGAGTAAATATCATTCAAGTTCTTGTTTAGAATAAGATTAAATATGGTGATGATAAGTTTCACAATTTCATTATCAAATACCAAGTGTAATTTCTAGATCTCCCAGTGTTTAACCTGGGCTCTTATACCAAAATGTAACACCCAACTTTTCACACTAAATAAAACTCTCAAAATAATTAACATTTTTTTTTTATAAATTTTTTTTGCACTACAAAGTTAAACATAGTTGTATGGGTGAAATGTCAAGACTGCTATGGAAGTTTATTACGAGATTGAATACTTAATTTATTAAAATTAGCTTGGTCAAATTATTTCATAATATTTAATATTACTTTAAACGCCTTGTTAGGTAAAGAATGAATTTTATTTCCAATAATTCATTTAGATAACCCCATTTTCAAGTCAATGAGTTACGAATTAAATAAGCTTATTTAATAGAGTTTACTTACCAAGCTAAATAATTAGGATGAAGAGAGGTTTTAAATAAAATATGTAAATTTATTAAATTTTACCTCTAAGTTAACATAATTTAATTAAATGACTAGTGCTCCATTACAAATTATTATCATCCATTAAAGAGTTAAATATCATCATTGTTGAAAAAACCTTCTTCTCTTAATAAGTTTACTATAAGTTAATGGATTCAACCATTAATAAGTTCACAAATAATAATGATACATATCACCTTACCCTATTAATTATTTAATGCTATACAATATTATATTACACCACTTAGGTTTTAATACAAATTACAATTTTAATTTATTTAATTTCTCCTCTAAATTACCTAATTATTAAAAAATACTATTTTCCATTTTTTTAATTAGGGACTTAACATAATATTCTTCAATACAAAATCAGATATTTAATCTATTTAATTTAACTACTAAGTTTCTCTAATGTAATTAAATTAAAAAGCTCATTTTCAATTGAATAATATATATTAGATAATTTATATGTCACCCTTTAAAAAAATGGGAGGAAAAAAACAATTTATTAAATAAATGGTGTAGAAAAGGTTGCATGAGAATAGAAATAAATACAACTAAACAATAAATAAATTCAAAATCTCCCTACCCAACTATTACTTCTCAAAACAAACTTAATTACCATGCTATTAATTCTTGAATAAAAAATCATTTCATTTAAAACAAAAGGTCTAGGAATGATTTGATTAAAATGTCCACTTAAATTCTAAATTCAAGTTGTCTTTTAATGAGGGACAAGTTGACAAGTCAAAATGCTCCCACTTGTTGGTGGTGGGTTAAATCTCTACCCTAAGATTGTTTTAATCTCATCCCTATGATCTAGGTTTCCTCAAGGATGTCCTAATTCTTTCTTGTGCACACACAAAAGTATTTTTATCCTTTATTCTTTTGTAGGTTGAAGAAGATTTTAAATTGAAGATTCAAGAAGAGAATGTTAAAAGTGAATCGAACACTTTGTGTATATACTGATTATATATATTGCATATTAAAGTAAATATATCTCTATTATTTTACATATTTATTTTATTTACTTTTAAATCTTGGATTAAATATTCTTCATATATTAAATAAATTCTCAAAACTATATATATATATATATATATATATATATATATATATATATATATATATATATATATATATATATATATATATATATATATATATATACATATACATACACATACACATACACATACACATACACACACACACACACACACACACACACACACACACACACACACACACACACACACACACACACACACACATATATACATATACATATACATACATATATATACATATACATATGCATACATATATATATACATATATATATATATATACACATATACATACATACATATATATATTCTATTGTATTATGTGTGGGTGTATGTGTCTATAACTAACCCTAATTGTTAATAAAAATGATTTATAAAAAAGAATATATACCTATGTATATATATTATATGCATTCGTTTATTTTTTTTATTTTTTTCTAACAAGTCAATAGTAAGACTCCATTCCCTCATTCCCCAATTACTATCATTTGTGCCAACCTCCACATGGGTGGCATAAGGGTGCTCCTCAAATTCCCATACCCACATGCATACAAATAAAGAAGACAAAATAAAATGCCCATGTATCAAAAAGAAAAGTTCTTAAAATAAGGAATCAAAGCCATATACAAGAAGAAACACTTGTTCATCACAATTTAAAAGAATGATTCATTTGAGAGAAACAAGAAGGTGAAATAAACATCTAAGCATAAACATTTTCAAGTAAAACAAATCTTTTCTTGACAATCTTCCAAGTCTCCCTCCAAACTCCCAAATTCTCTCCAAAGTTTTTCCCCCAAAATCCAAAATTCAAGATGCATGAAAAAATCAAAGCACAAAAGAAGATCATTAAAAAGAAAAGACTTAAAAATAATGACCATTAAGTGGGTGACATGTGGCCATCCTCATTCCAAGGATGCAACCACCCTCCATAATTCCTCTTACAAATTTCATAAATATCCTTACACACCCACATAGGTGTTTCTTCCACTCAAATATAAAATACAACCTTTTGTACAAATAAAATAAGGTTTGCTTGTGGAAACAAAAACTAGGTCACAAATGAGGGTCTTTCTATGATCAAAAAATGGGCAATAGTACTTTAAAACCCCACCTACCCAATGGGTATAGGTATGGGCCCAAAAAATACTTGTATGACAAGGTTTTCTTGTCAAACACACAAAGAAAAAAGTGGTTGAAAGGGTAAATCCGAAATTACACACATGGGTTGGATTTGTACGTCAACACAAACCCATACCAAGCTTTTTTAAACCTCATAAAGAGTTAAATGAGTTTATGTTGATTAGGTTAATAGATAAAACATCACAATTTAAACAACAAAAAGGAAAATAAAAAGAGCACACTATAATAAATTTAATAATTTTCAAAATGAAGGGTGTAAGGTTTTAAAGTTTAGAAAGGGTTCAAGGTATACATATGGTATGTTGAGACATGTTTAAGTCACTTGTAACCCCATCCCCCCTGTAATCTACATACTCAATGCAAATATCAAATACATATAAGAAAATAATCAATATCTGAACAATATGAATAAACATTATATTTATATATATATATATATATATATATATATATATATATATATATATATATATATATATATATATATATACATATACATATACATATACATATAATTTTCTTATATGTATTTGATATTTGCATTGAGTATGTAGATTATAGGAGGGTCAAAGATGGGGTTGCGAGTGACTTGTGTGTGTGTGTGTGTGTGTGTGTGTGTGTGTGTGTGTGTGTGTGTGTGTGTGTGTGTGTGTGTGTGTGTGTGTGTTTAGTCATATTGGTTAGATATTGATTATTTTCTTATATGTATTTGATATTTGTATTGAGTATGTAGATTACGAGGGGTCAAAGATGGGGTTACGAGTGTGTGTGTGTGTGTGTGTGTGTGTGTGTGTGTGTGTGTGTGTGTGTGTGTGTGTGTGTGTGTGTGTGTGTGTGAAAATCAATTCATAATATTTGGTTAGTCTAATATAATTAATTTTAAGTCATTAAATAAATCATCGTATTCATATTAAAGACAAACCCACCTTAAATTGGTGTAGAATCCAACCTGAGACATGCCCAAAGGCTTGGGTCTCTAAATAAAAGCACATAGGCAAACAAAAAAATCCTCACAAGACAGGTTTGGGGGTTGTTACAGGACAGAAGGGTCTAGGTCCCAGACATAAAAAAAAGACCATAAAGGAAAACAAAAAGATCCTAGCTAAAAGAGCAAAAATACCAATAACCAGGAATGACAAAAACAACCATTGTGAGAGGATCCATATATTATTATTATTCAGAATGTGTTACAAATCTTCTTGACTCCCTATTTTTTTAAGGATTTATTTAGGGAGAAGATTCAATACTTCTCCATCATTCTTTCAATACCCATAATTAACATTAATATCATCCAGTTTAAGGTTACAATTTTAGATTCTTTGGGTCTTCATACATGAATCTATGAGGTGGCTAAATTTTTTACAACATGAACAAATTTATTTATCCCTTTCAAACAAGATTTTTTGATTCTAGAATCTTAGATAAAACCTTAATTGAATATAAGTGGGAAGAATCTAAACCATTACGACAAACATAGAGTTTAGCCGAAATCGTCATTTTATATGAATAGGTGATAGGGTCAATAGTCACAAGCTTGAAATGCTTCTTAGAATCTAGTCCTCCCAGAATGTAGGAAGGAGGTCAAGGAGTTCAATCCATAGAGGAATTTGATCCGACTTAAATTCCAAGGAAGACCAGTTCAACCTCTAGGGTTGAAACATGAGGATTACCTTACCCATCAACCATGGACCTTCATTAAGGATTTTCATACAATCATCCCTGCACATAAAATAAAATAGTAAGAACTCATTATCAAGAGAAATAATTTTGACTCCTTCAACCTCAGTCCACTTCTTATTCCAATTCTTAACTGCTTCAATATCATGCCTTGCTCCAATAAATTTTTCAACCAGGAAATTATTGTATTTCTCTTCAGCCTCATCCAAAATATTATCAAGAACATAAAAAACTAGATTCTAATTTTCAAAACACTGGCTAGGTGCTTACAGTCACCTCTCGAAGGTTCGTTGATGTAATTAAGGTATTCTTCAAAAAATTACATCTTGTCACCAGAAGGAGGTAACTACCAAGACTTAAATGAATCAAACACTACTTGTTGAACCAATAATAAAAAAGGAGGTCAAATAAAATTTAAAATTCTAATAGCACGTATTATCTGATAAATGATCCTCCCACCAATATTTTTCAGAGGGAACTTTTACTCCAAACATTAAAAATTAAAATGGGTATAACAAAATCACATTTAATGTACCAACAGCTTGAATCAAGAACACGTATGAGATCTAAAAATAAGTACATGTCCCTACCCACCTTGAGTGACTAGTCAATCCCCAATAAATACATACTATAAATGAGCCTATCAAAGATTGATCCATAAATTGGCACTTATTTCTGTGCAAAAGAGTTTACCGTGGATCCTTCAGTCAAATCACATAATGTCTCAAAATATTCTTGAAAATGAAATTGAATTTGACCTTTTATCTTATTTTAGATATTTATGCATTCAATAGTGATTAATAAACAAGATTAATCAAAATGTGGAAAAAGAATGCAAAAATAGAATCCACTCATGACAAGCACATGATAACGGAGTTTGATAATGCCTACATCTATGGGTTTACTTATAGTACAAACCAATCCATTTCCTTGAAAAGTGAGTACATGGCCAACCCTCACAATTGTCAAATGGATACTCTAAAATTGTACACAACTCAAACAATAGAGCTTCATAAAGTCTTGATAAACCCACGAACAAACCTTCCACCTTACTATTGCGTGAATGCAATCTCGCAATCCTATGGACTCTCCATCAAAATTATTGAATACAAACTTATAAAATGGTCTTACCAAAATCATCATAGGTATTTCAACATACCGTTGAAATTGTCTCAGAGTCTAGGACAAATACATAGTTTACACCAAGAAGTGAAAACCTCTCCAAGTCCCTTAAAACTTGAGATCTCTGTAAACTAGTCTATTATGGCATATACATAGTCTGTCAAAGCTTCACTTTGAGGCATTAAGAAGTAAATCATATGACCTCATATCTAGACACTCCACATATGGTTGGAACTAGTACGAAGTCTAGAACATATCTCTAGTTTACTCTGAAGTTTGGAAATGCCTTTACATACCTCGAAAATTAGTAAGAGTGCTAGCTAGTCCTTTAGACTACCTTGTCTCCAAGGAAATACATTGCTTCAAATACAATATCGTGCACTTATATAGTGCTTAGACTCCATGGGCGTAGTTTTAAAGCCTAATCTCTTTTACCCGAAATGGTACGGTTCAAATCCCCATGCTATGCATTAGTTTTTTATCCATATCAATTCCCACATGGATGGGATATGATATAATGTTTCCTTTTATTAGCTTGTGCCCATGGCTCATTCAATGCCAAATGCCTTTTATTAGGCAAGGCACATACAAATTGTATGGGGGTTTGTGGTGGATGAAACCAATGGTGGCTTTGTCATGTGGCATTTGGTTGGAAGGTGTGTAGGATGTGTGGGATAGAACCTTCAGTTATGACATGGATGTAACACGTCCCAAACCTGGAATGTTAATTAAATAATTACATAAAAGTATAGTCAATAGGTGACTATAAAATTTGAGCATGGAATAATAAGTGGTGACAAGCCACGTGGTGGCTTGAGGACCCACCACATGGACCATTTTCTATTTGACACTTGTTGATGTCCAACTGGATGTTCCAACGCTCTAATGATGGTAGGGTCCCCCTTTGAGATAAAAGTAGACTCCACCGGCTATGATCCCCATAGTCAGCCTTTTGCCAAATAGGCCTGTCAAAAATGAAAACAAGAAACCAAAACCCATATTTTTACATGAATTGACTGCCACATGTCACATTCTCATTGGTCCACATTTCTACCACATCATTACTTTGACCAAGTTTGATTGTAACTTTAACTGACCATAACTTGCACATATGGACTGCATTTTTTAAATCGTAAAATGTATTGAAAAGCTTGCGACAAGCTCTATGCCATGGAACTATTTTAAAATTGTTACATAATGGTCAATTTTTCTAATTTGACCAGCATTGACCACTTATTGACTTTATTTGACCAAAACTTTGATCGACTACACAAAGAGCATATGAGCTCCATTTCAAAATTTTGACATATCGTCAAAAATATCTTGATGGGCTCTGTGTAATAGTGTAGGATTCGATTTGATCTGGGACATTTTATGAATTGACCTCTGGATCAAGGATTCCCTAATAATTAACAAAATTCTAAAACTTAAAATTCCAAACAAACTTAATAAAACTTGTAGGTCTAAAAGGACCCCGACCCTTCAAACAAAAATGCATGAAAATCATACAAGTTTGGATTGTCTCAGGGTCCTCTGTGATCATTGATAATTTTATTTAACAACTTTAAAGGATTTTTCATTACTATTTTGATTTTTCCTTCCTCTTGTATTTGTGTCAATTGTCACTTTCTTTTCCTTTTTAAGAGTATTGACCTTTGTTCATATCTCCTCTTGAGTTAGAGGAGTTCCTTTGATACTAAGATCAATCTAGGGGATCTTGATATTACTAAAAAATATCTGACAAAGACGCATTATCAACTGAGAATTGTGTTAGAACATTTAATGTCTAAGTGGGATAATTTAGGCCCTTAGCATAATTTTGTTTATTATTAAATAATAATAATTTATTATTTATTAAACACGAAGTGAAAACCTTGTGTAAATAAATAATAAAATATTTTGATTTATTATTAACTAATTAAACTAAATGATTCTTGGAAAGGATGGACCCATTGGTTACAACAGTCACCTCCCCTCCTCGACTCCCGCCGGGAGGCGGGAGGAGGACGCCGTGAGGCGGATGGAGGTCGCCTGTCAATCCTTAACCCCGATCTGTGTAGGGATCTATTTTAACAGAGATATACATGTATGCCATGGCGGCGAGATGTTAATGCAGCTGTTGGGGCGAAATGATTGGACGGTGGCGCTGGGTTATGGCGGCAAGGAGGCAGAGCCTAACGTTGAAACCCTAGCCTTCTACCACTGATGTTTTAACAGGGAGCGCGGGGGAAGGGAGTGCGGTGGCGGACATGGATACGGCCCTGTTGTATCCCTTTCCTCTGTGGCTGTTTCCTAGGTCGATGGAGTCATGTTCTCGATCCGAGGACGGTGGGTTCCATGGTGTTGGAGCACGTTGCCAAAAGATATTTTATTGTGCCATTCTATTTCTTGCTTCGGGATTCTATTTTGTGGCTACTGTGCCGACCATTACCCTGTTCTGAGCGGATCGATGTTTATTTATTAGAGATATTTTGTATGCCATGGCGGCGAGGAGGTGATCTTTGCAGACCGATGGGTGGATGGGTCGGGTGGTGGTGGCGATGGGTCCGAAGGTAGGTTTTGCAGGGGGAAACCCCTGTGGGAGAGCCTCTCTAAGTATCATATTACAGCTAGTCGCGTTTGGCTGTCACTATTGTTCTATCTGACGGTGTGTCCATTCTTCTTGGTGACTTAAAACTTAAGTTCTGGGGTTTTTTGTCACGGCTAATGCTCGTTGATAATGTTATATATATTTTTTTAGCATGGTTTCAAGTTGTTTAACCTGGTCTTGTTGAGGTTTCAGGGCCTTCTAAAACCTGGTCTTGTTACTGTTTTTCAGTGGGTCTGCCATCTTTGGCGGTTTGTAATGTTTAATCTTTCTTGATTTGTATAGGGTTTCGGGGCCCCTTCAAAACCTTTTTTTACCTTAATCTAAAATAGTCACCTCCCCTCACATTTATTATAAAAAAGGTTTTACTCCTATTGTATTTTCACTGCTAACACACTCGATGAATTTGATATTTATGTGTGCCAAATATTTAAAAAAGTTATGTGAAGTCTTATGTGAAGAAGTGGGAAGGGAAGGCTTTGTATTAGGGTGTGGAGTTTCTCAATTTCTTGAATATTATTTTCGTGGGTTGTTTACCTCTTGGAGGTTTTCCCACTCTAAACTCTTGTGTATTGTGTCAATTTTATGTGCTCTTTGCCATCATTTATTCATCTAGATTCAATCTATATTGCATTTATATTTTATTTATTTTATGAAATTGATCCCTTGAGACTTGCAAGCCTTGTTCACAAGTGAGGGGGTCCTGATAGAGTCCCTAGGGGAACCTGATGGATTCTTTCCAGTAAAAGAATCTCCACCTTGGGATTTGAAGAATTGAAAAGCGACCCAGATTTTATGGAGAAAAACATTTTACTTTTCTCTTTTGGGCTAAGGAGATTTTGAGATTTCAGTTGGAAGTGAATTCACAGGTTTTAAACATTTACTCAAAGATCTAGGAGTGAGATTCACCACTTTGGAATTCTGTAAGACCATCTTGTTCACATTGGGATCTTCAGGAGGTCTTTCAAATCCAAGCTCCAACATTCTTGAACTGGAACTATCCTTAATTATGAAGGGAATAAAAGATAGATTTTACTTCAATTGAAGCTTCCCTTAGAGCTCATCAAGACCACCAGTCAAATTTTCAATCACATATTTCTCTAGCTATTTTTGAAGAAGTGGGTAGTTATTTTTATCATGACTTACAAAATTGCATTATTTACAAATAATTTCATCCCTTTCATAAATGATCTTCTAGGTCTAGTTTACAAATTTGTATTTTATTTGGATACTTCTTAAAACCAATTTATTCATTTGAACATAGACATTGAATCTAGCTTCAACCAATCTTCTTTTAGACTTTGTAACTAGGTTAATAAACATTAATTATCCAATGGCTCAAGCAATACCTAGAAAAATTTCTTCCTGACAGAATTCTAGGAGTCTTGCTAATGAAACCCACAAAAAATTTCTATTAGGGAATTTTTTTGCCATTTTTGGCCTACGTATAGAGCTTTCAAGGAGTGAGCAATGATCCTGATTGAGAAAAGGATCTAATGGTAAAAGAGGAGGATCATTTATTTACAAACCTTTTGAAACACTTTAAATCCACTTAAAGTATAATTTATCATCTTCTAAGGACAAGTCTAGAGTTACAAAGCCCCCAAGAGGTGTCAAAAGTGCTTGGAATAGATATGGAGAAGTAAAGGATCCATCTGGTTCTTCATTGAGTCCATCTTGACATTTGATTCTAATGGCAGAAAGTTTAAATAGGCAATTTTCAAAGGCCATATCTCGTACATGTAGTTGAATCAAATAAAATTGGTCATATGGGTTTCTTCCCTTTTGTGTTAAGATCTTATGCATTAAATCTCAAGTCCTCCACCAAAGCACATCGAAAGATATTGAGGTCCAAAGTTGCCTCCTAGGCATTTTCGCTAAGTTTTCCATACCTAGCCAAATAAGCTAGAATGTCACCAAGATGTCATGCAAATCAGATATGGACCAATCAAATTGAAATTTTTATATCTTCATTTAGAAGGATTTTGAAATCAGTAGGTCGATTGCGTTTCTTCCTTTTGACCTCAAGAACAACTCCAACAAATTTGGCCCCTCCATGATTCTTGGATTTCAAGATATAAATTGTCAAAGTTGATCAAATAATGAATGACAAACACATGACAGTCAAAATAAAAACACTAAAAAATCCATATGAGCTTAAATTTGATAGTCTATAACACGTCAAATACATCCATACAGACGTCAAATTTTCTTAGTGTGAATGTCAATTATAATCAAGGAAAGTAACCGTTTGGGTTCAAAAAGACCGTAAAAGGCTTGAAGGTGGTCGAAATTAATGGTCTATGGGAGCCCTCATACTGACACATAAGATCTAAAGATCTATGCTAGATTCAACCAAGTCAAAAGGTCCCCAAGTTAAAGCCTTTAATGATCTACAAGTTGGACATAATTCAACGATGTGGGATAATCAATCCAAGATCCAATGGTACGCATTCACTGAAAAAAGGATGGGTCCAAGCTAAATCAAGGGCACATGTTCAATCGTACCAATGATATGATGGAGTGAAATAACTGGTAGGAAAATGGGACCATGGAGATCTATGATACACGTGAACTAGTACATCTTGATTGAATGATGAGCATGAGTCAAATTGGTCAGTGAATCCAAAGAGCTAATGGGTCAAGGACAAGTGGCACAAACACATTCAGTTTAACAGATAATCAATGGCTCATAAGCATCCATGTACAAATAGATCAATAGAGTGAGGTAGAGTCAATAATTTAGCATATATGTAGAGACAATGAACATAAAGATAGTTGACATCATGTAGACAGTCTTGCTGTTCCCAAAATCTGTCACTCATTTTTGAGACAACATATGAACTATTTTGGTCCTGCAGGCCAAAATCCTCTCTTCCCTTCTCAAAAAATTATTTTGAGCATTTAAATTTTTTATTATTTAAGCTTTTTCAGTTAAGGGACTAGCAGGTTCAACGACTTCAATAGGTGAGCTCTCTCAAAGAAACAAGTTCCTAACACTTAGGTAATTCCAAGGCAGGTTCAACACCGAGGTTCAACCAAAAGGTCCATCGCCAAGCTTCAAACAAAATATTGAACCATTGAACCATTGAACCCTGCTTCCAAAAGGTTCAATGGGTTCAAACGTTCAATGATGTCGAAAAGCTTAAAAAGTTAAGTGCTTTGACAAAAGTTCAAAGTTCAACCTCTTCAACAAGTTCAACGGCTTCAAAAGACTTAACGAAAAGAAGGATTCAAACAAAATATTAAACCATTGAACCATTAAACCAAAGCTGGTTCAATCAGTCAGTTCAAACGAATGGTTCAAAGGAGTCCCCAAAAGCCTAAAAGGCAAGTGCCCTTACGGAGGGCAATGAACAAAAGGGAATAAAAAGATATCCTTCGGTAAGATTTTTTGCAGCTAATTTTACAAGGGAAATCCTTCAGACAAAATGTTTGAAGGAATTCCTTCGGACATTTTATCCAAAGGAATGATCAGAGGCTCAACAGAAAGTGGCTAAGGCAAAGGAAATATTTCCTTCAAACAAAATGTATGAAGGATTTAACGAAAGAAGGCCGCCCGAAGGACCCCGAAGGGTAGGTACCCTTGCGCGGGGCTCTCGACGACTAGGAAATAGACCTTTCTCAAGGCCCAAAGGGATACCTTCCCTTTGAGAGATTCCAAAGACATTTTGACCAAAGGAATGATCAAAGGCCCATAGGCCTATTTCTATGGACTTTGCAGGCCTATTTCTGCAGACTCTACAGGCCTATTTTTATGAACTCTACAGGCTTATTTATACAGACTCTACAGGGCTATTTCTACGAACTCTGTAAACTTGTTTCTACAGACTCTACAGGCTGGTTTCTACGAACTCTGTAGGCATGTTTCTATGAACTCCATAGGCTAGTTTCTACAGACTCTGCAGGCCTGTTTCTATGGACTCGAAAGACTTAGAGAAAACAAAGGCTTCTAAGAAATAGGATGAACCATTGAACCTTGAACCAAAATGGTTTAAAGGTTCAACAGGTTCAATGGTTCAATGAAAGCTCCAAGCAAAGGAAAGAAGCAAAAGATTCCAGAGACCAGTTCAAAGAGATGGTTCAACCGACAAGTAAAAGATGACAGGACCTAGGTTCCACAAAGCTCTGACACCACTTGTCAGAATTAAGAGCACACTTGATTACCTTTGTATTAGCAACTAAATGCGGAATTTAACCAGAAGTGCAAGTAACTAGAAATAAGAAATAACACAAAATATGAGAGGCAACACACAATTGTATTCAACTCATTACAGAAGGAAATTACAATAAAGAGATCACACTCTTCCTCCACTTCGTGGGCATACCAGTAATCTTCCCTCAAGAGTTATCTTCTCTCAAGACAGGTCACAACAAACGGCTAACACAGAGCTATTGTTCACCTCAACCAGTCAGTATAATACTGCCAGTACAACCGAGTACGAACCGGTACTCCAAGTAGATCTCACCATAATCTTGCTCCTTGATGTGTTGTTGTCACCTTGGATCTTTCTACCCCACAGATCTCATTTTGACCCTCGCACACACACACCCCTGCAGACCAACCTGATCTTACTTATCATATGTAGATCTCCAACTTGATCTTGCACACCCTGTAGATCAATCTTGATCTTACATACCTGGAAGAACCCTTGTGATTCTACAATGGGAAGAACTCTCCTAGTTCTACACTTTACAATACAGCCCATGAGTCTATTACATAGATCTCATGCATACAATAATTAGACAAGCAGCTCAAGACTCAAAGTAGTCTTTAACATGCAAACAACCTGTTCAACAAACTGAATGTTCGTCAACAACCAGTTTTGAAACTGCACAGGCGATCGACGTCAGTCCCTGTCTGACTGAAAGTGATCGACTCCTATCGATGTCAGTTGTTTTTTGTCGACCCCTGCCTGACGTCGGTGTGGCCTGCCAACGTCGGTGACTGTGACACTCAGCAACCCTCCATGTTTGCATCTGGGTGAAGCTTTTAGCTCCATAACCTAACAATCTCCCACTTGGAGATAGACAAATGTACCTATACATGTACCAGTACATTGTCTAATTTGTATCCTAGCTTGTATCCCTCTTCAAGCTCAATCTTGAAGACCAACCACCACACACCCTATGGTGCTACACCTGTGTCTGAATTTCTCCATTATCAACTTATATTCTTCTACCGTTGTTATACTCCCACTCAAACAGAAACTCCTGTGAGTAACCTGTAATCAACACACATTAACCAGATCTGATACAACATGTTAGTAATCCAACCAAAAGCTCTGATACCAATTGACAGGACCTAGGTTCCACAAAGCTCTGACACCACTTGTCAGAATTAAGAGCACACTTGATTACCTTTATATTAGCAACTAAATGCGGAATTTAACCAGAAGTACAAGTAACTAGAAATAAGAAATAACACAGAATATGAGAGGCAACACACAATTGTATTCAACTCATTATAGAAGGAAATTACAATAAAGAGATCACACTCTTCTTCCACTTTGTGGGCATACCAGTAATCTTCCCTCAAGAGTTATCTTCTCTCAAGACAAGTCACAACAACGGCTAACACAGATTTGTTGTTCACCTCAACCAGTCAGCACAATACTGCCAGTACAACCGAGTACGAATCGGTACTCCAAGTAGATCTCACCATGATCTTGCTCCTTGATGTGTTGTTGTTACCTTGTATCTTGCTACTTCGCAGATCTCCTTTTGACCCTCGCACACACACACCCCTGTAGACCAACCTGATCTTACTTATCACATGTAGATCTCCAATTTGATCTTGCACACCCTGTAGATCAATCCTGATCTTACATACCTGGAAGAACCCTTGTGATTCCACCATGGAAAGAACTCTCCTAGTTTTACACTTTACAATACAGCCCATGAGTCTATTATATAGATCTCATGCATACAATAATTAGATAAGCAGCTCAAGACTCGAAGTAGTCTTTAACATGCAAACAACCCATTCAACAAACTGACTGTTCGTCAACAACCAGTTCTGGAACCGCACAGAAGACCGACGTCAGTCCCTGTCTGACTGAAGGTGACCGACGTTGGCCAACTCCTATCGATGTTGGTTGTTTTCTATCGACTCTTGCTCGACGTCAGTGTGGCCTACCAACGTCGATGACTGTGACACTCAACAACCCTCCATGTTTGCATCTAGGTGAAGCTTTTAGCTCCACAACCTAACAATCTCCCACTTGGAGATAAGCAGCTACACCTATACCTGTACCAGTACATTGTCTAATTTGTATCCTGGCTTGTATCCCTCTTCAAGCTCAATCTTGAAGACCAACCACCACACACCCTGTGGTGTTTCACCTGTGTCTGAATTTCTCCATTCTCGGCTTACCTTCTTTTGTCGTTGCTATACTCCCACTCAAATAAAAACCCCTGTGAGTAACCTGTAATCAACACACACTAACCAGATTTGATACAACCTGTTAGTAATCCAAATAAAAGCTCTGATATCAATTGATAGGACCTAGGTTCCACAAAGCTCTGATACCACTTGTCAGAATTAAGAGCACACTTGATTACCTTTGTATTAACAACTACATGTGGAATTTAACCAGAAGTACAAGTAACTAGAAATAAGAAATAACACAGAATATGAGAGGCAACACACAATTGTATTCAACTCATTACAGAAGAAAATTACAATAAAGAGATCACACTCTTCTTCCACTTCGTGGGCATACCAGTAATCTTCCCTCAAGAGTTATCTTCTCTCAAGACAAGTCACAATAAACGGCTAACACAGAGTTGTTGTTCACCTCAACTAGTCAGCACAATACTGCCAGTATAACCAAGTACGAACTGATACTCCAAGTAGATCTCACCATGATCTTGATCCTTGATGTGTTGTTGTCACCTTGGATCTTGTTACCCCGTAGATCTCTTTTTGACCCTCGCACACACACACCCCTGCAGACCAACATGATCTTACTTATCACATGTAGATCTCCAACCTGATCTTGCACACCCTACAGATCAATCCTGATCTTACATACCTGGAAGAACCCTTGTGATTCCACCATGGGAAGAACTCTCCTAGTTCTATACTTTACAATACAGCCCATGAGTCTATTAAATAGATCGCATGCATACAATAATTAGACAAGCAACTCAAGACTCGAAGTAGTATTTAACATGCAAACAACCCGTTCAACAAACTAACTGTTCATCAACAACCAGTTCTAAAACTGCACAGGCAACCGACATCGGTCCCTATCTAACTAGAGGTGACCGACGTCGGTCGACTCCTACCGATGTCAGTTACTTTTTGTCGACCCCTGCCCGATGTCGGTGTGGCCTGCCGATGTCGGCGACTGTGACACTCAGTAACCCTCCATGTTTGTATCTGGGTGAAGCTTTTAGCTCCACAACCTAACAAAAGAAAGAAGCGAATGAACCAAAGAAGTGACAGAACCAAGGAACCAGAAGGCCACCTAAACTATTGAACTAGTGAACTAATGAACTTTTAAAGGTTCAAAAGTTTATGGTTCAAGAGACCAACGACCAATGACATCTCCATGGACGTCAAATTTAAGGTAATAAAATATCTGTTGATTTTTAAATATGGAACAAAACCTGAAAACAAACTCAGTAACTAGCTGAAGAGAGAGCCGAAAGAGCCAGTAAAAAGAGAAAAGTAGCCTGAGAGCTCAAATTATAACAAGAAAGAGAGAAAGACCAAAAATATCTGTGTGGGAGTTATTTCCAGTAAGTGGAATAGTCCATCAAGTAGAAATCTGAGCTCACAAGCATTAAGAGGTGTGACCTATTTTTCTCCCTTAGAATAAAAGTGAGGGGACAGCTGTGTACATATTTGGAGAAAGACCAGACAACCCAAGCTAAAGACAAGACATTTTGAGATGACTTGACACATCATAGTTAAGGCCGATGCACTGTTCCAAGCATGGCCCCTTGACAAAATTGAAAATGCATTCAAGGTGTTGAATGCAGCAAGGGCCGTTCCATGAAACAAAGTGCCAAGCCTCTCTTGGCTGCTATATATTGTAATCTCCTATGTCATTTAAAGAGATCTTTTTGAGATATAGAAGCAAAATTTTGCCAAAATTGAGAGACGATCACTAAGACTTTGAGCTCAAATTGTTAATCATATTTCTTTATTTGAATGAGAAAGTAGGTTACTTTCAGACTTTGTGCTGTAATAGCTTGTGTCATTTAATAATTTATTCTTATGTCTATTTCCTAAAAGTGTTCTTATTCATTGGATGAAATAAGTAGAACTAGTAGAAGTAATCAAGAAGGTGTCTTGAAGCCAATTGTGGGAAGACATTGTGTTGTCATAATTTCCTTTAGTGTGTTTGTCTATTTTCTATCTCTGTGTAAAAGACTTTGGGATAACTTTGTGCCCCCATTGTCTTCGTATTTCACTCTTTGGAAGTTGAGGTGAAGACTTTGTGCTACACCTCATTCTACTGGTTACCACACCCCTGTTGTAATTACTTGTTACTTATCAGGAAGAACTCCTATTGTTTGCTGCAAGACCACTTCTAAAAGAAGAGAAGTGCCTTCAATGTTTTCACCTAGATTTCTACTTTGTTTGTGAACATCATC
Organism: Torreya grandis; assembly: GCA_037957365.1. Lineage (NCBI taxonomy): Eukaryota > Viridiplantae > Streptophyta > Pinopsida > Cupressales > Taxaceae > Torreya > Torreya grandis. The sequence continues at coordinate 3,267,411 of JARHVA010000826.1, forward strand.
TCTGAAAGAAGAGAGATGGATGGTGTTGTCCTACCCTTGAGTGTTATTTTCTATATATATATATATATATATATATATATATATATATATATATATATATATATATATATATATATATATATATAGCTCTTTTTCATACAGGGAACCTCCCCTTGATGAGAGGAGAGATTTGTCCCCTTTTGATGTGGTAAACTTGCACATTTGGCTGACTAATCTCTCTATGCTGTGGTTGAAATGACTTATTTTACTCATCAATTAGTTGGTGACAAAATATTCACCCAATAATTTTTTGAAGACTCCGTTGGGGACTGATGAGCATTTACAGTCTTTTTCTAGTCTATTCAAATTAAAGCATTTCATATCGTTGGGGAACAATGTGAAGTAGGAAAGAACACTGTCAACTTCACACCAACAGTTTTTTGGTGACTCCACTGGAGAAGAGCACATAGTTTGAATCCTAAAGCTTCAAGCTGAAGTAGGCCCAGTTCTTTTCTATTTTTATTCTAAAATCTGGCAACTCCACATTATACTAGAAGCCAGAGAGCTCAAGGTGTTGTTGACCCTATTTTTGAGTTGGTGCAGCAGGGCAATTTTGATTTATTTCCTCCACAACTTCAAGCTCAACGAACTAGGAGTCTTCCTCCTACCAATACCAGGTCATCAATACAAGGCAGAGCTTCTTTTTCTACTATTATCAGAGCTTTACCTATACATACTCCACCCAGATTTGTTATTCCTCCTTTCCATAATCAAATCATGGTAGTTCAAGGCCCTTGGGGTAACTCTTTTGGCCCACTCAATTTAACTCCACCCCTACATGAGCTACCACATAGTTCAAGAAATAATTTCTCCAAATTCTTTGGTGATGGAAGAGTTCATTCTGATGAACACATTGTAGCTTTCAGCATAGCCTGCGGCATGATAGACGTGGAGTGTGAGGATGTAGCAGTCAAACTATTTCTAAAAATATTGCAAGGTGCTACTACAGACTTATTCTATCATCTATAGGCCCAAACTTTGACTGACTGAAACACTCTCAAAGCTAAGTTTGAAGCAAGGTTCAATCTTGCAGAAGATGTGCATGCCTTGTTGGCCCAGCTCATACAGATGAAGAAAGAACCTCATGAACCCATGAGGGACTTCATTGCTAAGTTTGACAAGCTGAGGAATAGGATTCCTACAATTGCTTAGCCAACACCTGAGAACCTTAAATGTCTCTTCATCAACTCACAACTGCCTAAATTAAGTTTTCTATTGAGACATGCTAGCCACATAGACCTTGCTGCTGATCAGGACTTAGCTACTGAGATGGAAGATGACTTTATCTTGGCAGGAAAGATAAAGAGAAATATTAATAAAGATAAATCTTCTTCATCTTTTGAATACTCATCTACAGGCACCACTGATCCAATGGTGCAAAAGTTGGTAAATGAGTTACTGGCTCTCAAAAAGTAAATGGTGCAAGGAATGTCATCTGCTCCTTCGTATAGAGATATACCAAGGAGGACATTCTCTAATCAGTCTTACCAAGGCAATGCTGCCAAGAATCAAGGGTAGCCAAATCATCTTCTTCCTTCTCAGAAAAAGCTTGCCATTGAAGCACCTCCAACCAATTTAGCAGTTGGATATCTTGAAGCAGAATCAAATTTCTCCTTCCATCCTGAGTTGAACTAAGAAAATGACGATGATCTCTTTGTAGAAGACCAAGAAGAATCAGCTGGTGACTCCAACATTAGTTTCATGAATTACAAGGATGAACCTAGAAGTGAAGTTAAAGTAGTTGATAGAGCATACGATGTATTCACCTAGTCTAAGAACCAGTCAGCCCAGCAAGTTGATAAAAAAAATAGAAGAGCAAGCTCAGCGTGTAATTTTAATTACCAAACGAAGAAATTCTCTGCCTTTCCAGCCAAAGGACCTGGTGAGCAGTTAAAAAGCAAGTACCCAAAATATTTCTATACCTTCAACTTCAATTTCACAAATCAGTCCTCTCCCTCCTAAAAACTAGAAGGATGAACTCCTTCCCCTATTCGTAATTCATTTCAGATATTTGACATAGTCGACCATGTCGAGAAAATTAAAATTCAAATGTGTGAATTTGAATTCTTACAATCTAACCCTGAACAGTTAGATAGGTTAGTGGAATGTGTGAAGATTAAAAATATCTCTACAGGACCAGTTGTTCTAAAGGTGACTCCCATGTCCACCCAGAATAACCTTGTCATTGTTCCTCCTACTGCTCCTAGAAGGACTGAACCATTTTATGTCTCCCTGCTGATAAAGAGACACTAACTGAACAATTACATCATAAACTCAGGTGAATCTAACAATGTCATGCCTGCCAAAGTGGCATAATTCCTTGGTCTCACACTGACCAAAAAATTTGGAAGATGTTTCTCTATGGAAAATAAATAAGTGCCACTACTGAGACAAATCAAAGATGCCAAATTTGAATTTACAGCATTCTCAGATATGAGAAACAAGAAGACAGTCTTAGTGGTTGATGTCCCAGCCTCATACGACATCCTTCTTGGGTGAAATTTCTACAAGAATATTGGTGGTGAGTTGAGCATGGACCTGTTTGAAGCAAGGATCCCAATCAAAGGTTTCATGTAGAGATTGCTCTTTGCAAAGGAAGCAAAATACGTGATCACTAAAATATCAGCGCCTGAAACTCAAATTCTATTTGAGTCTTTAGGCATGGGTAATTACTCTTTGACTACAGAGGATGCTCTTGTCTTAGATGATAAAACTTTTGAAAATGACAATCTGAAAATTGGTTCAAATAAAATAGCAAAAGACATGAGAGAGCACAGTGCAAGCCCAAAGGAACTCTCTCCCCTCCACAAAAAGATAAATCTAAGAAAAAATTAGTTTTTAATGATGTCTAAATTTTGAAATTCGATGGAAGTTGTTCTTCTACTAGTTTAGGAGGCAAGATTGTGTTGTTATCTCCTTAAGGAGATATTTTTCCTTCTTCATACAAGTTGCAGTTCACAAATATTAATAATATTGCTAAATATGAATCACTGTTGCTTAGATTGAAGGCCGTTCAAGACAAGGGTGTCAAGCTCCTTCATACCAAAGGAGATGTTGAGCTGGTGGTTTGTCAGGTGAGAAACCTGTACCAAACTAAAAATGAGAGATTGCGCCACTACCGTAATCTAGTTTGAGATCAAATTGAAAGCTTTGATACTTTCAGTATCTCTGTAGTGCTCAGAGAATTCAATGATTGAGTTGATGCTTTGGTCGTTTTAGCAACTCTTCTGTTTCCTCACCTAAATTTTAAAAGAGACAGGTACACTATCAAACTGGTCTTTCAATCAAGTGTGCCTGATAATGCCAATCATTGGCATGTGTTTAATGGTGACAACTAAATCATAACTTTTTTGGAACAAAAAGATAGCTTTGAACAGCTTCACTTCGAAGGCAGTGAGCTTCAAAAACTTGAACCAGCCCCTGAATCAAGTTCAGACATGGGTGAGAAATTTCTACAGCTAAAGGAGAATAAAATTTTCAAAGGCCTGGTTTCCCTTAAGAAGTTGTTTGACAAGCACGACAAGTTCATCGAACATCAAAAAATGAATTCAAGCTCCTCTTCAGAGTTTGATCAGATAAATTTAGGTACCAAACAAAATTTTAAGATGGTGAACATTGGGAAATACTACACTCAGAAAGAAAAGTTTAAGTTCACTACTCTACTCCGCCAGTACATAGATGTTTTGGCGTACTCCTATGATGATCTGAAGTCACTCAGGCTTGAAGAAATTTGCAATAAAATTTCTCTTAAAAGTGATTCAGTGCTTTACAAAAAAAATCTAGGCAGTACAATCTAAAGATATCAGGTACTATTCTATTTGAAATACAAAAAATACTGAATGCTAAGATAATTTTTCTAATCCATCATTCTACATGGATTGCAAACATAATTCTTTTGAGGAAGAAGAATGGCAAAATTCACCTCTACATAAATTTTAAAAATTTGAATCAGTCATCCTTAAAGGATAACTATCCTCTACCCATCATGGACCAAGTTCTTCAGACGGTGATTGGTTCAGAGATGTTATCAATGTTAGATAGCTTTTTTAGATACAATCAGGTTGAAGTTGGTGAAACAAACCAGCATAAGATTACCTTCACCATGCCTTGGGGCACCTTTGCATATCAAAGAATGTCATTTGGCCTGATAAATGCCGGCGCCACTTTTCAGAGAGCAATGCACCTTGCTTTCAAAGATGAAATGGGTAAGTTCATTGTGGTATACCTTGATGACTTGACCATTTTTTTCAAGCATCGCCCTGATCATGTGTGCCATTTGAAACAAGTGCTGGAATGTTGCCCCCAAAATAGCATTTCTCTAAATCCTAAGAAGTCTATTTTTGGAGTAACGGAAGGGAAACTTCTCAGACACATTGTATCCTGAGAAGGCATAAAGATTGACTCAAACAGATTCAAGTCCATCTAAGAGCTTATCATACCCACAAGTAAGACTGCAGTTCACTCTTTTTTCAGAAAGGTGAATTTTTTAAGAAGGTTCATTCCTGAGTTCGCTAAGGAGACTCACCACATTGTAAACATGACGAAAGGAAAGGCCACTTTCAGCTAGACTAAAGAAGACAAAGTAGAATTTTGAGACATCAAGATAGCTATTACCCATGCCCTAATTTTGGTTTGTCCAGATTATACTAAAGATTTTACAGTGTATAGTTATGCTTCTGAGCACACACTTTCAGTAATTTTAGTTCAACAAAATGAAAAAGGTGTGGAATATCTCACATCTTTCATGAGATGTCCTCTCAAAGCTCATGAACTGAAGTATTTAAACATGAAGAAGCATGCTTATGTAGTGGTAAAGGCAGTAAAGCACTTTCATTTTTATATCCTCAATTCACACACTACTGCCATGGTTCCTGATACCACAGTCAAATCCATATTAACTTAGTAGGAGTTTGAAACTAAAAGAGGGAATTAGATTGCCAAAATCTACGAGTTTGATCTAGTTATCAAACCAATGAAGCTTATGTGGGGAAGGGGTCTCTGTCAATTTATTTCTAACAACAAACTCAAAGAAGTAGGGCATGAAGAAATAAAAGTGGAAGACATGCCAATAGTCTTTTTTGTCTCCACCATGAATGAATGGTATTCGAATATTACTCACTTCCTTACTTATGGTGAGTGTCATGTTTACCTGCCTCAAAAGAAAGGAGGACTGTTAAACTGAAAGCTACAAATTTTGTCCTCTGGGACAACGGCCTGTATAAGAGGAGCCTTAATGGAATGTTCTTTCACGGCATGGATAAAGAGCAACAGAACCAACTTTTGAAGTCTTTTCATAATCTGGCCTGTGGAGGACATTTTTTTGCACCTATGACTGTCCATAAGATTTTGTGATCTAGGTATTACTTGCCTACATTTTTTAAGATGCATATAAATATGTACGAAGGTGTGAATTGTGCCAACAATTCATTAGAAAACCCAAGGTAGCTGCTTTGCCTCTTAAGCCAGTGGTAATAGAAGAGCTATTTCAATAGTGAGGAATTGATTTCATTGGTGTTGTAAACCCATCTTCAAGCGCTGGACATGATTATGTTCTCACAGCCATAGATTACTTCACCAAATGGGTGGAAGCAATTTCAACTAAGCATGCTACTTCAGAAGTGGTATGTAATTTCTTTAAAAAAAAATATCATTTCCAGGTTTGGAGTTTCAACCAAGATTGTGACAGATAATGTAGCCTATTTCTATTCTTATGAGATCACTCAGTTATATTTTTACTATGATATTACCATCTCCTACTTTTTTGATTATTTCTCACAAGGGAATGGCCAAGATGAATCAAGCAATAAGAATTTGGTGACCATCATTAGGAAGCTGGTGGATGACAACCAATAAACATGGCATAAATCATTAGTTGATGCTTTATGGGAAGACACAATTACACCTAAGAGGGCGATAGGTATGTCACCATTCCAACTTTTGTATTGTCTCAATGCAGAGTTATTAATCACCCTAAAATTGTCAACACTGAAATTGGCAAAGGCAGTCGAAGATTAGACATATGAAAGCTCCATCAATAAGAGGATCATGTGCTTAACTGAGCTGGATGAGTAGCAAACTATGGTGGTGGATCAAATTGCTACGCATCAAAGTCTGATGAAAAAGCTTTTTGACCAGAAAGTAAAAACCCATAATTTCTAGATTAGAGATCAAGCCCTGTTATAAGACAAAAAGAGAGAACCAAAGTGAATGCATGGGAAGTTTGATTCCCTATGGAGAGGCCCATTTACTATTTATCAGCTCAATGGTGAAAATAGTTTCTTATTGAAGTATCAAGATGACACACCCTTTTCTCTGCCTCACAATGGGCAACATCTGAAGCACTTCAATTCTTGAAGTATCAAATAAGATCATATGTATATTTGTATAGTCTTTAGTTCTATTTTATGCTTTTTATTTTTATTTTTGGTGCTTTTCTTTTTGGGTAACATGACTCCATAGCCCAATGACATACTTGAAGGCACTAGAGATTATGGTTTCTACTCCCCTCAGCTATTTCAAAATTTCAACTGAAGGAAGTTCCCCAATTAGAGCTAGCTGTTGTTCCCAAAATCTGTCACTCATTTTTGGGACAAATTATGAACTATTTTGGTCTTGCAGGCTAAAATCCTCTCTTTCTTTCTCAAAATATTGTTTTGAGCATTCAAATTATTCATTATTCAAGTTTTTTCAGTTAAGGGACTAGCAGGTTCAACAAGGTCAATGACTTCAACAAGTGAGCTCTCTCAAAGAAACAAGTTCCCAACACTTAGGCAATTCTAAGGTAGGTTCACCGCCGAGGTTCAACCAAAAGGTCCATCGCCAAGCTTGAAATGAAGGATTAAACCATTGAACCATTAAACCCTGCTTTCAAAAGGTTCAAAGGTTAAATGGGTTCAAAGGTTCAACGACGTCGACAAGCTTAAAAAATTAAGCGCTTCGGCAAAAGTTCAAAGTTCAACCGCTTCGGTAAGTTCAACGACTTCAAAAGACTTAATGAAAAGAAGGCTTCAAACAAAAGATTGAACCATTGAACCATTGAACCAAAGTTGGTTCAATCAGTCGGTTCAAATGAATGGTTCAAATGAGTCCCCCAAAGCCCAAAGGGCAAGTGCCCTTACGGAGGGTAGTGAACAAAAGGCAAGTGCCCTTACAGAGGGCAGTAAACAAAAGGGAACAAAAAGATATCCTTCAAAAATATTTTTCATGGCTAATTTTATAAGGGACATACTTCAGACAGAATGTCTAAAGGAATTCTTTCAAAAAATTTGTTTGAAGGAATGATCAAAGGCCTAATGAAAAGCAGCTAAGGCAAAGGAAAGATTTCCTTCAAACATTTTGTCTGAAGGATTCATTGAAAGAAGGCCGTTTGAAGGACCTCGAAGGGCAGGTACGCTTATGGGGGGCTCTAAGCGACCAAGAAATGGACCTTTCTCAAAACCTGAATGGACACCTTCCCTTCAGGGGATTCTAAAGACATTTTGACGGAAGGAATGATCAAAGGCCTGTAGGCCTATTTCTATGGACTCTATAGGCCTATTTCTATGAACTTTGTAGGCCTATTTCTATGGAATCTGCAAGCCTATTTCTACGAACTCTACAGGCCTATTTCTACAGACTTCGCAAGCTGGTTCTACATACTTTGTAGGCCTATTTCTACAAACTCCACAGGCTGGTATCTACAGACTCTACAGGCTTATTTCTATGGACTCGAAAGACTTAGAGAAAATAAAGGCTTTTAAGAAATAAGATGAACCATTGAACCAAAATAGTTAAAAGGTTCAATGGGTTCAATGGTTCAGTGAAAGCTCTGAGCAAAGGAAAGAAGCGAAAGATTCCAGAGACCTTTCAAAGAGATGGTTCAACTGATGAGCAAAAGAAAGAAGTGAATGAACCAAAGAAGTGATGGAGCCAAGGAACTGAGAAGGCTGCCCAAACCATTGAACTAGTAAACCAATGAACTTTCAAAGGTTCAACAGTTCATGGTTCAAAATAGGTCAAGTGACAAATGACCAATGACGTCTCCATGGACATCAAATTCAAGGTAATGAAATATCTATTGATTTTCAAATATGGCATGGAACCTAAAAATAAACTCAGTGACCAGCTGAAGAGAGAGCTGAAAGAGCCAACAAAAAGGGAAAAGTACCCTGAGAGCTTAAATTGCAATAAGAAAGAGAGAAAGACCAAAAATATCTGTGGGAGTTATTTCCAGTAGATAGAACAGTCCATCAAGTAGACATTTAAGCTCACAAGCATGAAAAGGTGCAGCCTATTTTTCTCCCTTGGAATAAAAGTGAGGGGATAGCCGTGTACATATTTGGAGAAAGACTAGAAAACCCAAGCTGAGGACAAGATAGTTTAAGATGAATTGGCATGTCATAGTTAAGGCTGATGCACTGTTCCAAGCATGGCCCCTTGACAAAATTGAATATGCATTCAAGGCGTAGAATGCAGCAAGAGTCGTTCCATGAAACAAAGCGTCAAGCCTCTCTTGGCTGCTATGTATTGTAATCTCCTGTGTCATTTAAGGATATTTTTTTAGGATATAGAATCAAAACTCTACCAAAATTGAGAGGCAATCACTGAGACTTTGAGCTCATATTGTTAATCATATTTCTTTGTTTGAATGAGAAAGCAGGTTACTTTCAGACTTTGTACTGTAATAGCTTGTGTCATTTAAGAAATTACTCTTATGTCTATTTTTTGAAGGCATTTTTATCTATTGAATGAAATAAGTAGAACTAGTGGAAGTAATCAAGAAGGTGTCCTGAAGCCAATTATGGGAAGACTTTGTGCTGCCATAATTGCCTTTAGTGTGTTTGTCTATTTTCTGTCTCTGTGTAAAGGACCTTGGGATGACTTTGTGCCCCCATTGTCCTTCGTATTTCACTCTTTGGAAATTGAGGTGAAGACTTTGTGCTACACCTCATTCTGTTGGTTACCATGCCCCTGTTCTAGTTACTTGTTACCTATCAGGAAGAACTCTTATTTGCTGCAAGACCACTTCTGAAAGAAGAGAAGTGTCTCCAGTGTTTTCACCTAGATTTCTACTTTATTTGTAAACATCATCTCTGAAAGAAGAGAGATGGATGGTGTTGTCTTACCCCTGAGTGTTATTTTTTGCATATATATGTATATATATATATATAGCTCATCTTCGTACAGAGAACCTCCTCTTGATGAGAGGAGAGATTTGTCCCCTTTTGATGTGGTAAACTTGCACATTTGGCTGACCAATCTCCCTATGGTGTGGTTGAAATGACCTATTTTGCTCATCAGTTAGTTAATGACAAAATATTCACCCAACAAGTCTGAGTTGGCAATCGATAGCCAATAAGTGAGAATGATCTTAAGACATTTTTGATGAAATTTGAAGAATTTTAAATCAACCTAGGAAAAGCAAATGTCAAGGAGTCAAGCTCAAATTTGAACCAAAGTTGAACAAGGGCCATAGTTTAGAGACCAAGCATTGCCATTAATTATCCATATAATAGATATTTTGGGTCTAATACAAAAGGTAAAGATAAACCAATGACCATGAAGCAAAGTCAGGAAGTTTGTAGACTTTCATAGATATTGTGACTATATGAAAAACAATGGTATAAGATTATTTTTCACATATAGTATACTTATGTCTCACCTATCATCATTGATAATTTTTTATAATGCAAAGTATAGTTGGCCACTTAGTGCAGATGTGGCACTTTTCAGCCAGTTCTAAAACATGATCCTCATCAACAGATCAAGTGGAAGTAGCATGGAGTCTCGAGATAATGATTGGGTGGATGAATAAGAATAGTGATGATTTAATTATTTTTCAAGGCCTTTAAAATTTTACCTTCTTGATAATATCCTAACTTATTTGCATCCACGAATTGGTGTTAATCCATCATAAGCAGTTGGTCTTTTTCCAATGGATCTCTCTCTCTCTCTCTCTCTCTCTCTCTCTCTCTCTCTCTCTCTCTCTCTCTCTCTCTCTCTCTCTCTCTCTCAAATATAGGTTTCTAAGCCTTGAGAATAACTTGATAATCCCTCTCTTGGGCATGACTAGACTCTACTTAGATTTGATCTTTGTAACCTCTTGAGATAAATAATGGACTATTTTTTAGATTTCATAATTCTAGTATAGTGTGTTAATGTCATATTGATTTGCATATGTGGTATAAATCTCTCCCTTGTCAAATCTTGAATATCAACTAGTTATTAGATTATATTGTTTTGCAGGTCATGTTTAGTGTTAAATGTTATTTGATTAAAGCTAACAATTAGATACATTAACTTGTTAGTGCCTTAAATTAGGCCTCTCCATCACTTCTCTTAGGTTTTGATCATTTGGTGAACCTTTGCATGAAATACTAATGCATAAATAGCCATTTGGAGTTGCAGATTCGATCTCATTAGTATTTGTTGGAAGTTCAGATAGAGTGAATAAATAATCACATTACTGACGCATCACTTCCTTTATAATTTTTTATGCTTTGATACCCATTTCTCTCTCCCTTTTCTCAGTTGGTTTTAGTTTAGGTGATATATCCATTAAAAAGCCAACCTTCTTCGGAGGTCTGATCCACTTTTAGGATACCCACAACCTACGATTAGTCCCACGTTAGATTAGATTTGAGTAAAAAGATCTAAACAATCCCTTTCCCAACTAGGGTGAAAATCTAGAACCCCAATAGTTTTGGCATGCCTGGTAGGACATAAATTTTCTTTGGTGAAGATTGAAAAGAAAGATTCGCAATAATAGGAGAGATCTACCATCATCAAAAGTTGAAGATCCTTCAGGTTGCATAGCTCATAGCATCTTTCAGACAATGTTTTCATGCCAAAGGTTACAATAAGAGCATCAAGTAAAGGTACTTTTAAACATATTGAATTGCCTCCTACTTCTTATAAAAGATCAAGATTCAATATCACAAGACCTTATCCTCCAAAGTAGTATTTATATTCTTATCATTGTATTATTTTAGTTCAATCTATTGTCCCCATAAGTTAAATCCCTTTTTCCTAAATGGTTATCAAGAATTAAGTGTTTGTCCCATTTAACAAGGGTAGTCCCCTAAATTTGGCTTAGTATGATGACATTCATGTGTACGCTCTAAAGAGTATCCCTTTCTTCTCTAGAGAATGGGATAAAACTATTGCTATTGAGCATATCCAAGATATTGCCAATCTATGTTCTATTCATAATGTTAATCAAGATAATATGGCTATCAGATTACGTATTGCCTCTTTCAAGGGAAAAGCATTGCAATGATATAGTAATCTTCCTTTGACCTCCATTTCTACTTGGGATGAGTTAGGTGCAGCTTTAGTTTAAAAATTTGAAGAAAATTCTGATTATCTATATTTGGTTGAATAATTGACTACCATAAAAGGTACCCCTATGAATTCATGTCAAAATTTAACCTCAAATTCCAAAATATATGGATTAGGATCCCTGTATTAGTTAGACCATCCCTAGAGTATGCATTTTTGTACTTTTTTAAGGCCCTTAATTCTTCTATAAGTGTCATGATACAGTCCATGGGTGGTAATAACTTGCCAAATGCCTATGAGATTGCTATCAAAGTAGAGAACAACTTGATTCAAGATGGTAAACTTAATCTAAGGCCTCTAATGTCCTTTGTTCTAAAATTACAACCTGTTCCTCCCCTTCAAGTTCCCCAAATTCCACTTATAACCCCTATTCTATCTCTAAAAGGCCAAGTTGTAGCCCCTCCTAATCAATCTAATGAGATTGATGATTTGAAAGGCATGTTAAAAGTTTTCAAAAATGAAATTATTTCACTTAAGAGACGACAATACTAAGGTAGACCTTATCAACAGTAAACCCAGATTACCCATCAATCTTTTAATAACCAAATACCACCTTAGCAAGGTTTCAAGGACAATAAGAAACCTTATCAAAATCAAGGAGCTATAACCAAAACTAATCCATATGCAACCCTTGATCCCAATGTGCCTTCTAGCTCAAAATCTATTTTTCCCCAAAATAACTTAATGCAAGATCCAGGTTGGCAACCTTCCAATCCAAATGACATTCAGAATCAAGATTTGGTATCACAAGAGATTACCATGCCATACATGACACAAGAGGAGTTCCCTCTTCAAGGTGGTCAATATCAGGACATGAATATGGCAATATAAGGAGGAGCTCAACAAGTTCTAAGGCAGCCTGATACTATCAATCTTAATTGGTATTTGGATGATCACATTGTGTTCAACTAAGTTGGTGAAACTAGTAACACAAATGGTTGAAGGTAGCTCTGACTAGAACTAAAAGAAGAGAAGTTGAAAAAGCTTAGGATGTGAGCAATACTTCTAGTGTTCTCAATTTTGTGTCAAATGATGTCAAAGATCAAGTTTTTCCTATAGCATAGAAGATTCAAAACATAGAGATGGTGAAAGTTCCTCAAATGCCCTTAACTAGAGAATAACCAGTGGCTCAGAAGTTGCAACCAAAGGTTAGTAGAACATATTTTAACATTATTGATCAAATGAAGAAATAAAATTTTAATATTAACATGTGGGATTCCCATTCCATCCCAGGGCAAAAGGATGTTCCAATTCAATAACTTTCAGATCTCAAGCTATCTAAAGAACTAATTGAAAAACAAGAAGCTGTCGTGGCCAATTCAGACCAACAAATCAAGAAACCTGATCAGCAGATACATAACATGACAAAGGTGGATAAATCCAATGTCAAGTCAAGAAATACCCCTCCCTTTTATCCCTTTTTGATAGTAGGTGACTGTTTATTCCATAATTATATGGTAGATAGTGGAACTAGTAACACAATCATACCTAAACAAATTGTAGACAAGTTTGGTCTTGTTCATGAGCCAAATACCAAAGGAGCATTATAATTAGATGGCTCACCAATGAAAACAATAAGCATGATAAAATACCTAAAGTTGATATTACATTCTTTCCCCGATGTTATTATTCAGCAAGATGTAGGTGTAGTGGACCTACCTCCCTATTTTTCCATGTGTTTGTCAAGAGATTTTACTTCAAAAATTGCAAGATACTTGTGAGTTGATTTTACCTATCTAATGTAAAGAACTAGGTATGGAACTAAGGTAACAATACATTTTGAACCTATTGTAAGATTTCATTTGGAGCCATATATGCCAAGCATGGTGAACACTAATTGTGTTATCTCAAACAAGGTGTTAGAAAATAGTGATGTTGAATCTGAATCACCTCTAGATGGAGTCCTCGATATTTTTTCTTGATGAATGGGCCTCTAATTTACATGAGCATGATCCCTAAAATTTAATTAAATAAAAATGACTTGTCATCTATTATCTTCATGATAATGATGCATCAATTCTAACATTGATGAAAGTTGAGTAACTTAGTGATAGACTGTGGCAGCTATATTTTGATGGATCTAAGAACAAACATGGTACTCGAGCTACAATAATGTTAATTTCTCTAGTTAATCAAAGGTATTTCTCTTCTCTCAAGTTTAAATTTGGTTTTTCCAATAATTTCACTAAATATGAAGCACTAGTTCATGATTTGCAGTGGGCAAGAAAGATGAAGATTAATTCCTTACAAGTCTTTAGAGATAGTGAACTAGTAATTCACCAAGGGGAATTAATATATGCAAGAACCCACTATGTAGGTCTTATAATCATAGAGTATGAGACTTAGTTGAAGAATTTCAATCCTTCAATATTCAGGCCATATCAAGAAATCAAAACAAGCATGCAGACATGTCGATTACTATTAGATCACAATACAGTATCCCAGATAATATATTAGGAACAAAGTCCAATCACACATCAAGGTAGTTATGATACCTTCTATCACAGACAACCATGATAATTGGCAAGTATTTGAAAATGATAGCCAAATTATCAAGCTATTACAATAGGAATTTGAATTCTCCTCAAGGAACCAAGACAAGCATTTATAGCAGTATGATGATCAGATTGTGTAATTAAAGACAAACAAATTGCCTAAAGGACTGGTCACCCTAAAAAATATATTCAGTAGAAATGATGAATTAAGAAAATAAAAGTTTGTTTTATCAACTAAGGAAGAACTCTACACAAATGTAGAGATTATAACTGGCAAGAATTTAAAGCTATGTCAAGTTTGCACATCTTCAAAGAAAGAAGCTTTTATTGAGTTATGTTCAAATTTTACAAATGTCTTTCTATGTCAATACAGTGACTTTAAAGGTTTTGATCCAAGTCTAGCTCAACATATCATTGAGTTAGAAGATGAGACTAGGACAGTCAGACAAAGGCAAAAGCTAATCAATCTAAAGTTTAAACCTCTAATGAGAGTTGAACTACATAAGCTCATTGAGTCAGCAATAATATTTTCAATTAAGCACTCAACTTCGGTAGTAAACCTTGTTTCAGTATGGAAAAATAATAGTGAAATAAGGCTTTGTGTCGACTTTCATGACTTGAACAAGGCCTCTCTCAAAGATCACTATCCATTTATATTAGTGGAACAAATTTTATAGCTAGTTACAGATTCATAAAGGTTATTTTTATTAGATGGTTATAATTAATATAACTAAATTTTGGTCAAATAAGAAGACCAATACAAAATAACATTCACCACAAAGTGGATGAGATTTGCATACAAAAAGATGCCTTTTGATTTATCTAATGCTGGAGCCACTTTTTAGAAGGCTATGGACATGGTACTTCAAGGTCTCCTAAATAAGTTTATTCTTGTTTATCTAGATGACATAATAGTATTCGCTAACAACACAAATGAGCATATGATTCATCTCAGATAGGTGTTTGAAAGGTGTAGAGAATTCGGAGTGTTCTTGAACCCAAAAATGTGTGTTTTCTCTATTCATGAGGGTAGGCTTCTTGAATATGTCATTTCAAAGAAAGGTACAAGCATAAACCTTGATAGGATATAATTAATTCTTGCACTATCATTGCCCAAGCATAAGAAAGTCTTACAAAGATTCTTAGGCAAGATTAACTTCATAAAAAGATACATTTTAAATTTTGCTACTTTATCTAGGCCACTTACAATCATGTTAAAAAAAGGTTTGAGTTTCAGTTGGTCTAAAGAACAAGTCAAAAGTTTTGAAGAAATTAAGAAAGCTATAGCCAGTGCTCCTACACTCTTGAACCTTGATTTTACAGAAGATTTATTCTTATATAGCTATACTAATATTAACACAATATCAGATATTCTTATGCAGTAGAATAAAGATACTTTAGAATAGCTAATAGATTTTTTCATTCAAGGTTTAGAAGAATATGAAACAAGGTATTATTTTGTTGAAAAGTATTTTCTTTCAGTTATAAGGTCTCTTAAAAAATTTAAGTACTTGCTACCCAATAATAAGACATATTTGATGGTTGCACATCCAAGTGTCAAAGACTTTCTTCTGAACAAAGATATAAGTGACAAAAAAGGTGGTTGGATAACCAAAGTCATGGAATATGACATTGAGATCAAAGTCATAAAGTTGGTTTGAGGCAAAGGAATTTGTAAACATCTAACCCAAGACTTGCAAAAGTCTAATGAATAGGTTATGGTGTCAAATGATCAAGAACTTGCAAGTAATCAGGCCTCAACTTCCAGTTGGTTTCAAGATATGGTAAGATATCTACAAGATAGTATTTATCCTTCTCATCTCACTCCTTCAAAGAGGAGATATTTTAGATTACAGTCAATTCCTTTTCTCCTTGTTGATAATGTATTATTTAAAAAAGATATCAATGGTATACTATTAAGATGCATAGAACCAGGTCAAACACAGAAGTTACTTGAGTAAATCCATGATGGACATGGTGGAGGATATTACTCAGCTAGTATTACAACTCACAAGATCATGAGAGGTGGGTATTATTGGCCAAGTTTATTTGGTGATTGATATGCATGGATCAGAAAATGTAGACAGTGTGCCATGTTTGTTGAAAAAGTGAGACTTACAACCTTACCTCTCTAACCAATTTCATTTAATCAACCCTTTATCCAATGGGGATTGAACTTTATTGGTGGTATCAATCCCCCATCAAACTCAAGACACAAGTGGATCCTGACTACCACAAATTGTTTTACTAGATGGACAAAGGCAATAGCATTAAAAGAAGCTAATGAAACCAGTGTTTGACTTTTATGAAGATGTACTTACCAAATTTGAGGTCCTTTCAACTATAATTTCTAATAATGATATGGCTTTTGTAGGATCTAAGATCAGCCAGTGGGCAATTCAACATAGTATTTTTTCCAATACCTCATCAAACTATTATCCACAAGGTAATGGCCTTACTGAGTCTACCAACAAAAATTTGTTGAAGATCATTAAGAGGATTGTAGAAGACAATCAGAGATCACAGCATCTCAAATTAAATTCAGCTTTGTGCACTAACGGGATCACCTATAAAAGATCAATTACCAATTCTTCATAAAAACTAGTAAACAGTAAGAAAGCAAGAATGTCTATTTCTCTTGAATTCCCTACTTTGGAATTAATGCATCAACTTGAGCTTTTGGAGACTGACCCAATGGAAATAATATATGCTAAGCTCATAGAGCTATAGGAGACAAGGCATTAGGCTATGTTAGTTGAGGCCCATCAAGAAATGACAAAGAGATGTTTTGACAAAGGCACTTCTTCAAGAAGTTTTAAAGGAGATTTGGTCCTCAAGTGGGATGAAGATGGATTCAAGCTAGGAAAACACACAAAATTTGATTCTCTTTGGAGTGAACCATATACAATTTCTAGTTTCAAATCCTATAATGCTTTCTAGCTCACAATGATGAATGGTGAATAACTTCCTATCCCAATCAATGGGATACATCTCAAACACTGTTATTAAGGAAAGTTAAGTCCCATGTACATAGTTAATTTTTTCTTGTTTTTCTCTAAGTGTTTTATAACACATTAGTTAGTTTCCTTTATATTTTGTTCTAAATAAATGCTTCTTTCTTGTATAATCATATAGTAGTTTAGTTACCTTTATTTTTTAGGTTAGTTTCCCTTTCAGTTTGTTTTCTTTCCCTATTGTTGGGATTTTTCTATCTTTACAAGTCAAGAGGTTGTCTTAAAGTCATGTAATGGTCCATGTATTATCTATGATGATCCAAGAGTCATGTACATGGTCTAAGTTTGAGTATAGCAAGCATGTTGCCTAGTCAAGTCGCCAAAGATGTTGGTCATTTTTGGCCTATGTACAGAGCTTTCAAGGACTGAGCAATGTTCCTGATTGAGAGAAGGATCCAATAATAAAATAGGAGGATCATTTTATTTTCAAACCTTTTGAAACACTTTAAATCCACTTAAAATGTAATTTGTCATATTCTAAGCATAGCTCCAGAGTTACAAAGTGCCCATGAGGTGTCAAAAGTGCTTGGAATAGATATGACAAAGCAAATGATCTATTTGATTTTTCATTGAGTCCATCTTGACATTTGAGTCTAGTGGTAGAAATTTTAAATAGGCAATTTGCAGAGGCCATATCTCACACGTGTAGATGAATCAGATAAAATTGGTTATATGGGTTTATTCCCTTTTGTGCCAAATCTCAAGTCCTCTGCCAAAGCACATCATAATATATTGAGGTCCAAAGTTGCCTTCCAAGCATTTTCACTAGGTTTTTCATACTTAGCCAAATAAGCTAGAATGTTGCCATGATATCATGCGAACTAAATATGGACCAGTCAAGTTGAACATTTTATATTTTTACTCAAAAGGCTTTTGATACTAGTGGATTAATTGGGTTTGTTCCTTTTGACCTCAAGAACATCTCTAAAAAATTTGGCCCCTCCATTATTCCTGTATTTCAAGATATAAATTGCCAAAATTGATCAAATAAAGAATGACAATCGCACAAGAGTCAAAATAAAGACATTGTGAAAATCTATATGAGATTAAATTTGATGGTTTGTGGCACGTCAAATATGTCTACATGGATGTCAAATGACGTTAGTGCCAACCTCAATTTTAATTAAGGCAAGTAACCATTTAGGTTCAAAGGGTCCTTAAAAGGCTTGAATTTGGTCAAGATCTAATGCTCTTTGGGAGCCCTCATACTAACACATAAGATCTAACGATCTACACTAGAATCAAATAAGTTAAAAGGTCCCCAAGTTAAATCCTTTAAATATCTACAAGTTGGACATAATCTAATAATGCAGGATAATCAATCTACGATCTAATGGTATGCATTCACTGACAAAAGGATGGGTCCAAGCTAAATCAAGGGCTCACATTCAATCATAGCAATGATCTAATAGAGCACAATAACTGATATGAAAGTGAGACCAGGGAGATATATGGTGTGTGTGAACCCATACATCTTGATCATATGGTGAGCATGAGTCAAATTGGTCATCGAATCTAAAGATCTAATGAGTCAAGGACAAGTGGCACAAGCACGTTCAATTGGAAAAAAATCAATGGCTCACAGGCATCCATGTACAGATAAATTAATAGAGCAAGGCAATGTCAATAAGTTAATGTATCTATGGATCCAATGAACATAAAGATAGTTGAGCATGATGTAGACAGTCTGAGCTAGAAATTGACATCTAATAAGTCAGAGTGATCTCAAGACATTTTTTATGAAAGTCAAAAAAGTTTAAATGGACCTAGGCAAAGCAAATGTCAAAGAGTCGAGCTCAAAGTTGAACTAGAGTTGAACAAGGGCCACAGTTTAGAGACCAAGCTTTGCCATTAATGTTCTATATAATAGATCTTTTGGGTATAATACAAAAGGCAAAGATAAACCAATGACCATGAAGCAAAGACAGGTAGTTTGCAGACTTTCATAAATATTGTGACTATGTGAAAACCAATGGTATAAGATTGGTTTTCACATATAGTAGACATATGTCTCACCTATCATCATTGATAAATTTTTATAATGTAAAGTATAGTTGGCCACCTAATTCAGATGTGGTACTTTTCAATGAGTTTCAAGAAATGATCCTCATCAACAGATCAAGTGGAAGTAGCACGGAGTCCCCAGATAATGACTAGGTGGATGAATAAGGATAGTGAGCATTTAACTATTTTACAAGGCCTTTGAAATTTTACCTTCTTGGTAATATCTTGATTCATTCACATCTTTGAATTGGTGTTAATCCATCGTAAGTGATTGGTCCTTTTACAACACATAGTTCTCTCTCCTTTTTTCTATAAATACAAGCTTCTAAGCCTTGAGTGCAGCTTGATAATCCCTCTCTTGGGCATGACTAAACTCTGTCTAAATTTAATATTTGTAATATCTTGAGAAAAATAAATGACTCTTTTTCAAATTTCATGATTCTAGTATAGTGTGTTGATGTCAGATTGATTTGTATATGTGGTAGAAATATTTCCCTTATCAAATCTTAAATATCACCCAATTACTAGATTATTATCTTTGCAGGTCATGTTTAATGTTAAATGTCATTTGATTAAATCTAGCAAGTGGATACATTGACTAGTTAGTCCTTGAATCATGCCTCTCTATCACTTCCCTTATGTTTTGATCATTTGGTAAACCTTATCATGAAATACTAATGCATAAATAGCCATTTAGAGCTGCAGATCTGATCTCATTAGTGTTTTTTAGAAGTTCAAATAAAGTGGATGAACAATCACATTACTGGTGCATCACCTTCTTTCCACATTTTCATGTTTGGTTACCTATTTATCTCTCCCTTTTCCCAGTTAGTTTTAGTTTAGATGATAGATCCATAATAAATTCGACCTTCTATGGAGGTCTAATCCACTTTTAGGATACCCACAGCCTAGGATCAGTCCCATGTTGGACTAAATTTGAGTAGGAAGATATAAACAATCCCCTTCTCAATTAGGGTGGAAATTTAGAACCTCAACATGAATCACTATCAAGATTAAACTTAGGTTTCCATTTTCTAAGGGACAAAAATGATATTCCTAAATACCGCGACCCCCCTTCCATAGTTTTCACACATTTTGCTAAAGAAGATAATGAAACCAAAAAGTAATTTTTTACCATAGTAACCACATCAAATCATCCCATTGATTTCCACTTCCTAGCTAACCATTCTCTAAAGGTATCAAATTTTGGTTTGTAATCATAGAAGTGTGCCAACAAAGAATTCTCCAATAAAGCTTTAGTATTGTCCATAATGGCATTTAGGATGTCTAGTAACAATTTGTTCTCCTCTATTAAGGGTGTGTGATTCTAACTAGTAATGGCTTTTGGATCACCCGTTCTTGAGAGAAGATCCACCCAATAGTGCTTGGGTATCTTGTCCTTCACATCGTCTATCTTCTTGATCCCTACACCATCTAAAATCTCAAAAGGCAAATCCTTTTCAGCCAAAGCTCCACCTACCAAATCTAGAGTTTTAGAAACTAAAATCTTTACCTCCTCAATCTTAAAAAGTAATTAAGATTATTCAATATTAATATCCAGATAAAACATACATCCACTCAAGACAATCATGTTAAATAATCATGCATACAATTAAGGTCTATTGAACTAGCTAACCAAGGTATATAGTGATAATCCCATATAGTCTAATACACAATCATTGATTCCACAAAATATAAAAAAACATATGATATGAAATAATAATACAATCAATATAACATCAAATATTTCACCTCAAACTTTCTATACATCTAAAGAGTCACCACATATGACAAATGTATCAATATGACTAGACGATAAAGGTTTCACATAAGGGGTATTCTACTAGAACACACTAAATCATGTGAAAAAATATGTAAACCATTGTAAGTAATGTGATCAATAAGTAACTGTAATTAAATGAATGAAACCTCATGTCAAATCAAGACACATAGAAAACATAAATGACTAAAAAAGAGACTGTAAATCAAACTGTAAGACAAGCATGTCAAGCAAAGCATGAAGAAAAAAAAGTAGGCATGTCAAATGTCCTATGTAAAATAAGTGAAGTCCACAAAAATCAAACAAGAACATGATGAATAAATAAAAATCAAAAACTTTAAAAGATGACAACTCAAATGTAGTTCTTGCTCTAAAATGCAATGTAGGAAAATACAACCACCCAATTACATGACTAGCATGATAACAAGATGGTGTAGAGAGTGAATGTGAAGGGATGTTTGTGAGAAAAAATTGGTCATATCTGAAGTATTACAATGCAAATCACAAACTATAAACCAAGAGACTTAAGTAGGTAGATGTGATTAAGGATGTAATCAACTAAAACCAATATCTAACAAGGATAATATCAAAACAATATAATGAAAATAAGGAATATGAGGTACCACATAGATGATGTGAACATCTTTAACAGAAATGAGACAAATTAAACAAGTGGAAAATGTTAAGGACTATTGACATCAAGGACTTAGCACACTAAATAATAAACACAAAACTTGGACTAACAAGTGAAATACAAAGATCATCCCATGAAGGCTATATACCTGAAAAGTAAAATAAATCACACCTTCCCACAGCTTGTTCCCTATTCTTCATGACCCCTTACAAAGTGATTGGTCTACTATGAAGATTGGGTACTTGTGTGAGAAAGTAGGTGGCACTATAATTATATTATATAATTAGACCTCTTACCCCAGTCTACTAGCCTACTACACCACAATGGATCTCAGCTCTATCATGAGGCCAACTATGGAGTTTGAGATTTGACTACGATTAGAAATGTGCCAAATATCACATCTTTTAGTGTGATCAAATTTTTAAATTTATAATTGTATTTTAATCATTACCTTTTGTGTCTTTTATGATATGACTTTTAACTCTTTTATATTTTTTATTCCTCCTCCATACGAATTCAAATAAAAAATTATGAATTAAATAGGTGATGAACATAAGACAACTTAAACTTGGTCACTAGAGAAAAGGACCCAATGACCAAGGTGTCTAAAGACTCCTAGACTTGCCCACAAGTGTGAAATCTCAAAACTAATCTATGTGTGCCTCAAATAAAAGTAAATAATGGAAATATGGTGATATTGAGAGATATATCTAGGTAATAAGTGCTACAATGGTGAATATAATCATAGATGATCACAAGGAGTTATAATAGTGTTATAAAATGGACAAGCCTATGCCA
This sequence comes from Torreya grandis, assembly GCA_037957365.1. Lineage (NCBI taxonomy): Eukaryota > Viridiplantae > Streptophyta > Pinopsida > Cupressales > Taxaceae > Torreya > Torreya grandis. Next base: position 3,289,494 of record JARHVA010000826.1, read on the forward strand.
TGATAGTTGTGTCACTAGGAAGTTATACTAACCTAAAAGGGATCTAACACATGCACCAATGAAAGTAGTAGTCATCCCAAAAGATGGGGAAAGAAAATAAGGACCAAAGAATCATAAAGATACTAAGGCAAAGAATATGCGATAAAATGAAAACCAATGAAAAAACCAAAGGTGTTAACTAGGAACCACAAAGGAAAAAAAGTTTTAATGAAAAATAAAATAAAACTAATGAACCAAAAAGGAAATAATGGTGTTAAAAATAATGTGAAAATACTAAATAAAAAATAAATAATGGTGTCGGTAAAGTGAAACAAAACCAAATAACACAAGGAAAATAATGTTGGAAACTAAATGAAACAAAATGTATAAAAGCAAAGAAACACGTGACAAAAATAATAATAATAATCTATGTTAACATTTATATCAAAGATGAGCATATGAAATACAAGCATGTGTGTCTTGGAAGGTTTCTTGAAGTTAAATTGGTTTGTTATTGTGCAATGTAGAAGAAGAGTGAACATCATAAGATGCCCCAAAGGGTACTTTGATGTTGGTATGGGCATGGAAAGATGACCCAAAGTCTAAATTAATATATTTATGGGCATCACAAGATGCCCCAACATGTGATGTAGAGTGAGGTGAAATTGAAAAAATAGAATGAACTACATTGGGTTGGTAGGTGTAGTCAGAAACATGTAAATGTGTTGATATGTTAACTTTTGAGGATGTTGAAATTGACATATGACTTATAAGAGAGGTATAAAAAAGTCTATAAGGCAAAAGAAGACCATTTATGATGTGCTTTGGAGTAGACATGTGAACTAAGTGATCCTAAGGTTGATGTGACTTAATAGATTAAGATTTGATGAATGCGACCACCTATTTGAAGTTGTTCATGTTAGCTATCCTTTCGTTATTAATATAGGAAGAAGGATTAGCTATGGTTTGGATGACATTAGTGGATGAGGTGGAGGTATGGGATAAAAAAAATTTATCTTTAGATAGGTGGTGTTTATATGATTTTGATTCTTTAGATTGGGCTTGTGAGGCTTGAAGATAGTCTTAATAACGTTGTTGTGTAAGAGTATCAAGATTGAAATGTGGACTGAATAAGAAGGTAAGGAGGATTCAGTGAAGATCATCGTAAGTCTTATGAAAATGACCTATCATATCATGCCACAAACAAAACTTCGTAGGGTTGTCCAATTTTGAGGATGAATTGGAAGGATAAAACCTCATGGGTTTAGAAGGTGGAAAATTATTGTTAAGTACTTCTAGACTCAAAGGAGGGTGGATTGGGTTAAAATTAGTTGAATTGTATGTTCCCTTTTGAGGTTGGGGAAGTTTAAATGAATCAATTTTATGAGAAGATGATTGGAAAGATTCTTTAGTAGTTGCTTAAATTGATTCAAATTGCCTCATAAGAAATTCTTTTTTCTTGGTCCAAGGCTTCTTCCAAACTTTTACAAGAAAACATCTAAAATTTGTATTGAATAGGAGATTTAATAGTAGTGACAAATGGTTTTAAAATATTTTCATCACTCATGTTATGGTCTAATTTCTGAGATAAAGACTTATATCATTTGATAAAAGTGTGAACAAATTTGATAGGAAGTTGCTTAACATTGATGAAATGACTAAGATAATTTTAAGAAATGTCATTATGTTTGAATTCTTTAACTAGAGCATTGATTAAATCATATAATTGTGTAATGAAATGTCTAGAAAGTTGATTTTACCATTCAAGTGCATCACCAACAAAGGTTTTGGCTCAAAACTTGGTGGTAGAAAAGGTTTTAGTTTGCACCCAGTCTTTATAGAGATTGCTAAAGCTTTTGAGAAAAAGAGAAAGATTCTTAGTTCCATCATATGTGATAGTTGGAGAGAAGTGTCAAATGTCTATAGACATAATACATGGAGCTAAAGGTTCATTTTGAAGATGTTAAAACATTTTTTTAGGCATGAGAGGTTGAGGGATGATATGCCCATTTTCCATATCTAAGAGGAGGGACAAAATTCTAATTTGGTTGAGTCACAATGACTTGAGGTGGTTGAATATCCATTTATAATACATGAGATTGCATTTACATCATTTAATTAATATGAATGATTTTTGTATTGGTCATTTGTTGAAGTATTTGATTAAGGTATTGGATAATATCAATGGGATGAATAGAATTGTTGGATGGAAGATTCCCAACATTGGTAAAAGGAGGAAGACTAAGTTGAGTTACTTCAATTGTATTACATTATGATTTCCTTCAGGATACAAAATTTAGGTTGCATGATGTAGTAATTAGTTTGTGTTAGAGTTAGTTCTCACGTTTATATGTTACATATATAGTTTTTATCTTTTTTTATTTTATAATTTTATGGATTTATCTCAAATTCGTTAGTTTGACTTACTTCTTATTTTTTCTTGTCTATATATGCAAGGCTTCTCCTTTATAACATATAAAAGTTATTTTTTAGATATTATATGATATTACCTTTGTCTTTACATATCATCTTTGCATCTGTTACAATTATTTTTGTGGTGTTTTTATTGTTAATACTTCAGATCTTAGACTCAAAAATATCTTTTTGATATTCCTTTCATGTTATCAGAGATGGAGATATGGCAACCATATATTTGTGAGTTTTTTATTGCAAGGGTTTCTCCATTTATCAAATTTTCTTCTTGTTGGAGTGGAAGTATTTTCTATCGATCTAAGATTTATTTTTTCTTTACCATTGACTATGTCATATGGATCCTAGGTTGTACCATTATGTACTCATTATGCTAGACCCATGTTTAAGTTTGTTTTGGAAGCTTTTTAAGCAATTTGTGCATATTTTTTTATGATTTTATGCTTTACATACATCCAAATTTAAATCTAAAAGCATAGAGGAATACAAATATGCATAATATGTTCTATAAATTTGGTTAGAATCTCTAGATATCAAGTCATATAGCCTTTCTACTCAAAAACCTACTCATTGATTTATTAGCAGATACCACATGTTCAATTTTCTTTCACCACAGGTGGTATAGATCTATCTTTTTAAATTTAAGACCTCATACAATTATCTAACAGTCCCAACTTTCATGCCATAATAGTTATGAGCATTTTAGAGTATGATGTATAGCTATTTTGATAGCTTGAAAATTACTGTAGTAATATGTATTCATCATCTGGATAACTTGTCAATTTTCTTCTAATTTGAGACCGTATGATCTAAAATTTTAGAACTAAGTTTTAGAGAGGATAGTATTTTAGGTCTACTTTCATGTTATAATAGGTTGTACTATTGTGCATCAGACTATACATTCGTTTAGGATGTCATAAAAGCGCCCATTCAACATTTTTTTCTAGATCTTATAAAGAGTCTTCCTAAAGCTAACTTTCACCCATTTTTTACAACTTATGGTTGGTTTCTAATAAATAAATTGCTAAAAATATTATTTTAATGATTTTTTATATATTCATGAAGTGGTAAAGTATTTTTTGATCTTTAGTGCATTTAATTTTTGTGTAATGTTTACTTATTTGACCCATTTAGTGACGAAAAATTTGTAAATACTATAACTTTTGAACCCTGACTCAAAATCGAGTACTATTTTTTTAAAGTGTATGTTTTTTATTCTCCATCCATTGAGATCATTTATATTTTAAACACAATTATAAAATGACAAAATTGGGTAGGGTATAACACATTTTTTTGAGTTTATTTATTCCTTGTCATTCTTTAAATCGAGATTTATTCTTTTGGGGGGATCATTCTTTCTTCTTCTTGACCTCTTCCTTGTATTTCAATAATGGAGCCCCTCAAAACTCCTAACTACATTATTTATAAACTCAAAATATAGATAAATTACAATATAAATGCTTGTGTATAATGGTTTTTTATGGCATTCACCACTTTATAAATGAGAAAGATCTCATCTAGATTGCATCCATACAAAATGAGGCTCTTTGTTTGATTTGTCTTCATGTTTCAGATAATTTTTAGTGCTATGTCACATGTGCCACATCACCAAAGGAAGCTTTGAATTCTATTGTAACCTTATTTGATAAAGATACTAAGTCTTCTAGGTCTTTCACATCCTATTTTAATCCACCTCCTTCTATTTCACTTACCTCTCCTATTAATAAGGATTTATCTTTTGATGATGACACTGATGTTGTAGATTTCAGTCTTGATAGTGACATGTGTGAGACATTATTGGCACTTATTTCTTCTCCTCCTAGTGAGGATTCACTCTTTACTAGTATAATGAATCAATATTCCTCTTTATTTTGTGAGGATATACTTCTTGATGGTGATCCAAATGAGGCATTCTTACCTCCTACACCTATCATTATTACTCCTCAAGTTTCTAGTAAGGACTTGTCTTTTGATGATGGTTTTCTTGAGGTACTTATTACTCATCATAAAATTTGTACTCCTATTCATTTCATTGATCGAGGACATGATTCTTGAGGATATGGCACCTTCACCATCATTTTTAGAGATCATGGATGAGACACCATTATAACTTTCTGAGGATGAATTTTATTGTGCCATAGTTGTTCCTTCATTTCCTACTCTTATTTCTGAGGATATGTGTTTAGAAGGTGATTTTCACAAGGAACACATTCTTTTTACACATTATATTTTAGATATTGTTGTTATTTTTGTTACTGCATTTATTGCTTGTCACACTTTAGATCCACCTACTTATATACTTGGTTCCTTTGAGAAACATATTATTGGATTTGGATCTTGCATACTTCACTCTATGGGATAAATTCACCGAGGTATTGGCAGACTCTTACGGGGTATTATCACTCTTATTGATGATATTTCTATAGGTGACATGCCTTTGGGACATCTTGTTTGTAACACTCAGGAGGAAGGTACAATTATGAGAAAAGCATTTTATTTTTTGCACTATCTCATCACCTATGTAGATGATTCCCATATTCTTTCAATTCACACAAGATACAGAGCACTGATCTTCATGTGTGTTGAAATAAGTTTTCCTTAGTGGGGATTCCACGTGAAGTCCTTCCTTCTTTCTTTCTTTTCCTTATTTTCCATTCTTTACATTATTTTGAGGGGGAGTTTTATTCCTACGGGTTTTCTTCATTTCTCTATTTCATAAATATATTGTACATGAGTCCCTGATCATGGCTTATTATTGGGACCCATATTGTGGATATCCCACTTTGTTTTTGATTATTTTTAACCTCTATCTTCAATTAAGGGGGGTCTTAGAGTTGGTTTTCATGTTTTCTAAATTCTATACATAGTTTTTATTTTTTTCCTATTTTATCTTTTTATGGATTTATCTTACATTGGTTACTTTGATTTAATTTTTGTTTTACTTTGACTATATATGCAAGGCTTCTCTTTTGTAACATATAAAAGTTATGTTTTGGATATTATATGATATTGTCTTTGTATTTTCATCTCTTACACTCTTCTTGTAATATTTTTGGTGTTAATCCTTCAGATCTTAGGCTTGTAATGATCTTGTTGACATTATTTTTAATTTGAGATTAGGAAGATGTGAAAGAAATAATTTAATGGTTTCATCTAAAGTGATAATATAAGTAAGGTTTTGATCTAAATATTTGATAATGCAATGCTCTTGACTGATTGACAGTTGAAAATAAGTCATAATTATGAAATAAAAATTAAGTCAGATAACTATTGAACTAAGTTTACCACCTACTAAACTAAGACAAAAATGGATTAAATCAAACTATGTCAACCACCTATAAAATAAACACAAAACTAAGTCACCTGGGTCAACTTAGTTTGTTGACAAGACAAATAAAAATAGAAAAAAGTTGGCCAGGTCAACTTAATTTGTTGGCAAAGCAAATAGAAAGATAACTAAGTTGGTCAAGTTGACTTAATTGATTGTGTAATATATTTTTATAGAACTAAAAATTAGAAGAAATAGAGTAGAAATTTAAAATACATAGTAATTTTATTTTAAAAAAAGAAATGACAAAGTAAGATAATTGAAAAAATTAAAGTATGAAGTTGGTTAGAATGAACCTGAATAATATAACTAGGTCAAGCAGGTCGACTTAGTTGACTAAAAATATTGAAAATATGATTGCCAACTATATTGTCCAAACCTGACTAAGTCTTGTAGAGGTGAAAATCTAAAAAAACATAAAGGTTAAATAGGGTTGACCAAGTTGATTTAGTCTATAGATAGCAAAAAATTGAAAGCAGTAAAATAATTAAGTTGACTAGTATGATCTAGTTTGTTAAAAATTAAAAACTGTTAAAATGAATTAAGTTGACCAAATTGACTCAGTTGATTATAAGAAAATATATATAAAATGATAAAAAAAACTAGATCGACAAGCATGATCTAATTTATTGGAGATAAAAACATGCAAGCAAAGGACAAAATTAAGTTGCATAGCACGATCTAGTTGAATTCAGTTATTGAATCTGTAACATAGGTTAAGACTAGATCAACCAACACAATATAGTTTATTGTAACTGAAATGGTTAGATTCAAATTGAGATCACTAAAATGTATATAAAAAATTAAGATTAATTTATAACTTATCTAACTTAGTAAAATCTAAAATGAGATAAAGGAATCAACCAACATCCATTGCATTATTATTTATATTAGGAGCATGACCAAATTAGATTCGATAAATCTAATCAAGGGATCTCTTACCACATAACACTAAAGGAGAAGATTCTAAAATATATAGGTAAATGACACTATGCAATAACCTTAGCTAGGTATAAGTATATAAAATAGAATTAATTTAGTGTTCACCAAAGCTTGCACAAAAATGGGGATGATTAAATACAAATAAATAATGAAGAGATCATGGTAGATAATGAGGGCCTGGATCACCAAAAATGGAAGATGAAAAGTGAATAAAACTTTATATCTACACTAAGTTTAAGTATAGAAATATAATATAAGGAGTTATACATTGAACACATATTACTTATACAATCTCTCTATCAAATGAAATAGCAAGAGTTGGGAATACTTACCTTGGAAGCCATGTTGAGTCTTAATCTCTCCCTTGATCAATGGTGCTTTGTAAGAGATGATTGTGAAAATGTAAGGATCACATAATATAAATCAACTCTAGGTTAAAAGAGTCCCACTTTGCATCCAAGACTTATCATAAAATAGGTTATCTTCCTTCCAAGGCAAACCCTAAGTAATGGCTCTTTCAAGTACAGATTTAGTAAAACTATGAACTGTAATGATACAAAAATGAATATCTCTCTCAATTATATTTAAATGAAAATTTTATTTATAAAAATAGATAGTTCTTAACCCCATCCATAATTTTAGCCAATAAGGTCAACCAATATGACCCAAATTTAAAAGTTATTGGTTGTTATTGAACTAGGTCCGCCTAGCCAACCTAGTTGCATAATATGCCATAACTTTCTCAACTAGGTTAGATAGGCCAAATTCATAGGATTTTAGTTACATAATTAACATAATATAATGATAGGGTCAACCAATCTGACTTAGTATGAAAATCAGGTGACAGGATCGACCAGGCCAACTTAGTAGGAAAAGTGACCTTTTTCTTAATTATGGTGTATTGAGAAAGGAGATTCATTAGCAAATAAAGGCATGAAAGGTGTTGAAATAGGCAGTATATATACAAAATAAATGTTTAAATATAATTTGACATTTAAACATGGACATATGGATTCTTATACTTTATGTTATATTTTATATATTTTTTCAAAATGTTTGAGAGTTGTTTCATGCCTCTATGAGATATAATGTAAATTACATGTTTTGGAGGGTCTTTTTGGATTTTAAATTTAGCCATATTTTAGGTTTTTAGTATTTCAAACTTAGACATATTTCAAGGTTTCAGGATTTTAAGAAGGTATCATAGGAGGTAAATCAATAGACACTCTAAATAAGTAGGACTAATAATAAGAATGATACAAAGCCGTAATAATATTCTGAAGCACCAATTATCTATCCACCCCTTTCCCAGTCTACCCTTTAAGGAGTGAACTTAGAGATATTAAAATTTGATAGGTTTCTGTAAAATAGAAAGTATCGGTAAATGATCAAGTTTAAAAATATTGTGTGTGTGTGTGTGTGTGTGTGTGTGTGTGTGTGTGTGTGTGTGTGTGTGTGTGTGTATACCCCACTCGAAGCTAATCGTGTGTAATGAAAGTGTAACATGGGATGGTGCTTTGAGAAAGAACATATTAATACACAAAACTAAGCTAATAAGAAATATAATACTAAAATCAATATTTAAATAAAATGAAAGTAACTAAAAGTATGATATACATACCTTGACTTATCTTTTTGTTGAATGATTGCATGAAAATCTCCTAGTCTTGATCATGTAGGGTGTAGTACTTATATTTAAGAAACCCTAAAAATACAAGACTAACAATAAAAGTAATGTGTGGGTACATAAGATGGGAAAAGTAACAATGAATAACTCTTAAAACTGGTTAAATTAATTAGAAAATTGGCAATCTAGGATTGTTAAGAATAGGTTAAAACCAAAATCCTAACCATGTAAATGACTAATAATGACAAATGGATGTACAACACACTAAATCATGTAAAACATTTTAAGTAATGTGATCAATAATTATATGTAAGTAAATGAATGAAGCCTCATGCAAGATAAGCATGTCAAATCAAAACACAAAAAATCATAAATGACAAAAAAATGAAACAAATTAGCATGTTGATGAGACTACTACTCTCATGTGTGTTCAAGGTCGATCGATTAAAATGTTATACAAAAGTGGAAAGTTAAATATCATGGCATTGACATGTATTATGATATGGGAACCATGATAAGGAGTTAGACAACCTAAAGGAGGCATCTATCTTCTATCATATCCCTAACATATACTTTGATTAGATTTGAGGTTACATTCAAAATATCTATGTGTTTTAATAAAATCAAGGGAAGCTATACAAGTCCCTAAACCTTCATCAATTAATTCATGTTTAGCTTAAATATCTCATATTTGGATTTTAATGAATAATGGAGGATCATCCACACGAAGTAATATTCCATCAAGAATTATAGAATAGATAGAGAATTTTAGTGAAAGAGAGGTATCTATTGTTTCATTAATGTGGATAGCTATTTCTTCAAACCACTAAAAGATGATATCTTCATATCCTAACAAAGTAGCTTATTTCCCCATAGGTGGGGGATGAGGGATGTTCATTTCAAATAAAAGTTGTATTATATGATTATGATGACGAGAATAAGTTCTCATAAGTTCTAAGAAATTGATTAAATATGGGATATGTGAAATATTATCTATAGGATCTCATTCGTCATATTCCATTATAAATTTATCAAATAAAGGTGCATAGTGTTGCAGTAGATCCTTTGAAGCTGTAGTAGAAGTGCACTGAAATTGATGTTCATAATGTATGCTTATTTTAGATTTGGTTAATGTGGGTTAATTAACTATATTTGTTTGTGTTGTTATTGAATCATTGATTTTTTATTGTGTTTGAGAGGAAGAAGTACCAATAGTAGAAGATTTTGGAATTTTCAATTTAGGTGTCTTAGTTGAAGGAGTGGTAGAACTTATATAAATAGCATGTGAGGTATTGTTTATTTACATTGTTGGAGTTGACACTTGTGTGTTTTTTTAATTTGTTGAAATTAGTTCCCCATACCCCAATTTTGTGGGATGGGATGGGTAAGAGACATGAACAGTGTGGAACTTTAGGAAATTGTTATGTTTGGAGGCCAGAAAATGATTGATATAGGAAACTACTCTCCTAAATTATTCACGTTAACAACATTCTCATAATTTATGTTAGGATCTATAAAAATTTCAATGTTGTTGGTAGTAGGAGTTTGGTTAGTGTTAGTTTGATGGTTAGGAAGAGGATCTTTGTAAATAGCTAAATGAGCATTTACTTGGTTTGTCGCCTCATGTTTGGTTTTAGTTTCATGAGACTTAGATGTTATTTCATAACCTTTTTGATGTGTACGTATGAATAATTCAAGATCAAACTTAGGTCAAATGAGATAATCCATAGCAAATTTACTTAGTTGGTGATAAGTTTTATGAGAATGGTTCCAACTTGCATGAAACCAACAAAATTTGTGGGGATCATAGCAAAGTTGGGTAGGGCACGTAGGTTAAAGATCTTGTGGGGAAGATCATCGGAAATGTTTTTGAATTTATACAAAATAAACTGATTTATGGACATGTACGATATGTACTTGAGAAAATGTGGAACTAGGATGAGAATTGTTGAAAATTTATAAGGAAGGATTAGGCTCCATTGGGTTACTTGGAAAAATAGTTTGAATGGTGTCTATTAAATCACAAGTATTTGCAACACCATAATTAGTTCCATGTTAGTATTTAGCTTTCATAAGAATTTGGATCCCTATTGGAGGGTACAAAGGCTCAAATTATCATATAAGTAAATCTTGATATTTAGCTTGGACAAGGGCTTCTTCCAAGGAATTTGGTGAAAGAGTCCTTATGTGATATTATAATTTTTAGTGAAGAGAATTAATGAATAGATGAAATAGATTATTATCAGACATGTTATCCTTAGCTTTGTTAGATAAAGATTTCCATCATTTGATAAAAACTTGTGTCATTTCAGATTCTAAATATTTATAATTGATAAAATGAGCTAAGTTATTTTCAATAAGATCACTAGTTGAACCAATGCATTGACAAAATATTTTAAGCTAGTTATAGAATGGAATTTAAGTTGATTATACCAATCTAAAGGATCACCTAAAAAAAAATTTAGCAAATAGCTTGGCAGTCGCAAAGGTTTTAAGTTTAACCCAATCTTTGTATAAATTTTTAAACATCTTGAAATACAAAGTTAGATCATGGGATCCATTATAAGTGATAGTGGGAACTGTGCCACCTATGTCAATGTTTATAATTTGATGGACTAGAGGTTCATTTTTTAAGTGTTTCATAACTTTGTTAATAAATGGGGTTGTGGTATAAGGTTATCATGTGCATCTCTAAGGGGAATGGGTAGGCATTAGTATTTAGCATTCCCCATCAAGTAGGTTGAGATTGATTTTGTATATGCAATAATTGGTTTTACATTTGCATCATTTGGTTAAGATTATTAGTTTGAAAGGCACCCATTTGATTTAAAGTTCAACTAGTATAAGTCACATGGGATGTGTTAGCATTATGCGAGGCATTAATAGTTTGATATGCACTAGTAGCATGAGATGCATGAGTAGTTGTATGAAACTAGACATTAGTGTGGGTATTTTGAGTAGACCCATTAAAAGCCACACCTTCCATGTTTGCAAATATGGTTGGCATGGAGGATGAATAAGGCATGGAATATGATGTCATGTTAGTATAGGGAGGTATGAGAAAATTAAAAATAGTGACATGAATCGTGAGATGATTTATCCCAAATCTTGTATAAAATGTAGATGAAGGTGAATGGGGTTCTCCAATATAAGGTCCCATCATAAGGTTATAAATTATTATGGGATCCTTATCCTAATGTTGGTGTTTTCATTGATGAAAATAATCATTTCAATCATATATTTGACATCACTTTCATCCTCTACCATTTATAAGAATAAATGATTGACTATAGTGGAATATGGAGGAGTCCCATAATTGGCAGTTATAGTAATAACATGAATATTGCTAAGTCTTATATTAGTTACCATAGAATGTGTCCTTATAAACTTTATTATGATTGTTAAAGCTCATCATGTTAGTTTGATTTTGCTTTGTAGTTTTGTCAAACAGATGTTGCATGATGAAAAAGTTGATCTAAACACTTTCTGAGGAAATGAGAATCTAAAAGTTGAAAATGAATAGGATCAAGCTGGTCAATTAGTTACACAGATAAAATGATAGAAAAATCTAAAATCAAATTAGGTCAAACTGATTAAACTAGTTAAATAGGTAGTAAAATAATAAAAATTGGAATCAAACTAGGTCGAGATGGTCAATCTAGTTGGAAAAATAAGAAAATAGATCCATCTGTAATTGGATTAAGTTGAGCTAGTCGAACTAGTTTGAAAACTAGGAAAATAGGATGATTTATGCATGGACTAAGTCAAGTTGGTGGACTAGATAGGAAAATGAAATAGTCCAGAATAGACTAAGTCGAGCTAGTCGACAGAGTTATGTAGTCTAAAAAATTTAATGATCTAATTTTGGACGAGTTAGTTCTAAATACACTTTAAGCACAAATGCAACTAAGTTGACCTGGTCGATATAGTTGAAACACAAAACACATAAATTATATTAATGTTAGCTAATATATTATGTAATACAATAGATAATAATAAATAACAAGCAGCAAGAAAGTAATTTAGATGCTAAGTAATTCTATGAAAAGAAGATAAGGAACTTGTACTAAAGATTGTGATTGCAAGTATAGGATTCCAAAGATATTTACTTGTTCATTGGATAGTGTCACCCTAATGTTTTAGAGCATTGACTATAGAGAAAGTATCATTCTCATAACCCACTAAACCGAATTTCAAGGATAAGTTATAAGTAGTTTCTCGGTGTTAACCGCTAACCGATGCACCACACAATCAAATGGATGGTTGAATTCCTAAGGCTCAATCAAAGATAAAAACTTAAGACATTCTTGAAATATCGTGAGGTATATAGAAAATAAAGACCATGTTTAACTATGTGCTATGGTTATTGGTATTGGGTCAATCCTCTCACATCATGATATTTTTAAATGATAGACAAGGACTGTAAATAGATTATCATATAGCCCTTCACAATAATAGTTAATTAGTATTAAAAAGATCAGTACATGATTTTTAATGAAAGCTAAACAAAGTAAAACATGAATGTGAAAATCAAATTTTCAAAAACTAAGTTTTAATTTTTAGAAATCAAATAAACATGTAATCAACTGAAAATTAAAGTGATTTTAACCACTATCAAATATCTGTTAATTTGCTTTGGTTGAAATAGAAGTGAAACAAATAGAACAAGTTCAAGTGGGTTGATCAAGTTATAAAATAGAATAAAACATAGTCGATTTGATAGACTCGGTCTATTGTAAAAACAAGTCATAAATAACATAGTTGAGTAGGTTGATTTAGTTTTATAGTTACAACATAAACACAAAATTAGATCGCGATAATTGATCTAGTTGACTATGTAGGTATAGTTTTAGAAAAGTGAAAAACTAATAAAAATAATACTAAATTTAAATTATAACTCAAAAGGCAAGAAAATAAATTTACTTAAAAATTAACAAGGTGAAAGTACTGAACTAATTAGAGTGAACCTAGCAAATAAGATAAAGTCGACCAGGTTGATGCAGTAATTTTTTTGAAGATGTTGAATTATTATTTTAACTGGGTCATTTAGGCAAGTGTTTGAAATTTCAAAGGTAGAAAACATTATTATTGAACAAAATTGAACTAGTCGATCAAGTATAAATAAAACTAATAAATAATAGAAAATTAAACTATGATGATTAGATCAATTTACTTTTTTAAAAGGAAAATGCCAAAAAGAACATAATCAAATGGGTCAATTCAGTTAGATATAAAAAAATAAAAAATTAAAAAAATAAAAAATAAAAAACTGGATTGGTTGATCTAATGAAGTTAACTAAGACTAAAAACCCTTCGCACAAAAGGTGAAACTGAGTCGACGGGCTTGATGAAGTTAAAGACCCTACATAAAGAATATCAAACTAAGTTGACAGGCTCAATTTAGTTGACAGTAAATAAAAATTAAAAATTTATAAATGTTAGATTTACATCGGGTTCACTAGAATGTATGCAATAAAAATAAGATTTATCTACATCTTATCCTACTCAATAATATCCAAGATCATAGAAGGTAATTAACTAACAATTTGTTTAATAATACTTTGTTATATCAAGGTCATGACCAGTTATAGATCTACTAAACCTAAGTAAGAGATCTCTTACTACACAATAGCAAAGGAGAGGTTTCTAAAACCTTTAGTCAAATGTCATTATGTAATAACCTTATTAGGACATATAATGTGAAAAATAAAAATTATCTAATCTACTAAACTAACATATAAGCCAATACAGTAAATAAACATACAAGCTAATCTAGTGCTCACCAAATCTTGTAGCACAAATGGGGAAGATAATAAACAAGTAAATATAATTCTATTCAAGACAAATATACAAGTAATCTAAGTAAAGAGAGATTCAATTCAATCCATTAGTTACACAACATCTACTTAACTAAAATATGAAAGGCTAGGAATATACTTACCTTGTTGAAGTGAACTCATAATGCCTCAATATCTCCCTCTTGTGACTTGTAAGGCTAACAAAGATAGATCATCTCTATGCTACAAAACTTCTCCTATGCTCCAAGACCTCCACAAGACAAGCGCTACTACTCCAAGGTAAAAACCTAAGCAAAGAAACCTCCAAATGATAGTATAAGCAAATTTATGAACTATAATGATGTGTAATTTAATGATACTCTCTTTGAAAATGAAGTGAACGGGATATTTATAGCCAAGAATTGACCCTAAACCTTCCCAAGAATTTATCTGATACGATCAGTTGGGTTGACCTTGTTTGAAAAAAATAAAGCCATAAGACCTCGAACTAGGTTGGTTTGGGCTAATGAAGTTCTGTAATGTGTGCTAAATTATCAACAAGGTCGATCGGATTGATGTAATATAAAAATGAGTAAAAGGGTGTTTGTTTAGGGACGTATTTTATATGATGAATTGCTTAGGAGAGTGTATAAGTGGGTTTTTATTGCTTAAAAAATTAGACATATGTATCTTGTAGTAGTTTTAGGTAATGGTATAGAGACCAACAATCCTACAAAGCACCAAATGTCTGCCAACCTCTTTCCCAATGCATTCTTTAAGGTGTGCACTTAGAGAGATTAAGACTCAATAGGTTCTTGCCAGAAATAAATCATCAGTAACTAATAAAATTTAAAAATTGTATGTGTATAAACATCAGAATGAAGAAACCTTCAAAGAATTGGTACAAGCACAACTTTCATAGAGCAAGTAAAGGTAATCCAGGAAAAGTCGAGGGTGGTGGTATAATTAGAGATGCCTAAGGCAACTTGGTAGAAACCCATGTTGAGTCAATGGGACACTAATCCATCCATATTGTGAATGCCACTGCCACTCTCTAGGGCATCTGACTGGTAGTTGATATGCAAGCTTCTTAAATCATCATTAAAGGTGACTCTATGAACATTATCAAAAACCTTAAAGGTTCCTTGATTATAATTTAGATTGTTTCTAATATCATAAGCGATGCTCAAGACAATTTGAAGACCTTTGAGGTGATTCAAATAATGCATACTTATTGGGAGGGTAACATATCGACTAATTGGTTGGCTGATTGATGGTTCAATATCCAAAAACTCACCAGATAAACTCAATTTCATCAACTCCCTCCCAATTTATATATTGTTTTTAATGAAGAAGAAATACATCCCATTTAGGATCTATTATATTGGAACCCCTAGTCCCATGAGAAACTATCCTTACACCTTAAACATCATCAAAACATGTGTGGTGTGTCTACTATGAATATGATTCCTAATGATGACTCCACTTTCACCTTGAGTCATATTGATGTAATTTAGATGATTTGACACTACTTTAATGATAATTTGTCAAATTATTTTAGTTACACTCATGGTGAGAGACATATCAAATTTGCAAGTAACTATTTTCTTATGTTCACATTCTCTACTAAATCGAAGTCAGTTTTCCACAAAGGTAATAAGGGGACTCTATATTCACTAAAGAAAATGGGTGGAGCTAGAGTCAGGGTGGAACTTATTACTACCAACAACCTCAAGGAATGCACCAAAATTTGGCTCAAGCTAAAGCAAGATGGTCTCACTCCTTTCATCGAGCACATGTATCATTATGAACCTCGGGTCAACCTTATTTTTTCCAAGTCCTAGACTGATATGATTATTGAGATGTGTGTGTTTATGATGGAGGTGTCTGAATATAGCATTGTGTCACTCTTTGATTTAGTGGTAGAGGGGGCTTAGATCTTCAAGAATAGAAGTAGGATAAAGAGATAGTCCAAGCCTTATTCAAGGCTGATGAATGTTTTCATTCACCATTCTAACACTGGGTTCCTTAGAACTACCTTCCCTTACCCCTAGGATGAAGTTTTTGTCTTTACCTCATGGATTACCTCACTCTTGAAGGGAAGTAAGATGTCATCTACTCTCACTATTTTATTTTACTGGACCATTTCAAGCATAATAACCATATTACCCTTCCTTTTTTCCTCACATCTCTGAAAAG
The DNA here is from genome assembly GCA_037957365.1 of Torreya grandis. NCBI lineage: Eukaryota > Viridiplantae > Streptophyta > Pinopsida > Cupressales > Taxaceae > Torreya > Torreya grandis. Next base: position 3,305,776 of record JARHVA010000826.1, read on the forward strand.
TAATATTACAGACTATTAGGAGGAAAAAACTAATGTCCTACTACTTCAAGGCCTTGTTTTTCTTCCAATTAAATCCACTCTCCCCATTGTCAAGCCAATAATTTCTTCTAATGATGGTGATGATGGTTTAGCTAATGGAATCAAACACTCTTTCAATTCTTATGAAATCATTGGAATGATGAATGGGAGGAAGATGAGACACTAGCCAATTTCACTAATAGCATCAAAACCAAACAACTTAAAAAAACACTGAGAAAGGTAAATGCAATTTAGAGGACAAACCTAAAGGGCATGGGAGTTCTAAATTAACCCCCATCAATTTGGATGGGAATAAGAAGTCTATGAATGTTACCCCTATTGACAAGATTTCAAAGCTTGAAAATATTCTCTTTACCCACTTCAACCTCATTAAGGATCTGATAAATGAATTTAAGAAATCTAAGCAAGCCATTTTCTATATTTAACTAAGGATCAAAGGCTAGGATAATGATTTCAAGCAAGCAATTTATAACAACCAATCCCTACTTTATTTTAAGAATTTTTGTATAAGAAGATGGTGTAAATCAAGAAAATGTAGAATAATACCAAAGTCGAGATGTTTGAGGGTTTGATCAACCCTAAGGTGGTTGAAGAAAAAGGTAAACACAACATGAAAAAGATCTCAGAGAAATGGGTGGTGGAGGAAACTACTAATGGACCATGAAAAATAACTTGAGGTAACTAAAAAATGCAAGAAGACTCCCCTCTAAAAAATAAGATACCATACTTGACATCATTATCTATGAGATACAAGAAGACCTAGAAGTTACATTATACCTTGAAGGCATAGTCGAATTTTAATTTTATATTGTCTCTATTGTTGATCAGTTTGGTGTGTTTTATTGATGTTTTACTAATCTTTTAGTCTCTCTTCAACCTTTCTTATTATGGACCCTCCACTTTTAATATTTCTTTTTATGCTACGTTTTGTATTTTTTTGTTGGTTGGAGGATCCCTATAAAACCCTCTTATTTTACTCATATCTAATAAAAAATAAATATCCATTAGGGTGGACCTGTTGAGTATCAATTTCCCCTTTGACTCAAGTGGAACTTTGAAAGATATGTTGTGGTTTGAATACTCATAATGGTTAGATAAAGACCTAAGATATCCTCAACTAGGAACTGCCATTGACTCTTCCTATTGAGCTTCAAAGACACTACAAGACAAGCTTCCTAAAGATAAAGTTCTAGACCACAAACTCCTAAAAATATGATTTAGGACATATTTGAAAGAAAAATCAGAGTGAATAGAATGTATATGATATGTTTGGAATTACATACAACTCATATATATTGATCAAATATCCAAAACAACCCCTAGAGACTAAGGTGATAGTATCAACCTAATTGATACAATTGAAAGAAATTGGCTAACTTAGAATAGTATCGACTAAGTGGATATATTACAACTGTCAGAAGACATGCTCAAAATTGTATTGAGTTGGTTGATATAATATAAGAAGCGTAAAAGGCACTAAATAGATGGTGTTGACTAGGTCAATGTCATAGAATATAAAAAATTTATCACAAGTGAACAAGGAAAAGATGGAATAGGTAGATGGTGAGATACTCTAAGGAAACCAAACTAATAGTAGTTATAGTGTAATAATGATTTAATAGTAACATCTCTTGAAAAGCACCATCATCCTTTCCAACCCCTTTCGAGTGAATAATTTGAGGCATACACTCAAAGAAATTGATGCTTGACAAGTCACTACAAGAGAAATTGTTATTAAATGATAAAGTGAAAAATATTATCTTGAATTTGATTTTGTAGATTCTCTTTTAATAATTTCTATTTTTATAACTTCTCTTTTAATGATTTCTCTTTTTATAACTTCTCTTGCATAAATTTTGTAACCTTTATTGTTCCTTTCCAAAAAAAAATTTATTTGATAGGTAAAGTAAAACTAGTTTTACAAGCATCCAACAACCAATAATTTAGACAAAATAAGACACAGAGTCATAAAACAAAGCCCTTCAGGATGCCAAGTGGAAGACCATCAGCAAAAACTTTCAACAACCAACAAAAAAGTGTATAAGACAAAATAAAAAACATCGAGTGCCCAAGAAAAATATTTAGACCTCTAAGATAGATTTCTCCTTTGACACAACATGTTCTGTATCCTTCTCCAGAAATAGATCTTGGTTGGTTCTTCCCGAGGTGCATTTATAAGGGTCTTCCAGAATGGTATGCCTTGACTTCAGTTGAGTTATTATGCTTCTTCTTTTTACCTTCGAGGAAGGTTGGGTGTCTTCTATGAGATCCCACCCTACTCCACTATCCCTTCTTTTTCTGACTAGACGACTTTCCTGTCTTTATCTCTATCCAAATCTTGTTTGAGCTTGACTATATTTGCCTTTAGTTCATTCCAATATTTCATGAGGGTAGAAATAATCATTCCAATGCCTTCCAATTTCTCTATGAAAATGCTTAGTTTCTCTCTTTGATCAAATTTTTCTGCAAATCTATTGGGATCCCTACTCCTACAAATAACTACTCTTTTTGACGAAATGGCCATGGTTCTAGATTTTTTTATTAAGGAGGCTTGTGAGAATGTAGAAGGGCATTTAAAGGGAGTCAACCTGGCAAAATGGGAAGAGGATTTTTGGAGGGCTTGGGTTGGAGATCCTTCCTCATTTTTTGGCCTGACAGAATCTTCCTCAGAGGAGTCATTAGCAAGGGTATCCTCAAGATGGCTATATTTCATAAGAGAGTCTTCAGCTAGGAAATCTTCGGCCAAGGGAATGATTTTTATGTGCATTATTTTGCCTTTTTGGATTAACATAAAGATGAGGCCATAGTGTATTATATCATTTTTATCGTTGACCTAGAATGTAAATGATGTGCTCTAAGGGATTTAAGGAGGTAATATGGTAGGCTAATTCTATATCCCTAAAACTGATTAAAAAGTACAAAGTGGTGAGAAAAAATCAAGTTATATTTCCCTTCTATAGTTAAGTATTTCATGATTTATAAACATACCTTTGGCCACCTATAGAGGAGGTCCTACCATAGAAAATATTTCTTGTTAGTCTTCAACATAACATATGGCTAATAAAAAATTGCATTAGCTCCAACTTATAGCTTTTGTCTTTATATGCCTTTGCCCCTTCACAAGGCATCCCAATAGTTTTGTCGATACTTTATTTAGACCCAATGATTTTTACTTCTCTCAACCTTACAGTCTATTTATTCTAAGTGAGAATAAACTCTTTAGAGAGAACCTCATCATGGCCTTTTATCCCCAACATAAATTCAGTTAATCACCCTTTACTCAGCTTCTTCCATACTTTATTCCCCTACACCTCAATACACGACATAGGTTCCATACGGTCATGGTTGCCTCCTATTTGAAATTGAATATTGTTTCTCCTATTCTAAGTATTGTCATGGATAATTTTGGAATTAAACTTCAATTGTCAGATTTGAAGGTTGGTATTAATGTCCTAGTTATTGGATCTGAATCACTTGATACACCAATTATAAAATTGTAAGGGGGAAGTTTTGCATGCCCTGAATTGAAATTCTCACATGTAATTTGTTCCATGTGCATTCAATACTTGTTTGTGTCATTATTGATAATTATATTTAAAATTTGGACTAGGATTGAGCAGGCATCATCCCACATGGTCATTTTTTCACTTCCAATCCCATAGTTGGCTAGGCAATTTATGGCATTGTTGCCGTCACAGAAGATGTGGGTGATAGATGACTATTTGAAAGTGGAAATGATAATATGAGTATCATCAATTATGGATTTGATAGTGTGGGAGTGGATGATTTTGCTAGAAAAATCATTCATTACATTGAGGGAGTCACCCTCAATAATTATCTTGGAAATATGGGCATGAGAAGCCAGTTGAATGCCCCAAATGGAAGACATAGCTTCACCAACATGATTTATTTGGTGGCCCAAAGGTCCAGCACATGCAAATAATACCTTCCCTTCATAATCCTTGATGACACCCCCCCCCCTTCATTACCTAGATTGACTTTAGAGGAACCATTAAAGTTGAGTTTCATCCACCTAGTCATATGAGGAGGCCACTTGGCTGAACATCTCACAGCCATGGATTTATGCAATTCAATAATCTAGGAAATTTTTTAGCAGTAGAAAAGCGAAGACTCTACAGGGAAACATCTGACCTTATCTTTGGGCTAAAAAGCTTGCCAATTCTCTGAGATTGAGGAACATAATCATCAAAAAATATCACTCATAATTATTTTTATTTTAAAAAATATGATTGTTCCTTGCTTTCTAGATGGTACAAAGGAAGTGTGGGAAAGCCAAAGCCAAGTTCCATAAAAAGTTAAGGGAAGGAATACCCCAATGAGGTTTCCACTAGATTACCAAATCATGTAGAGAGTTGGGCTACACCAAGGAGAGAAGAAAACATTGCAATAGAGGATCTAAGATAAATGAGTTGAAGGTGCATTCCATAAAAAGATGATTGACAAATTCTTCAAAAGATTGGTAGATGGCACAACTGTTAGGTAAGTTTATTCCTTGCTTGACTAGATTTTCAATGGTGAGCATCATATTCTACACCACTAGCCAGTAAAAAATGTTGACCTTAAAAGTTAAGTTCCTGATCCAAATAGGGTACCCAACTTCCCATTCATCTTCCAGTCCCAAATCCACCCTATATCCCAATTTCATAGAGAAATAACCACTATCTACATCAGGCCAGATTCGGGTGTCCTCCCTCGGGAGGCAAGGAATGTGAATGTGTTGAATCTGCTTACATAATCCAAGTAGGGCCATAGATTCATCCTCATTGGTAGAATCAATTTATAGGGGTTTTCAAATGGGAATTCTATTTTCTAGTGACCAATAGTTCTTGACCTTGGCTCCCCATGAGTATTTAAATCTTTGACTTAAATATATCCATGATTCATGGTAGCTTAAAGGAACTGTAATAATATAAGGATCATCCCAAAAATCTATTGTTTCATCATTACCAATATTCCATCTACATCCTTTTTGAAGGATCCTTTTTTCCACTTGAGATGGCTTTCCAAACAGCTGACACATCAATTAGGCCTTCCTCCCAGAGAAAACAATCCTCATTATTACCCTCCAAGTATTTTTCCTTGATAATGTGGGTCCATTATTTATCCTCCTTTAGGATTTTCTATCCCAATTTTACGAGAAGCACATTATTCATATTATCAGCTTTCTAAGGCCCAACCCTCCATTAGATTTAGGAAGGCATGTTTTGTCCCATTATACAAGTGAGAATTTGAATTTTTCCTCTAATCCTTTCTGTAAAAAGTTACATTGAATATGCTCTATCTTGTCAAAAAAAAATTTGGTAACTTAAATATGGACATGAAATAAATTGGGATGCTTTGGATTGAGCTTTTGAATATTTGAAGCTTGCTTGCTTGATAGACATGATGGCCTTTCCATCCAGCCAATTCCTTTTAGACTCTATCAATGAGGGGATTCTAGTATTTTGTCTTTAATTTCGACACAAATAGGAGAATTACCAAATGTATGGAAGGGAAAGATCTTATCTTGCATCCAAGTATTGAGGCAAGCTTTTTTTTGTAGTCTCGCTTGCGTGTTTATAAATAAGATTAAACTTTTAGAGAAATTAATGCACTGATTGGAGACTTTCTCATAATCCATAAGGATTTTCTTGAAAATTTTAGTTTCATCTACAAATTATTCCCAATGTAAGAAAATGTCATTAGTGAATTGCTCATGTTTAACTGAAATGATGCTCTAAGTCATTGTGATGCCTTTGATTAGGCCTTGAGTTTTAATCACTTGAATGTGTCTTCCCAACAATTCAGTAAGGATAATGAACAAGTATGGTGATAAAGGATCCCCATGTTTCAACCTTATAGAGGTAGAGAATCAACGTTTGGGAACCCCATTCATTAGCACCGAGAATTTGGGGGTAGCTATGTAGTTATGAATAAGGTTTTAAAAGATAGAATTGAAACCAAATTTTTCAAGAGTTTTCATCAGCAACCTCCACAAGACTCTGTCATAGGCCTTATTAATGTTGAGTTTAATAAACATACTCTATTTATTAAAAGTGTGTGTAGAGTGAAGTGCCTCATGTATAGTGATAATGTCGTACGTGATTTGTATTTTAAAAACAAATGCACATTAATGATAATCAATGTTTCTCTCAAGTATTGGTTGAATCCTTCTAACCAACATCAAGGAACATATTTTATAGGTTATAGCGCTTAAGCTTATTGGTTTGAAGTCCTTGAGTTCATTTACTCTTGGTTTTTGAGGAATAAGGACCAAAAATTTATTGTTCATCTCCTTTAGAATGGTTCCAACTCTAAATGTAAAACCTCTTGTGCTTAGCTAATTATCCTTAACTAGTTTCAACTCCTTCATGGTGGTTGATGTGTGTTATGACCCCATTGTGTTTGTGTCCTATGAATGATTTCATTGCTATTATCGATGAGAATTGTTTCCATCTGAAGCTATTTGTTAACTTTCATTATCATATTTATTTCTACATGCAGTGGATTTTGAACCCAAGAAAGAAATTTTATGAGTAAGGATTCTTACAAATTATACCACCCATTTGACCTAGTTGATGTTGCTGGTCTGAATGGTTCAACAACTATTATCATTCTTCTATTGGCATTTCAATTTCTTAATTATTTTAACTATCATATGATGAAGTGTCAAGGTAATTGTGACAACATGATTCTTGTAGGATTTAACCTCCTTATTATACTCTTCCAAACAAATAACTAAGGATAAAATTATGGCCATAGTAATCATCATAATGATATGAAATACCATGTGTATTGGGATAACCTTGGAGGCTTCACTATTTTTAAAAGTTGCCATTGACCCCAGGGTCAATTGTAAATTTTTAGCATCAAATTTTTCCTCATTGTAAATGTTTCCTTGTCGTATATGTAAAACATGATTCTATATCGAATTATGTTTAACTTGGCTTAGGCTATATTTGGCAAAAGGCACATTCTTGAAACATCTTTAAGATAGTAAGGACCTCCCTCACACTATATGAAATCATTGTAGTTACATAAGTTACAAATTATAATAAATTTATATCTTTAGGTTATGATTTATCAACTTTGTTATATATATATATGAAAATCATGGCACCAAGGTGGAGATAGCCATGTCTATCCAATCAGAATTTATTATATAAGAGTAGTTGTTGGGAGTCTCATAGCATGGAGGAGAAAGTAAGCAAAATTGTAGTGTATCATTTCAAGATTTTGTCCTTGAGTATGGGGAGGGTAGCCTCCTGTCTCCCCGGTTCTTTAATTTGTCACCAAACACATCCTTATCCTGGTCAAAAGAAAATGGCACTTAAGAGATCGGTGAAGATAAATCTAGGAGGGCCATTTCTAAGACAAGGAAAATTTTAGAGGTGAGCAAGTTGGGAACATTAAGAGAGGACAAGTTTGAGTGAGCAAGAGGAGGGCATCCCACATCTTCATGCAAGTAAATTTTCCCTCAAATTTTATGTTGTTCTTTTTTCAGAATTGCATTCAGTTTGAAAAATAAAGGAAAGCTTCATTCGATTAGAACAAGGATTTATTTATTTGTTAAATAAAAAATTGATTCATACCCAGATTTGTCAAATGGACTTGTGTTGGAAATATTGCCATTGATGTCAAAGGTCTAGCATTATTGGTGATAAAGGCCCCATTGCATTTAATGATGTTTGTAATAGTTATATCTTGGCTAATGTGTGTTAATATTTATTTAATATTAACGAATATATTTTTGGTTGCATATAAGATAAAAGAAGGGCCCATGGAGAAGTCAAAGAGTCACGGGGTAAAGACAAAAGAAGAATGGGATGCATTTTCCCATGAAGAGTCATCTTGAAGAATTCCAAGAGTCACCAAGTGAAGGCAAAAAAAGAAGAGTGCAATTTCTCATGAAGGAACACTTTAAAGAATACGAAAAGTCACCAAGTGAAGACAAAAGAGGAAAAGATGTTTTTACTTATGAAGGGTCACCACATGACTTTTTAAATGTAAGGATACAAAGGGTCATACAAGTTTGGCACCATTTTCCATGAGGATTGAAGGGTCACAAAGGGTGAATTCTAAAGGTCATTTGGAAAGTTATAAATAAAGGCTTGAGAAGCCATTTGTAATATGTGAGATAGAGTTTGATTTGAGATAGTAATATCTAGCTTACAAGAGAAATAAGATATGAGTATGATTTGTATTTATTATATCTATCTTAGAAGAGCAAAGGTGAGAGAGGAAAGAGATATTGTAATGAACTATTATTTGTTGAGATAGCAACAGTGAGAGATAGTTGTGTGGTATACACAAAAGAGTTGGTGCTCTTGTGGGTTGGTGCTCATGAATTATTGTTGTGTTGGTGCTCAGCAAAGGGGTTGGTGCTCATATGAGTTGGTGCTCACAAATTGTTATTGTGTTGATGCTCAACAAAGGGATTGGTGGTCCTGTGAGTTGGTGCTCACGAATAGTTGTTGTGTTGGTGCTAAGCAAAGGATTTAGTGCTCCTATAATCTGGTGCTTGTGAATATTATTGTTTGAGTTGGTGCTCATTCATATACTTGAGATTGTTCTCCATGGTTTTTCTCACATTGGGTTTCTACATAAATCTAGGGTGTCTCTCTATCTTGTGTGGTGTTCATTATTTCAGTTTTATTGCATATCTTAAATGTTTGGTTAAGTGGAATTTGATTAAAGAAAAATTTATAAGATATATGATATACCGATTCACCCCCCCTCCTCTTAGTATATCCCATGCTTAACAATTGGTATCAGATTAGGTTCTTTTTGAAAAAGTTTTACAGCTTGAAAGTAGATCAGGAAAGCACAAGATGGCCATATATGAAGATGCCTCTGCAAGCAAAAGGATAGATGATCAAGAAGAAGAAGAAGAAGCTGAAGTGAATCTGGAAGGAGAACTCATTTGTGCCTTAGAAGAGTTAAAGGCTATTGAAAAGAAAAATCATAGATTGAAGCGCCAGATCGAGAAAAATGAAAAGGAGTCAAAGAAAATAATTGAAGATCTACAAGCACACTTTAAAGAAGCCAAGAAGAATGAAAAAGATCTAATAAAACAATTAAAAATAGTAAGAAAAGAATGTGAAAGGTATGTTATTAAAATTGCTTCTTTAAAAGCAAATCTTGATAAAACAAATAAAGCAATCAATGATAGAGCAGCGAATGATTCAAATTTTGAGAATAACACTAATATGCTAAATAAGATATTAAAAATATAAAAGGTAAATTTAGATAAAACAGATATCGGATTTAAAAATAAAAAGAGTTATGTTAAAGCTCTTACAAAAGAGAAAATGAAAAAAGAAGAAGTGAAGAATACAGAGGACGTTTCAAACAAAGAAGGCTGGAGGGAACAAAGCTACAAAAGATAATCAGGTCAGAGATACACAAACAAATCTTATTTTTATGGTTATTATTTGTATTATAATAGATATGGTCATAAGAAACTAGAATATAGAAAAAGAGCTAATAGACTCAAAAATAAAAAAAAGAAAAGTCATGTAGAGTCAAGCAGAAGCTACAACTCTTTTGATCCTCTATCAAGCTTGGATGAAGAGGCCATAATTTGTTATAAGTGTAATAACTTTATACACATAGCTTGGTACTGTAGAAGTGTGTTCGAGTCAGTCAATAAAATTCAGTGTTTCAAAGCTCCATTCATCAAGAAGAAGGTTCAGACATGGCAGAAGAAACACCTTAAAGATTCTATGTTGGTTCAGACAGCTTTGCATGCAAGAAATAAAGAAAAGCCATGGTTCATTGATAGTGGATGTTCAAAGCACATGATAGGAGACAAGAGCAAGTTCATAACTTTGAAGAAGATCAATGGTGGCACAGTGAACTTTAGAGATAATATTACTGTCAGAATTATTGAAAAAGGTACACTAAGTTTGGATAATAGTAGAACTAAAATTGAAAATGTTTTATATGTAGAAGGTCTTAAGCATAATATTTTGAGTGTAAGTCAAATATGTGATCAAAGGCACACACTAAAGTTTTATGCAAAAGGTTATAAACTTAGAAGAAAAGATTCAGATGTATTGGTTACAGATGCTCAGAGAATATGAAATAACTTGTATATGATATCAGACATCAAAGGTCAAAGATGTTATTTGAGTCAGATTGAATAAAGTTGGTTATGGCATAGGAGAATGGGGCATAAATTTTGACAATCTTGTCAAACTTAGCAAAAAGCAAACAGTCAAAAAAAATTCAAAGATTACAAAACCATCTGACACGTTTTGTGGACCTTGTCAGTATGGGAAGCAAGATAGAAGGTGATTCAAAATAAAAGAGTACTCGACCACTCAAATGCTAGAGCTTGTTCACACTGACCTATGTGAACCTATGAGGATTCAAAGCACTCAAGGTGATAAATATTTCATGTTGCTTATTGATGATTTTTCACATATGACTTGGGTAATATTTTCAAAAAAAATCAGAAGCTTTTAGACATTTCAAAGCATTCAAAGCATTAGTTGAAAATGAAACAAATTTGAAGATTAAATGTCTAAGATCAGATCAAGGAGAAGAATTCGTGTCAGACTAATTTATTAAGTTTTGTGAAGATCATGGAATAAAGAGACATTATTCAGCAGCCAGAACTTCACATCAAAATGGAGTTGTTGAACAGAAAAATAGAACAGTTCAGGAGATGGCGAAGACAATGCTAAATGAATCTAAGAAGATAAATATTGGAGAGAGGTAGTTGATATAGCAGTGCATATTCAAAATAGATCATTACTAAGAGTCAATAGTGGCAAGACTCCTTATGATCTATGGAAAGACAAACTAGCAATAGTTGAGTATTTTAAAGTTTTCGGTACCAAATGCTTCATAAAGAGAACTGATAAAAAACTTGGTAAATTTGAATTTAAAGTAGATGAAGGTATATTTCTTGATTATTCTTACAAAAATAAAGCTTATAAATATTATAACAAAAGAACTAAGAAAATTGTTGGAAGTGTAAGTGTCAGGATAGAAGAAGATAGAGCATAAAGAATCAATGATCCAATAGACATTCTTAAAATCATTGAAGAGGAAGGCATTGAAAAATCAGATGAAGATGAAAAGAAGGAGAAAAAGGGCACCAAAACTCCATCTAAATATGTTCAGATAAATCATCATGATCATGACATCATTGAAGATATAAATGAAGAAATTCGCACCAAAAGAATGATGGTAAGTGAATCTGAACAAGTTAATTTCTCTTTGTTATCTAAAATTTAGCTTAAAACTTTTTCAAAAGCTAGACATGATGAGCATTAAGTTAAGGCTATGGATGAAGAATCAAATCAATTAGAAAAAAATGATACTTGGGAATTAGTGCCTAGACCAAAAGATCATAATGTGATAGGAATAAAATAGGTTTATAGAAATAAGTTGAATGAAAATGAAGAAATAACTAGAAATAAATCAAAATTAGTATGTAAAAGATATGCTCAGATTGAGGGAATAGATTTTGAAGAAGCTTTTGTACCATTGGTAAGGTTAGAGGCTATTAGAATGTTTCTTGCATATGTAGTGTTTAAAATTTTCAAAGTGTTTCAAATGGATGTCAAATTTGTGTTTCTAAATGAGAATATTAAAGAAGAAGTCTACATTGAGTAGCCTGAGGGATTTATTCTCTCAAATATTAGTAACCATGTATGCAGATTGAAGAAAGCATTGTATGGATTGAAACAATCTCCTAAAGCCTGGTATGCAAGACTTGATAAGTACCTACAAGATCAAAGATTTAAGAAAAAATTTACTGATAGTAATCTTTACATAAAAATAAAAGATGAGCATCAATTGATTGTTGTGATATATGTGGATGATATCATTTTTAGAGAAAATATTGAAATGATAAAAAAAAATTGATAGAATGCAAAAAAAAATTGAGATGTCTATGCTTGGAAAATTATCATTTTTCTTAAGATTGCAAATATTTCAATCAAATAAAAGAATTTTCATATCTCAAAGTAAATATGCCAAGGAAATGTTAAAAAAAATTGATTTTGAGGATTGTGCACCAGTTGGCACACCTATGTGTACAGAAAATAAGGTGAGCAAAGACAAAGATTCACCTGTTACAGATCAATCTTTGTATAGATCTATAATTGGGAGTCTTTTATATTTGACATCAAGGCCAGACATCATGCATGCAATAGGTATGGTTGCAAGATATCAGTCATCTCTAAAAGATAGTCATGTTCAGTTGGTGAAGAGAATATTCAAATATATCAAGGGGACATTAGATTATGGATTATAGTATTTCACAAGTAGATATTTTACTTTGGTTGCTTATATAGATTCAGATTCGGCAGGGTGTTTGGATGACAGAAAGAGTACAAGTGGAGGATCTTTCTTCCTTAGTGATAGCTTAGTATCATGGTTAAGCAAGAAACAAAAATCAGTATCACTTTCTATAGCTAAAGTAGAATATATTGAAGTAGTATTGTGTTGTACTCAAGTGCTTTGAATGAAGCAAACTTTGAAAGATATTAAGGTAAAATATGATGAACTTATTTCTATTTTTTGTGATAACACAAGTGCTATAAATATTTTGAAAAATCTAGTAATACATTCAAGAACAAAATATATTCCCATTAGATATCACTTCTTGAGAGATCATGTTGTAGATCAATATGTTAAGATGAAATATATCAGTACTACAGAGTAGATTGCAAATATTTTTACAAAGGCACTACCAAAAGACACATTTGAATATCTACAAGAGAAGTTGAGAGTAATTTTTTTTACTTTCTGCCATTGAGGTTTAGCATCAGTAGAGGGGGAGCTAAGTGTTAGCTCCAAGTAGGCCCTTTGCCATTGATGTCAAAGGGAGAGAATAACAGATATAGGTACAGGTGCAAAAATAGGTACAAAGAATAAGTACAGGTTGCTACATTAAGGGGGAGTTATTGTAAAAATTTTAGATGACAGTATATGCAAGATTTAGAATGTGGCAATTTCAAGATTAAGGTTACCATCAATGACAAGGGAGAGATTGTTGGAAATATCGTCATTGATGTCAAAAGTCTAGCATTATTGGTGATAAAGGCCCCATTGCATTTAATAATATTTGTAATAGTTATATCTTGGCTAATGTGTGTTAATATTTATTTAATATTAACGAATATATTTGTGGTTGCATATAAGATAAGAGAAGGGCCCATGGAGAAGTCAAAGAGTCACGGGGTAAAGACAAAAGAAGAATGGGACGCATTTTTTCATGAAGAGTCATCTTGGGGAATTTCAAGAGTCACCAAGTGAAGACAAAAGAGGAAGGGCACAATTTCTCATGAAGGGACACTTTGAGGAATATAAAAAATCACCAAGTGAAGACAAAAGAGGAAAGGACGCCTTTGCTTATGAAGGGTCACCACATGACTTTTTAAATGCAAAGATATGAAGGGTCATACAAGTTTGGCACCATTTTCCATGAGGATTGAAGGGTTACAAAGAGTGAAGTCCAAAGTTTATTTAAAAAACTATAAATAAAATCTTGAGAAGCCATTTGTAATATGTGAGTTAGAGTTTGATTTGAGATAGTAATCTCTAGCTTAGAAGAGCAGTAAGAGATGAGTATGATTTGTATTTGTTATATCTAGCTTAGAAGAGCAAAGGTGAGAGAGGAAAGAGATATTGTAATGAACTTTCATTTGTTGAAATAAAAATATTGAGAGATAGTTGTGTGGTATACACAAAGGGGTTGGTGCTCACGAATTGTTACTATGTTGTTGCTCAACAAAAGGGTTGGTGCTCTTATGGGTTGGCGCTCACGAATTGTTGATATGTTGGTGTTCAGCAAAGGGGTTGGTGCTCATGTGGATTGGTGCTCACGAATTGTTGTTGTGTTGGTGCTCAATAAAGAGGTTGGTGCTCATGTGGGTTGGTGCTCACAAATAGTTGTTATGTTGGTGCTCAGCAAAGGGGTTGGTGCTCTTACAAGTTGGTGCTTGTGAATATTGTTGTTTGATTTGGTGTTCATTCATATACTTGAGATTGTTCTCCGTGGTTTTTCCCACATTTGATTTTCACGTTAAATTTGGTGTCTCTCTTTATCTTGTGTAGTGTTTATTATTTCAGTTTTAGTACAAATCTTGAATGTTTGGTTAAGTGGAATTTGATTAAAGTAAAGTTTATAAGATATATGATATACTGATTCACCCCCCCTCTCAATATATCTCGTGCTTAACAACTTGATGAGGTTATAAATACTCTGATTAATTAATTTATCTTTTTTAAAATAAAAATAGAAACCTTCTTCCTTGAGTTTTATTGAGCAAATTTTCAACCTAAGTGAATGTTTGGTAATATATGTTATTATTAATATTGCGGTGAAGTTAGTCTCGGTACATGTTAGTTGTGTTATTGAGTTTCTAAAAAATCTCATCTCATTCTATTGTTGGGTGTATTTCACCTATTTTCTCTTTATTGTATTTTTGTTTATATATATATATATATATATATATATATATTCAGCATTATGATGAATGTTGATTTTCTTTATTTATCTTGTGTGTGTGTGTGCGTGTGTGTGTGTGTGTGTGTTGTCATTATTAGGCTGAATGTTGATTTTCTTTGTTTATCTTATTTATGGCTCTAAAAAATGAAATATTTTGTGAGGGAGTTTTTACTTGCTCAGCATACGTTGACACTTGTTTCTTATGTTTTAGTGTAGGATGCAGGTGTGGGTAGCTTTCTTAAGTTGTGTCATGATAGAACTTTATCTTTGTATTTATAGTTTTATTGTCTAGATTGTGGATGAAGTAAATTTTATCATCTTTCTTTAGTTGTTAATGAAGAATTCAGAAATGTCATATTGTTGAAAATTTATCTATTTGAAATTTGTCTTGCATATTTATGTCTATAAGCCTCCTTGTTAGATTAATTTGTAACAACAATAGAAGGTATTTAATTTACTCACCTAATGGAATAATGGCTTGGTAAATGTTCAATGGTAAATAGGATAATGTTTTAGAAAAATGAAAATAATCTAGTTTTTATTTAAACTGTGGAAGTATTAAAATAATTGTTAATATTGGTTAATAGCTTATCTTTAGTTGTTTTATTATTCAAAGAATTACTTATTTCGCTAAATTAATTGAAACTACTTAGAATCACAAGTAACAATGATTCCAACATTAAACATGTAGATTAAGCTTCTTGAACGAAGAATTTTAAAAAAAAATGTTTAATAAACCTAGAAAGTTAAATGGGTTGTTGACATGGACTTGAATTGATAATAGAATAGTTTTTATTTAATCAATCAACCTTGGCCAAATAGAATTTAAAATTTATCAATTGTTGTACAACAATCTAGTAGTCAAGTATTTCCATTTCCTTTAAGGATGGGCACATAGTGATATCAAGCTATTAAATTCCTTTTAGAATCTAATTTAAATAATTAGTTAAAGTGAACCAAAACTTAATTTAAGACTCATTACCAATTTTATTAGGTTACGAGAATTTGTAATTGAAACAAAGGTAATATTTAGTTTTCCTACGCTAAAATGTGTATCCATTTTCAAATGGCATTTGTAAGATAAAACTCTTTGTATTATTGTTTTCTTTGTAGAGACATTTCAGGGTTGTTATCTTAAAATATTTTAGAAGTCAGATTCCTTTAAAACAAGAGTTTTTTCATATCTATTATAGCTTCATATCATCCTAGGAATCTTCACATTAAATTTACATTAATATTTGATATTTTAGGTAACATGATTTCAAATTTAGTTCCCTCTATAATTTCTACTTAATCTAGATTTTGTCTGAGGAGTCACTCTAGAAACATACCCAAATAAGTATCAAAACTAAATATTTTTTGAAATGAAAAAAAAACTCTAGTATTATCTTATTGGAATTATGATCTATAACCATAAATTTTCCACCTCGTCATGATACCTTTTGGTGGATCCAACTCCTGAGGCATTTGAGGATTTTTTGCAACTGATTTTTTTCAGCTTATGAAGTCATTTCAAAATTGAGTTGCCAAAAAGAGCTAGAGAAATATTTGAGTAAAATAAAATTTGATAATGATTAACTTTACCTTCAAATTTATACAAGAACTCTGATTTAATATTTTGGGATGTTTTAAATATTTTTAATGACTTGATTCTGAACCCAGTTTATTCATAAAATTGCTTAGCAGAACAATATTTTGCGTTAAACCCCATTTTGAATGCTGAGTTATTTTAGTGTTTAAATTGCTATAAATTATTTTTATAGGTTCTTAGTGGTATCATGTAGCTAATAGAATATAAAATTACTTTCAAAAATACATTTCACCTCATGGAGATATTTTTTATCATCGTCATTTAATAGGTGATTTAACAAAATTAAGACTTGACTGTGAGATGAGCTAGTCAAGTATGGGTGCCTTGAGATTAGGTAATTCCACTTCAACACAAATGGTTAACCTTGAATAACATGATCATGATTATTACGATGATTTTATTTATGGTTCGGCTAATTAGGAGTTTGGTTGTTTATGTAGCTTTAATGTGCTTACAGTTATAGTTTGCAGTAATCAATGTGTCAACGAACCATTGGTGGGTCATGTTCCATATCATTAAAGACGAGCTTCAATGTTAGTTTCATTAGTATAAACTCTTCTTAATATCCCTTGAGTATCAAATTTAAGTGTAATCTTACACACTGCATACAATGTAGTCGACACAACTTGGTCATAGTTATCTTGTTATATTCCTTTAAGTATCTCATATTCTGAGATAGATGGTGAGCATCTATATTGCCTACCTTGAATGGGATTGTGTAATTTTAAATTTGCCTATACTTGTGTATGTGAGTTTATAAGGTGTGTGTAATCAATGCATACATCAATGTGGTTGAGTGATTTTTTCAAGTGTATACTTGTGCAGAGTTAGTGTTGTATAGAAAAAAATAGTAGTGTTCTTATGACTTTTTTTAGGTAAAATTTTTGGAGTTACACTAAAGAATTTAGTAACCATTACTTCCACCTCCAAGTGAATAATATCCCAGAATTTTTGAAAGAAGAGTGGGGGAACCCATCTAAAATGGTAACTTTACCGCCCTCCATAGAAAATACCATTTTTTTTATATCATCAGCTAAGGGCGGCTTAAGGAATTCCTTGTTGTCAACTAGTGTAAGTAGACAAGGGTTGTTATGCATAAGATTTTATTCCTGACTTACGTCTTGTGATCCATTTTCCTTCAACAGATTTCCAAATAATGAATTAATTTAGGTGTTTATATCATCAGGGTCCTTACATTTCCTGCCATCTTCAAGCAATAACTCAAGAATCAGATTTATAATTCTATTTATTGAAGTCTGTTGACAAAAAAACTTTGTATTTATGTTTGCTTCCTTCAACCATAATCATCTAGACTTCTGTTTCCATAAATCTTCTTCTTTTGCTTCTAAGTTGTGGTAATTATTAAGTAATTCATTTTTCTTTGCTCAAGATTGCTCATTGGACCCATGGATAAAAAAATGTTATTCTATAATAAGAAGTTCCTCCTCAATATGTTTCTTCTATGTAAAAATTTTTTCAAAGACCTCACTATTCCATTCTTTAATTTGATTTTCAAGTGATTAAGTTTCTTAACTAATACATACATACATACATACATATATATATATATATGATCTAGAGAAAGGCTCTTGCCATCAATATTCTATAGATTCAAAAAGGTTTAGATGGTGAATAAACATGTTTTCAAATATAAATAAAATATTTTTTAAAATTGGGCCCATTTTCCCTTCAAAAATAATAGGGTTGTGGTCCAAAACAATTTTGGGTGTAGAGAGCTAGAATAATGAATGTCCTAATTTAAAGACAATAGGAATTTGTCAAGCCTTACCTTTACTAGATTCAGACCAATTCTTCTATTTTTTCTTTTGAATTGGTTTCCTTTTAATTTTACATCTATCAAACCAACTTCATAAATGAAGTCATTCAGCTCTGAGGTGCTTCCAATAGGTTTGTCAATCCACCTTTCTTTTCCATTGGGGTCAAGGGGGAGTTATATTATCTGGCCACAACCCATTTTTAGTTATTTCTAAAGCTTCTAAAAGCCACTAAATCCTCCTAAAGTTTCCTCCTTGCCATTCTAAAATTGGGGGCATAAATATTTGATAGGATCTATTCTTCTTTAGATTGTTTGTTTTGGAAGAGAATCACTAAATTATTATAGTTGTTTAAGAGAACTTCCCCATCCAAATCTCGACAATTCCATAGAGTATCAATACCTCTCAAAGCCCCATTAAAGCTTACACTACAATGATTGGACCTATTCCATAATGTATTGGTACATTTTTTGAACATTTCATCAAACATTTTAATTTATTGCAAAATAATAACCTAAGGCTCTTTTTTATCATATTCTTAACTAGCTTCTATTTTCTAAGATTATTTAAACCCCTCACATTGCATGAAATTAGTTTCATTGTTTAGATCTAGTGAATTTAAGGGTCCTTTGACTACCCTTGGCTATTTCACTATCTCAGTCCTGACCATTTCTTGGGAGTTATATCTGGACGCTCGGGACCATCCCCTATCTTTGTTTTCTTTTTACCTTTTTTATATTTTGCCTCGATACATCTTTCTTTTTCTCCTTTGTGTTCCTAAGAAGGGGTTATTACAGAACTCTAACCTAGATGACAATGATTATGGCCTTTTTGAAACAATCCATGTTCTTTAATCGAGGCGTCTAGTGACTTTTTTTTAGAAGATTTATCTTCTAGAATTGGAGTGGTTTACAGATTGTCCTTTCTTCCCAATTCCAAGGTGACTTTAGCCAAAAGTTTGTTTTCCCAGTGTAAGGGGATTTTATTATTAATTTCCATGAACAAAGGGCTTTCACTGCAGAGTAATTTCAAATAGTTGTGACTCATAGCTTCCAGAATAAGAGAGGCACCAAGGGTCTAATCTGAAACACTCTTTTTTTCTTAAATTCAAAAGTTCATGCATGTTGAGTTCACTCAAAATAAGGTCCTCATAGTGGTGGAAGATTTGAATTGTGTCACAAAAGACCTCATCTTGTGGGCTAATGAGAGAATTCTGCACTAAATACAACATGTTACCATTGAGAGAAGGGGCAGGGGTTACCAGGGATTTTAATGGATCATATAAAAAATTTACGTGATCAATAGTTTTACCACTTGAAAGAGTACAAGTTATTCCCTTGGAATCCAATCTTCTAAACCATACTTGTTTGGTAACATAGGAAGTTTTCATAATCTTGGGACGATCTTTTGAGATATGGTTAAGAGTGTTATAATTCTTTCAAATCAGAGCAATATTTTCATAAATAATACTTTGAGAAAAAAATACATATTTAGATTTAATAATGGTAAAATGGAGAAGTTTGTGAGAAATAATGAAAACATGGAATCTGGCTACAACCATCCTTCAATGAGCTTTGTTGACCAGATCAATCGTGATAGGTTGGCTAAGGGCCCTTATTGTGCCAAGGATAAAAACAAGAACCCAATATTCTAATGGGAGCTCAGGGAGAGAGACCCACATAGGAATATCTTCCATTGTTGGTCTATTCAGGTTGGTACCAGCGTTCCAACACCTTAGGGATACATTAAGCTTTCCCATAAATCAAGGACCCTATGTCAGAAATTTAAATCAATCTTCCTAGTTGTTAAACTTATCCAATAAAAAGTTTTTAGCAAGGGCCACCACCTCGATTTGTCCTTTCAATTTCCATCTATTATTGGCCCACTTTCTAAAAGATTCAATGTTGGCCTTAAAGTCATTTACTTTTGCCAGGAGAGAAATTTACAGGATCCAATTTGTTTTTTCAATGAGAATGTTATGAACATGGACTAAATACTTGTCTTCAAGGGATGGTTTCAGATGAACAATAGAAGAATCACGACCCTCTGATTACTTTCCCAATACTCTGTCAACCCAAGATAAGGTATTACGACCTAGAATGGAACGTTTGTGTATTAGGTCCCATTATAGGGTCGCTTGGATCAGAGTATTGACTCCTGTTGCGTCCCTTTTTTCCAAACTATTGTTTTTGCCATAATGTGAGTCGATAAGAATCTCCCATGCAACCTCCTTCGTGCCATCAACCCTAACTGGTTTTCTCATCCAAACTTGTATTCAAAAAATTGAGGGTCTTTCACCTTTTTTTGTTGTCACTTTATTCATTCTCCTCATCCACCTAATGTTTTAACTAGTTATTTTTATTTGGGAATGTTGCAATTTGTTCTTTTAATACCTTATCTTTTTCTAAATTTTCTATTTGTAACCCTGGTTTTTTAAACTTTTCATTTTGTAATTTTTATTTATGTAACCCTGTTGGCTCATATCGTTCTTTCTGTAATCTTGTTTGCTCTATTTTTCCCTTGTGAAGCTTCTCTTATTCTAAATTTTTCATTTGTAATTGTTTTTAGTTTTAATTGTCTTTTTGTATCTATGTTTGTTGTTTTTGTTCTTTTTACACTAACCTAATTTTGCCTCTTGTTCTACTAGCACTTGTTTTTTAGGAGATGCAATCATACTTTGAGTACGTTAATTAATTGATAAATCTATTATAAGATCACCACTATCAAATATTATTTGTATTTTTTCCCTTAAACCCAAACAATTATAAGTATTATTCCAATGCATTCTATGATATGCACAATAGTATTTTGATCTCCATAGAGAAGGCATAAAAGGTAATGTGATCAACTTGTTTTGAAACATTTCTCTAAGAAGCTCATTTGAATTTTTATTAGTCTTTTACATTTTTTTTACCACTAGTTGTAGATGTTTTCTATTTTGACTTTCAATCTTGATATGAAGTCCACACACACACACACACATGATAAACATTATAATATTATGGATCCTTTGTATATATGCTAATTTTTTTCTATGATGTGATCTTTGAACTAAAATATAGATTTTGTAGTTATACCTCTTTATTGATTTTTTTAGAGTAATGATTTCATCTTGAATTGTTTCACAAGTACAAACCATATGTACTTATGATTGAATGTGGATACAAACATCATCAAGAGGAGATGTGGGAGGTGCATGGGGTTGAGTAAGGACATGTTGGTTACCTGCATTTGACACTATAGGGAAAGTCACCTTACCTCCTACGATAGTGATAACATGAACCTAGTTAAAGTGAAAATGACTATAACCATCTTTAGAAGGGATGGTAGAAGCAATGAAAGGAATTATAATGGCTTTTGTCATCTTGGTAATAGTTGTAATTAAATGTTCAAACAATAATAATTAAGCAAGAGTTGGTGTAAATTAGGCTATATAACATCTTGAGTATATGATTGCTCTTATTCCCGTGTCATTTTTGACTTGACAAAATTTTGCATAAATAGTACTTGCATTTTAGCATGTGATTTTTTTATTTTTTGAAATTCTTAAATTAAAAAATGTTCATCCAATATTGCCATATATCATTTGAAAACCAAGTAATACAAAAGAGAAATGTAAGATCGTAGAAAGAATGATACTTTAAACAATAACATGGAAAATATTGTAAATAAAACATGAAATGGAATTATTTTAAAATGAAGGAAAATTAATGTATAGAGATTAGTAAAGTCTTATAAAATTTAAGGTCAAAATAATATGCTTTTAATATCAGATATCAAATCCAAACTCAAAATAAAGTTTTTTCAGTGTTTGATATCAAATCTAAGGTCAAAATAAAGTGTTTCCAGTATCAACTATTATATTGGAGGTCAAAAGCAATTTCTTTTAATGTCAGATTTAGATCCAAAGTTGAAATAAATTTATGTGTTAGATTTAATTTTATAGTTGAAAGAATATTCTTTTAATGTTAAATATCTAAGAATTTATCTAAACCATAGAACACAAAATTTGAACCAATATTCGAATGATAACAAGTGCACCAACAAAGGTGTGTGACTAA
Source organism: Torreya grandis (assembly GCA_037957365.1). Classification (NCBI taxonomy): domain Eukaryota; kingdom Viridiplantae; phylum Streptophyta; class Pinopsida; order Cupressales; family Taxaceae; genus Torreya; species Torreya grandis. The sequence continues at coordinate 3,327,712 of JARHVA010000826.1, forward strand.
CTTAAGATAAATTGAATGGAATAAATCATAACATTGGAAATTGAAGTACGACAAGAAAAATGAAAGTAAAAAAAGTGAATTCGTCAATGTACAAACAATTGAAATAAGAGTAAATATGAAATGTAGAAGTGACAAACTTAGTTATCTTTGTCTTAGATCTGATTATGTCTCTGATAGAGCACTAAATTAGGAAAATAGGATCAGACTCTGCAATTACCCAAAAACTATGATTGAAGGTGAAAAAGCTAAGAACCATCCCATTGTGTTCAAGACCTACTGTCATTTTTATCCTGACTGGTTGGAATTGACCCTCACTGAAAAATAAAAACTCAGGGCATGATTTTCTACGACAAATTAAATTAAATTTTAATACAAAATTTTGAATTTAAGAAGTGTAAAGAAGACCATTAAATAGTTTCTCTAATGTTGAAACCTTAATAGGGTTTGAAAATATTTGAAAACCTTAAAATATGAAAAGAGTTGAATGCATAGGTATGAGTTGATCCCAATCACCCCCACGATGACTATTTATTTCCTACCTATCCAATACTTTGAATAGGCAAATCAAGCCCAGGTAATTCTCCCACTTAGAGTTCTTTGTACAATTGTGCTTCTTTACCTAGATGAATGTATCTAGATATACCTTGAATACTCGATAATGCTTTACTTTGGCTCTGATAAAATAGACTTCTGACTTGGCTTAGGACAGTTTCAAATGATTAGAATTGAAATCAACAATAATAGGGAAGCATTTATCAATTTGTAATGGCTTAAGTATGTCTTTGTGCTAAAATTACCAAGTTGGTGGAATAAGTGTCTTGTGTACCTTTATAGCAATCCAAAAGGAGAAAACCTCACACTTTATACCATAAAAGTACATGATCAACATTATAGAGGCACAAGATCAGGAACGCAAGGGGATAATTTTTAGATATAATTCATATCTATGAGAGTGAATCAATGCAAGAGTTCATAACAAAAAATAAACATACATCCAATGGATCAGAATTCTTATACTTGTAAAGATGCAAATTTTATACAATTATGGGTGAATAGTGAAATACAAAGATGTACAATACTTACAACAAGGCTAGGAGGGAAAGATCCTATAGCCAGAAGAGGTTAACACTTCATCTAATTTTACTAGACTAAACAATAAAGGTTGTGAATGATAAACTAGATACATAGAGTATGTTATATATCCCTTCAATTGCATGTTAGACAAGATACATATTTATACATAGAATCCAAGATGAAGTTACAACTGATGTTGATTACAGACAAGATTTTTACGAGTCATGTTATTTTATAGGTTGAGCGATGGTGTTTTAGGTACATGGTGTGGACATCTAATTTTTAACACCATTTGTGTTGAAATTATCAATATAACTCTAATTGCACTCAAATGCCCAATTTAAGTCAAAATCACTAAAAACATTCTAAATGGTTCGAGCTTATCGTATATAAGTACTAATTTAATCTAATGTATCTCTAAATGGGGAAATGCATTTTATGTGATTCCTAACTTTAATCAATTCATTTTGAGTCGAAATGATGATTTTGCCTTTTTGTGTTGTGGATCACTCTTTTCTTCTAATTCGTTAGTACACATCACGTACCTTTGTTATTTTATGTAAGAAACATCGTAAATGGGAATACAATTTCAACGCATCTAACATTGCCTTATAATTTTTTTTGAGTCAAATTATGACCCAATAATATGCTTTTTTAACCATTTTGATTAATTGAGGGCCAATTTTTAAAGAATTGTACAAATATTGATTAATCTTGTTTAATTCAAATCAAGAGCTTAAGTGGATTTTCCACGAAAGTTATTGATTATTTCAATATTGAAAATTGATTCCCAATATATGCATCACCTAGTGACATCATCTATGGAGTGGCATCCATTAGCTATAAATGCATAAAATATCTAGATTATAGGTCACCCATGCCTAATTAATGTCTTTTCCTTCAAATTGACATGAGGATATTTATGAATTTAACTCAAAATATTAGATTAATCTATGGCCACACATCTCAATCTTGAGATGGATGGTCATGATTGATCTTAGACCATTTCCAAAATCTATAAATAGGACATAGAACACCATTTCTTTAGCTAAAAATGATAGAGTTATAATGTTGAATTGTCTCTAGATCCTTTTGTGTTGATCATTTGAGTTATTTACAAACTTCATTAGATAAGCTAGATTAGATATTTATTTTATTAAGCCAAAGTTATGCATAGTGTTCTTGAGGCAATGGAAGAGCAAATAATCCATTGTTGACAAAGACAAGAGCATTAGATCAAGGGGATAACATGCTTGGAGCCGCTCTTGGGCGGTGAAATCGATTTGGGAAGTAACTAATATTGTTTGCTTTCAATTTGTTCTTCATTATCATTAGCAAACCCTTCATGAATAGGTTAGCTTAGATTGTTAATTCTTATGCATTCTTTTATGAGTTTACATGACTAATGTTTGATTTGATCCTCTTTGAAATCCATCCTACACATGGTAACGAGTTGTTGACATGTTCCAAGCTGAAATACACCACTTGGAAATCCACATTGTTAGAGTACTCTAACACATTGACATATTCGGATAAGGCAAGTGTATATGTGCGTAAATGATGACATGTTTAACATTGAAGTGTGTATGTAGAACTGCAAGCAAGCACAAGACTATGAACTAGTGTGAGTGTGTTGCACGAGACTAAGAGAAAACATGAGTCTGTTGCATAGAATTGACGGTAAGAATACTATGTGACATGTGTGCAAATTTCACAGGTGCACTTGGGAGAAGTGTACACACTACAAGAGGTGCACACAAATCATTCACCCTTTCTTGAAGATCAATAGTCTCCATTGTACTTTAATGTACTTATAAAAAATGCACTTGAATTTATTTTGAGTTATACAAACCTTTACCACTTGAAAGAGTTGATGTGTCTCCTGGTGGGTACATGTGTCTGTCATTTTAATGATCTATTTATTAACTACAAGGTGACGATGTTCAAGATCAAGGTCATAAGTGTTTTGTGTCACTATTGTCTCAAGAAGTGTGTAATAATGAAGAAGCTTCATGTTAAAAAGTATATGTATGCCTAAGTACCAGGGTAGGTCAAGAACAAATGTGTTCTCACCAATCATGCATAGAATGGTGGAATGACCATATCACATAGGCTTGAACTTTGTGTGTGTAATTTTGAAGTCCTCCTAAAGATGTAGCAAAACTTGGTCACCAATTCAGAATACATGGTGTGTGATGCATGTCATGGCACTTGTATTTTACATGGGTGTAAGTAATGATCTATTGAACTTGTTAATGAATATATTGTATATGGTAAAAAAATTCATGGTTTTCTCTGCTTATGTCCTTGGATATGCAACTCAGTGATATCCAGTGTGCAAAAGCATATGTCTAGAGGTGTCACAAGTTGAAACCCAAGACATGTTTACAATGGACTATGCCATGTAGAGTTGTGCAAGGCTTTATTATAGGCATGTTGAATGTACCATATATTCTCATCCCATGTACGAGGATACATGCAATTGTACATTCATAGAGGATGAACAAGTATTTTATTGATAATTTGTGTTTGTCCATCTGTCTCTGGATGAAATGTTGTCAACTAGTCCAACTACATAACCATCAAGTCTCATATTGTTTACATTAAATGAATCATAAAGCATGGATATCAATCGTAGATGATGGGTGTTGGGAGTATAAACTTAACACAAACATGGTTGAGTAAGGATTCTGTAGTGCCAACTATGTCAATGTCCTTCTTGAAAGTGACCATGATAACCATGTTAGAAATTGTATCCACTATGATGAACACATAATCATGTTGCCATTTTGTTGCAAGTTATCTAATTAGGAAATCCATGTTGATAGATTCCAATGGCCTAGAGAGGACTGAAAGAGGTGTGTAAATTCCTAATTTTTTCTTCATGAGTTTGGCAACATAACAAGGAATGTAACACTTGATGTGGCACTTCATGTATATGTGCATGTGTAGCCAATAGAAGTGTGACTGCAATGTGGTTATAATCTTCATCATGCCAAAGTGTATAGAGGTCTTGACATAGTGCACCTCCCAAATGAGTCATTGCAGATCTAGGCCACCAAGAACATAGAGATGCTTGTGCTTGTAGAGAAGTTGATCAGACAAGTATAACTCCTAAACTAGTTGACCTTGTACGAGGTTGGTGGGAGTTTTTGTACAATCCTAATCAATTAAGTAGATAGATACCCAATCTATGAAGATGTGGTCATGTGTTTTCAAGATTGTGATGAGTGTGTGAACCAACATTCAACTAAGACAATTTGTTGCCTTGGTATTCTTCCATTTCTTGTGCTTGATCATGAGATGGAACTATTATAGGTAAGTCATCCACTTCATGTGGCACATATTATCAAATTTGCTTTGTGTATACAAAATTGAAGTGGCTTATAATCGTAAATAACAATTGTCTTTTTCCCCCATATATAGTGACACCATTGCTTAATTTCTTACACAATCGTATACAATGTTTTTTCTTAGGTGGAGTACCTTTGCACCATGTTGTTGAACATTTTTGAATGGTATATGATCAGATGTCGATGTTGCATAAGTATTGCATTGAGTGCATATTTAGATGCATCAATATGAAGTTCAAATTAATGTCCAATGTCAGGGATTATGATTATAGGTGTTGCATAGAGATATTGTTTGACTGTCTCAAAATCACATTATTGCACATGAGTCTAATAAATCTTGGATTTCACATGTGTTGTATGGTTGAATGGCCAAGATATGTGTGAGAAACTAAGGATAAACTTGGGGTATAAGTTTATGAGGTCAATAAAACTCCTCAATTTTATGATATTTGTGGATTTGACCAATCTTGGATCACTTTGATCTTTTATACGTATAAATAAATTCAAGCATGATCAATTATGTAGCCCAATTATTAGATCTCCATGGTACCAAACGTACACTTTGTTAAGTTAGACTATAATAAGTGATGATGCAACATGTCTAAGATGCACATTATATGTTCCACATGCTCCTTCCAAATATTGTTGATGACGATTGAGTTGACGAAGGCCCTGAGTAGATCATACATTAAGTGCATGAAGGTTTTTGGTGCATTGGTGAGGTCAAAGGGCATGACCATCCATTCATATAATAATTCTCATGTCTTGAAGGTTGTCTTCTAGACGTCTTCAAGATGGGTTAGAACCTCATGGTAACCTAACTTCAAGTTGACCTTGGTTGAAGTATTGTGCACCTTTGAGATAGTGCATAAGGTCATCAATGTGCAGCAGTGGATACCATTTCTTCATTGTCATTTTGTTGAGTCCACAATAGTCTATGCAGAGTCACCATGACCCATAATTCTTGGGTGTGAGGGCTATTCGACTCCTATAAGGAGAATAACTAGGCATGTTCTTACTTTGATCAAGATGTTCTTGTATTTGGTGTCAGATTTCTTCATTCTCCTAAACTAAGTTACAATGCAAAGGGTTGTCCAAAAGAAGGGATCTAGGGACCAAATTAATATGGTGCATTACTGAGTAGTGTATTAGAATGCTTTCAAGGTCTTTGTAAACTTATTCATGTTGCTTTAATAACCTATGAATTTGTTTCTACTACAATGTTGATCGATCAATGTGTGCTATCAAAGTTTGTTTTGTCTCTCATGCAGGTGTGTCAAGATGAACCATGAGCAACATAAACTTTTGTGCATCTAAAATGAGTTTGTGGCATTCCTTATCAGAGACTATAGACATCTAAAATTTTCCTCTCCTCAATCGTTATTATATTTAGAATCATTTAACATTAATTACCATTACACTAATTACCATAACATCTAATTATCCTAATATTACCATTACTAATATTCATCCTTTTTGTATCTTCTTCCATCATCCCAACCTTATTCCTCCTCACATTATTCTTTAATCTCAATTAATCATATACTTAGCACCACTTAATTGCTAATTTGGAAGATTTTGTTGAAGTTTCGAGCGAGCATACTAAGGGATGCCTAACAATGTAAAATAAGGAATACCAAGGAGAACATCAAAGTTGCCTCTCTTGCGAACTATATAGACTCTGAGGATTATTATCTTCAACATTAAGATATTAGTTTCTTGTTAGATTTAGTTATTTTCTATTTCAAAATTTTAGCAGAAGTTTGATGAATTTCTAATGGTTCTATGGGGGAAGTTTGTTATAAGTTTAATTATATGTTGTCCTATCCCTTGGTGGATTTTGTTTCCTGTCTTAAATTCTATTTGTTTTTAATATTTATCATTCGTACTTGTGGTCATAGGATACTATAAAATATTTTTATTTACCTAATCAAATAAAAAAATTGCTAATTAGATCCTCACAATTTTTAAGGAATTTTATATTCCTTCCTAACTACCTCCACTATGAATCGTAGAAAATCCCACCACTAATCCATATCTAATCCCTCATTCAATACACTAACCTCTTCTAAAATATTCTAGTCCACCACTTTGAGTTGCACACCATGCCATGAGCTCATCACCACCCCTCTAGAATTCTCCATGGAATTTTTAATGAATAAAATCCCAACTACCCATTCTCCACCACTGATCAAAATCCACCATGTCTAAATCCTAACCATCCATTCCTTTGTGTGGCTCCTATAAATAGAGCTACACCCTCATGCAAACCAATCAAAACTAATAATATAAAAAATTCTTTTAGAAAATCCTAGTCAACCAATGCAATAATGCCATCACCTTGCAAGCAAATATGTCATCCATAGCCACATGCTAACCAAATATTCAATCAATAGAGCAATCACACAAACAAGATATCAAGTATCCACTCATCTTCAAATTTGGACAACATATACAACAAGGAGGAGGTCTTTAAGAGTGAATTTAAGGTATAAATTTTATAGCTTGTTCATTATTTAGTTCACATTTTAATTTATTTTTCCTTATGCTCTAATCTGAAGCAGTTTGTTTAGGCTAGGAAGAGGCTTTGACTGGTTTTTCTCATGGTTTCTACTTTATCCTTTAATCACTAAAATAAGTCTACATTTTGGCAACCATGGTGGGATGGGTGTAACCCAATATTTCAAATTTTCTTTTCGAGCTCTCATCTAATAACTCTACCATCCAACTTTGGACACTTCTAGTTTAACAATCTCAACAAGAATATATTGAGTCTTTGGATGTCCACTAATTTCATGATCATCAAATAACATTCCATCCAACTTTTTCTTATTCATCTTTCCTGACCATCTTAGAAGAGTTTCATATTTTTGGAAATCACCCCCACAACTCTGAGCACAATGAATTTGTTAAAGCCTATTGTCCATTATGTGATAACCTAAATCACGTAACACTACATTTTAAACTGGATTTTTTGGCCACAGAATTTATGTATATAGCAATTTATTCTCTTAGCATAATAATTGATAATCCATGTGCAATACCTCCTGGAGATAGTCATGTGAGTATTAGTATTTAATTTATTCTTACAATATAATTACCTTGAACAAAACTTCCTCATTTTCTGCTTGTCTATGTGGGGGATTCGAGGGATGCATGGGGGGGAAAAATTAAGGCATAGCACAACTTAGATAGCTATAGCCAAATAAAATATGCTAATTATGCTCAACTTAATTGTTTCGGTCTTGCTTGTGTGATTGCACCTTGCATAAAAATAAATGATAGAAATGAATCAGGAAACATTTTGTCAATAGGAAAGGCCCAAAAGGAGACCATTCATGTAGTCAAATTGGAATTTAGTGTAAAACTATATGGATGATGGTCCTATGTCCACAATGGACATAAGCAGCACAACCATTTGAGAATGTTTATGTTATGAATATCTCTTGCTGAGAGTTTGTTTCTATCTTTTCTTTTATCTATTTTTGTTTAAAAGAATGACTACATAAATATAAGATTCGAAAGGGCCTAAAATAAACAAAGGGAATATGAGGGGTGCGGGGAGGTACAAAATCCAATAGGATCAAGGTTTGAAACCCAACAACACTACTTGTGTAACCACTTTGTTTCCTTTTTGATGTAATGATCAAAAACGGTGTAAATGAACCAATTCCTAGTAATTTCATGTTTTATGACAAGATGGGCTTTAAAATTATTCAGATATATTTATTGTGAAGAGTGCTCATTATTGAAAAGGATTTCACATATCTTTATTGTCTAAATTTCACTGAGAGTATTGGCTTTAGAGAGTAGGCATAAATTTAAGATATTATTTAGTGTATAATAAAATTATTAGGTGTTCCATAGGAAACTAACTTTTTATTTTTTTGTCATCATCAAACAATATTGCACTATTTGAAAAATAAGAATTTGTCTAAAACATATGAAATGTTATCTTCATAATTGAAAAAAAACATTTCTTCTTATCCTCGATCACATTTGATGTTTTAGTAAATTCTTCTAACAAACATTGATGAGCCATAGTAAACAACCACTCCATAGAGTATGCCCAAACCAAGGCAGAACATAACCATGTAGTTGTTTAACCCTAAATTGGATATGGCTCCTACTTGGGTAGATAGGGTTAAGGATATAGAAATGATAGGGCACAAGTATGAATATCAATCTACAACATGCCAATTAATGTGCTAAACTCAGATGTACCATATGCTTAGTTTATTAAACTAAGATACGCTATAAATATCAAGTGCAACTATGCTAGATATAGAAATGGTAAAGAAGTGATGTAATTAACTTGTTATAATGCTAATGTAGATATGGATCTGGTATAGGCTGAAAGCATATGGGAAGATAGTTTTGGAACAATGGTCAGATTATGGATCTGATGCCTCTAGTTCTCTAGACAATTACATTAGCCCTGAACAATTGTGTTGACATAACTATCTAGGTTTGACACTAGTGTCATGTATGGCATATCAGTTGAAATAGGGTGTGACCACTTGGATGCTTTTGGATTTGGCTTTGCCTTCATTCTGGTGTATTCAGATCTAGGTTATGGATTGTCACTCTTGGTGAAATGGAAAAACCCTTGTCATGTCCCCCTTTTGGCCTAAGCTTGGACTTGACCCTTAGCCTAATTCTTTTGGTGTTTTCTCTTAGACTAAGGGAAAAGGGAAAAAAGGAAGTACTAGTTCCCCCTCCTTAAAGGTAAAAAGTATGTTTCCACTTAAGTTAATCTAATTTTGCATTAAAGAGGACTTGTTTTGACTTAAAGGGCTCTCATATCCATTAAGTTATTCAAAAAGGCAGCCAACCTTTCCTATTCATTTAACACTTCCTCTCAAATGGGGTGCCCATTTTGGGAATGAAGGGTATATAAAGGAAATTGTAATTCATGTTGAACGGTTATGCTCTTATGAGATTTGATTTGGAGGTTAAAGCCTGAAAATGCTTTGCCAAGGTCTCCAAGATGAAACCCTTCAAGCCAAGGAAGGTTTAGGGATGAAAACCCCTATTCCTCAACTAGGGCAACACTAGTTCAAGTGTTGTAATTAAGCATCAAGTTCATAAATTAAAGAGTCCAACCCTCTCCTAGGGTGGCGAATTGATTGCCAAGGTTGGTGATTTTGTGCATGAGGATAGGTAACTTGGTTAGGAACCCAAAGCCTAGGTTTTTAAAGATTTGAGGGTGGTGAATTACCACCTACTATTGAATACCCCTTTGGAAGGGTTTCACTACAATCAAGGAGTCAACGACCCCTACACTAAAGCTACGAATTGGAGTTTGATCACTTGTTGAATTTTTTGAGTAGGGCAACCTCATTTTAGAGAGGTTTTCACCCTTTTCTAGGGATTTCCTTGCCTTGAAACTATTTTTTAAATTGCATAATTATTCTATAATTTTATTAGAAATTATCCAATATATCTTAGCATCAAGTGTCTAGGAAAAGGTATTCATTTTAGCTATAATATTTTGATATTTTATGGGGGTATTGAGCATGAAAATATTGAGGGTTTTGAGGGGAAAAGGCTACAATAAATTGTAATAATTTTTTAAACCTAAGCACCTAGGGTTTGAGGGGTGATTTTCATTTTGGATCCCTAATCTTGATTGGAAGGATCTTAACTTATTGCTAGTGTTGGAGATAATTTTTATATGACTTTGTGAATTTATTTATAGCTAGGGTTTGCTATGAAAATTTAGAAAATCATTTCAGATTGTGAGGGTTTACCAAAAAAATCATAATTCCATATGTGCCCTAAGTTGGGGACATTACAATGGTATTTGAGCTTAGATCTTACCAGCTTAGGGATTAGATCAAAAGCTTAATGCAGCATGATGGAATAAGTGGGGAAAGAAGACCTCTACAAAGTAGGGAGGAAGTTAGAGCATCCACGTCAATTAGTAGATAACCTAATCAGCATCTTGGAAGAATTAGAAGAGGGGTTATCCAAGGTAAATTAGTCACAATGTTTGATAATTTAGTGGGTGGTATAGCCCTAAAAGATTTGCTTGGTCCAGCACCAACTCTTGAGGCAAACAAATAAAAAATTAAGGATTACGATTATTAGTTGTCTTAATGAAATTACAAGAATAACCACTCCCAAGGTTCCTTACAACAATAAAATCATGAGGGAGATATTTCAGATAATTGTGGAGAGTTTTCAAGGTCTGGAGGATAGAAAAGGACCTTTTTTTGGCTAGGAGAGTCACAATTCTAGAGACTATGGCAAAAAATAGATCATGTGTTTTGATTTTAGATTTGGAATTTAATGAACTAATTATTGAGATGTTTCAACATTTCTTGTAGCTACTAATATGAATCACACAGAAAATGTTGTAACTTCTAAGCAGATAGTTATGACTTTGATGTTAAATGAAAATGATGATACTTATCAACCATTATTATCTATTTTATTGGTAGGTTTGCGATAATAAAAGAATATTTTTCCAGCTGCACATGTGTTGTTTGAAAACATTGTAAAAATTTGTGAATAAAAATTGAGGCCTTATTTGATATTAGAGCATGAGAAGAAAAAGACGAAGAGGAGAATTAATTATAGGTAAAATTAGAAGAAATAGATGAAGAGACAACCCCTTATGAGGATTCCAATGAAGGAATAACGAAATTAGAGAATTCAGATTTGAAAAGGGTTAGTGAGCAATAATAAATTGGTACCTTGAAGCCATTTGAGTAGCGAAGGGTCAACACTTTGGTCCAGCCTAGGGTTGTAAATTTATAACATCAAAAATCAAACCTTTTGGGGTAGAAAAGGGAGCTGAAATTAGAATACATTAATGCATCAAAGCCAAGTATTTTAGGGCAGCCAAGTGTTGTATTCTCTGAGTATCAAAAATTAAATATTTTTAGGCCGCAAGGAGAGGTTTTACAACAAGGTTGTGGGTAGAAAAAGGAGCTGCAAATGGTAGATAATGAAAGGAAAGAACCAAGGCAAGAGACTTTAGAGAGTATGAAGGGAACAAGTGAGCCTCAAGAAGAAATCATTGAAATTGTTAAATAAACCAAAATTGAAAAAACAAAGAAAAAAAAATCTATCAAATAGAACATTTCGGGATAACTCTATTGAAAGGTATGTTGTAGAAGAGAATGTAGATCTTTTCATTGATTCTAACAATAGTTCACTTTCATTGCATAACTCTATATTTCATGAGGGAGAATGCAAAAAATAATTGTTGGTAATGGTAAAGAGGGAAGCCCCCATTAATGGGTTAATAGTAATGTTGAAAACTATGAGAAGGAAAGGCAAAATGGATTCGAGGCCCCCCTTTAGGATGTTTCAAAATAAATTTCGATGGAACAACCAAGGGAAATCTAGGGGCATCTGGTGCAGGGTGTGTAATTCAAGATTGTGCGGGATCATTTATTTGAGTTACCTTGAAGAAGATGGTTAATGTCACCAATAACAAGGCCAAGGTTTAAGTCTTTATCTTAGGGTTAAATCTAATTTCTCTTTGTGGGATGGAACAAGTTATAATTGAAGGTGACTCTAAAGTTATTATTCAAGCCATTAGGAAATTGAAATCAAGTTCCTAGAATAGCAATAGCATTTTCAACCAGGGTTAGGGACTCTAGACAATCTAAATCATTGGGATGTATCACACCGCTTTCATGAAGCTATCTCCACAATAGATATGTTGGTTAATAAAGCAATCAATTAGCATGATGAGTTAGTAGAGGAAAATAATTAGGGATGTTGGGACCTTCAAGAAGATGTCTATTGATTGGGATTGTGGGAGGTGCCATAATGGTATGTCACCCATCATTAGCTCACACTCGATGTAAGCCCATGCCACATGCATGGCACACCCCTATTGTCTTTTTATTAATTACGAATAGGGTGAGTGATGAATGCACAATCTTTTCCCCTTCTTGTCTTGGCTCTCCCCAACTCCTCTTGCTCTTTTTCACTTTTCTCAACCATTATGGATCTAATGCTCTAGATTGTGCTTAGTGAACCCCTACTGTGATTAAAATCAAGTAACAAGAAAGTAGCCTTTTAAGGACATGTATCTAACTCTCGATTTAAAAGGATCTTCATCATTCATTCCAACAACATTATACAAGTAATTTGGAATGGTATCAGTCATGTGGTATTGGATAATATTTGCAGGGTCAAGGTAAATTCTTTACTTGCATCGACCTTCGTAGGCAACTTTCAACTTTTTTCAAAAAACAAGCAATAGACATTGGCATTGGAAACTCAAATTATACATCTAATGTTTAGGGTTGGGTTGTAACATGCAGTGAAAGTTTATGTTTGCAATGGGAAGCAATACCTCCCCTTCTCAGCTCATAATGAGTTAGGGTTAGTCCCTTTACATCCTTTCCATGAGCTTGAAGGTAGGTTTTGAAAATTAATTGATCACTTGGAGTTTGTTCAGTTTTTGCTAAAACACTCGACACATGAGGGATGATTCATTCCTAAATTGGACTTAACAGAGCTATGGTCTCCCATTGCCTAGATGGAGGTAGTATTTAGTTGGAGATCCTTTTCCAGGGCTTTGGCAGCTATCAAATGCTTTCTCAAGTTTTTTGGCGCACCCCATTAGCATAATATTCCCTCTGCATTAGCATCAAGACTCCAAGCTCCTCATAGGGTAGTCACGGTGCAAATGAGGCATCGATTAGATAGCAATATTATTCTACATGTGTTGGAGGGGTTCTCCTGAAACATAAATTTGGAAGGTTGAGGCATCACTATTGGAAGATAACTCCTTAGAAGGTAGGTGGCACTGAATAGGGACCGAGTTTGAGTGCAGCTGAGGTAGACGTGAATGGGGACGGACATGGTGATTAGGTTTCCTCTTCTATATTTATGGAGGTTAGTAGTTCCACCATTATTTGTGGTGGCGGCAATGTCAAAGCCATAATTTGATTGATAGGGCATAGCCCTTTGTTTTTTTTTTGGGGATGTTCCTATATGTTATTTCCTCACAGGGATTTCTCGCACTCATTTATTTTGGCCCTTCGTGGCTCGTGGTGTTTTTAAGATCTTTCTTAGGTGGTTTCTACTCAAGGGTTATATCCCTTATTTTTGTAATCCTATTTTATTCTTGTTTAATAAAATGGAGAGGGACCCCCAACCCTCATCATTTATCTAAAAAAATAGTAAAGGAAAGTACAAGTCTTAACCAAAGTGGACAACATAAACGGGTTCCTTGAAGGATTAATGCAAAATGTGAAATGGGAACACTTGAATAAAATTGTCAACCTTGTCGATTTACATACAATCAAGGATGCAATGGAAGCAACAAATTCAAAATATCTTCATGTGCTTAAAGATAAGGATGTGGCCATCACACTTGCAAATGAAGCCTTAGATGCATATAAGGCAATGAATCTTAAGGTTAATGAGCTCACCCTTGAGATTGAATCAACCAAGGAATCATTAGAAAATAGTCGAAGAGCACTTCTTAAAAAAATCAGATTGATGTTGCAAGGAGGTTTAGGGAGTAAGAGAATGAAGCTAGGGCAAGAAAAATTGAGAAAAAAAAATGATGAGATTTTTGGACTTCAAGAACACTTTGATTTGCATTGTTTTAATAAAAAATAAGAACTTGCAAATGTAGATTTTGAACAGAGGAATAGAAATGACTTCCAATATTTTGACAACCCACTTTTCAAGATGGGTATTGAGGTAGATCGTAGTTCAAATTTCAAACTTTTAGGCCTTGAGACGAGGATATTTTAAGTTACAACAACCATCACATAAGATGAAGATCCACCCCATTTCATGTTGTATAAGTGATTAAATTCTAAAATTTGTTGTTCATCAAAAGGGGTTAAAAGAGTGGAAAATCTTGAGTTTGGGAAGCCACTGAGATATGTTGAAAACCATCCAACTCCATGTTTTAGAATCATTGAAAATTCTGAAAATAATGATTTAGGACAACATTTGAAGTGGGCAAAAATTTAGCTTGTACACAATATAAGGAATTCAAAAAATCTCATGAGGAATAAGCCCATAACTTACCAATAAAATTTCGAGTTTTTGTACAAAGTCAAATTGTTTTGTGCCTCTAAAATTTAAAAAAAAAACAGGGGACAAATTCTGGAAATTGGTTGAAGACTCAGCCCATTAAAGGCACAAAAAAACTGGAAGTTATTGGGCAAACTAAACCCCTAACAAATGCCGAAAATGGTAAGGGAACAAATCTTAAAAAATTGTTGAATGTTCAACCCATGTAAGGTACAAAAAAAAAATTTTAAAATGGGGAAGTACATCCCCTAGTGAACTCTAGAAACAAAGGGGAAATTCGTCTTCTCACATACGACATAGAGTTAGGACTTGAAAAGTGGGAATAACCCTTCCAAGGTTGGGAGTTTGGACTCCTCTCAAGTATGGTAAGTGCCCTTAATTTCACTTTAAGGCATCAAGGGTTGAAATTGAATATTCTATTATATTAGATAGAACATGTAATAAAATGGAAGACTCATAAATGTGAAATAAAAATGGGTGAGGTGGCTATAAATGTTATTCAATTCATAGGGAAAGGAAGAATGGCCATAAGGGGCATGCTAATACATTATCCTATTATGATAAGTATGACAATACCAGCCTACATAAAGAGGGTTGTAGATTTATATAATATCCTCTTAAAGTTAAATGCATGAAGGGGTTTTCAAAGGGCAAGTTGGGACTAGAAAGCTTGGCGTTGGTGGACATTTGCAAGGCTAAAAATGAGGAATACATCCCTCAAAACTTCTAGAACATATTTCCTTTTGGAGTAGTTCTCTCCAAGATGAGGGAACATATGAGCATGGGGACCAAGGAAAAGTTTGCATTTATATGGAAGGAGTTTTTAGCACAAGGGGTGTGTATAGTTGTGAGCTTGAAGGCCATTTTTTGGAATGCTAACAGTTGTTCCATGCTTATTAATGAGAGTACAGTTGGGGCAACCATTGGTATGGGAGAGAAATGACAATACTTGGTTGTCATAATGCTTCCAACACATCGAGGCAGTGATATTCTTAGAAGTATAGTAGAAAATGGTTTTAAAATGGTCCTTTCTTTCTATAGGAAAAGGCTACATGAGGGATTTTCATGAACTAAATTTTTGGGATAGCTCCATGGGTGTTGTTATTTCTTGAGGACAAGTAATTCTGGGTGGGGAGGATTGTCATGTCCCCTATTTTTGACTAAGCTTGGACATGACCCTTAGCCTAATTCTTTTGGTGTTTACCCCTAGGCTAAGGGAAGAAGGGAAAAAGGGAAGCATTACTTCCCCCTCCTTAAAGGTAAAAAGTGAGTTTTCACTTAAGTTATTCTAATGTTGCATTGAGGGCTCGTTCGGACTTAAAGGGCTCCCATAGCCTTTAAGTTATTCTTATTCATTTAACCCTTCCTCTAAAGTGGGATGCCCATTTTGGGAATGGAGGGTATATAAATAAAATTGTAATTCATGTTGAAGGGTTATGCTTTTATGAGATTTGATTTGGAGGTTAAAGCAAGAAAATTCTTTGCCTAGGTCTTGAAGATGAAACCCTTCAAGCCAAGGAAGGTTTAGGGACGAAAACCCCTACTCCTAAACTAGGGTAGTACTAATTCAAGTGTTCTAATTGAGCATCAAATTCATAAATTGAAGAGTCAAACCCTCTCCTAGGGTGGTGACTTGATTACCAAGGTTTTTGATTTGGTTTATGAGGCTAGGCAACTAGGTTGGGAACCCAATGCCTAGGATTTTTGAGGATTTTTGGGTGGTTAATTGCCAGCTACTATTGAAGACCCTATTGATATGGGTTTTATACACACCCCATAATTTCTTACAAGGTTGCCTCTAATATTTTAGGATTGGTGAACAGGATCACTCCAAGGCACGAGTTATAGGGTATTTAGTTTTATAACAACCTGTTGGTAAAATAATGGTAAACGATAAATATTATTTACCATGAGTGAAATAGCTATGGATGAACCTGTATCTACTTGGAGTGGGTATAAGCATGATGATTCTAACTAAGGTGGGAAGGATTTTGAAAGAAACTTCAAAAAGAGAGAAGAGTAAGGCAGAAAAGAAAGCATGTGAAATATCAAGGAAATAAAGCCTTTCAAGACTAGTATTTGAACTCAAAGAGGACAAAGAATCTAGACCAAAAAATTTTGCAAGCTACTGTAACACACAAAATAATCAAATATAGTGAAGACTCAAAGGAAACATAACATAGCATACTCAAAAATGCAGAGATCAAAGGTTGTTTATTTACCAAATTGTTGTTGCACATCTACAAGAGGATTATGATAAGCTTGTAAAAGATATTCAAATCACGTATAGCTAAACATGAAAGATTGTATTTAAAATGCATACCTCATACACATTTAAAGCACTAATATACCAGAATGATGAAATGTCTTAAGCAATTTGTATAATTAAAAAATAATGAAGATTTACACATAAAGATCACGTCAAGCAGAACTTCTTTGAATTTTATATTAACCTTGAATAGTCAAAATTATTCTCCCTTTGAGATTAGAGGTTACATGTATTTATAAGCTTGACATGGGTAAGACCTCATCTCTTCAAGCTTCGCCTAATAGAATCTCTAGTTCAAAATCATGCAAGATTGCATGTTACAATGATAATACTCATAATAGATTTCCTAACTAAAAGTAAATTACGCATGTACAATGAATAAAATGAAAACTAAAGTCCAACCTCAATAATAACCATGCAAATACATAATCAATCTAAAATTAGAGTACTAATTCAATGCCTTTAGTTGGATTGGTCAATGAGAATATTTCAGTTATAATTGTGGCATGGACTAAGAGCTTTGTGAAACTGGGGAGCACTAACAATGAATTATATGTGTGTTGTAGATCTATAAGTTGCTTATTTAGCCTTTAGTACTTCACCAAAAGTGTAAGTTGCATCAAATTCTTTATCTATGACTTCAAAATTTAGAAATGAAAGCCTCAAAACTTTGACTGCCTCAGTTATTAATATTTCTTGCTCTACCTCTGAGCTCTTGAACTCAGCTACAAAAGCCTCAACCCTCGTTACGTTTTTGGCAAAACTAAAAAATTATAGTACCTATTTGTTGGTTTTATATATAGTACCTTCCACTTTTTGGTGAAAGTATTCAACATCCGAGTGGAGAAGGTTCTTGACATTAGATCAATTGACCATCTCGTCTGCTTGTGTCTAGTTACTCACATATCTCCCAAATTTTGTAATGCTTCACTTTCATGACTAACAAAAAGACTCAACAGCTTCTTCATTTGTTTATGCCAATTTAAGGAGACATCTCTTTTGATAATCAGGTAATTTAAACACCAAGAAGCATCCATGTTGGTCATCAAATTAAGTTGATCAAAAGCATTGATCCTAGAATACTAGACCAGGAAATTCAATCTTATTTCTTTATCCTTCTTTTTCTTCCACGATGTGACAATATTGCTCTATGGGCCTGATTGGCTGCCCTGAACACTCTAATATTGAACAAAATATTGTATAGATTTGTAGTTGCACTATGTATATCAACAATCATTTCCTAAGGAGCCTGTATTTCTTAAAAAGGAGAGTTTGTCAAGAGACGATAATGAGGTGATATTTCTTGAGAAGCAAGACCAAGTTGTAGCTGCAAGAGAATCCCAAGAAGGATATGATGATGTGGTGAGTGAGTATGATGAATAAATTATCATTATCAGTCCTCATTTTACTATTGAATCAGATTTAGAGCAAAGGAGACAGGAAATTCAAGATGAGATGATTGTTTTGATTAGTGAGAATGCTAAAATCATGAGGGAGGAAGTTCAGTGTGTCCTTTCAACATGTGATGAACATTCGACCCCCTTAAGTTATACAAGTGAGTTTCAAGAAGGCCAAGATAGAGATGTTTAATTAGGTGTAGCAATAGATGTTTCAAATGATCAAGATGAGTAAAATTTGCTTTAAACTTCCTTTTTGTATTGAAGATGATGATTTCACTTCTTGCTACAAAGAAGAGCTTGATGAGTTATTTACAGTTCACCAACTAGAAATCAATCTTCAATAACACATACGTGATCAAGTTATAGTTGCTTCATTAAAGGACAATCCTAAAATCAAATCAAATGAACTAATAGTTGAAGCTACAAAGACTTGTGAACTTGAAGAGCTTCAAAACCAAAACCAAGCCTGAGGTCACTAGTAGGTTGATTGAAGGAATGAGGTGCTTACTCTCTCAAGTGATCAAAAAGAAGTTTCCTTTTGGGAATAATTAGAAAAAAATTCTTCAAGATTGGATAGTGGACGTGAAGATCCATGTGAAGACATTGATAAGGTAGTGAAGAAGGTTGAAGAATATACTCAACACATTTATCAAAGTACAGACTTCAACTCCTCCTTTATTCTTGCTAAGAACATCACCATACCAACCTCCATGGAAGCAAAACAAGACCTAAATGAATCACCAATGTGTGAAGAATAGATATAGGACTTATTTATGGTCTTAGAATTAGGTTATGTGCTCTTTCAACATGACTACAATCTGATTAAAGCTAAGGAGAGTAGCTTTTTAAACATATCATCCAAAGATACTACTTCACTTGCTGAAGACTTGTTTGACATTCTTAAAGATGGTTATCAACTTCTTGAACTATTTGCAAAAGTTGAAAAAGATACCATCTTCTCTCTTAGTCGGTCCAAGGAATCTCAAGGTGGAGAGGAACAAGTTCATGATAACTCATGTCAACCGTACCTTGATATCATTCAAGAGGTTGAAGTTATTTGTAGGCATATATCTCCTAGAAAGAACATTAATGAGGTGATTGTCAAGTTTGAAGAACAAGATCCTAATGAGCCATCAAAGACTAAGGTGGTAGCTATGGTCACATTGGAGAGTTCTCTTATGGATAAAGAATAGCAAGAGGTAAACTCTTAATTACAATAATAGATTATTTGCATTGGGGACATGTTTACTATTTTTGATTCACTTTAGGTCAAGTCAAAGACATTGGCAATCAAGAGAGTTGATACAACAAAAAGAATTCTGAACAACAGTTGGTCTATTACTCATATTCACCCCATGAAGAATATCTAAAAATCTTCCCTTTTGATCAAGGTGTATCAAGACTTTAATGTTAGTTGTATACATTAGTTACTTACATTTTGTTTTCCTAAGTGTTTCTTAGCATAGGTGTGTGTCTTATTTTTTCTAGTTGTCTTTTATTTGTGTTTGTTTATTGTTTATTGTGGGTCTTGAAGGAAGTCATTCATTTCATCCTTTTCAATAGGATTGTAGTCAGCATTCAAGTTCTAAGTCATGTTTGGGATGAGTTGAGGTGACCCCATAGCCCAATGGATGCAAGAAGGCTACTGGTCTAGAGAGCATAGCACACATGCAATCATTAGAGGTCACCAAAGATGTTACCCAAAATTGGCTATAATTGGTGCGTAATATTCAAAACTTTGGTCATCATGATCTTAACTTTGTCGATTGTCCTTTGAGAGATTTTGTCTTGGTCTAAAGGTCAGGCTTTATCATAAAAAGATGTATTATAAAGTGTATTTAGTTATTTCAAGGTTTCTCGCAAGGTCTACTCAAGAAGAGTGAATCAAAATTCTTAGTCTTGTCATTAATCCACTTCATTTGAGTCTTATGACATGTTTTTGGCAAGATTAACATAAATTTGGGGAAATTAAGGTAATGAGAGCTTATGGTTCTATGCATGTCTCTAGCCTTTTTTGTGCAGGACTTCATTGTCAAGAGTCATGAAAATCTAGTTCAATCTAAAAACAATTTCTTAGGATGGCATGGTCACACATCAAGGCATTAAACGTGATCTTACACCTAATTAGTTTGTAATAGTTTGTACTAACCCTCTCAAAGGCATTTCACACCTCGCCAACGTACCATAAATCTTGTCAAGTGGATTTAAGGTCAAATGGTGACTTATACGTACAAGAGGCACTTGTAAAATCACATTCAACATGGGAAGTGGCATGAAATTGTCAGATAGAATCAGTTTTGGCAGTTACAACACATATTTTAGTCTCATTCTTTCACAAGGAGGCAATTTTAATAAGTTTTATGAGCTTGAGAAGTAAATGAGAGCTCCCTTAAACGGATTTCGAGAATGGGAAGTGTCCTCTTACCTTCCCTAGGTTAAATCTATGATTTGGAAGGTTTTACAAGTCCAAATAGGCATAAAACCCTCTTAACTCCTTCATCAAGATACTTGCAAACTCAAGAAGACCAACTGATTTGAGAATGGTACACAAAGGAGAGAAAGTTGGAAATAGAGATCTTAGGAAAATAAAGGGACCCTAATGGCCTCTTATTTTGTGGCATTGGTTTCCTAATCCATCCCCTTAGCTTTCTAAATAATCCCTAAGAGTTTAAGTATTCAAAATACTCTTTACACTCCCATAGGCTCAATTTTCTCTCTAAAATCTCACTTTGGAGATTTATGGAAGTATATAAATCATGCAAAGGTGTTATTAGGTTGTAAAATAACTTCCATAACACTAAAACCCATTAGAGACATCATGCATGCATGTGCATTAGCAAACAATGAGCTCTCTTTCACTATTTACATGTGACAGTTAGGTTACAAGTGGATGAAAGAACATTTTGGTTTTGGAAATCATGATATGAAATAGATTAACATCATACTTGAATCACTCAGACCATCATTCAACTCTGCATATTTCCTTAGAACTTCAATAGAACCAATTCATGAAGAAATGTTGAGACTTTCAAAACAGTTGACTGTGTCATACCACTTATGTTACAATTGGGTTTTCAATGTTACAAAAGGCTTCCACACGTAAAATGGGCATGTGTGGGCATAAAAGTTAATGCAACGACCTTGTATATCCTCTTCAATTCTTTTTCAAACACCAACCAGGCCTTCATGGTGAATCGAGACCATAAATATGTATGTTGGGACTAAGGTGATAGTGTAAGGAAAAACATAGAGGTTTCCATGCATTTTGGTGACATAATACAAGACAAAAAGGTCCAAGAGGTTGAGATATACAATGATCATGAGATTAAAGATATGATTTGATACAACATAGTGTAATCCAAGAGGATCGGTGACAAGAAGGTAACAAGATAGTGATCCAATTGTGACTAATAGAAACAATGCAGTAGACAAATTAATTTAAGTTGTTTGAGATCAGGAGCACTATGTGAAGCTTATTGATAACTCCTCAAGTTTTCAAGTACCCCTCACACTCCCTTTCATACCATTCCAAGATCATTTCCACTTCAAAGTAATCCTCTTATGTTAATCTCACAAATAGGCCTAAAGGAAGATGTACAAGTTTGTAAGAACAATATGAGGAAAAGGATGAATTTTTGGTTTGATTATTAGGTCTGAGGGTAGTACAAGGTCTGAGATACCATGAGGAGAATTTATACATTGAGTACACTCATTGTGAGGAATAAAAGAAAAAGAGAAAGGCCATTCTCATGCCTTGACAGGATATTAGGCCTAAAGGAAGGTAAACAGATCTGTAAATACAAATGTGGAGAAAATGCATTTATGAGTTAAGAATAAGGTTTGAAGAGTTGTGTTAAGTTATGAGAGAATTTTTAAGGCATTTATATGTTTTGAAATAAGATAAACATTCTCAATACCTAGCAAGGTTTTAAGACGAGAATGGCACCTACAGGCAGACTGTGTTAGGCCTACAAGCCTGAGATAAAGGGGTCTTAGTAATATCTTGTATCGTATTTTACTTGAAGAGATTCTTAAACATTTTAAGTAAACTATGAATTTGTATTCAACATCATTTGGAGTGAATGAAATAAGAATGGCCAATGCTAGAACAAGGTTGTAATAGGTTTTGAACAATAGACACATACAGGTCTGCCAATAAGAATGTCAACAAGATGTGGTTTGTGTGTTGGATATGAGGCCTAAAGGTCATGTTAGTTGTCATAGGACTTAAAAAAGATATTGAAAGAGTTTTATAGGTATGAAAGAGGTGATTTCAATCAAAAAGGGACATTTACAAGTGTTGGCAAGGTGACAGGCCTAAAGGAAGCTACAGGCACACTTGTGGAATGTAAAGAGAATATGTAGCTTTCTAAATTAAAATTAGATTTTTATGGATTTTGATGAGTGAGGGAACCCTGGAGAAGGTTACTAAAATGATTATAAACCACAAAAAGAAAGGAATTCCATCAAAAGAATCTTGTAGAGTCATAAGTGTAAGACTACTCTAAAACCCAAGGCATGGGTCAAACCAGGTGTTAGGGCTCTTTAAAGTCCAAACCGTTTTGGAAATCACTTGGAGACATTAATGAAGAATTATTAAGACCCCAAAGAGACCATCTCAATCCAAAATAAGAGCACGAGAAGAAACTTTTTCAAGAAGTTGTCCTCTCAAGTTCAAATACAGGTATGGATAGTCAAAACAGTCATTTTGTTCACATTGCAAATTGAAGGAGCAAGTGCATGGGGCCGAGTACCAGTGGGGAATTTTAGTAAGTTATCTTTACCCAAACTCCATGGAATTTGGCAATTCATCATAGGTCTATCCTCTATGAATCATTGTGAAGAGAACAAACACCTCAAAACATTTTTTTTTGCATTGGGAAGAGCTCATGATGACATTTTTTTTGCTTAGAAATTCGAGGAGGATTTACATAGATTCCAATGACTTTCAGATATGTTAATAGGGTTCCCCTACTCCAAATTGGTGGCATTGGTTCATAATTTGAGGCCCTCAACTTTAATAATAATCATTAAGAAAGTAAGTACTTTAAACCCTTCTAAAACCCTTCTAAAAGTCCAATCACTGGGTCTTGCCTTCTAAATGTTTCAAATGCATCTAATGGGCCTTGGAATCACCTTCTTGGTCCTTGTGAGTCTCAAGGACATCCATGGGAGCAATCATTTTGCACGTGTGAACATGAAAATGAGCAGAAAAGGGCCCAAAATTGTTATTTTTGACTAATTTGTATGGTTTTGGATGTATTAGAGCCTTTTGATCAGTTAGGGAGGTCTTTTAATCTTGGGAAAAGGTTTTATGGTCTCCTATAGACTCTTTCAAGATCTCTCATGGTGAGTAAGATAGGTTTAAATCAAGAAACTAGAGGCATAATGAAGACTACCCCTTAGTTATACAAAGAAAATGATGTTGCAGACATTTTAAGGTCTTCTCATGATATGAGAAGCTTCAAATAGTCCTATAGATATGCATAGGTATATATGAGATGCCCCTCAAACCATGAACATTGATTCATAAGGACCGTGTATAGGTCTAAAGAGCTTCTACAATAGAATCAAAATATCTAACTTTGAAAGAAGCATATAAATGTTGATAGTATGCAAAGGAGATTGGTCATCATTAGGAGGTAGTGTATAGGTGTCAAGAGAAGCTCAAGATTAACTTTAAAATGTGAAGTACCTGACTTGAAGGTTCTCAAGCTTTTTCAATGTGTCAAGAAGCTCAAATGGCATCTCAAAGACAGTTAAGTGATCAAGAAGACAACTTGCCATCCCTGATCAACATAGAGGTCAGTTTCATGAGGAGAATGTGAAGAGCCAAAAGCCACTACTATGCCACCTTGATGAAGTCATCATTACTCCAAGAAACACATTGAAAAGTATGATAAGACTATTATTGGAACTTCCCACTTGGCATTGTAACTGATCTTGAGGGATGACACTTGTCATGGAGTTTCTCCAACGTCCACCTTCTCTCTTCCTCTCTCATTTATCTATATGTATGGCTTGGTAAGGCTTGAAAAAGGATCCTCAACTTGAGTATGGTGAATCCCTACTCATGCAAACACTTGTACTTTGCATTTAAAAGTAAATAGATGTTGATGTCCAGCGTTCTCAATGCTGAAATTAGTGTATGCTTCACGATTAGTTAATGAATGTTAGTAGTAGTGTCACATCTCTCTTTTGTTTTTCCTATCTCATTACTTGATTGTAGGTTACTATTAATCTTAGCAGATCATATGGAGTGTGCTACATGGTCTTGCATTGACTAAGTGTGGAGATTGTTTCATTAATATCTTCTATGAGACCTCCTGATCATCCCCTCTTGGCTAATGTCTTGATCTTCACCTTTATATTGAAATAATGATACTTAGAGACTCATGTTGAGTTAGTGCAATAGATTTTAGTCCTCGTTCATATTATTAGTGCAGTATAGACAAGTGGAGGGTGTTATGTTTCTTGCATCACTTTCCATTTATTTATTTTCAGTCATTTTTCTCCCTTTTCCCAACAAATAATAGGTTTAGTAGCAATTTCAAGGTGAAACATCAAGGGAGCTTTCCCTATCTAGAGATTCACCTCATTTATTAGGCTAATCATAGCTTAAATCTATCTCCATGCTATCACCTAAGTGAGAGGGCTTGAACAACCTTCTCATGGATGCAATTTAGTAGGATAACAGTTTTGGCACACCCAGTGGGACCAAGGATTTCATCCATTGAAGATTTATTGATGATTATCTTCAATACATCAGGGTTTGGAGACATGAACACAAGCATCAATGATGACTCCAAGTGAACCACATTAAACTAATGGTAATCATGGCTTCACCCCAAGTAGCCTTCAAACAATAGCATACCAACCCTACCAAGGTTATCACCAGTCTTATATGACACCTACCACTCCAACTCAGCCTCCTTAGTAGCATATTTCTTTAGTCAACCTTGTCAAAGCTATGTTGATCCTACTCAATCCATACCAAGACTTAAAGAGATCATATTAGGATATCATGGACTATTGGAAGATCTTGAAAGGGAAGAGAAGCTTAACCTAATTACTCATATTCACCTCATTTAGAGTATGAAGGACTTATTAGATTTGGCTAAGAGTGAATGGGAAGCTCTTGGGAGAGAGAGAGTCGACAACTACTAATCAATGACATGTTGAGGATAAGAAGTGTAATTCAGTATCTGTAAAATGGGTTAGTGATCTGAAAAATGCAAGAAATTCAATACAATTAGCCTCCTTTTGTTCCCAACTTACTCCAACTTGCTATATGTCATCCAAAAAAGCTTATGTCTATGAAAGTTTCATCCACTCTTCCTCAAGAGGTCAAACCAAGAGAGTTTCCAAGTCTTCGAAATACTACAATCA
Organism: Torreya grandis; assembly: GCA_037957365.1. NCBI lineage: Eukaryota > Viridiplantae > Streptophyta > Pinopsida > Cupressales > Taxaceae > Torreya > Torreya grandis. Next base: position 3,353,220 of record JARHVA010000826.1, read on the forward strand.
TCCCTCAAGATGGAATTGTCCATGAAGTTCAAAGTACATCAAAGTTTGATAGAGTGATTGGAGAGTGGCAGAAGAAGAAATTAATATACTTAACACAACTTCCTTTTCCTCCTCTCCAAGAATCCTTCAATGAACCTTCTACCCCAAAAATTCCAAGTTTGAATAAAACCCTCTCAAGCTCTAAATAATTTAATGAACTCTCCTGCCTTCCCACCCCTAATTTGGTGAGAAAGAACCTATTGTAAAGAGGGAAGAAGATGAACATCCAGTTGAAAATGAGAGTTTGTCAAGAGAAGATAATGAGGTGATATTTCTTGAGAAGCAAGACCAAGTTACAATTGCAAGAGAATCCCAAGAGAGCTATGATGAAGATGTGGTGAGTATGATGAATAAATTAGCATTCATATTACTCATTCTACTATTGAATCGGATTGCGAGCAAAGGAGAGAATAAATTCAAGATGAGATAATTTTTTTGACTAGTGAAAATGGTAAAAGCATGAGGGAGCAAGTTCAGTGTGTCCTTGCAACATATGATGAAGATTCTACCCCATCAAGTTATGCAAATGAGTTCCAAAAAGGCCATGACAGATATGTCAAGTAGTTGTAGCAATAGAGATTTTAAATTATCAAGATGAAGTACAATTTTGCTCTGAACTTCCTTTTTCTATTGAAGATGATGATTCCACTTCTTATTGCAAAGAAGAGCTTGATGAGTTAACTGCAGTTGGCCCACTAGAAAGCATTCTTCAGGAAGACATACACAATCAAGGTATAGTTGCTTCATTAGAGGACGGTCTTGAAAGCAAATCAAATGAAATTGTAATTGAAGCTACAAAGACTCCTTATGATTTTGAAGAGCTTGAAAACCAAAATAGGCCTGAGGTCACTAGTAGGCTAATTGAAGTAAGGAATAAGCTGCTTACTCTCTCAAGTGATCAAGAAGAAGTTTCCTTTTGGGTAGAATTTGACAATTTTTTGTTCTAGCTTGGATAGTGGACCTGCAGTTCCTTATGAAGACATTGATAAGGTAGTTGGGAAGGTCGGAGAATATATTAAAGAGGTTGATCAAAGTATAAACTTCAACTCCTCCTTTACTCTTGCTGAGAAAATCACCATACCAGCCTCCATGGAAGCAAAACAAGACCCAAATGAGTCACCAATGTGTGAAGAACAACTACAGGACTCATTTATGTGCTCTTGCAAGGGGACTACAATATGATTAAGGCTAAGGAGATAAGCTTTCTAAACATATCATCCCAAGAGACTACTTAAATTGATGAAGACTTTTTTGATGTTCTTAAACCTATTTATCAACTTATTGACAATTTTGCAAAAGTTGAAAAAGATACCATCTTCTCCCTTAGTGGGTCCAAGGAAGCTCAAGGTGGAGAGGAACAATTTCAAGATAACTCATGGAAGCCATACCTTGATATCATTCAAGAGTTTGAAGTTATTTGTATGCCTATATCTCCTAGAAAGAACATTAATGAGGTGTTTATCAAGTTTGAATAAAATGATCTTAATGAGCCATAAAAGACTAAGGTGGGAGTTATGGTCACATTAGAGAGTTATATTATGGATAAAGAATAGCAAGAGGTAAACATTGAATTAAAAGAAGATTTTTTTTGCATTCAAAACATGTTTAATGTTGGTTATTCACTTGAGGTCAAGCCAAAGACATTGCTAGTCAAGAAGAGAGTTGATAGAGCAAGAACAATGTATGAATAGAAGTTGGTCTATTACTCTTGTTCACCCTGCGAAGAAGATCTAAGTAACTTCCCTTTTCATCTAGTTAGATCAAGCCTTTTGTTGACGTATGTTCCTATTGTTGGTGTTGAGACATTATTGTTGTCATTGATGTCAAATTCAAGATAGATGTCATTAATGTCAAGGTCAAAGTTGAGGTCATGCATGGTGAGATGAATGTGACAAAGAACTCTTATGACGAGAAATTTTGAAGGCAACCTTTTGTCTCTCCATTGATAAAGAATTTGAAGGCAACCTAGTAATTATTTTTAGGTTGATAGCATGTCAAAGTTAAGATCATGTTACAAGGTAAGTTATTGTTGTCTACTAGGTGTCTTGAGAAGCCTAGTCTAGACCTAGCAGAAGATGTATGCATGAAGCATGGTGAAGCTTGGTGATTTATGTATGTACAGGTATGACATAGTGCATGAATTTTTGTAAACATGAGCAAGAGGCAAAGAAACCTATAGATGAGTTCCACGGTCATGTTTGAAGCTTAGTCCTATATATGAGTTCCACGGTCATGTTTGAAGCTTAGTCCTTGCATGAAAAAACCTAGCTAGAAGGCATAGGCTTAGTAGCATGATGAGGTAAGAAGTATAAGGCTTGTGAGATGATGGGAAGTAATTTGTAAGCATGGTATGAGATTATTTGACATGAGAATGAGGTTTTTTGAAATGCACAAGAGATTTCAAGGTGTGATCAAGGTCTAAGTATGACTGATAGTTAAGGAATTAATTATCAAAGAGACCTAGTGTATCCTAATGAGGGGTCAAGTTCATTTTCCAAGATGACAGAGCTCTTGAGAGAATTCACAGAAGAATGAGAGGTTTTGTTAAGTGTTTTCACCAAGTTTGAAGCCATAGCTTGAATGAAAAATCATGAAAATTGGTGTTGAGGTCTTCTATGTGCACAAAATAGGGTGTTGCAGACTCGAGAAGAATTCTCTTATGCTTGTTGGCATGTGTAACCATTGCATGAGATCCTGAGTAGTTCATGGAAATTGGGGAATTTTCTTGGATTGAATTTATTGGAATTAGTTTTGGATTTGAGGGGCAATTCTTTATGAACGATTTCTAAGAAGGGAAACCAGTTAAAGCCCTTCTAAAGCACTCATAATGGCCCGATAGGAAAGATATTGTCTGTTATGGCTCCGAATGGTTTTGTAGACCTAGTTTGATGTTTGGAACATGTAAAGGTATCTTCCAAGTTTTTTTAGGTGGTTTTGGTTTGTCAAAAAAGTGAGTGGAAGCTACAGGAAACCCATTGTTTCTTGGAATTTCGATGTATCAAGCTGGGTTGACTAGGTCAAAGCATGCAAATGGATGGAGGATGATGTGTGAAACTTATGGTTTATTCCCATACAATTTTTTGATCATGTTTCATAGCTTGAATAGGCTAAACTGGTCATGGAAGTTGGATTATTGCTAAAAGGGTCTAATGAGCAAGAAAATGAGAAAACTAGGCAGTAGTGAGAAAGAGATTAGCGATTGGTTGTAGAGAATTAGGGATGGATTAGAATGCATGGAGTCATTGTTCAAGACCTATACCTAATATTACCTATGTTTATAAGTTTTAATGATGTTCATATACAAGCAAAAATTTGTTCTCAAAGTGACCTGTCTAACACATTGAGGTCCGTGTGGGGTGAAGATGTGAGATTGGTCTATAAGACCAATATTGATATTGAACTTTGTAATCTATCTACTCCAAGATGTTATAAGGATGTTTCAAGATCATGAAAACCTTTTAAATTTCATTAAATTGTTCACATAGGTGTTCTAACCGTTAATCTTCATGACTCTGTTTTTTGGGCTATAAAAAGTTTTATGTGAGTGAGCCAAAATGATGTTCCTGAGTATTTTTGCATATAGTTGATGAATCCAATGCTCATGAAGTTTTTCTTCAGGTCTCATAGGTTCATTTTAACACATTTGTATGAATGATAAACTCCCATGAACCTATGAAAATTTAAAAACTTTTAACTGGGTTCTTAAGGCCTATGTGTAGTTCTGAGTGAGCACATGAATTTGATAAATTTGAGGTCTTTTGTCATGTTTAGTGTTTTTTAATGAACATGATGTTGATCCTGAGGTCATGGATATTCTATCCATGTGATTTTTTATGTGGGTTATGTGGCACACTTGATTGTATGCATCAGATTTCTAAGACAGACTTTCTGGAAGTGAGAAGGCCTAATTGCAAGTAGACCTAATTGTGTGGTTCAAGGGGTGAAATGATCCAAATGGTGTTGAGGGCATAAGTTGAGCTTAGCAAGGGTTTTATTGAAGCGTGTATTATTTTTTTCATCCAATTTGGAGTCTCAATGTGTTCCAATGAGGCCTAAGTGAAACGTGTGCTTAGAGAAGGCATAATTGCATTAGGTCTCTGTAAAGCCTAATGGTGGTTGTGGCCCTTAAGGGTAATGACCAACCTATGTAGTGGTTGTTTCACTTATGAAACATGTTTTTTGATCTATTCCAATGGTGATCAAAGTATGGTAAGGTTTTTTTCCAACCAAGATGGGTGAGAGCAAGAGTCAAGTACAAAGAGAAGGTCTAATAGGCCTAATTTAACTAGTTAGAATATTAAAGAGATGAATGAATGATATAGAGTTTTGGAGAATAGGTAGAGGGCTTGAATAACATAAGAGAGGTGTTCTTAATATGTCATTAAGTTCTAGCTATGTTTCTATAGGTGATGAGCAAGGTCATATGACCTAATTTTGTCAAGGAAAGGGCTCGCTGAGCATGAAGGCCTAATAGGCTCTTTGAGAGAGATAGAAGAGTAAAAAGAGCAAAACAAAGTGGTTATCTTAAGTTGAGTAATAAATAGGTGTCCAAAGATGATCAGAACTACAAGGTAGCTGATTTGGTGCTAAGTTACTTGGAGGGTTGGATCCTCCTTGTAAGTTAATGCTTGATAAAGGACTAGTTGAGTTGGTGATTGACTAGTAAGCAGTTAGTGCTCCTTGCAGGGTTGGTGTCTCACTAAAAATTCAATCGATTGCTTATAAGACAGTAGTCCAAGTGGTATTTCAGTGGGTTTTATCCCTCAAGAGGGTTTTCCACATATCTCTTTTTATCTTATGTTGATTACTTTCATAGATGTTTGTTTATACATTGGTTAATCTATGAATGTGAATGAATGCTTTACGAGTGATAAGTGAAATTGAAATATTGTTTTAAGGCAACTGATTTATCTACCCCCCTCTGCTCAATATTTGTTCTTCTAACATTTTGTATCAGATCAGATCCTTTGAAGAAGGCCTAATAGCCTAAAGGATATCCTAAGCAAATGAAGATGGCTAGTCAAGCACAAAGTGGTTTTTCTACAAGCAAGGCTCTATTGTTTAATGGATCCAATTATTCTTTTTGGAGTGTCAAGATGAGGATATATTTGATGTCTCAAGGTCATGATGTTTAGCAATCAGTCTTGGATGGATATACTACACCCCCTATTCTTCTTACAAATGTGGCAGGCAAGAAGGCTAGTGACAATAATTCAAAAGCAATGAATGGTATTATGTGTGGTTTATCAGAGGCATAACTTGTGAAGAGGATGCACTATATGTTTGATAAAAAAATGTGTGACAAGTTGAAGAATATTCATGAAGGAGACTCCAAGGTCAAGTTCGCTAAGTTGTAAACCCATAGAAGAAAATTTGAAAGCCTAAGGATGAATGAAGATAAGACCATTGCATCCTACTTGTTGAGGGTTGATGAAGTGGTCAACACCATAAGAGGCCTATGTGAAGAATTGAAAGAGTCTATTGTTGTTCAAAAGTTTTTTAGATCTCTAAATCCCAAATTTTATTTTAAAGTATCTATTGTTAAAGAGATGTAAGATCTAGACACGTTGGAGATGGATGGACTTCATGGCACCTTAACAGTCTATGAGATGAGGACAAGTGAAGGAAGACCTGCAAAGAAGGAAGTTGCATTCAAAACATAAAAGAAGCCAAAGGAGAAGAAGATACAAAATAAGAAAGTCAAAGATAATGATGAATCTCATATTGATGATGATGAGTTGATAGTTATGTTTGCAATAAGTTGAAAACATGTTCAAGTAAATACAAGGGCAAGCTGCACTTTAAATGCTTCAAGTGTGGAACGATTGGAAACTTTGCCAACAAGTTCCCTCATAAGCATAAGGTAAAGGATAATGAAGAGCATGGAGAAGGTCATGATGATGATAAAAGATCCTATAGGTATGATAAGATCAAGAAAAGTTTCAAAATGTATGTTGACAACAAGTTTTTCAAGAACAAAAGAAGACTCTACACCAAGGAAGATTTCAACTCATTTGATGAGAGTGAGAGAAATGATTTTAAGAGTGACCATGAATTTGATGACCTTGATGTCAATGAAGTTATCTTTATGACTGAAGAAGCAAGTTGTTCAAATCAAGAAGAGTCCATATAGATTAGAGGTGTTATTGGTGATTTAGATGAAGAAGGAGGTGAGGCGGAGTTGATGAATACTCTAGAAGAATTGAAGATAGTAAAAAAGAAGAATGAGGTGATGAGGTATCTTATCAAATACTATGAAGAGAAAATCAACTTGTTTGAAGATAGACTAAAAAACAACTCCAAAGAACAAGAAGAAATAGTCAAACAGGTGGAGACCCAACTCAAGATGGTGACCGCAAGCCTAAAGACTAAAGAATAAGAATGTGTAAGGCATGTAACTAAAGTGGATTCTTTGAGAGATGAATTCAATTAGGCATCAGGAAAGGTCAAGTCCTTTGTGAGGATTGAAAAGAGTGCCAATGATCTAGACATCATTCTAAATAGTCAAAATACTACTAATGACAAAACAGAGCTTGGTTTCAATGGAGACAAAAAGAAGAACACTAATATGATCAAAAAATCCAATGATCAATCAAATAATGAGGGTGTTGAAAGAATGAAGGCTAATACTATCAATAAACCTAATACTATAAGCTATGATAACCCTTTCAATGGTTATTATTATTCATGTAACCACTTTGGTCATAGAGCAAGGCAATATAGAAGGCCCTCCAAGAATGAATATGCATGGAACTATGAGGAAAGTCATCAGTCAAGAGGTTTGGGTCATGGTGTGTTACCATCAAAAAGAATAGTGTGTTTCAATTATCAAAAGGTTGGTCATATTGTAAAATACTTTAATCATGGTTTCTAAGGATAAAATGAGAAAGTTGAGGCTCTTAGAGTACAAGATAGAATATAAGACAATGAATGGAAACCCAAGGTAGCTAAGGTTGATGACCAGTCCGCAAGTCCAAGTGGACTATTTTTCATGGTGGAGCATAGTCAAGATGCAAAGGAGTGCCAAGAATTCTCTCTATCAGCTCATATTATTGATGGATTCAAGACCAATAAACCAAGCTAGAATGTTGTTCATACGAAGACTGAGAAGGTCAATCTAAAAGTAACATTCAAGCATAAGAGGATCATGAAGGAAGTCCAGTTTACTAAGGACATGAAGATCTGAGAATCTCTTAGGTTTATGTTGGTTTAGTTCCCTAGAGTAGAGGTGACTCCATTAGGCTTCATGCAGGCACTAAAATAGTAAGCAAAAAGCATGAAGGATGTTTGGTCTTACGGAGAGTTTTATGTTCTTTTTTGACATTCAGATTCAAGGTTCAGTCAAGAATATGTTCCAAGTGTCATCACAAGAAATTGGTCACAAACAAGTTGTATGATGACTTGATTAAACCAAGTCACAGTATTGATAATGTTTGAATTTCTCATGGAGACAAAGGGAGCCGATCATGCTCCAAGAGTAGGTATCTAAGTGATCCAGGCAACAATTTAGATGACAATTCGGGTGATGGGTCCACCCCAATTGATGGTGGAATTTCCGTGAGCCATAATTTTTGCACTGTAGCTCCAATTGACTCACCGTTTGAACCGTTGGAAAGCTAATAATGAGGGGAACGCTGTGAGATGGCATCGAGCTTTGCTCAATGAAGTTTGACCCCTGAAAACCCAATGAAAGTGCCCCAAATTTCAATTTTTGTAGTGCAATCTAAAAATAGTAAGATTCTAAAAATAGTAATTCCTCGAATTCTGTATTGTTGTAAATCATGGAAGTCGAACCACTTAATCTCCCTCGAGATTGGTGACCTTCCACATCCTCCTTACACCTTCAAAATATGTATAAATAAAGATGTAACCTGAAATGAAAATCAGGCATCTCTTCTCAGAGATAGCAATATGTTTGGGTCTGCAATTTTGATCAATAAAACATCTCTTTTCAGAAAATAGCATTATTTGAATTGTGTTATTCTTATTTCTGAATTATCTTTCAACCAAAGCTTTTTGAGTTTTGGATCACTAAGCCTAATCTATGTTGAGTTTGTTTAAAGAGAAAATGTGTGTTGTTTCAGGTCTAAGGATCTGATAGGTTCCAAGAAGATGACCCCTTGTCATTAATGTCAAAGGGGGAGAAAGTCCCAGTTTGGGAGAAAGCTTAGTTTGAAGAAGATGGAGTTTGGAGAGTTGTGACTGATTAATTTTGTGTAAATGTTTGCCATCAATGATAAAGGGGGATATTGTTGAGGTATGTTCATGTTGTTAGTGTTGAGACGTTGTCATTGATGTCAAAGTTAAGAGAGATGGCATTAATATCAAGGTCAAAGTTGAGGTCATGCATGGTGAGATTATATGTGACAAAGAAGTCTTATGACGAGAAAATTTGAAGGCAACTTTTTGTCTCTCTATTGAGAGATAATTTGAAGGCAACCTGGTAATTCTTCTAAGGTTAATGGCATGTCAAATTCAAGATCATGATACAAGGTAAGCTACTGTTGTGTACTAAGTGTCTTGAAAAGCCTAGTCTAACCCTAAGAGAAGGTGTATGCATGAAGCATAATGAAGCTTGGTGATTTCTTTTTGTACAAAGATGAGAGAGTGCATGAAGTTGTGTAAACATGAGCAAGAGGCAAAGAAGCCTTTAGATGAGTTCCAAAGTCAATTTTGAAGCTTTGTCCTTGCATGAAGAGACCTAGTGCCAAGGCATAGGCTTAGTAGCATGATGAGGTAAGCAGTCTAAGACCTGTGAGATGATAGGTGCCAATGTGTGAGAATGGTATGAGGTCATTTGACATGACAATGATAGTTTTTGAATAGTATAATAGGTTTCAAGGTGTGATCAAGGTCTAAGTATGACTAGGAGTTCAAGACCTAATGAGCAAAGAGACCTAGTGTGGCCTAATGAGGGGTCAAGTTCATTTTTCAAGATGTCATAGCTCTTGAGAGCATTGATACAGATATGATGGTTTGTGTTAAATGTGTTAACCAAGTTTGAAGCCATATACTAAAGGATAAAGCATGAAAATTGGTGTTGAGGTCTTCTGTGTGCATAGAATAGGGTGTTGTAGATCCGAGAATGATTTTCTTATGCTCGTTGGCACGTGCAACCTTTGCATGAGATCTTGAATAGTTCATGGAAGTTAGAGAAGGTTCTTGTCTTGAATTTCTTGGAATTAGCTTTAGATTTGATGCACAATCCGATATGATCGATTGCGAAGAAAGGAAACCAATCAAAACCCTTATAAAACCCACATAATGACCTGATAGGAAAAATCTTGTCGGTTATAGCTCAGAATGGTTTCATTGACCTAGTTTGATGTTTGAAACATGTAATGGATTCTTCCAAGTTTCTCCAGGTGGATTTGGTTTGTCAGAAGAGTGAGTGGAAGCTATAGGAAACCCCTTGTTTCTCATAATTTTGATGTAGCAGATAAGGTTGACCAAGTCAAACATACAAATAAATGGAGGATGATGTGTGAAACTTATATTTTGTGTCCATGTAAATTTTTGAGCAAGTTTCAGACCTTAAGTAGACTAAACTAGTCATGGAAGTTGGCCTATCGCTAAAAGAGTCTAACGAGCAAGATAATGAGAACATCAGGGAGTGGTGAGAAAGAGATTAGGGATTGGATGCAGAGTATTAGGGATGGATCCAAATGTATGGCATCATTGTTTAAGACCAATACCTGATATTCCCTTTGTTTATAAGTTTTGATGATGCTCATATACAAGGAAAAAGTTGTTTTCAAAGTGACATGTCTAACGCAGTGAGGTTTGTGTACGGTGAAGATGTGAGATTGGTCTATAAGACCAATATTGATATTAAACTTTATAATATATCTATTCCAATATGTTCTAAGGATGCTGAAGGATCAAACAAACCCTTTTAAAGTTCATAAAAGTGTTTACACATGGGTTTAAAATCTTAATCTTCATGAATGTGTTTTTGGAGCTCAAGACAGTTTTCTGTGTGTGAGTAAAAATGATGTTCTTAAGTCTTTTTGCATAGGATTGATGAATCCAATGTTCATGAATTTGTTCTTGAGGTCTCATAGGTTCATTTGAACACATTTGTATGGATGATAAATTCCTATGAAGGTGTGAAAAATCAAAGGCTTTTGATCGGGTTCTTAAGGCCTATGTCCAGTTCTGAGTGAGCATATGAAGTTGATGAATTTGAGGTCTTTTGCCCTATTTGATGATTTCTAATGAACATGATGTTGAACCTGAGGTCATGAATATTTTATCTATGTTATTTTTATTTAGTTTATGTGGCAATAATGATTGTGTGCATCATATTTACAAGACATACTTTTTGGCTATGAGAAGGCCTAATTGTGAGTAAACATAATTGTGTGGTTCGAGGAGTGAAATAAGCACAATGTGTTGGGTACATAAGTTGAGCTTAGCAAGGGTCTAATTAAAATGTGTATGAAAAATTTCATCTATTTGTGGAGGCTCAATGTGTTCCAAGGAGGCCTAAGTGAAACATGTGCTTAGAGAAGGCCTAATTTCATTAAGTCTCTATTAGGCTTAATGGTGGTTTTGGCCCTTAAGGGTAATGAGCGACTTGTGTAGTGATTGTTTCACTTATGAAATATTTTTTCTTATCTATTGCAAGGGTTATCTAAGTATGGTAAGGTTCTTGTCCGACCAAGATGGGTGGGAGCAAGAGTCAAGTATAAAGAGAAGGTCTAATAGGCCTAATTTGACAAGTTAGACTATTGAGAAGATGAACGAATGATATAGAGTTTTGGAAACCAAGTAGAGAGCTTGAAGAACATCAAAGAGTTGTGCTAAATATTTCATGAAGTTCTAACTATGTTTCCATATGTGATGATCAAGGTCATATAACCTAATTTTGCCAAGGAAAGGGCTAGTTGAGCGAGAAGCCCTAATAGGCTATTTGAGAGAGATAGAATAGCAAGAAGAGAAAAAAAATGTGGTTATCTTCAGTTGAGTAAGCAACAGGTGTCCAAAGGTGATCAGAGCTTCAAAGTAGCTTCGTTGGTGTTGAGTTAGCCAGGGGGTTGGAGCCTCCTTACAAGTTAGTGTTTGACTAGTAAGGGGTTGGTGCTCCTTATAGGGTTAGTGTCTCACTAAAAGTTTAATCCATTGATTGTAGGATAGTAGTCCAAGAGGTGTCTCATCAGGGTTTATCCCCCAAGAGGGTTTCCCACATCTTTCATGTATGCTTATGTTAATTGCTTTTATATATTCTTGTTTATGCATTGGTTCATGTATGAATATGAATGAATGCTTTATGAATATTAAGTGAAATTGAAGGAGTGTTTCAATGCAATTGATTGACACCCCCCCCCCTCTCAGTGGCTATTTTTCCAACACCTTTAAGCTTAGTTGTATATAGCGGTTGATTTTTTTTTCCTTTGTGCTTCTTAGCACAAGTGTGTGTCTTTTTTGTTCTAGTTGTCATGTTGGTGTGTTTATTTCTTGTTTGTTGTGTGTGTTAAAGGCAATCAGTCATTTCATCCTTTTCAAGAGGATTATACTCAGTTTTCAAGGTATAAATCATGTTTGGGTTGAGTTTATGTGACCCCATAGCCCAATGAATGCAAGAAGGCTATTGGTCTAGAGTGCATAGCAAACATGCAATCACAAGAGGTCGCCAAAGATATTAACCAAAATTGGACACTGTTGGTGAGTAACATTCAAAAACTTTGGCCATCATGATCTTAACATTGTTAATAACCTTTTGAGAGGTTTTGTCTTGGTCTAGAGGTCAAGTTTTGTCAACAAATGTATTATCAAATGTAGTTGGTTATTTCAAGGTCTCCCGTAAGGTATAGTCAAGGAGTGAATCAAATTCCTAGTCTTCTCATTAATCCCCTTCATTTGAGTCTTATGACATGTTTTTGGAAAGATTAAGGTAAATTTGCAGAAATAATGTAATGAGGGGTTATGGATCTATGTTTTATTTTAGTCTTTCCTATGTAGGGCTTCATTGTCAAGAGACTTGAAGGTCTAAGTCAGTCTAACTACAGTTTGTTGATGTGTTGTCATTGATGTCAAAGGATGAGGTCATGTTTACATTGATGTTAAAGGTAATGACAAACTAGTGATGTCATGATGGTGATGAGTTTGAGCTTGAAGTTGTGCAAGGCAGGTTTGGATGCATATAAGTTAAGGTAAGCATTGTTTGAGGTTTGTCATGTTGTGTCTAGCATGTTGATAGTGTTACATGTCAAGGAGAGAAGACAAAGTGTGTTGGCATAGGCTTGGTAACCTTACATGGTGGCATAGGCTTGGTAGCCTAGTATGTTGAGATTGTTGAGGCAAGGGAGAACATGGAGGAAAGTTATATATCATGGAATGAATTCATATGACCTGTTGATGATGAGTTGAGATAAGTACAAGAAGGATCCTAATGCTTTATATATCCAAGTTTGACTTGCAGTCATAGACCTAGTATGCATAATGACCTAGTGAGGTCCAATTGGAGGGTCAAGGTGAGATTCCAAAGTAACAAAGCTCATGTATGCATTGAATTAGGTGTGATAAGTTGGATCAAAGGTGTTGACTAAGTTTCAGGCCTTGAAGATGAAGAGAAATCAAGAAAGTACATTGGAAGGACACTTGTGCATGCAGAATGAAGACTTTCTAGCTCAAGAAGAAAGTTTTAATGCTCATTGGAACATGTAAAGTTTGCATGGTGACCTAATCCTTTTGGAGTAGTTGGGGAAGGTTCCTAAGAAGCTTCAAGAAGCATTTTTCAAATAAACCAATCCCTCAACTTTATGAATGAACATGAACAATATAAGTAGGTTGTTGGGCTTGCAAACCCTTATATAGACCCGATGGAGAAGATCTTGATGGTTCGGGCTTAGAATGGATTGCCTAACCTAATATGATGATTGGAAATTGTAGATAACTCTCTCAAGTACCTAGAAGTGGTAATGGTTTGTCTTGACAGTAAGTAGGAGTTATAGTAAAGTGTTTATTTCTAGAAAACAAGGTAGAGCAGTCAAATGATGCATTAGATCCAGTTGCTAAATTTATGGAAGAGAAAAATAGGGACTTGTTCTACAAGTCCATGACGTCATGTGGGAATGGTTGCACATCTGTGTCAATCATTTTGATCATTCACTTCGTCTTATCATTAAATCTACAGACTGTGATAATAGTGAGAAAATCCAGTCAAGTGAATATTTGTTTAGGGAAGTATTCCAGGTGATTAGGGTTAAATCAAATGACTTGGAGTCTTTGTTTAGTACCTATGCCTTATGTTCAATTGATTGGCAAGTGGTAATGTTACTCAAACACATGTGAAGTAGTGCTTTCAAAGTGGCTTATCTAAGTAAGTGAATACTGTAAGATAGTGACCTAAGGAGTTGGTCTGTTAGACCAATGAAAGATGTTTGAATAAGAGAACTATCTACTTGAGATTGATCTAAAGATCGCATAGAAGCTATGAGTGTGGATTAGAGGTTGTGAAAGTGTTCTTTCAAGTGATAAGAAAGAACATCTACATGACTATACTATTGGAATTTTCAGGCAGTCTGAGTGGTCATTTTGAAGGAGTAAGATTGATGTTTAACCAATCTTGGAGCATCTAATGAGTTTGATGTTGTTTAAGCAATGTTGGAGCATCCAATGAGTTTTATGTTGTTTTATAAGTCCCAAATACTGATGAGAAGGTATTGGATGTCATGGTATGTCCCTAATTAGATATGAAGAGTCAAAATGCCTTGATTGTATTTTGACTGTGTGTAACCAGCATGAGTGGGCTTCTTAAGAGAGATAGTTTAAGGTCTATAAAACTTTCTTATGAAGCCAAATGAGTTTGATATTGTTATTGAGGTCGTGTATGATCTATTCAAGAAATTTTTGAGTGGGTTATATGATAAAATCAATAGTATGCTTCAGTTCTAGAAGAATGTGTTTTCTGTGTTTCTAGGCCTATTGGGGAGTAGGCTAGAATGCCTTGACTCATAAGGTGAGTTGGTGTTCCAGATGGCATGGACCTTTGTTGGTATGAGCAAGGGTATATTGGAGACGGGTTTGATGTGTTTGAACTGTTGGTAGATGATGAAGGTGGACCAAAGACTTGAAGTGTAATGCATGACTTAGAGAAGACCTATTTGCTTTAGGTCTCAACTAGGCCTAATGGAGGATTTGGGATAATGAGGTAATGGCCGACCTATGAAGCATGTATCTCACCCATGTAATGTGTGTGGAGACCTATCCCAAGCATAATAAAAGTGTGTAAATCATCATGGTTGACCAAGATGGGTTACATTAGTGTATGGTATAAATACTAGGCTTAATTGGCTTATTTGGTGTTGTTGAGAAAGTGAGGAGCCAAGCAAAGGAGAGAACCTTTGAAAGAGAAGGAACATGACATTGAGGACCATCAGAGAGTGAAAAATATCAGACATGCTTATCTAAGCAAGATGTGAACACAAGGGTCATTAGACCTAATAAGCATAGAAGACACAGTTTGAAGGAGTAAGCCCTAGACGCTATTTGAGAAAGAGATTGAGGGGTGAAGAGTGTAAGCAAGAGAATTCCATCATCAGGGGTGTTTGACATCATATCAGAGGTATCTGAGTTGGTGCTTGGTTTCCTAGGGGGTTATAGCCTCCTTGATAGTTGTAGCTAGCTAAAGGTCAAGTAGGTGCTTGACTAAATTGAGGAGTGAGTGCTCCTTGATTAGTTGGTACTGGTTTAAATGTTGAATCTTGTCTTTATAGGAATGTAGTCCATATTATAGGGTTTAGTGTATTTTATCCCCATGAGCGTTTCCCACATAAATGATAAGTTCATGTGATGTATGTTCTTGCTCATGCTTTGGATGTATGTGTTTTCATGTTTATGTTGCTAGATAAAGTTGATGTATGATGGAATGGTTTTGGAATTGAATGTGCATTGTTGTCTATTGATTCACCCCCGACCCTCTCAATAGCTACTTCCAATAGTGGAGTCCAGAAGAGTGAATCAAAATTCCTAGTCTTGTCATTAATCCCCATGACATGTTTTTGGAAAGATTAAGTTAAATTTAGAGAAATAATGTAATGAGGGATTATGGTTATATGTTTGTTTTTAGTCTTTCCTGTGTAGGAATTCATTGTCAAGAGTCTTGAAGGTATAGGTCAGTCTAACTATAGTTGGTTAGGATGGCATGGTCACACATAAAGGCAATAAATGTGATCTTAAGCCTAATTGGTTTGTAATAGTTTGTACTAACCCTCTTAACGACATTTCATACCTTGCCAACGTACCATAATACTTGTCAAGTGGATTCAAGGTCAAATGGTGATGTCTACGTAAAAGAGACACATGTAAAAGCACATTCAACATGGGAAGTGGCAGGAAATGGTCTCAGAGGATCAATTTTGGTTGTTGCAATGCATGTTTTAGTCTCATTCTTTCCCAAGTGGTCAATTTCAAGAAGGTTTATGAGCTTGAGAACCAAATGAGAGATCACTTGAATGGGTTTCAATAATGGGAAGTGTCCTCTTACCTTTCCCAAATCAAATCCATGCTTTGGAAGGTGTTACAGGTCCAAATAAGCAAAAAACCCTTTTAACTCCTTCATCGGGTTTCTTTCAAACTCAAGAAGACCAACTAGTTTGAGGGTAGTACACAGAAGAGAAAGACAGAGGTGGAACCACAACTCTTAAGCAAAGCAAGGGACTCTAATGCCCTATCAATTTGTGTAATTGGTTGCCTAATCAAGCCTTAGCTTTATGAATAATCCCTAAGAGTTTAAGTAGTCAAGATACTCTTTACATTCCCATAGGCTCAATTTTCTCTCTATAATCTCACTTTGGGGTGTGATAGAAGTATATAAATCATGCAAAGGTGGTCTCAGGTTGAGAAAGGACCTCCATGGCATTGAAACCTATCATAGACATCATGTATGCATGTGCATTAGAAAACAATGAGCTCTCTTTCACTATTTTCATGTGACAGTCAGTTTACTGGGGGATGAAAGAATATTTTGGTCTTGGAAATCATGATATGCAAGATATGAACATCATCCTTGACTCTTCAGACCATCATTCAAATCCTCATATCTCCTTAGAACTTCATTAAAACCAATTCATGAAGAAATGCAAAGATTCTTTCAAAACATATGACTGTGTCATACCACTTATGTTACAATTGGGTTTTCAAAACTACAAAAGGCTTCCACACTTAAAATGGGAATGTGTGGGAATAAATTTTAATTCAATGAGATTTTATAGCCTCTACAAGGATTATTCAAATGCCAACCAAGCCTTCACGATAAATCAAGACCATGAATATGTACGTTGGGACTTAGGTGACAGTGTAAGGAAAAACACAGAGGATTCCATGCATTTTGTGACTCAATAAAAGACAAAAAGGTCCAATAGTTTGACATATACGGTGATCATGAGCCTAAAGATATGATTTGATACAAGTTAATGTAATCCAAGAAGCTGGGTGACAAGAAGGTAATAAAGTAATGATTTTAGTTGTGAGTGAGAGAAATAATGGAATAGACAAATATTTCTCAGTTGTTTGAGATCAAATGTGCTATGTGAAGCCTATTCATAACTATTAAAGTATTCAAAAACCCCTCACACTCCCGTTCATACCCTTATAATCTCATTGCCACTTCAAAGTAATTCTCTTGTGCTAATCTCGCAAACAAGCTTAAAAGAAGACCTACAAGTCTATATGAACAATATGAGGAAAAGGGTGAAATTTTGGTTTGATCATTAGGTTTTAGGGTGGTACAAGGTCTGAGAGACCATGAGGAGAATGTCTACCTTGAGTAGACTCATTGTGAGGAACAAAAGAACAAGAGAAAGGCCATTTTCATGCCTTGATAGGATATTAGGCCTAAAAGAAGGTAAACATGTCTAAAATTACAAATGTGAAGAGAATATGCATTTGTGAGTTAATATTGAGGTTTGAAGAGTTGTGTTAAGTTGTGAGAGAATGTTGAAGAGGTTTTTACAGTTTGGAAAGAAGATAAACATTCGCAAGACCAACCAGGGTTTTAAGACTAGAATAGCTCCTACAGGCAGACTGTGTTAGGTCTATAACCTGAGATAAAGGGGTCCCAACAAGAACTTGTATTATCTCTTACTTGAAGATATTTTTAAACATTTCAAATAAACTCTAAATTTTTATTCAACATCATTCAAATTCAATAAAATTAGAATGAACAATGCTAGAACAAGGTTGTAATGGAATTTGAAATCCAATAGGCACATATAGGCCTTCATATAAGAATGCCCACATGGCGTGTTTTAAATGTTGGATATGTGGCCTAAAGGTCATTTGAGTTGTGAGAGGACTTAAGGAAGATAGTGAAAGAGTTGTACAGGTATGAAAGAGGTGAAATCAATCAAAAAGTGACATTTCCAAGTGTTGGCAAGGTGACAGGCCTAAAGGAAGCTACAGGAATGCTTATAGAATGTAAAGAGAATATATAGTTTTTTGAATTGAAATTGGAGTTTGAAGACTTATGATGAGTAAGCGAGGCCTGGAGAAGCTTACTACAATGATTGGAAACCTCGTAAGAAAATAAATGCCATCAAAATAAGTGTGTAGGGTCATAAGTGCAAGACTGCTCTAAAACCCTAGGCATTGGTCAAACCAAGTGTTAAGGCTCTTGAAAGTCCAAACCTTTTTGGAAATCACTTGGATACATTATTGAAGAATTATTCAGACCCCAAAGAGACCATCTCAAGCCAAAATATGAGCATGAGAAGAAACTTTTGCAAAAATTATTCCTCCTAAGTTCACATACAAACTTGGATAGTCCAAAGGGTCATTTTGTTCACGTTGAAAGTTGAAGGAGCAAACACATGGGGCCAAATACCAGTTGGGAATATTAGTAAGTTCGTTTTACCCAAACTCCATGGCATTTAGCGATTCATCAAATGTTTATTCTCTATGAATCATTGTTAAGAGAACAACCACCTCAAAATACTATTTTTGCCTTGTGAAGAGCTCGAGAAGACATTGTATTTTGCTCAGAACTTGGAAGAACATTTACATGGGTTTGAATGACCTTCAGATATGTTAATAGGGTTCTGCTACTCCAAATTGGTGGCATTGGTTCATAATTTGACGCTCTCAACCTTTCGAACAATCATTAAGAAAGTAAGCACTTTAAACCCTCTTAAAACCCTTCTAAAATCCCAATGACTGGGTCTTGCCTTCTAAGTGCTTCAAATGCATCGATGGGTCTTGGAAGCACCTTGATGGTCCTTGTGACACTAAGGGGCATCAATGGGAGTAATCATTTGGCACGTGTGAAGGAGAAAGTGAGCAAAAAGGAGCCTAAAACTGTAGTTTTTGAGTAGTTTGCATGGTTTTGGATGCATTTGAGCCTTTTGATCAGTTAGGGAGGTCTCTTGAGCTTGAGAAGAGGTTTCATGATCTCCTATAGACTCTTTTAGGATTTCTCATGGTAAATAAGACAAGTTTCAAGCAAGAAACTAGAAGAATAAATAAGACTACCCCTTGGTTGTAGACATTTTCAAGTCCCCTCATGATACAAGAAGCTTCAAACAGTCATGTAGATATGCAAAGGTATATGTGAGAGGCCCATCAAACCATGAACATTGATTCATAAGGACCGTGTATAGGTTTGAAGAGATTCGACAACAGAATGAAAATATCTGACTTTGAAAGAAGCATATAAATATTGATGGTATGCAATGGAAATTGGTCATCTTTATGAGGCAGTGTATATGTTTCAATAGAAGCACAAGATCAACTTTCAAACCTGAAGTTCCTGACTTGAAGGTTCTCAAGCTTAAGAAAGGTGTCAAGAAGTTCAAATGGCATCTCAAAGACGGTTATGTCATCAAGAAGACAACTTGCCATTCCTCATCAAGATAGAGGTCAGTTTCATGAGGAGAATGTGATGAGCCATAAAAAGCCAAAAGTTGCTTTTAAGCCACCTTGATGAAGACATCATTACTCCAAGTAAGACATGTTGAAAAGGATGATAAGCTTGTTGTTGGCACTCCCACTTGGCATTGTAACTGATATATGAGGGATGACACTTGTCATGGAGTTTCTCCAACGTCCACCTTCTCTCTTCCTCTCTCATTTCTCTATATGTATGGTTTGATAAGGCTTGAAAAAAGATCCTCAAAATGAGTATGGAAAAGCCTGGCTCATATAAACACTTTTACTTTCCCTTTGAAAGTGAAAATATGTTCATGTCTAACATTCAAAATGTTGCAATTAGTGTATGCTTCATGATTAGTTGCTTAATGTTAGTAGTAGTGTAATATCTCTCTTTCATTTGTCCTATCTCATTACTTAGTTGCATGTTATTAGTCATCTTAGCAGGTCATATGGAGTGTGGTACATGGTTTTGCATTGGCTAATTGTGGATATTGTTTCATTAGTGTCTTTAACGAGACCTCTTGATCATCCCCTCTTAGTTTTTGTCTTGATCTTCACCTTCATATTGAAATATTGATGCTTGGAGACTTATGTTTAGTTAGTGCAATAGATTTTAGTCCTTGTTCATGTTTTTTGTGCAGTGTAGACAATTGGGGGGTGTTAATTTTAGTGCATCACCTCCCATTTACTTATTTTCAATCATTTCTCTTCATTTTCCTAGCAAGCAATAGGTTTAATAACAATTTCAAGGTAAAGCATCAAGAGAGCTAGCCCTATCTAGAGATTCACCTCATTAATTATGCCACCCGCAGTCTAGAGGTGTGTCCATGCTATCACCTAAGTGAGAAGGCATGAACAACCTTCTCTAGAGTGAAATTTAGTGTGATGATGGTGACCTAGTCACATATTGGTATCCTCCAATGCTGAAAGGAGTTTTAAAGTAGTATGACAAATGTCTCTGACCTAATTCTTCATCAATACTATTGAAAACTTGATAATTTGTCTCTTGTTCTTAAATATGATATAGAACATGATGTGGCAATAGTAAAGGATCACTCCTGGTACCCTTCACTCAAATGATGGTTTCATCCAAATACAACCAATAATCTCTTATTTTGTTGAGGGTCTGTGTTATGTTTTTTGATAGTATGGGCATCGAGGTTCCCTACATTGCTTGGAATATATGTGTATATACCTCATTACTTATTCTTTTGATATCATTAATGTGCATATGAATGAACATAAATGAGAAATCCTCTCTGACCTTGTTTCCCAAATATTCAATTGAAGGTTGTCGTTCTTGACCATAAGGCTTGTACATAGTGGCCATTACTGCATTCAGCGAGTAATATATCATGTATAAATCATCATCCTCAAGGCTCCAATCAAGGTAGAGTATCTACGCTTTCATTCATGCGCACTTATGATCTCCTATAGTGCTACTAATTTATTAGTTGTGAGTAATATGTCTAGTAGTGGAACCCATTTGACCTAAACATAGCCAATACTCAGGAAACCATACAACCTATTCAACAGTGCCATGGCTATGGCAACTCTAGATATGAATTTAATAATATAATTTAATGATCTTGGAATCCAAAAGACTCAGAAGCTCAGAATCATTAGATTGCAGACCAAGGGACTGTTTAACCTTTCGAAGAGGCAGATTATCACAAATATGCCAAGTGTCAATCGCTCAAAACCTCAAAATCTCAGAAGTTTGGACCTACCGGGTTGCAGATCAAAGAACCACTTAACCTTTCCATGGACACTATGACCGAGACATGTGGAATGATTTTGGAAGCTCAAAACCATTAGCACACGAGAAAGCAAAACTATTAAATTTGTCGAGAAATAGATTAAGTTTTTGTTTCCATTTTAACGTGAATAGCATGTTTGCATAGCCGGGGAGGCTCAGGGGCTTGAAAGACTTAATATTTTCTAATCGTCTAAAGCTCTGAATGACTAATATATTTTATAATCATCCAAAGCACCAAATAACATGAGAGGTGCATGTCTCAACCACCTCAAATCTTTATTGTGGGCCCGATTGGAGAAAATTAATGGACTTCAGTTGTTAATCCTACGATCAAAATATATATATTAAGATATAGAAAAATTGGATCTATTAATTCCTAAATCATATCAAAGTAAAAATTGTGAAAATCCAAGGTTTGAAATAATTTAAGGTACTAGTTTAAGCATAGATTTTTATAATTTGAACTCAGGGAACGGTGGATTTTCTGAAATAGCTCTAGATGACAAATGCATGATACCTTAAATTTAGATCTTTAAGCTCATCGCTCCCCAAATAGAGGTTTTTCAATATTGGGTCCCTGATTTTTTTTAAATTGAAAATGGGGTGTGTTAGGGCACAACATACCCCTTTAGAAGGGTTACTCTACAATCAAGGAGTTGAAGACACCTACACTAGGGCTGTGAATTGGAATATGATCACTTGCTAAATTTTTTGAGTAGGGTGACCTCATTTAGGAGAGGTTTTCACCCTTTTCTAGGTCTTTCCTTGCCTATAAACTATTTTTGAAATTTACATAGTTATTCTATAATTTTATAGGAAATTATCCAAAAAATCCAAGAATCAAATCTCTGGGAAAAGGTATTTCCTTCAGTTGTAATATTTTGATATTTTTTGGTGAATTATTGAGCATGAAATATTGAGAGTTTTGAGGTAAAAAGGCTGCAATAAATTACAATAATTTTCTCAACCTAAGCACCTAGGGTTTGAGGGGTGATTTGCATTTTGGATTCCCTAATATTGCTTGCAAGGGTTCCTAACTTGTTCTTAGGGTTTGAGGTAATTTTTATATGATTTTTTGAATTTGTTTACAGCTAGGGTTTATTTTGAAAATTC